>CM030369.1:51421949-52021949 GCA_003604175.2 Clonorchis sinensis | reverse complement strand
ATGATTTGTGTTGAATTACAAGAAGGTTTAGGGATAACTTTACTTGATGCAAAAAGTGCTGCGTCCAGCAGCATTATTTATTTATTTGTTTAGTTAGTTAGTTATTTAGTTAGTTAGTTAGTTAGGTATGTAGGTAAGTAGGTAGGTAGGTAAGTAGTTTAGTTATAATGTGAGATGGCTCGGGTGTAAATTCGTACATTCCGTCGCGTCAAAAGCGTGATGGTAGTAAGGCTTATCATCCGCATGACCAGGGTTTTCACATTTGGCAGCCGTTATGCTGCCAACTTTGACTTAGGACTGATGGGGAATGTTGCTTCTGAACACTACACAACCTGAATAGCTGTAACTGGTGGTTTTTAGTCTACTACGGTCGAAATGCTTCTGGTAGCCACGGATGGAGTGCAGTCCCAGAGGCACCTGCTGTGCATCACAGTATCAAGAGCAATACGCCCTCTACTCTGTGCTTTTCCGAGCTGGGAAAGTCTTCCCCATTGACCGCCTCGGTAACAGCTTCGAGTGTTAGATTCTAAAAGGTCTTATCATAAGACTACTTATCACTGTCCACAGCGTTGCTGAAGTTCAAAGGTGGATTATTGCAGCGTGACATCCTAAAAGCGAGCCGATCCTCAGAACTGCGATCTAAAAAGAATCGTCTTATTTAGAGAGGGACAGTACCGAACAATTTAGGTTTTGAACCTGAAACACCGGACAGGCAGGACCAAAAACATTCAAATTTGTGGTTGGAATATACCATTCAGTGACAAACAAGCGACTAGTGATTAATTCGGCTTGCACATAAGGGATATGAAAGGCCTCTATTTGTCCGGCCGGGTGGAAATCGACCGTTGTCAAAATGAGTCCTATAACACATCTTTGCTTCTTCTTGACTGGTTCCCATATGAACCTGCTACAGGTGTTTGAAAACCCTGTAGGACATGGTACGTAACCAATTCCAGTGAAGCTGTCATTTCGTAGCCCGACTGCTTGCGAATGAAGCTCTGTCGATCCAACTGATGGTGCCATGCTCGGACACGATGCTCAAACGTGTTCATTTTGATGCTGTCCAGAGGCTCAGGTACCATACCCTTGGTTGGCTTTCTTAGCGATATGGGGCTTACTCGCCCCAAGCTCCCACCCTTCCCTTCTCTTTTTACTCTTTAATAAGGCCTTCTTCCGCCATGGTTATATAGCAGTTAGGTACTTGTAAATATTATTGGTGTATTGCTGCCAGCAATGCTGCAATGACGCAACCGCGTATATTCTGTTCACATGACCGTGTTGCCAGTAGGATGTTAAGAGACAAAACACCCGTATGCATGAATTAACTGTGCATGGCTAGCTAGTCACTGGAACTGTATCCTGCTTATGTGTAGGTTAAACAGGTTTCTGGTGCAGTCAGTGGTACGCGAATCGCATAATATGCAAATATGAAATAAAAAAGAGGTCCCACTTCAATGGATAAGTTGCACCCTTCTAGCAGGATGAAGCTGAAGAGGTAGGCGATTTGAAAGAGGGATATATGTAGTGTGGAACAATGCGATAGACCACATAAAGAAGCGTTGGGTGGTAAGTTTCAGAAAACTCTATCACAATTTAGGGATGTCGAAAGACCATGGTCCATTAGGAACAATGAATAATGAGCTCCAATCGTCGAAAATCATTGGACACTAGGTGAGGAGTGAGTATGTTAGAAGTAATATACCTACCATTCTAAAGCGGGAAGTTTAGGAATTAGATAAAAGCTAAATCGAATAAAACTTGCTTTTCCGGCGCTTCCAGTCGCAAGGCAAATTTATATTATCCTTGCAGGTCAGGGAACTGTCCAGCCCACAGCCTTTTTCCGCTAATTTTCTCTACCCTTTAAAAGAGATAACCTTTTGGCTAACAGATGTCACTGTCAAAAACGAGTTAACACAACGGTTTGCGCTCCTAGTAGTTGTACCAGCATTTTTGGATGATATGATGGCTAACCGCCAATATTTTTATATCCGAATGAACCTGGTGACGTACGAAGAGACGGGTTTGTGGCACACAAAAAACCGGCTAGAGTATTTCAACCAAACGGACCAGGTTCCAAATAGCTGGTGTGCGAAAAAAATTATGTGCTGATCCGATTATGCTCATTACGTGTAAGGCAACAACTGACGTGTCTCACATTGGTGCAATTTTTCTCTAAGGTGAAGGAAGAACAGTACATACTTCCTCAATTCAGATAGACCAATCGCATATGTGAAGTAAAGTTTTGCTCCCAGGTGATTCTGTTGCAATTTGGTCTGACGCAAACAAAACGAGGAGAACTAAAAAATATACTTCTCAGTTTTTGACCAACCTTCAAAATTAAAAGCCACTACAGAGATGACATCGGTTGTCATTGGCATGAATCGTCCTACAATTGCTCATGCGCAGCTGGTAGACGTCATCAACACTGCCGCCAGATTAACCTGCAAGACTAGTTGGGTCTTCTTGGTTTACCTTGAACCGACAGATAGGTTAGTGTAATACCACTTAGGGGAATATCACAAATCGTTGGTAATATGAGGAAATTCGGGAACTTTCCACTGGAGTTTCGTTTTATAGGTGAAGCTAGTCTATGCTGTAATGCTGAGAGATTCTGTACAGCCGTTTCATCAAAAGTGGGATACGTCAATGGTGTGCATTCCATGAAACTTCAACCTTCCTGTTAAGGTTTGAACACTTAATCGCCTTGCCACAAGCGGCTGATCAGCAGTGGAATAAACACTTAGACAGGATAAAACGCCATTCATCCTTCAATCACCATTTTCGTCACGTGGCTAGTTGATGTTTGGTCCATCTTAGATGAGAACTGTTATTCCTTCCGAGCTAAAAATATTTTTGAGTTGACTTAGAATGATGGTTAGTTCAACTCGATAGCAATGGGAGAAATATCACCATGGGATGAGAACACCAAATGAGTCAAAAAGGACTAAATATCAAGATAGCTAAATTTCTGGGTTTTTTGAGGTTCCGATGGTTGGCTTATAATGTCGTGTTATGTGTTTTCATCAAATTGTCTTTATTTGCATGGGACAAGACGAACGTTTAAAGTGCGTTACTATTTACTATTACTTACTATTATTTACTGCTGCTTATTATTGGAGCCCCATCAAGCAGCTGATCACCGCAGTGATATATAAACCCTAACACTCGCACCACTAGGAAAGCGGAACCAGGTTTTTCTGAAAAATCCACATATCAGAGTGACTAGTTGGATGATTCCAATTAATGAAGACACAAGAAAATCTTTTGAGAGTAACTTCTGTAGCTTTCGTATGACACCCGGTTTTGGTAGGATACTTTTTCACTTACGTTCAATAACACGGACCTTCCTTTTCAACGCCAATCATATCCGAAAACAGCTAGTAGAAATCTCAGCCTGATAACGCGTGTTGTGCGTGATCCCATTGACGCACCACCAACTCGCCGAAAACTCGGCCTGGCATTCCTCTCAAAATATCACCCAGGACAGCCTATTTGGTTTCTTGCAATTTGATAGGCTGTTTGAATCAATCAACAGAATATCAGCAACGCCAAATCTCACCAGAAATCGAGGTTCGCGAGATTAGATTTCAACTCACATTTAGTTGTTCCAGTATTCATTTGACAAACTTCACTTGCTAGTTGTTTCAGTTCTTCATCATCAAAACCAAGCCCAGATGATAACCCATCGTATAAGAAAATTGTGACGTTCCGTAAGAGTTTTTCCATGTCATGTGGACCTCTGCGGATAGGTAGCTAATAGAATGAACGCAAGATCAAAATGCGTTCAAATTGGCCAATAGGATTTAATGAACAAGCAAATTGTTTCCCTATTTTGTAAATAATTATCAGTGTTTTAGAACACGTATGTACTTGCCGTTTCAAAAAGGTATGGTAAACAATGCATAACAAACCTTTTGGCGCAAGATATATGGCACAATTTTAGCCTGAAATTGTAATCCAGCCTCAGGTGCCAGGTATGCTAGAAATTTGCGGTGCGCACTTGCTCATTAGACCGGTAGTGGATGGTATACGCTTATGACCTTAAAAGTTGGCGAAGTTCTCAGCACGTACTTCGAAACACTTTACTGACAAATCGAGTACTTATACTAAAAATTGGTAGGCCATTGCCAGAGGAGCTGTGGATTTCCCCTTGAAACCAGACGATGTTCGTTAGTTGGGACATCAGTTCATTGTATGCATATGTACCAAATGTAGACTCTTCGAATTACAATCGCCACTGGCAAGCACAAAACCTAATTGAACTTCACCTGCTTTGCTCTTGACTGAACGGTGCACGCTCGTGAACAAGGCCTAGGGACGGAATCTCCAATAGCTTCGGTTTTTGCGTATGCCTTTATGAATCATTTCAAGCAGACGACTCTGGCCGGATTTCCATGTCCAGTAAAATACTTCGTTCTAATGTAGGTGACACCTTTTGTCACGATTTTACCGTTAGCTCAATGAGGTAGGTTCGCGCCTCAAATTCAAAATGGAGCTGGAGTCAACTTCGGACAAATCACAATTTATGGACCGCATGAGACATAGGATTGATAGAAAACAGAAAACTACTGCCTACCAGAAGATAAATGACCTGATACAGGTATGTAATATTTTTTGTCCATCTTTAGGCTGTGTTGCCAGTATTGCTTCATCAGTGTTTCCACAAGTTAGAGCTCTGTGCACAAAATTTTACTGGACAGCAGCTCAAAGTGAAATAGAGAGCAGTCAAGTAATTAACATCCAGATAGTTTGGTTCATAAAGAATATTGATGCCTGTGACCAAACCCAATGATGTCTAGACCAGTACGTTTGGTGTTTTCTTCAAAGCAAGAAAATATGAAGTTATCCGAAGGGCCTAAAATGCGGCTAAGATAAGAATAGCGTTCCAAAAATGGAACTCTGCGGACTGCACTGGTGCAAACTGTGGATCACCTCATGGGATATGGGAGCATGTTTACTAACACGACGACCGCCCTAAGGTTTTTTAAATGATTTCATACCAGGATCGGCAAGAACAAGATAATAAGTATGTCAACAAGCAACGAGTTGTATATACTAGGCTAAGGGCGACGAAATAAATTTAAGTCCACGTCACAGCGACTGATGACTGAGGCGGTAGAGATCACCAAGCATCCTTGTGTGAATCGAACTGAACTGGAACTGACCACCTTGTCGAAAGCAGTTTTAGATCAGCCGAGTTAAACCCGGTGGTATGCGATTATCAGTGAAGACGGTTTTTCACTAGATTTGATATTATACTTCAATTCCATCGCAAAAGCCGAGTGAAAGCTGTCTTCATCGACTTTTGTAGCACTAGCCAACCAAAACACGTCAAGTCAAGTCGGCTTATCCACAAGAGCAGGGTCAAAACACCGACTGATTTTATAGTAAAATTCTGCAACCCAAACTTCCACTGCCATTCAACACCGAGCAGGCTGACGGTTGAAAGAAATTCAATTGATTGTCTACCGAAACTCAGTCAAACTCAAACACTGCTAAAAATTAACCCCACAAACCCTCCTGAGGTTATGACTTCTCAGTCTGTTCCAAACGTTCTCCAGTTGACTCAACTAAATACCTAATCTGACAAGCAATATTTTAAGGCGCACGAGCCGGACCCACGATATGCAGAACCCGATGGCCCACCCTTATTTCACCTAATCAGCTCCAGAGACCAACTATTCAGATACTTGAACAAGAGACAGTGGTAATTTAAAGATATATGGAGTTTCATATATAGATCAGAAGCTGAATTTCGATGGTAATTTTCAAGTTTCGAATCAGAATTTTACTGCAATCAAAGGTAGAGGACTGGAAGAGGCCAATTCATTATTCTGTTGTCACATTAGCATTTCACTAACCTGTAGGGGAATCAGTGTTCCTGATAGAATTTAAACAGACTATCACTTACTAGTGCACAACAGGCTATTTCGATCATTACGCTACTACTTAAACTACTTATAAATTTCTCGAAAACTATTTAAACAGCTAGCTACCGATCTCACTTGTCTTGGGGCTCATTAGTTAGTCGTAGTCCCCGAGCCTCCATCAACATTGTGTTCTACCTGAACACTCAATTGTACTTAACTCGCAGGTCAAATTTACCTTTTACTTAATTTGGCATTAACGGAAGACTCAGCTGGAATCCTAATGAACCCCTCATTTATCAGGGTCTTATTGCAGTTGTAGTTGTCTGATCAGGAGCGCGATTCACTTGTACAACAAAAGGAAATGGCAACATTCATCCCTCACCCGCAACTCATCTTAGGCATTTTGTTGTTGAGTTATTGATTCAGTAAATTCCTCAGAGGCTGAAAGCTCATTTGCCCTGTGATAATATTCTGTACCCGAAAGGACTAGTTAAATCCTATAGTTGGTAAAATGTATCTGACTCTGCGCATGTTTAAATAGAAACATTCAATTTCGGAGCCACAATATTACATATTGGGATCTGATACGTTTTCCAGGCAATCACTTATATCAGTATGAATAAAATCATTTGTGATCCGACAAGTAGAAAACATTGTATCGGAACGGGGGTTTCATTCATCGTGATGAATAAATAGAGAGAGAGAAATTTAACCTGTCTATTGGGTGAAAATTAACCCCCAAAGACAAACTGGAAGAAGAGACCAAAACTGCGGATCAGTGGTGGGGTGTATGCGAAGGCTAGAATTTCGGTAACTGCACAAAATTTTTTTATCGTAACCGTAGGAACCAGGTCGGTAACTAACCGTGTTAAGTAGACCCTATTAAACACAAAACTTGCGCTCACATTGAAGTGATCTGCGCTGAAGCCCGGGAAACTGCTGCTTTTTTGTGTACATGAACCTTTGGCTGTTGTGTTAGAAAGGCATAAAATGCAGCGCCCTACTCCGGCTACGACAAGTTTATAAATTGTTAAAACGAGGCTATTGATGCCAATTTACTTGCAGGTAGGACGGTTACAGCGGTTCTGACAGTGAGGCCCTGCTCCTAATAACGTTCCTTACTGATGTTAGCAGGCAAACTGGTGAATGAGGCATGTTTGCTGCTTGAACATTTCACGGTTTCTAAAGAAGTATGAGAGGAAGTGTCTTAGAACATGGGCCCACAAACCAGTGATTTTTGTCAGTATACTCATTTTCATTTTGTTTAAGACGTTGATTCTATATTGATGTATGATTAGTTGGGACATCTTTGCAGTTTTTCGAGTAATCCTGTGGTAAAAACGTCCGTTATCATGCAGTTCATGATTGCAGAATGTGCAATCAAAATTAAATAAAGCGCACAACTCGAATGTGTGCAGATTCTTTCGTGCGGTATAGTTAAGACAGTGAAATTAAGCCGAAGTTTAAAAAGCCAAGTGCTTACTTGTGAGTTTATCCAACGAAGAAACACCAGTTTGAACCATTCTGTCAAGTGAATGGTATTTTCTTGGATGAAATCTTCCCATGTGTCCACCAGTACCCTGTATAATCTAAAAGATGAGTGAAAAAGGTAGAAAACGTTCCGGTTATCTGAACGAATTAGATAACAGTGCCACCCCTGGCCCGAATTGGTGGAAAAGTGCTGTCGACAAAAATAATGAAAGAGTATTAGCTACAAAAAACTGACAAACGTTCTGAAATCACATTCAAAAAGTAACAGACAAAAAGAGGGTAGTACAGAAAATACCACAGGACTCGCAGTCCAGAATGGACAACTTCTCTGGACTTCGGAATGTCCTACCGATAGGGATTTATTAACATGAAGGTTGATCAACAATAATTCTGTTACGCGCTCTGCAATGAGGCATTAAAATCTAGTTTTAATTCTGGTTTCTCGAGCACTGCCTGTAGCAAAATTCTTTGCCATTTTTCGCAGACTGAGCTCTCCAGATACTCAATAATCTCATATTCTTGGTTGATACACAAGCACATCATGGTGAGCACTTACGGTGGTCGTTGGTCTCTTTCATCACCGCGTACTGGTAGTGATGAGAACACCGAAATATTTGTAGCTCTGGCGCGTTCATTAATGGTTGATCAAATGGCCGAGCTTAACGCACTGATGACGTCAACTCGACTGGCGATGAAGCGTTTGCAGGCCAATTTCCAAGCTCGGCCAACAGATAAACAGCCACCAATCAACCACGAATGAACTGGTACCTGATTTCATTCATCTAAACCCAAATAATGAACAGCCACCAATCAACCACGAATGAACTGGCACCTGATTTCATTCATCTAAACTCAAATAATGGTCGCTAGTTAAACACCTGATTGCAAACACAACAGGGGGCTCAATGTTGTCGTATGACAATTCAAACCATCCTTCAATTTTGTTAACTTTCGTCGATAGCGAAAAGCCGAAACTTTCGAAGAAACGCCTAACTATTCGGAAAGCCAAGTCAATTTAAAAAAATTTTAACATTTGGTAGGTACATTTATCAGCCCTGTTTATCACACGAGCTTTTCAAAGCGGCCACCCGACGAAGCGGCAGAAAGAATTCATGTAGTCTTTTAGGATGGTAGTTTTGGTAATTTCATAACCGCAGGATGTCTATCCCCTGCTTCTGACTGGTCCGTTTTTGTGGATCACAGTTGCATAAAATCCCACAATTGACTTCGCGATAGCGGCGTGTTTTTTATAGAGCTTCTTCGATTGTGCAATTTGCCATTTGGTCTTGTTTGTTTTCCGGCAGCTATGTGAACAACTTCAACTGTATTCCGTGCTGGAAAGTTCAAGCCTTTTTACACCTTACTGGTGTATCGTCTATGTATTCTCCTAGAGAATGTCAAAAACTTCGTATGATTAAAGCTGCCTCTGCTATATACTCAGTCAGGTTCACAGAGCCCCCCAAAAAGTTCTCATTTTGTTAACATGGTCAGAATAAATGCCGAATGTTTGCGCTATGCATTCGTGCTAATGAGGCGAAAGCTGATATATTTTCTACTGCCAGGACCTTAGAAAAGATACATTGGATCACCTAGTATGTAAAATGAAGTTCCTCCTATAACAGAGCACCATATTCAGCAGAACTCTCCTGGCAGTCCACCTTACAACAATGGAAAAAACGTACAGAAAACCAAGCGGAGTTCTTCCTCAATTCTATGAAATCGACAATTTCCGCACTAAGTTGGTTGCGGTCACCTATTCTCCAGACATTCTTTTCTAGGGAGATTTCACTTCTCGTATGCTTTCGTACGGATTGTGAAGTAAACAGTTTGGGAAACGGAAAGCCTATTTGCCCAGACAGAACATTGGCTCAGTGAGTTTTATCCCCTGGGGCGACGACCGCGCGCCGCATCAAAATGGATCCAGATCTAATTAAATTCTGCTCCATCCAAAATGACTCTATCAGCTTAAAATCAAACTTTTACCCGAGTTTCTTGAAACGTCAGGCATATATGGAGCCCTGGCGTCTGTACCGCTAGTCTCTGTGCTTCTGAAGTGGAAGTAGTCAAATCCGTGCATCGCTTTTGCTTCTTTTGAAGCATCTTGAGGAGATGTGGCACAAGACACAAAGGTGAACAAACCAAAGTTTGACAGTAATTTCTATGTAATCGGCACTCACATCAGCATAACTTTTGACTGACCATCCTTTGTTCTATTATCCTTTGCTTTTTGGCATGTTAATTTGTTTATTCTTCAACTTAACATCTGAGTCAGCGAGACCTTCAGAGTTGGCTGTTCTCTGACTACCCAAAGTACTAGACAATAGAAGCAGCTTTGAGAGGAACCAAGCAAAAATGATAAGTTTTTTTGTGAGTTCTGAGAAGATCTGGAGCTTTGGGTTCTACAATCCAAAGTAAACTTGTAGATGAGAGCTTAGGGCCTAGTAGAACGCATCAACAGCTCACGCATGACGAATATCGAATGATTTCTTAATGACAACTTTCCGCATGAATGTTGGAGACCAACTTTGGGCTAAAACTAGCCCGCCAATAGTGCAGCCAAGTTGAATCTGTAGTGAGTTTTCTATTAAATCCTTTCAAGCAGAAAGTAGGAAGTTTTCAAGGTTTTATTTTGCAATAGCCAAAGCAATTTCTGCTGGCATGTATGTTTTAGGCGTTCAAAGTGTCTGGTCAATATAATGTGTATCTACTCTAGTCAATTTCCCAAATTATTAGCTTTTTGTGGCAGCTTTGTGGCAGCACAATAATCAGACAGTAATGTATCGTGTTCGTGGTGCTTACTACTTGAGTCTATCACGTCAAAGTTACAGTCGGAATATCACTGGATTAGATGTAATTATCGCAGGTTACTCGGGATTGGTGGGCGCAACAGTGCCAACGAGATAGAGGTCATTCGCTAAACACCACCAGTAAGTTGGAAATTATAAATTATGCTTAATAATTGCAAATTGTTCTTTTTTAGGCCTTGCGGTATCGCCGGTAGCTTTAGGTAATGTACTACTTGGTTCGTCAGCTGCAGTTAATATTCTGCCCGGTTATTTCACGTTCACATTTGGGCGTTTTGGAACTTACACTGGAACATTAAGACTTTCCAATTCGGGTATGTATCCATGCAATATTTTCGGCCTACATTAGTAAGGTGAAGCAATTGGTAGCAATAAAATCGATAATACAATTGGTGTGTAACAGCGGCACATCTCACCTATAAGTGTTGGCTGATATGGCACTGTATTACTACACCTGGACACGCAATGCAAAGTAACGAGAATTGATGAAGGACTGCCGTTCGTGAGAAAATTCGGATACAAGGCAATGAACAAGTGTCGCTAAAGTTTTACACAGCTAACGCATTTCGTCCGTCCATCGGAAATATCTTTAACCCAGATGTGTGGGTGCGAGTAAAAGCAATGTAGAAATTCTTTGAGAGGGATGCATTCAGACAGAAGCCCTTTATTGGTGAACAATCGACCGAACAAGACCAGTACCTACAGTGAAATATTTCTGTCTCCATTGTGGTCTTGGCACGTTATGCACGCTTTTTCGATCAGATTAGAAACTACACCTTACGTCTGCAAAAGGTGTGTCATGACCGTTAGATGGAGTGCATACACCTACCTGACCTAATTTCTACACTCCACCAATTCATGGTGATCACTGCATCATCCGCTGGATTATCACATGCCACTTCATCATCTGTCAAGCTATCATATGACCAACTCACTGTGAAACAGTTTTTCGTCTAACTCTTTGGAGCTACAGAATACACCTCAATAAGGTGGTCGAAACTAGGTCTTTAACTTACGCTTCCCTTAATATGAGTACAAATTTTCAAACGCACTGCAGTACACACTGAAATACATAAACTATTGAGTTTAAATAACAAAACGTAAAAACGTGAATAGTACGAAGTTAGTGGACCCATTTATGGCACAAGGGTTAGAAATAGGTGTTAAACTAGGCCGTCATTCAGGACTAGCACAGTCGTCCTCTTTTTCGGGATATTCTCTCCATATTTGAGAAAGACGCATGCGCAAGATCTACTACCATACCTTCAAACAGAATAGAAGGGCAACTTTACAGGAACGGTTGACGCATGAAGTGCGAAGAAGTAAGGCCGAACCTCACAGTTTCGAAGAAATTGACATTAACAGATCTAATTTACTTTTACGCACGAGAACCGTGTAACAAATTACCACATGCTGGTCAAATACCCCTGCTAAATCGAGTTAACCACACAGACTATCCTTTGTAGCTGTCAGTCTAAACGGTTGCCAATTAGTGTGGGCGATGCTAAACCGCGTGGCATAGTCAAGGAAGAAACCCTGGTATGCGCTCTTACTGACGTTCATCCATGTCCGACATTTGCAGCTCCAAACTTGCAAATGGAAACAACCCACACAGAGCCGTACCTTGCAAACCAGATAGCCATTGACCACTAGATTTCATTTTCCACTCATGTGTGCACAAATTTTACAGGCATGCCTACATAATAGGGCATTCCTTCCACAACAGCATACAGCATTACAGCTAGAGTAAATTTCGGTGTGCAATGTAGTCGATGCAACATGGAACAAATAGAAGCGGATCGTCGACAAAAAGGATAAAAGTATGGTAAAGGAAACATCCAATTCTGTGCGTTCGCAAAACTAATCAAAGTTCGCCCGACCGACCATAGCCGGCGCCGCTTATCGCCCTGCAATTATTAGGGATCGAAAACCGTACGAACACGGACAGTGCGTCCGTAGTGTTGTTTAATACGTCTAAAAAACGGCCATTTCAATTTACTGGAGCAGCTGACCCTGCATTAGTCATTTACTTCCTTGGAGTTGCCCTGATGACTTGGAAACTTGCATACGAAAGTTCACTGTTTTTTTCGGCAAATCGTATTATCATTCCTAGCTTATTTTGTAGACTGTGGCATGCAACTGAAGGAAACGAGTGAAACACAGTGGAGTTATTGTGCGAACCCACAATGGCGTTGCGTGAAAATGTGCCTTGCTTTCCTTAGGCTACTAAGCTTATTCGGAATAAGGTTTTGCTCTAATCCGAGTAGACAGCGTTGGCACACAAAACTAGTACCATTAGCTACCTTCACTCTTTGTGCACTACGTAACAACTCAGAAGTTGTTCTCTTTCTAAAATCTCTGCATTTACATGGTTTTTCTTCCTTAAATGAGTGCTCATGGACAAGCAAACGCGTTACTCTTGACAGAACACAATACTCATTAGGGGGCTGAAAACTCTTCAGTGGGCTACGAATAATCTTGCTCTAGTTAAGGGGCTCATCAGAGAAGTGTTTCACAAATCACTCAAAATGCAGAAATATGGTCAGAGGAGTAAATGCCCAAACTCCATCTACACCCGTTGATCTTAATAAGGTAGAAGGTCACCAGGTTACATCTACACCTGTCCATAGAAAGCTGCAGAACAAAATGTAGGTTTGCTGCCAATGAGGGGAATTCAATGATCAGTGCATATTAATTTCAGAACGGATTGGGAACCTAAACAGTATTTAGGTTATTTTTTGAATTTCTCTAAAGTTGACATGACTTAACTACGGTTTGGCATTTTCTGTTTCAGTGAATAGCATACCTTCTTTATAATCACGGACGGCATAATACCAGTTTTCAATGTCAATGCATCCCTCCCCTGCAGCATATCGGATACTTTTTAGATTCTCTAGGGAAACAATTTCTTTCGTACATTTCCCTAATTATTTTCAACCAAGGTAAATTTAAATTAAACCCTAGCTACTTTGTACTGTCGTACAGGTATGGACATCCTTAGTACTAAATTCAAGTGGTTGAGTGGTTCGTTAGGCTTTACTGTCCACCCTTAAGAAGACATAGGACTGCAGGAGTCCGTTTCGTTTCTTTGAGCACCGAGCACGTAGCATCGTTCCGACTACTTCAAAGCAAATTTTGGGTTATGATACTTCTAGCTTACATAGATTTCAAAACGTCATGGAAATCAGTCAATGAATGAGAAATTGCCTGACAAATACACATACTGGTCACCATGGGTCCAAAAAGGAAGCCTATATGCTTCACGTTTGCTTCACTGGTCAAGTAAACATTTCGCTCTAAGCCAGAGGCAATCAGTAATACGGCACTCCAAAACGCAAGATTCTCTTTTCTGTAGAAAGATGAGTTTAAGGCCATCATTACATCAACCTATAATATACGTGCTATATATCATATACGCAACAGAACACCAGTCTTTTTTTGTTTCGTGGAAACGTAATACTACCAACACTTCAGCATGTATTGTTATTCTAGTGAAGATGCAGCTCGTAGTTCGCGCAGAAAACAAGGAGTTGAATTGTTAGGATTGCCGCTAAGTATAGCGAATTTCGTGCCAAACTACAGTTACTACCGACAGGGTCGTCATTTTCCTTCAGGTGCCCTTCAGGTGCCTTCAGGTGCAACCTGACTGCAAACATTTTTAAGGATGGAATCCGAATTACTAGCCGGCACTGTATGTCAAAAAGGGACTGGAAGCTACCGTGGTGTGACGGCTTATGTACCTCTCCGACCCAATTAGCTATACTGAGCGGTGTCAGTGCTATATGCGCGTCAAGTTGGTCAGTAATCAGAGGTCTGACCAACACAGTCTCCTGGTCCACTAAGTTGGGGGTTGGAACATGTGTGGCGACTCGTTCCGTAAAAATTAAAATGCACTTGCATTCCCCGCCCTGTGATCAGGCGTTTGAGCTAAAGGCTTTGTTTGAGGACTCTAATCGTTCTCCTGTCTAGGTGTACGCCTTCTGGCAATACCCCAGTCCACGTACAACCATGAATTGCACGCACACAAATAAACTCATGCCACATCGGCCGTCGCGTAGTGCCATCAGCCGGGTTGCCTTATCTGCAGAATACAGCTTTCACCCCAGTACTAACTGTCTCCTTGTAGACCCAACACTTAGGACTGATGACTCCGTTCGTCCCGCATTGGTTATCCAAGCAACATCTATGCGTCATCCGGCGCTGACATCCTCAGGCATCTCGAAATCAATCTTCAAGCCTCGACACCTAGTCTATCTGGCTGTCCTCAAGATCCGCACTCTGAAGCAAGCAGGACAAAAAGCTGCTCTTGCTCTCACGGTGGCAGTGATGTGTACTGTATCTCGGAAACAATAATTCAAGATGCAAGCCCAGTGATTGAGCTAACTGCCCCATTAGTCTCCACTCGGTTCCGGCTACGCAATTACGGTGATCCAGAGGATGCCTCGGAGGGATGTACAGGGTTTGGTATCGTCCTGAGTCACCGGGTGGAAGGATTCTTGCTTCACTGGATACCCGCTGATAGTTGCCTCTGCCCAGTTCGTCTGGCAATATCTGTGAATAGGTCTCACAGAAGGAAGCTGTTCGATTTCTGTTTGTCGTGTTTTTTTATCCCAAAACTACTGTATCTCTAACACCATCGGGACAAAGTTAAGACAAGTTAAGACAAGTTTTATGACGCCGTGAATGTCCTTTTGCGATGGGCCAAAAGCTCAAATATAGTTGTGGTTGCCGGAGATCTGAATGCACAAGTGGACAGGCTTAGCGCATCTTTGACTCTATCAGGTGGTCGGCTTAGACTGGACTCGGTAGGTACGAAAATTGGGGAACGATTGCTTCAGCTATGTGCGGACAGCAGGCTGTTTTTATGCAGTGCCAACTTCTGAAATCGCCGAACTCGTCTGGCCATACTGTGTCCTCCGACGCCACGCCGGCTACGATCACACTGCGACCAGTTACTGGTGGTGCAGATCAGTAATTTACGTCCGCCCGCTTTAGAACACAAATGTGGATTCCGACGACGAGTTCGTCCGTGTAATGTGCCGACAAGTGGCTTTGCAACTGAGAGACTGGTAGATCCGGATATTAGATGAATTTACCAGAATCGTCTTCTAGAGTCTCTTCCAAGTGCTCCGCCATCAGACATGAATTCACACTGGGATACGATAACCATTCTTTTGCACACCGCTGGGAGTTTTGCCTGTAGCATGGCGCTACATGGCCCACCCAAGCACTGGGTGTCAGACCGAACAATGGCACTGCTTAATTCAGAAAAATTTTCCATCCGGTCCCAAACATAATTTGACGCGACGGATTATCAGGCCTCAAATGAAACTGAGGGTGCGCGCCGACCGTGAAGTCTAGTGAACTCCAAAATCTCAAGAAATGAAAAAGGCCCAGAAAGCCTGAAATGACCGAAGACGAGACTCCTGGCATCACTTGTGCTTCGTCGCTTTATATTGACTCGTTTAACTCGAGGGCAGCAAGAGGTATTCCGGCCTGGTAGGTGTTGCGTTAACTAAGTCTTCACACTTCGTCAGGTATTAGAACAACGCCATACGTAAAAACGACCCACAATTATAGTGTTCCCGGATCTCTGAGGCGCATTCGACTCGGTTGATCGGTCTGCCCTCCTTAACACGCTTCCCAGTCAAGGAATGCCCGGAATTTTGTGAACACAATACGTTCTTTGTATTCTCAGACTTCTGGACGTGTGAGAGTAAACGGAGAGCGTTCCAAAAGCTTCCGTACACAATGTGGTGTCCGTTAGGGGTACCCGCTCTCTCCATTCCTGTTTAATTCCGTATTCGATGAGATAATGAGACGACCGCTAAAAGGTCTTCAAAACCCCGGCGTTCAAACAGCTTCTGACGAAAACCTTGTCGATCCGGAATGTGCAGACGATATCGTTCTCATCTTCGAAGAGAAGAAGGAGGCACACCTTTTTTCGATGAACTGACCAAAATCATCCCGTCCTTTGCACCCACAAAGTGTAAGATCATGCTCTTAGACATGCAGTCACTGAACAAGCCACTCACAATCCAGGGAGAGGCTCGGGTTGAGTTCGCTAATTTTAGACACCTATGGCGTTAAAGCGGTAAATGCCTTAATCTGAAAGGACTAGTTTATCAGGTTACAGTACAGGGTGTTCTGTTGTGTGGCTAAGAGACTTGGCCTGTTGAATCAGTGGAATTGAGATGTCTTCAGGTGTTCGACAAACGTTGCTTCATGGCCATAGCTTGTGTGCATTGGTGTCACCAAATCATCAACAAGGTAGTTAGGAAACGAGTTTTCGGTTGTGCGACGGGAATTTCCATTGAAGCATGCGCCCAGCAAGACAAGCTGCGTTGGTTAGGTTGTGTATTGCGCATACCAAACCGTAGATTACCGAAGAGAGTGCTGTTTTCTGTACCCAATTCAAAGCCTTGGAAGCAGGAAGGTGGCCAACCCTTATCCTTGCAGAGGGGTGTGAATGAGATTGCGAAAATTTTGGGTGCTGTCGGTGCTGCTCGTTTTCCACGAATGGGGCTGCTTGATCCTCACTGCACCTGGTTAGAGACGTTGCTAATTGATGTCACTGGCGTTCTTGTTGCCAGTTTCTATCCAGATTGATCTAATGAGTATCCGGAGGTGTAGTCACCTCAGAATGATTGCAGTAAGCTAGCACTAAGTCCCTTCCTCGTCCGCTTTTATTTTTTCCTTCAAAATAGGTATTTCAAGTAAACCATGATTGTACGGCAGCGAAGCAGCAGTGTTGAATACTGACGATGTGCTGTCGATGATGATGAGGCGGCACTCAGTAAATCGCATCGAACGACTAGCCTGGGTTGACTCGATGTTTCATGTCGATTAAGTGGTTTGCAACCTTAATGGTCACGTGTTCGGCTACTTGAAAACATTAAATACTTGGCTATTCTCTGGGATGGACGACGAGACGTGGGACCCACAGTTTGCGTATCACTCGGAACTAAGGGAATAGATTAACAATTGTGAGTCTTGGACCAGTAGTGCATTTTCAGGTACCTGTTCAGGAACCAAGTGTTACCGCAGTGAACTTTTAGCAGTGCTGCTTTGAAGGTCCTTCAGAATGAAGTAGGTTATCGACGTATGGCAGTTTTCGGACCTTTGTCACATAAAAAGCAACTGTAGTGCTGCGACGTCAGCAAACTGAAAACTGTCGATAGATTCATCCTCCGTACCGAATCTGAGTGCAGACTGTGCAGAGTTTCATCGAGCTAGTCAAAGGATCCGAAGGTAACAAATGTGAAATAAAAATATCCGGTAAAATATCAACCGTTTAATCAGTTGACTTAAACACGGGATGTTTGATCTTACCCATATAGATGTGAATCACAAAGTGACCGAGTAGAAAGCTCACTGCCACTCCAACTCTTTTGTTTGCATATTTTTACTTCACTGTACTTCAGTTGGTGTTTTTTAGTGTTTGTTCAACTCGGAAAAATCGCCTGAAAAATGTCATCCCTGCAACTTGTAATATACTCCCTCAATAAAAATATTTCAAGTTTTTACTTCGGACAAAATTTCCTAGGGATCTACCATACCACGAGTTTGTCAATTGCTTTAGAATAGCCCTGGACCAGGAATCTGACCTTCCTGACATAAATTTTCACCTAATCTTTTCCGACTGACAATATGAATCTCAATGTAAATGAAACTTTTTTTGAGGACTACAGTATGAAGAGATACGCACTCCGTAACTCTTACCCCGAGACTTACGCGAAAGGTCAGAACGATCAAATAAGATAGAACTTACGTGATAGCTTTCTCCCGAGCATCTAAATCCGGGTCAACAAGACCGATACAAATTGACGGAACAACAAACTGTGTGTGTCCCTTGGTTGTTCTAACCTTCCAGTATATGCCATCAGCCGTCTGCTGTTCTTCCAACTCTTTATTTGAGAGCTGAGATCGTGGGCGGACTTTGTACAGTGACCGTGGACTCCATGAACCAGGACAACAGCCATCTGTACAATTGTTTCGATCTCCACGTAGACTTCTATGATGAAAAACTGCACCCAGAATGCGGTTGCTGTTGTTCGTGATATGGACATCAGAAAGAACGGACACATGATCACCGGCGTTTAAGTTACCTTCCAGAGATTTGTAGTCGCATAACATCACCCCATTTAGTGGATTTTTAATAGGTGCCACACGGAAATAGATTGGAGTTATTTGGCGTGAACGCGAGACCAAGTTAGTAGCATGTTCTGCCAGACCGCGCAGTTGTTCATAGTAATTCTGAAAGAAATAAGACAGGAATGTATTGACAATCCCGATTCTCCCACATTAGTTGCAAATTAGAATGGTGATAATATGGCGCTAAAATACACATCGCATTTATGAAGTTTTTTTGGTAAGTTTTCACATTTGACCTATGGTTAGTATCCCATCAAGACAAATCCAGGCATTTCTACTACTAAATGGAGATATGTGCGATCCAAACCTGTTTCGAATGAATAAGTTGCTGTAAAATCTGAAGCCTTAGGTGATTTTTCGACTAAATTCCTTATCCGGTCACAAAAGAGGTACTGAAACACAATGGATATTTCTGTGAAGAGTTGATTTATTGCCAAAGGCTGGTTTGAAAACCTATATAATCCTATTCAGGTGCGTGCAAAACTGCCAGCACGTTGGCACTTTTTGTTTTCTTAAAAAAATCAGGAGCTGTAGAGTGAAGGGAAATGTTACCGACCCTTGAGTTTAGTGTGGAAAAATTTTGTAAATGCTGCAAATACATCATAGACAAAAACGATACTTTGTTCGTCACTAGTTTGCTTATAAAAGCGAAAAGTCACATCAAAACATGAAATAATCGACTCATTCTGCAATTGCAAGATGATAGGCCAGCCACTTAATGAAAACCCTTATCAGACTCACTTGAGTGGGATGTTAAATGGGTAGGTGTTAGGTTCCTAAGCTGCCTAATGTGCTGAACACTTGTCCAGACTGATCGACTGTGTCTGTCTGGGATACTCTTCTCATGATTTTTCGGCTTAGCAGTATTCCTCTTACTGCTAGACTATTGTTTCGGCTAGACCTTCACCACACACAGAATTAATTTCCCTTACAGGAACATCTTTTTAAAACGGCCTCTAATGCATTACGGTGTTGTCGGCTTGTAAACAGAGTTCACTGATGGCACTCCGACTCGAATTATACAGTCACATAATGTGATCTGTTCCGTCGCTAAACTGCCAGCACGTTGGCACTTTTTGTTTCCTTAAAAAATCAGGATTTGTAGAGCAAAGGGAAATGTTTATCAGCCCTTGAATTTAGCGTGGAAAACTTTTGTTAATTCTTCAAATACACCATGGACATAATCTATACTTTGCTGATCACTAGTTTGCTTATAAAAGCGAAAAATCACATAAAAACATGAAATAATCGACTCATTCTGCAATTGCAAGATGATAGGCCAGCCACTTAATGAAAACCCTTATCAGACTCACTTGAGTGGGATGTTAAATGGGTAGGTGTTAGGTTCCTAAGCTGCCTAATGTGCTGAACACTTGTCCAGACTGATCGACTGTGTCTGTCTGGGATACTCTTCTCATGATTTTTCGGCTTAGCAGTATTCCTCTTACTGCTAGACTATTGTTTCGGCTAGACCTTCACCACACACAGAATTAATTTCCCTTACAGGAACACCTTTTTAGAACGGCCTCTAATGCATTACGGTGCTGTCGGTTTGTAAACAAAGTTCACTTATGGCACTCCGACTCGAATTATGCAGTCACATAATGTGATCTATTCCGTCGCTTTAATCCACATTTATTGAAGAGTAATTTTGCACAGAAAAACCGTCAGATGACTTCCAGCACTTTAACTCATCCGGTGAAACTACGCCTAGCATTCTCTCTATTTTTGCTGTATGTCCAAATGGTAAGCCTCAATCTCTTCTTAATACTTGGGCGACTCAACAGACTTTTGTTGCGCAAACTACACCACCAACTGCGTAAACTTTCCATTGATTCAAGTTAGAACGTGAGTCTTGAAATGATGATGATGTCACACTAAGCCATTCAGTGTCGGAGTGACATGCCAACAATAATCGGCATACAATATGCAGTACAAGTATATACTGACCCCTGTCGTCACGGGTCACATGCCCGTTGTAGGTTGGTAAATTCTGTTCAAGATCACCTAGAATAAAGGCTTCAATATTTCCTGCATTACCCCTGGTATAACGACGCTCTTAATGAGCAATAAATTGTGGAACCTTTGATGCCCGCTGTAGGGATAGCGTCTCACCAGCTTTTTCCTAAATTTGCTCTGTCAAATACAGACGGTTTCATTGCACGCAGTATCAGGAAGGTCAGATTCCTGAAAAACAACTACTGAATGCCCGACATCTACTGAGACCCTCAGCTCTGTAGATGTTGACCAGACAGACAACGCCCCCTCAATATACAGCGCCTCACAGCTTTCTATCAAACCCAGACAGCGCGAGTCAGCGTTGCTCAAGGTCAGACAACGCCCCCGCAGTATGCAGCGAGTCGCAGCCTATACCAAGACCAGACTGCGTGCGTCAGCATTGGACCAAGTTAGACAGTGTCCCACCAATGACTAGCTTGAGTTGTATTCTGGCACTTGCACGTACTCACGCCACACACTCGCTTGTTCGGAATATAGTTGTCGTGTTCCCTTCCGTGAGTCTTTTTCCGGCACTAGGCACTGGAGCGGGTCAGCAATCAGATACAGCAGTTAGCGAATCAGCAGACATAACACGCAGTGTGGCAGGAGAGAAGGAAACTATCCAGACATTTTGTCCTTATCGCTCTACTTTCACTCATGATCATACTGTTTGAGTACTATCAGCTGCAGTTGCTCGGCCATGTGCCAGCCGAAACACAGTCTACCAAGACGAGTGTTGTTCTCCATGCCTCCTTCAGAAGAGTGTAAACCATGAGGTGAGCAGTGTGCAAAATAGCAGAAGGGAGTAGAAGGGATTACGGAGGGCTTAGGTGTTGTTGACGCGATCCGCATTTCAGGACACGGTCTCAGAAATCCTCTGCGCTTTGTCAAATACGTCGCAAGAAACCGCGGCCGATCGATATCAGTGGTCTCCGCGCTGTCAGTGTCTTTCTTAATTGTTTGATCGAGCGCTTGGAAGTGTATGTAACTCAGAATTCTTGCGATATGCCAAAGAATTATTAACCAAGCAGGGCTGTTTTTTGCCTCTTTGTGGACCGTAGAATAACCTTGCTTCACTAATCCCTAGATGTCTGCAAAGGGCAAAGTTAAAGGGACTTGGAATGCCGACCGCAGAGATCGCGATTGACGGTCCACAACAAAACATGGGACGACTCAACTGGAACACAATGTTTCAAACAAGTTCTCAAGGATTCGCCAGGCATGTATTTTTCTTTTCTGAAAATCACGGCTTAACTGAACACCGATAAGATTGTTTTAAACCCACTTGAAGCTTTTTCGCCAAGGATTTAGCCTCTTCTTCAGTTCCGTGACGGGACTGTTCCGTTTGATATTGATCTCTCATAACTATTGCACGACCGAGTTTGTTAAGCTCCAGTTCTATTTTTCGGCCTTCATAAAAGAACTGGAAAAAAGTGAAAGCATTGATTTTTGATCAAATATAGGATAAGCCCCTCCCTATTAGATTTATCGACTCAGAGAATATGCTTGGTTGGAGTGATTTCGTCCGCGCAAGCCTTCCTTCCTACTAACCTCCTTCTTGTGGCTTAGTTAGCAAAACAGGACGGAACATTTCTAAAAAAATCAAACTGAGATTAATGTAACATACTTCTCAAACACGACAGCGCTGAATTCTTCAAAAGGCATCTTGTCCACTTACAGAATAACATGCCAGATCAATAAAACCATACGGGAATTTTAGAGAAAACTTCATGCGCGCACTCCATTCGAAGTAGGACCATAGGATTCTGTGTAAAATTCGCGAACGTTTAGCCTACACGTCACTCCTTGTAAAAGAATTTTGGCCGAATTAAAATCACTCCTCCGCTCTGACAGTTTTGCCTTTCTCCTCTCCATACTCCCCTGCAGCTCGACTTTTGCGGCGTAAAAATCACAAGCTTTTTTACGAGCATCTATAGCTCAATCAGTACAAATGTACTGTTGTTTGAACTTGGTTACTGTACTGTTGGATGGCAGAACTTCTCTGGCACAGTTCCAAGACCAGTTTGCCCCCCCCCAAATGTCAATTATAGTTTCATACGTAGACTCAACAGATTGTTTCGGAAATCATAAGTAGGTAGTCAGTGTCCATTTTTTTTTTGGTTCAGAGTCCCCCACAAATTGTACTGAGTTATGAATGTATCTATACACGTAAGATGACGGATGACATGAACACCGTCTCGGATAAATAGGAAATAGAGTAATAACTTTTCAAGGCTATTGCATACATCGGTTACAGTTATATTTCATCAGTAAACCAGCAAAGTTTCTAGAAAGTCAATTTTATCATTAGGGTAATTAACATCCCTCCAAGAAGGGACTTTGCATCCCTGAAATTTAGGCCTGTAGCAGTTCCCATAGAATTCATCAACCGAATGGTGACAGCACAATGTCCGAAGGTTCACTGGCGGTGAAGCTTAAGTCACCTAGTAGTACCGAAAAAATACCAAAAGCATCCTCAATCTTTCCACTTTCTCATTGGTCCTCACATCTGGAGCCTTTCCATGTCTGAAGCAGTTGAATGCATCACACGCTTTAACATTACATTAATCACAAACAAGTCTAGAAAACTCAGTAGACTTAGGTTTTATGCTTTTGCTGTATACAGAATGACACGTAGAGCTAATTTCTTAATATAAGTACTGGATACAACATTATCTTGTCACTGATGGCTTCGTCTGCTGACAAACAGGCGGCTTATTGTGCTAACTTTGTACAAAGTAGCCAAATTAACCAGATATCTGAAAGCATACAGTAATTTATTTCAATCCATGAATTATCTTGACTTTCAGAGTGTTTTTAACAAAGATTGATCGTTGCATGTCAAACTAATGTGGCTTAGGCAGATATTTTGTAAAAAAAAATGTCTGCTTTAAAAGACGAGCTCTTGAAGTTGATGGCAATAATGAGCGGGAACATAAAAATATTGTGGCTGCTTGTATAACTTGCATGTCGCATTACTGAGAATGGCAGACTATAGTCAGCTTATTGTCCAAAGAGGATTTGCTCCTCAGTGGTTTATCTCTTACGTACGAGATAAACTTGGACAGATGTTTGGTTTTTTGGCTAGCAGTGCTACTATCACGTGGCCTATTGCGGGTATTTTGGTAAGAGATCAGTATTACAGTAAAGTGTTCACACTCGTGTTACCAATATCAACCATCACGACGCTTTTGGCTCATGGATATCGAATATGAGTGGACTTCAGAGTAACAAATATGATCTTTCTTTGCGCGCGACCAGTTGCGTCTCTCTTTAGCCAGCCAATCGATAATGATGTGTAAACAACCAGCTGCATAACTCTATTCGGGAGCTTAGCCCTTCTGCCAGGGCTCTGAAATCCAAAATTCTAGGAGAAATGTGTAGAATATGGAAACTGATAGACTTGGTGAGTTTAATCTCAAAAACAGAACATTTCAGAGCTTGTATTTTGTCAAGATAGAATAATTGGTATTTTCTAATATCACAAAACATTTGCTTTTCAGCAATCTGACGTGCAAACTCTCGCGAGAAGTAAGTGTTTTCCAGGCAAAATAAATACTAGACTTGCGTTAACAGACGTGGCGGAGCTAGATTTCTTTGCTTATACAGTGCAAACTTACCTTGTGGAATTCAGCAGTGGTGTTCAGATGGAAACAATGAAGTAGGCTGTATATCTCCATGTTTTCCCAAGTACTTTTCAACATGTCCGTAAGATCCTAAAAATCGGAAAAAATGTATATAATAATTTAAGTGACCGGTATAGAAAATGAAATCTGAATATTTCCGAGGTCGGTGATTGGACCCTTCACGCTTTTCTAAATATGATTTTGGGCGCTGCGGGGGAAGAAGCATTTTCCCCTAGGAAAATTCAAATTAATAGTTTAGGGTTCTGACAGTGTTCAGAAAAATTAATTTTAGTGCCCAGCGTAAGTCATATGTGGCCGGCTCCTGAAAGATCAAGGGGAAGTTAATCGAACTTCAGTGCATTATCTGTGTCCTCCACTCTCAATGGCTCACCAAGTTTGCTGAATTTCAGCTGTTAATATATGTTAAATTATCCAGAGTAAAAGACGTAGACTTTGTACAGACACGCTTGAATCAATCGAACTAGTTTGCTTGTTGCGACCTAAAACCAACTAAAACAATCACTTTTCTCCAAATATACTCTCAGATACACTCCATATACACCACCAATCAGTCATAGATATGACTGAGTGGAACTCACAGAGCTTATTCGTTTTCGGAAACCAGTAGACTGGAGTGGTTAGAATCTGAGACAATATTCCTGTAGGTCACCAACCGACTACTGATTTATCCTAGACCTCATCATCTAACGCTTGGATAATTCGGTCTACTGCTCACTTTGTAATGTAAGCTCTGCTGTCCGTAGATCTGCTGATACTTGGAAAGAGGATTCTTATTTATTCACAACAGGCTCACTGGGCATCTGCTAGGAGGTGATTGTGTAACAAGGTTATTTATGCAATACCCCCGGGCTAATAATTTCTTGGTCACGAGGTGTTTACCTGTCTTTGAAAGGACACCTTGCTGATGAGCAGCTGCGTGGATTCCTGACAATATTGGAGCTCATGAAATGTGATAGTCCTCAGCCTATAGCTGTTGGGTTTCTTCACATCACCGGTGGCTTTGGTCGTAAGCTGCTTGCTTCGGGACTTACCACAAGTACTGCTACAAGTGTAACGGTGATACTACTGATGAGGCATGCGGGTAGTATGTTTCTCGTAAATCCGCTTCGCGTCTCTTGAAAAGTGAGATCTATCACGGCATTTGTGGAGTCGCTTTGTAGCATTTGCTTGCATTTGAGTAACACCAAATGAATATTCAGGAAAGTTCAGGAAGACGCGTTCAAGGAGAAGAGGGATATTCAGTTTTGTAAACAAGATGTATATTTTTTTTTGCTCCCCTGTCCAATAGTCTGTAACTGTTAAGTTGGTGTTTCTCTACTAAAAACGATCCGGAGCAAAGGCCTTCTTCCTTTTCACAGGTAATCTGTTTTGGGCGTGCTATCACATTAAACGGAGCTGAGCACAGTTTCTGTTTGTTCGCAAGTTACCACCAGGATTTTTTATGAGAAGTGTGTTCTACTATAGTGAATTTTTAATGAATTTATGTCAGTGGCATGAGCAGCATTTTTCAGATGTATGATAGTCATTCGCTTATTTGAGAATGCGATGCTTAATGAAGGTCTCATCCCACATTGTGCTTGAATAAAGCTGTTTTGTCCACGTGTACCTAACTCTTTTCGACTTTATAGTAAGGTTCACACCTAAGGTATGAGAACTGCTTCCTGTGGTAGATAAAGGTGACTCACCATAAAACGTTCCTAAATATCTTGTTTGCTCTCTCCTACGGTAATCGCTGCTAAGCAAGTATCACACAAAGGACGCTGTGCTAATTCGGATGGTAATTCATTCGATAAAGGGCATCAGAATGCATCAGAATGCATACATGTTCAATATAGCTACGGCGTGATTGTCCCTTCTTATACTGCACCTATTGTGTTATACTGTCACACCTGAACGCAAAGGACGAGTGTTTTCAGCAAGCCAAAGACCGAATAGAATCAACCGTGATAAAGCTGAATGGCTACAAATAGAAATCAGCCCACCAGGATATTATTATTCCCACGCCACACCGTTACTGATAATTTAATTCCTATTTATGCTTCTCGCCAATTATGGTACCAACAGTGAACCGGCCAATACGCACACAAAAATTAGCAAAAATATATGAGGATATGAGTTGGGGGCAGAAAGTGACTCTATTCAGATGAGTTTGCACGCAATGTGTAATGCAAATCCCAGGTGGAAAAGTATACAGAAAACAACAAACCTGGTTCCAAAATCCTTTGCTCAATTCTCGCTCCTGCAAATCCAAAGTCCGTTTGATAGTTTTTGCCACCTGTTTCTAAATATTCACATGCAAGCAGCACGTCATCGAAATGCTCATTGAGACCCACCGATAAACCGTCCACTGGCGCTGTCAGACAAGTGAAATATTTCAAGCAGTCTTTATTCACCTTAACGGCTCGCTAAAACACAACAGAGAGGGCATGATTTTCAACCGAAGCACATGATTACCCGAAGTCTTCGTAATTCACCTGCCATGTCAGGGATCTAAAACACAAAACAGCGTAGTTTTATTTCCTTCTATTGGGAAAATGATTTTGAAGCGTACATGATGGGGTGTCATCTAGTGGTTATGGTTAGACAAACTGAAAGATACAGTCAAGACTTGTAAAAATCTGTATCTTGATGTTAGAAATACAACTGATCTTTCTTTCCTGCCAAACAAACTAAACCAAAAGTGGACATGGTTGAGTTTTGCTGAGATTAAAGACCAGAGATGAGTGTAGCCAAACTCCCTGCATTGTGAATATTTTCCCTTCAGATTATAATTTTCCGCCGCAGTGTTGGTGCAATATTATCTCACTCTATAAAGCAACATCCGTTTTAATGAAAAGTTCCAACTGACTTCAATTTCATGATACTGTTCAATTAAATACGCTATACAGAGTTCACTTCGTGTTTCAGTTTCCAGTTCAAGATCGCTATACTCAACGACCGTTTTCTAAAAAATGTAGATGTAAGCAAAAATGGCGTTTTACTTTGACCAGCAATGAGGTTACGTCGAACTCAAGAACAATTCTATAGGGAAGACAAGAAATGTAGGTTCCTCACAGTTTTTTGCATCCATTGATCTATTACACTATTAGGTTGGTAGCATTGGTTTTATTAGTTTTCTGGAGCCCCACTTTTACTGGTGCACAAGTATTGATACTAATCATTCCAACGGAACAATGGAAAAGCTATGCGTGTTTTCACCCTTTTCTTTGAACCTCCAGTCCAGACATAGGCGACAACAGCGCTGTTTGTGCTAGCACCTCGCACTGCTGTGCATGCAGGCTCATGTGGGTGTAAGCGGATGCTTGTCCACTCTACCTCAAACAGGCAACAACAACAGTTATCAGCAGACATAATGTCATAGACCCAACCTTTCAGAGACAAAGAACTTCGAAGAATGTTCGCCCAACCCTGACTAAACCGGATTTGGTAAATCAAAAACCATTACAAACCTCACACAACCAATTTTACCTTGGTACTGAAGTACGGATGTTTGCAGCATTTTCATACGTAATTTAATCTAGTAAACTTTGGTAGCTTGTTCCATCCGGCTGCGCCACTATGGAGCAGTATCAGATGGATCTTGATCAGGATGCAGTTTCCAAAATGCCAACTTAATAAAATGAAATATATGGTAAGCGTATTTCAAAAACACTTCCTAATGCAAGCAACACAGTGACGTCATACATCTGATCATACCTGTAATCACTAACCATTTTGCTCAGGTGAAGTTCCAAAATCATTCTCTGTGGTAGACGATTATCATCATCATCATCGACAGCATAACATCAGTGTTTAACACCGATGCTTTGCTACCGTGAAACCATGATTTATTTAAAAGCCTTGTTGTGAAGAAAGGAATAAAAATGGACCGGGAAGGGAATTAGTGTTAGCTTACTACAATCACACCGAGGTGCCTACACCTTCAAACACTCATTCAGGCAATCTGGATAGAAACTGACAACAAGATCGCCGCTGACATCGGTTGGCAGCCATATCTTGCAGCGTCTCCAACCAGGCGAAGTGCGGATCACGCGCTCCCCATCCTGGAAGGCGAGTAGCGCCGACTGCACCCAAATGTTTCGTGATTTCTTTCATACTGTTCTACCAGGTGAAGTGTTGGCAGTTGACTTATGAACCTTTTGTCACCAAAAGAGGACACATCATCAGCGTGCATTTGGGTGGGTCCGATCAAGTGCCAAACTCGAAAAACAGATCACCAGCCACCTGATCGACAAATACGATCAGCCAGTATATTATTTCTCTTAGGTGACGTTCCAAAATGATTCTCGTTGTCAGATGGTGGATATAGGGGAAACGGAGTCATACTGAAACTTGCAATAGGAAATCTGTTTCATGGAAGTGATTAATAATCACCATATTTGACTGTATTGATGAAGTAAGCTACACTGCTGGGCGACGGCTTTTGACAGACTTTCTTGGATGCAAATTGTCAACTTTTGTTTACATTTGAAAATACTGAGACGTGGGAAAACATTCTCACAACCTACGAATACCGCTGGTCCACCACGAACTAGACGGATCGCGGTCTGATCAGACAAATGCGGTCAATAGCTCCTAAAGCAGCGATTAAAGGTATCTACTAAACATGAGAACCTTGTAGTTGTGGTCGAGTTTCAGTGCGACAATGATCCTGTGGACAATACTGGCTGAAACTCAGCGACCCGAAAGTTCAGCTGTACCAGGAAAGGCCAACGGCAAGCAGCCAGACGAAGAAAATCGGCTCCCAGTACTACAAGAAATCGTATTACGAGGCGGTCTGGAGGTAATGTTGTACTGTCCCCTGTGACAGGACTGTGAAGGCAGTAAGGCCTTTCCTTCAGGTGAACGGCATCTTCCTGTCGAGATCTTCCATTGAGGATGACTCAGAACACAACAATTGTCTTCAGGGGTCAATGAAAAGTGGCGTTTTTGAGGATTGATATTTTGTAAATATATTTTTTCCGAAAGACCGTTACCACCTGTTTAGGAGTGAGTTTTCGTATCAACCTGCGTATCTGTTCATGTTTCCAGAATTTTGAAGTGCTGAGGCTGTTTGGCGTTTGTTATTATCATTCCGCGAGAAACCAGAAGGGAACCAAATTGCAGAAATGTTTTAGCAGTCAACACAAATAAAAATGACCAATTTTTTAACAGAAACCGTGTGGAGGATAAACCATCGAGTAAAATACAAAAGTGATCTGGTTACATATCGGCCTTGCGTGTACAATTCAGTAATACCATTTTCAAGTGACTCACATTTTTTACCACTCTATATTCGGTGGCTTTTAAGATGTCATCGGCAGCGTTTTGAACTTTCTTCTCACGTAACAGCTGATAAGGGGTTTGCCCATACTGTGGAATGTTGACCGCTTCCTGTGGGGTAAGAAATACATCTTGATTGAAGATAGAGTGTTCTGAGTTGGTCCGCTACTTTTTATCCAATTGTATGCCAAAAACTGTAGCGTAATGTGAGGCTACAATACACTGCAATAAGTTTGCTTTATTGCAAAGTGCTGTGAAAAAGATCAGTGATAGGAAGAGAAAAACTAGCAGGCCCCAAGAATGAATCTTGATCACAAAACTTTAACAAGTTGATTTTTCTAATTATGTTGCAAGAACAACATCCATAAACGAAGAGGCCATCACGTGTTCCTGCGGCGTTTGTTATTTTGCACCTCTGTTGGGAATTTCGAAAAAACCTCAGGTTTGTTGCAGTTTCAACCACATGGCTATCGAATTCACCTTCTGCAAAGTGTTGGTGCACTTATCCTCGTCCTACGCAGTTGAAACTGCTGGTAATCTTCTAGTGTACTAATTTAAAGAATCCTCAACTAATAACTTTCCGGTGTTTGTTTTCACTTGCGGTGCGTCTTTTCGAGGATTGTTGCACAAATGCCACTTCAGCATGTACATTTTTGACTTATCAAATCTGCCAATTCCGAGCTGATTTTTGTATGCATTACATATATACTATATACTACACGTTATATATATATATATTTATACAACGAGAAATGTGGAAAACTCTAGAATGGCCCATGTGTTCTTTGAAAGCCAAAGTCAAATGCGGTGGAACCCACGCCAATAATTTTGATAAAGTTCACATAAAACTATTTAGGACGCCATAATAGATCAACAAAAGCTTGTTTGACTCCTTTTATGACAGGACAATGCTGATCTTTTACAATCGATATCACCCTTCTCTGCTTCCCGACAACTCCAGTGTTCCTCAAATGGCTATTATTACTCACCGTTTGCTTCCTAAGTATATTGGACATCCTTCCTTTGCTCTCACTAAGTTTCAAGTAGGATACTATCACCTTCTAATTCTCATGATTCCTTGTAGTTTGAGAATGTATTTACGACCTTTCGACTTTGTCTCTCACATAGTATTTCAAGTGCAAACCGTCTAAGCGTTTGTTTAAATGTTCATTTTATCTTCACTGTGTTAACAGTAGGTACCAAAAGGCAACTTGCGAAGCATCGATGTCAGCGCTTAGGCCATCCTCAAATCCTCTGTAAAATTCTGAAGTAGAATTTCAACTCAGAACTTTTCTTGTATCCAGAAAATGTAGAGGGATAAGTATCCTAGAATAGGTTTACTGACTAGTTGGTGTTGGTTGAGGGGTTCGTGGAATTCAAGTTGACACCAATTTCTTTTGGGAGATAGCTCAGTGGTTAGAGCGTGAACTTACTGACCGGATGGTCCGCGTTACGCACCCGACCTCTGCCTCTCGACTTCCCCTGTCTAGGCTTGGGAAACCCGTCAATATCCCAGCCCTCGTGCTTCCTTCTGGTGGTATGGAAGCTAGGCACTGGAAGGGTGTTACAACTGAACGAGTATTTACATTTAGTACTTTTTTTAGCAAACAATAGCAGCTAATCGAAAATTTTCCGGCTGGTTGCGTCCTTGGGGCTACCTCACTGGGTAGCACCAGGTCGATCAGTCAGTCAACACAACCAGAACAGCTACTGGGTCGTCGTTCCAGGGCTTCCCGTTTGGCGTGGACTTACCAGAATATATGAGCCAGGAGAGGAGAACAACTATTCAAATGAGCGTTATGTGAATGTGGGTTTACTGTCTTCTGATCTCTTACTCGACAGCGGAGAGTATCTGTCAAAATATTTATTCAACTACCTCTTTCAGACCTGTACCGTCTCTGTGTTGTCCCCTGATTCCAAGCATTCAGTGATTATGGATAGTTACCTTTGGAAGCTTTTGCCAGGCGCCCACGGCACGCTAAACTTTCAACGTCCACCAGCGGGCTAAACGCCGTTTAAATCAATTTTTACGCAAACAACTGTTTACTCTACTTTCATTGCACCTTATTTATCTTGCCCATTCACGAATGTCAGGGTTTCCGAGCGAAACATGAAAACTACTCATTTGTGTTTTATATGCTTAAGGCACTGGTTTTACATTCGCTGCTTACTTGGACGCTTTGCCTAAGTCTTGAATCACGAATCTCCTCAGACTGTGGCAAGACATAAAGCACTACTAGCGTCATAAAATTAACATTGAAGTGGGGGTTACCACAGCTCATGTCCGAAAACAGTCTAAGAGATTCTGTCGGGCGCCGTAGTAGCGTAAAAACTAGGTGTCACGCACGCGATACCGTGTAAATGTTGAATATTTCGACCAACCGCTTTGTGATATCTTGTTGCATTGCTCCCCGTTCTGAACTTTCATAGTATCAGTTATTTACATAGTGTGGATACAGCGGGATTGCTTTGTACGTGGTTAAGAATTACTCTCCACACACACTGATTCATAAACTACCATTTCGTGGAATTCAAACAAATGAATGAATTTTTCTAAACAAAGAATGGAGATAAATGCACAACTTGCGCTTTCGTTGCATCTTTATCTGGTTACACATGGACCCATATGGGTACCGCCTTCTTCGTTACTTTACCTTACCTCAGCTAGGGTAAAACTAGAAACCGAAAACCTCAAAAATAAGACAGTATGACCGTGTGCGTCAAAAGACAGGCTGTTCACTCATCGATGTATACTCATTTTCTCCAGTTGCATGCAAGTGGTTCACAGATTAAGGAAGTTACTTCTACCGCTACTTTTATTGTAACTCTTCGCAAGAAAAAATACCTATCACCAAAGTCTTGATAAAACACTTCACCATCCCCGTGCGTTTTTCTTCCACCTCTTTATGTTTGTCCTCATCATCATCATCATCATCATCATCAAAACCAACATGATGATCCTCAGCATTATCATTATCTCTCTCAGTAACGAAAAAACAACTAAGCAACTTAAGCATTGCGATCAGTATTTCCAAAATAAGCATCCGCCTCGACAGCATTACAGCCGTGGATAAAAACGACACATAAACGATATAAGTTTGAATAGGGAATGTTAATATTGTTCCGCTATTTGGAGAGGCGTCATATCCAAAAAGATGAGCATCATGTCAAGATGCAACACGCAATTGTGGGTACCTTAGCAGATCTGATGTTCCACATGACTGAGCACCTGAACGGCAAGTAAACCACGACCTATACAGAAATTCCGATAGTTAGTTATCGGTATGTTAGTCAGTAAGAGCGACGGCCTGTAGAGTAGTGAGCAACGTGGGAGTGCAGTCACGCAGACCTCACGGGGAAGGACGCACCATTCACATCCAGCTGCTTGTACCGTGTGATATCCCGGTACTGAAGGTGTTTGCACTACGATCCATAGCAGACGCATGACTTATATACTTATTTATCTTTCTAACACCTAACTGGGTAGGTAACTATTAGGCGCAATATTCGCCATATGTGGTTAACACATGGTGCTTGCAGGATGGAAAACTCTGAAGGTTCATTGTTTTTTTAGTCAGAAAGTCATTTTTGAAGACAGATTTTGAGGACAGAGAATTCCGTATAGGTTTAAACCCTTCACAAGTGACTAGTATGCCTTCCTTACTCACAAAATCGCTTATTCGGCTTGCTAAGATCGAAAACGAAAAGATGAGCTTTTTCAGACCGGAGAATTGCAATGTTGGTCAGCTCGGTGAGAGAAAAAGCAATTGGATAGTAGAAGTCACATAGCTAAATTTTGCTCGTCTGATAGAGAAGTTGAGAAGACTGGTACGTCAAGTTACAGCCTGGGAAACCATATAAGTTGAGGTATTTACAGATTACGGAACGGATTAGCCGGTGCCTAACATGTTTTTCCTTGTATATGCTGACAATGGAGTACTTCTACAAGGCCGTTGTCGACTTGACACTGTAATCTGAAATCATAGTTCCCTAGTAACTATCATGTAACTTTACTCCTGTCAGTCTCCGTGTCAATTCTGATGATCCTGATTGTTGCTTTGAAAAGTATTGGGGTCTTTGCCTCACTGGCAGCTGGCATCTCTTATTTTGTTTAGTAATTTCCACACATAATCCGCAGTCAGAAGTAGGCAGCACAAAATCGTATGTCAGCAATAACACCATGCACGTATCACGCACACGTGAGATTGAGTCCATGCTTAGTACCAGCATACTTGAACTAGTGAGTTCAGGCGATATTTTGCAAAATACTTGGAGAAATGTTTCTGAATGGGCGAATACACCTAGCTCACAAGTTCTGAGAACACATGAGGCTCTAGGATTTCGTGAGAATTCTTTTGTTCAGAAAATAAAAGTGATGCATTGGCGTTCTCTGTCACAGTTCACATTCGAATTTGTCCTCAAAATGACCTAGTCACCTTTAGACCTTTACTCAGTGAGTGTATTCTCAGAGGTTCGGCGAACCATTATGGCACTTAGTGTCCAAAATCCACAAACTCCGCCGTAGGCAAAAAATGGCAGAGGGTGAGGGTGCCCATTCAGCTGACGGGAAGAAAACTAACTAACTGTTCAGCTGTAACACCCTTTTGGTGCCTAGCTGCCATGCCATCCGAGGGAAGCACGAGGGCTGGGATACTGTCAGGTTGCCCAAGCCTAGACAGAAGAAGTCGAGAGGCAGAGGTCAGGTTCGAACCACGGACCTTCCGGTCAGTAAATTCGCACTCTAACCACCTGAGCCCTCTCGCCACCTCAACCGACGGAACCATCAGTTAGCTCTCAAGACCAGAGGTTGGAGAAGACACACCAAAGATCACGACCAAGGCCAACAGCCTCGTCCTCGAACTTGACCCCGTTGATACAAACGCAGTGACAGGACCCCATTCTACGGAAGACTGCAACCGTCTTTTTGGACAACAGAGTTATTAGATACACCTTGGTAGACAAATAATTGGTGATCTCCGGGCAGTGATTCGGTAGACCAAGTCTGAATTAATTCGTCATATCTTAGAAGTCCGACGATTTAGGTGTGCTGCCTGTGATACCTCATGAACTGAAAACAAAACTGACTGTCAAATGCCACAAGGTGGCACATGCAAGATACGTCAAAAATTTGACTTGTTTCGGCAGACGGCCTACTCGCCAGGTATGGGGAGTGATGTAATGTTATATATCGTGACTTGTAAGCAGTGCCAGCTTACAAGGACGTACACAGAGGAAGTGACTCACCCCGTAAGACCTAACCTTATATTATAAATCGGTGAGTTACGGTCCGCTAGTGTCAAGGGACTCTTCCAGGTGACAATCGGCGGCAATCAGTAGGTTGTGATAATGACAGAACACCTTTCGCGATAGATCGAAGCGGTAGCAGTAACAAATCAGCGGGCAACTACGGTCAACAGGATGGTGATTCGCGATATTGTGGTTAACCGCGGGATGCCAAAGATGATCTTAAGGGATTAAGGAGCCACGCTTAAAAGTGAAGAAATCAGGAGTTGCTTGTAGCGGTTCAGTACTGCTCAGCTAAGGACGGTACCCTGCAGCCAACAAACCGCTTTTCTAGGGAAACGCAACAACCACACTGCCAACGAATGACTGGCTTCCAAAGGGGATGATTGGGAATTAGAACAACTGCTGGTATTGTGAGTCAACCCAGTCATCCAGAGGCAAGTCTCCATCTATGTTTATCTACTGTAGCAGCCCACGCTTCCCCGATTATCAAGAAATCGGGTTGTGGCCTACTACAAGCTTGTTTCCAGAAGAGTTTAGATAGCAAAGGAGAGTGACGAGTAAACTGGACAGCTTTTAAGGAATCGACTACGCAGAAAACGGAAGGTAGAAAGGCACGACTGCTCCCCATTGGCGCGAACGTCAAGTAAAAAGATCACCAGTAGCTCGGCATAAGCGGACTGGGATCGCGGAAGTTGAGCCATCGGTGGAAGGGATCATTTGTCGTTATCGGCCGTCGAGGGAACGTTTATAGAATTCAGAATAGTCGAAGGTCGAGACGGTAAATGGGAGCCAGCATCGGAAGCGCAGCATGCTTCCTAGGACATACCGAATGAATCAGCTGCCGCGCTGTCCTAATTCAAGCAGACCTACTACCGATGGCGTGCTGCGAACTTTGTAGGGGAAGGAGTGTAACAGCAAACACCCTGACGAAACGGGTGCGCAATATCTTGTCAAAGTAGTTTAGAGCGCAAGTTGATCTGTAAATCACCGGACCGTTTTTCAACGACTGGCTGACAATGTTAAGTAGTCATACGGCTTTGGTGAAAGCTCAGGAGGACGGTTGAAGAATTTGGCTTTTCCAGCAAAGTCTGAAAAATGAGGCTGACGTTTTCGTGCGTAAAACTTGGTCCGTGTTTACCAGTAAACAGCCCTTCACACAATAGCATTTCCCTTTTCACTTGTAGCTTAAATTTCTCTTCTCGGCCTGCTGCTGCTTACCCGTCCCGCTTGATGGAAGGTTGCCCAATGTCCCAAAGATGATTATGTCTTGGGCGGATTCTGCCTGGGGGACTTGGGCTGAGCCTTGTTGAATCCTGAAAACTATATGAGACTGCAAAAATCGGCAAGCTTCCCTAAAATTGAATAGTCTGAAGCCAATCATCTCTTATCTTTTTTTTGGCTACATTGAAGGCTTCAACAGCAATTAAGAAGCAATAATGCTGTTCACAAGTTCCACCTGGTGGCTGTATGCACCCATTGCTGGCTGATGAAAATTCCCAGCCGCCCAGCCTAGGCACACTTAGCTGGCTACTCGTCCAGATATATTAGCAGAATGAAAGCACAGTAGCACTTGTTGATAGCTTTTTGGCTATCCGCATGTACAAATGGCTGCGGGGTTTCACAAACGACCATAATTACAGTTTTCCATGAGGTATAAATAGTTCGTTCAAATTACGCCGATATTTGTGATACTGCATCCATACACTACGTTGTATGAGCTACTTCAGCCTCATGCTCCACAAGTTTTTCTCTCTGCAGCTTCAACTGTGCTTGTGGGGCATACGTAGCAAAGATGCACCTTGAAGTGGCTACATATTTTCAGGTTTATGCAAAAAGTCCCCTTGCAACTTATTCTTATTTTCTTGTATGAGGACTTCTTGTTTTTCTCTGTTGTGCCGCGTGGACTAAAAATATGATTTGAATTGCCCATGGCCGAGCAGTGATGCAGTTTCTCTGCCATCCCTTCCGACGAAACCGGATTGCACAAATGATCGTCTAATATTACAGCAGTATGACAAGCTAAGCCAACTGGAGTAAGAGGCCTGAGTCATAACACTGGCATGGCATTCCCCCCTTTCAGACAGCGGAAGTCAATCAATCATGTTGTGAGCTCAGGCTTTCAACTGTGGCTTAGTATTAGTCCAGTTAGCGATACTTTGGTAGTTTTTGCTTATATTTTTCAAGGTACACTGTTCCTAAAACTCACATATCCAGTCTAACTCTTCAAAAGTAATCTATCGCGGAGAACACCATTTTATCGATTTGGCTACAATTGTGATGAAAATATGCGACTGCATTCCTCACTTCTTCACACCACAATGGCCTTTAGGATGAACGCAAGAGTACACTGTCCCTTTTAAATAATATACTAACAACTGGTAACACACGCGCTGAGGAACCCTTTTAAATAATATACTAACAACTGGTACCACGCGCTGAGGAGACATAAGCCGGGCTTTGTGTTCCATTTAATCAACGAATGGATCTAAATCCGAAACCATAATGGATTTCATTGAACAACCAAGTAACAAGATAACAAATCTAACCTGAAGGACTTGGGTAGCCAAGCTCTTGAGTTACAGACAGCTTACAGCCATGGAGACTGAATCCTTACTGAAGAGAATTCATGGAATGAGTGAATGGTTTCGATCGATGCTATAGGTGTTGTCGGGAAAGAGTGAATAGAAGAATATCCGTTTTGCACCGGGTGCTTACTTCTTATCATCACGTGACATTTCTTTAGGTAACCAAAAGTGCCGTAACTGCTGCGGAATATTTCATGGACGAATTGCTCGGTTTCAATCGTTCCCGTAGCAGCCAGATTAACTCAAATAAAAATGAGGTTTCAAAAAAATGCATGACCAAGGACCTAGATGGTTTGGAAGTTATGGAGTGAGCTTACTGCCGTAAGACACATTTTTCGAGTCGAATCCCTGTCCCTGTCTAGGCTTAGGCGACCTTGTAATATCTCAGCCCTCGTGCTTTCCTCAGGTGGGATGGCAGCTAGGCACCGAAGGATGTTTCAACTGAGCGACACACCAAAGTCCTAAAACCGATACCTAAAACATAGCTTTGATCCGCCACTGTCTCTAATTCGAGCGGTTCATAAAAACCCAGACGTGCTATTCCGCTTCAGCCTTTCAGGCAATTTACCACCTGTTTCACTTGCAGGATATCAAAACAATACAGCACGAAACCAACATTGCTCTTATTGATTCCGTCATGATACCTTTGGTTTGGCATTGCAAGTTTCCTCAAAATCTCCGCATCACAGACAATGTCACTAAATCTTGGTTTCGTATGCAAAATTTATTTTCAGCTCTAACCATTCCGCCGTATCATTAGATTACACTACCGCTTCAAAGACTAAAGTTAACGTCTTTCCGCACAAAGCGCATCATGTCTATTTCTTATTATAACGGACTCAGTAGCACCATAAACTGTCTCTGTAGAAGATACGATTGTCAATCTAAGCAAACAATCCGAAGACAGGCTATTCAGTGTAGAAGAATTGCAGCTCCTGAGATATGCGAAGCGCAGAGCTGGAGGAACAGGATTCTGCACTGTAAAATTTTATTTAGGGCCTTTACCACCCAAGATGCTGGAGTCTACTGAAAATTAGCACGTTCGAATTGCGTTTCATAATGAGCCTGAACACATCTAACTTGTTAGACTATGACCTCGTCAGTGTGTTTGGTAGGTCCTGGTGAGAAGTATCGTAACCGTAGACCGGCATGACTCACTCACATTCTGCACTGATATCCTAACGGCTATTGCCCATAGAAGGCAAGAAACAATTTATCACTAACCGGACTCTCAAATTTACCATGTCAGGGATTAGTTTAAGTTTCTAAGTTAAATTCAAAGACCCGCACAAATCTAAATGTTTATTTGATATTCCACCCTGTCAACGAACCGAGACAGTATATCAGTTATCCAGCCATAGACTTCCAAGCTCTAGGTGAACAGTATTCCGTCCCGGGCGCAGCATATTTTCCGTTTGAACTGGCTCGGTGATACCCAACAGACCAAAATCTAGACTTGCTACTCAATTACCCCAGCGTGTTCGAATGGTATCTAGCATGACAGTCCACGGGGTTCGGGCTGACTTTATTCGACTTGCTGAACACCATCGTTTTATTGGAACCACCAGGATCAAAACGCAAAGGCACATTTGGACAACGTCAAAGATAAAAACAATCCATGGTATGCTTCATTTTTAGTTAACCGTCCACTCTCGGATAATGTTCTACTTATAGAAATAAAACAGAGCCAATAGGATCCTCGTGTTATATCACGGTGACCCTCTAAAATGGTACTCCATGGAGAGAGAAGCGAGGCACCAAATTCCAATGGCATTAAGGATAGCTAGTTCAGATAATCTTTTGTCTCATTCCTTGTGATTTTACCTTGATAAAGCATGAAAAACGTCAGAAAGTATAAAACTCCTTAGAAATCTGCAGATGGGTACAAGAAAAGTCCTTTTGAAGTAAAAAAAATGTCCAAAATGAGTCACCCCGAATGCCAAAAAACGACCTTCAAATGCGGTCTATGAGAAATCGCTTACTTTCAAGTCATTTATGTAAGCATCAATCGATTCTTGTTGTGAACGAAAATCTGGGATGATTTGCGCATATATTCGACGAGCCATGACCCACTAGAGTATGAAAATGAATTTCCTGGTTTTAAAACAGTCCAACAAACGGAACTTCTTCTTGAGAGGAAATAGTGGAAAGTTGATTGGTTTCTTCGATGTAGCTTCATTATATACTTTCCAGGTAACGCATTCTTCCTTCTGTTTACATTGCTAAAAAAGATGAGACTGCTTTAGTCGTCAGCTGATCCGTCAATCGTCCCGTGGTGATGAATGACAAAAATGTTGTTTGATGGGTTATGTTGTGTAAATAGATTAGGTAGTGTTGATCTGATGGAACGGGATGCACCAGTCGGATGGTGCTGTGCCATAGTGCTGGTAAGAATCCACCATCTTCATGCAAGTGATTGGCGAATCATGGCAAACGGGATACGATTTTCTATGCAGACAATTCCGGAAACATATTTTCGTACGTAGAAAGCGCCTCTGTAAGAATATAGGTTTTCATTGACTGAGAGGTTTCACTTCGGGTAGAAAGAACAATGACACAAGTCGTTTTAAACTCTTTGTGCGTTCAGCTGACAAACATCTTAGTATTTATGGAGGTTTCCTCATCTGTTAAGGAGTTAAACCTGTGGTAATTCAATGGTCTTCTTCATAAATTGGGCAAACTAATAATGTGGCCACCCTTCTGTTCGAGTGCATTTTCCTAGCTGTTCACCTATGAGAATTATTTTTGCTTGGTATGTGGAAAATCCCAAGAAACTTCTTGTTCGTACGCAGTCATACTAATGGAAATAAACTGGTTCAGAGCGCAATAATCGTGCAGTCACATAAAGTCACACAGTGCGATCGACTTGAACAATATCACGATGTATGACCATCAGGTTTCTGAAGGGTTTCACTTGCATGTCTAAAAGTGCGGTCCCTTTTACTTTCTGAATAAACTATGGGGTGTTTGTTCAACAGAAAGTCGCATGGAGCCTCGGACAAGGCTTTCGTGCTGCAAATGTAGCCCTGTAACAAAAAGCAGAGTAGCACAGTAGTAGTACAGAGGTCAACATCCCACTAATCCTATGTGAGTCTTAATTTTTTCACACAGCCAGTTATAGTGACCGGACTGACAGACTCGGAACCGCAGGAACTTCTAACCATCGAAGGTAAAGTGCTGGTGGAACAGGTGGTTGTCCCAATCTTATAGGGTTACACAATGCGAACGGTGGACAACAAAGTCCAAGGCCGTTCTCAGTCAGCAGGTTCGAATAATTCGTAATTCGGTGCCAGGATTCATACGAAGTTACTGTATCCAAAGTTCACCAGAATGCCATATATGACATAAATGCGAATTGAGTTGTCGACCGTGTAAATTGGACAGAGTGCCTAGGTTGTGGTATCACCAGTGAAGAACAATGATGATGATCCCTGGAGTCCAGGTTCATTTTATGAACATCGGGATGAACCTCTTTATGCCAGATTTGGAGACGGTATGGATGGACCTCTGCCTGTGCACAACACGTTTATGATGAGAGGAAAAACGGAGCTTAGAGCCTGTGGAGGAAGAAAACCTCTGGAATACACAAAGGCGTACTGCAAACTCACCCAATGCCCATAGTCATAGGAAGAAGGGGTAGTAGATATAGTGTGAATCTCCATTAGAGGTAAATATTTTAGAAGGACAGAGAACATCCGACCGAAAATCAGTGTTCAGATAGTGTATACCAAAGATTTTTGGCCAGTCAAATTACCATGGCACTACCAATATCGTCTGAGTCGACCAAAACAGACCTAAGCAGTCGGAACCCCCAGGGGTGGATGTTAGACATCCCACAGAAGTTTTGGAAGCAAGCTTGGGATGATTATAGTTAGATGAGTAAACACAAGCAGCATTTAACCTCCTCCCACTTGAATATAACACAAACGGTGGTGAAAGGGGCATCCCAGCCTCTCGTATAGGGGGTCTAGAAACGGTCATCTGGAAACAAACTTGATACATGACTGTGGACTTATACTTAGGACGTGATGCGAGCTACAGAAGAATCTGACCAGCTGATAGAGTGTTTCACCCCAGGAAATGTAGTTTTCGGCCGCCGTCTTTCGGGTCCTATAACTTAGCGCACCATATGACATGAACTCTCGCTTGGTCGATAATTATACCTTCAGCTAGAGAAGTAACGGTATCCAAACCAAAATTCCAGAGTAGATAGGCGAGACCTCAGCTGACAGGGTATCGGTACTCCCTAAAAGACTATAGCTACAGAGCTTCTGTGTGCACAGATAATACACGTAGATACACGTAGATTAATTGCACTTACTTCTGAGTGGATACAAATGAACCACCACCTGCTTGCTCTAGGAATGTTGCACAACGATTATATGTTTCCTGTCTTATGCTAGAGAATTTTTTACGTCACACGCTCAAGCTCTGTCACCTTCGATCCGTAATGTAACTATGTGGCATGTTCCGCGACACGTTGCAGACTATGCTATGGTGGGAAGGTGCAACGGAAAACCGTGCGATACAGAACAGTAAATATGATGCTATCGCTTGAAAGTAGGCCATTAGTTTGGAACTCAGAAATTCTGCCCCATGGGCTTTCTTTTATTCTGTTTCGTCAAGAACTATTTGCAGAGAGAATATTCTATGTCGCAAAAGCTCTTCGTTATACGGCGATGCTCCTTGAGACAGTGCACAATCAGCAATAGGAAAGACTACCGTCTCATGGGGTAACGTGTTTATTTCCACTCATTTGCTTCCGTTTTATGGGATCACAAGGCAAATATGAAGACCTGATCTGGGAGAGTGCATACACACACAAAAGTGCACCACCGCCAGTATGCAGGTACTTTTGGTGTCATAACCAAGGTCATTGAATCACCATATCAATACAAAAAATATTCATGGCCAGAAGCACAAATTAAGTATGCACGGAATCATGTCACAAGATTACCGTTGTTCGTGGACGTTCAGTTTACCTTCCCATACACTTTGGTGCCGATCCTTGTTAAGGGTCCCATAGATAACAATCTTGTATAAAGCGGATTGCCAGTTACGAGACTTTTGATGAATATGAAATTGTATAGCCCTGTATTTTGGACCATCAGTAATGGGTTCTCTGACAGCAGTCCAGATGGTTCATTTTCTTTGAACCTCCACACTACTCATAAAGCCTATGGTGAACACTTAAAATTATGGGGACAAATTTCGGCGGCTCAGATGGTATGGCATTCTGAAGACTGGAGGGTACACTCGCACACGCAATGTGGCGATAACCTGTGACGAATAAAATTTCGTAGGACTTTCGCGTATGTCCGCTCGCCTATGATGGTTGAGTCAGGAAAACTGCTATCGTTGAATATTCAGTGGCAAGTAAGTTAGCATCCGTCAATGAAAAGGTACACAGCGCTCAAATTTGACAGTACAATAGAACCATCATCTTAACTGCACAGCTAACAGCTTTCAACTCTGCTCGTGGTTGAGGAAAACAAATCCAATTCGGAAAGAACTCTCAGCTCGAGGGAACCGTTTTGATCGGTACGACTGGTGCTCCACTCCCAAGAGTCAACCATGTAGCCACCCATCTATCCGCATCACTTTTCATGCACTACAGTTCTACAGATTTCATACTACCAAAGCCTAGTGTCACAAGTAGGTTACGTGGCAGCGAGGCTAGGTTTCAGACTGCAATCCGATTAGAAATATTCGCTGTGCGAGGAATACGATGAATACGCAGGTTCTGAGTTGATCATAGCGAGCTTCGTGTAACTCATTGACAGTGCACAACGATAAGTAACATAATCATTTTAAGTTCTCTATAGTTTTCCAATTAATCTGCGTCTGAATACACCACTATAGAAAGCAATTAAACGATATGGACCCACTATAGACGCATGGAGTCCCGACTAACGAAATCCATGGGTGTTTTCTTCTTCAGACAGAATGATGTTTCTGCATTTCCATGACTCCCATCTCACTCTTCATCATTGCATAACTATGCAAGATACTTTTGCGATGTTCACTGCTACAGAAATTACTAAACCAGTTAATTAGGTGTTTTCTGTGCCCCACAAATATAATGTTGCTACCAACAATTCTTTGACAGTTATTGACAGTCCAGCCAGCATTCCAAGTCACAATAGTGGACGTGGTCTGTCTAGCAAATCTATAGTTTGAGGTTAAGAATTGGCAGTACAGTACAGTGCTTTTGGCAACACTGCTTCAGTGATTGATACTGATATCGGAACCCTGTTCAGTTGTTGATGGACAAATGCGGTTGACAGGCCAAGTTATGTCGGATACTAACCGACAAAATTTGTCTATCGAAGTTGAATTACGTATCCAGTCCAACAAATTGCAAAACTTTCCGGTTTCCACGAACCCCGATGTGTTTGGATTACTCTGAAATGATTCCATTATTGTTTGTCTAGTGAAAATATCACAATATACTGTCATATTGTGTCAAAGTGCTAAAATATAGCGGAGTACGACCTGTTCCAGACAAAAAGCCGTTAACTTTTTCAGGTGGTCTGGTTTCACTGATTCAATGATCCTGAAGGTCACAACGGCTGTGAATTCGTTCCTCAAACTTAGTACCAGTACAGGCAGCCAGACCTCGTATTAGGGACAGTTCCAATTCCGGTGGATCTCGGGGTAAAATTGCAAGTTTCACTGTGGACCAGCATTTCCATATTTATGTTGCCTTCCCTGAAGAGTGGTCGGTCCGGTCGTCTAAATGCCGACAATGACTGCCGCCCTCCATCCAATGTGGTCGAAAAGCATACAAATACTACGCATCTGGTAGGGTTGTAAATGTACCATAGTGTACAGTGGCAGACTTCCATGCCTTACCCCCGATTCTTTGGATTAGGCACGGGTTAAGGTACCCAAAGCCCAAAAATTGTAACTTCGTTATACGGAATGACTACCACCGTCGTTTGCTATTGGGAACGTGGGTGAGAGCTTCCCTGGACAAGGATACAGAAGAAAGCCTGGAATTTGGACTGCCCTTTTACGAAAGGACTAAAACACCATAGAAAATCCCTCACTGCATTCCGTCCGAGATAGTCTGTTCTGATTAGCCCCTGCACCGTGGCGCAGCAACCCAAGGAGGCAGGCGTAATTTCGGTGTCAAATTCGCAGTTGCGTATCAAGTGAACCAAACTGTATTAACTCTGACATGGCGGTCATCCGCTTGCAGAGGGTTTTTTCACGTTTATCAGTGTCTATGCTTTCAGGATGTTACACTCAGATGAAAAGAAAATGTCCTACGATTAACCGCCGGCTCCTACCATATACACACCTCCAAGTGACTTACATCTTTCGGTTGATTTCCATTCACTAATTGGCAACGACACGGAATCCGGAAAATATAATTGGACTACATTTCGTGCTCGCGACACCAATGTAACGTCGTGAGTGGTTTAATTCGGCAGGCCAACTTTAGTTACGACCATTAACGGACACGGTAGCGAGGAAACGCATAGGGACTTCAAGTATTTAAACCAGCAGCGCCAATTGGATGGACGTTTAGGGACCAAGTATATCTCCCTCAAAGGAGAACCGGTCCGAATCCGGATATTTGGCCTAGTGACTGCCGGGCTAAATGCGATCACCGAAGACTAGATTATATAAATAACACGATTTACGAGTTGACAAATTACCTGAGAAGACCGTTAGTTGTTCAGAAGAAGGTATCACACAAATCAACTTAGCCAGCTATACAGGTGTGGTCAGCGGTTAAGCCATTCTCAGGCCATATGACTGATTTTTCCAAGTCCACTTTACCACCCTAATAAGGGTGAACTGCTTTAGGCGGTCGGGCAACCCCCACAGTTGAGTTAGGCGAAATGAATGGGAGTTGCGTTGTCGGTGGGCACATTGGTATATCGTGTTCAAGTGAAGGGTCAGCGGTTAAGCCATTCTCAGGCCATACGACTGATCTCTCCAAGTCCACTTTACCACTCTAATAAGGGTGAACTGCTTTGGGCGGTCGGGCGACCCCCAAAGTTGAGTTAGGCGAAATGAATGGGAGTTGCGTTGTCGGTGGGCACATTGGTATATTGTGTTCAAATGAATTGTATCCACTCAGGGAATTGTGAGCTTGTCGAAACAGCAACGATGACCGGAAGCATTGATCAGCGGAAGAAGTACGTGGATTGTTCGGATGACTAAGTACGAACTGCACTGTACAGTACTGTAGCTACCCAGTGCTGACATCTGGAAATATTTTCGTCTCTTACTTTTCTGTCGGGAATGACAGAAGTTTGAGAGATGCGTGGGATAAACAATCAGCGAGCAGGTTACTCCAGTTCACTGGATGGCTGTTCGATAAAGCCAAAGTAGATAAGCAGGGGATCCCAGGTTCGCTTCTGTTAGTAAAGCTACATGCCGCACTGGGCAAGCATGTTAAAGCTGCTCCGTCAGTGAACACCAGTTGCACCCGAAACAAAAAATGTTTGACTCGCCTACATACAACTGGAGCCCGAGAGTGATTAAAACTACCGAACTACTGAACCTCAACTCAAAAGGTGACTTGCATCAACTGTACAATGTGATGCCAGCTGTCCCTTAGGAGTCGCTTAATTCTGACTTCATACTTATTAAGTGGCTCATGACGACTCAGCGGATAGAGGTAAGTGTTCCCCGGATGTCCGAAGCCTATTAATAGTTGGTCTTAATCTTTAATTTAGATCATTACGAATCAGCCTAATCTTCTGATCTGATAGTAAGGCAATGGATTACGAACATGAGGAATTCGTTGACCTGTTTACAATCCCATTGAAGTGGTGTATGTGTAAACTCTAAGCAAAACTAGTGGTTTGCACTCTGAGGTTAAAAACAAGGTTGTATGATCCCGTTATGCATTGATTGCTACCATTGACACGGATGCCCCGTTGAGTAGTACAGTGATTTACCTTCATACACAACACCCATCAAAATATTTCCTGTAGGGATCTCTCCCTAATGGAGGTTTAGTGTGTAACCATGAGCGAAGCAAGAACACTCACGGGCCTACCCAAGGTCGCCTGCCTCATTATTCGGTCACTTGTGAACTCTATCGACCGTCTTGCCGAAATGTCTTGTTCAGGCATGACAAAGTCACACACGTGACTACCGTTGCAATTGCAAAATTCGACTGAAGTCGGCCAGCTACATCTTGATTTTTTGGATCGATAACTGATAAGCTAAAGTGGTGTATTTGTGCTCAAGTGAAACGTACGAAGATTCAGTAGTTCCCTCTTTCCTATCACATCATAACCTTTGGCAGACCAACAGGACCCGACCAGACAGTCGCGATAGTCCCACCATGGGAGGACAAATGGCCCCACAACTCGCGAGGGACGTGCGCAGCCGAAAAAATGTACTAGTGAGCGAGTAGAGATAAGGAATTGTCAAACAGAGGGAATACGGCAAATTCTGTCAAATTCCAAGCAAGGCACTAAAAACGACCAAATTTGATATTCGATCGTTTGCCTCTCGATCACCGTCCAGTACCCCCATCACTCGCTCAACGCGGTTTGGGTGGGTATAGCTATGGAAAGTGAACAGGACCTAGGTTACTGGATTACTCGGTACTGGCAGGTGAATGACGAACAGTTGGATCTTGCTGTTTGTCTCGGAGAGAGGGCTCTAAAAATAGGGACATACTCACCAGCGTAGCTCATTCCTGAGTAACACCCACCGTCCATCGGTATTGGATTAGCGAGAAATGGCAAAACTGAATGCCTTAGCTACTCAATGTTTCCATCTGAGTAAAGCCCATCATATGCCTTAAGGCTATCATCATTTCTATCCGGTCAATTATGACCACGGTGCTGCTTTTGTCTGCTCCGACAAACTGGCTCACCGAGGAATTCCGTTGTGTGCACGGGTTGAGCGTTGGCCAAACGACCTCTTGTGGCGGGTGTCGCCTCTGCGGAAAATTCAGCACTAAACAGTGGTAGCGAGGGAAATCGTCCCCCCTCCCCTTGTAGATCCTTCTATGAAGAAAAATCATCGTGTTCGAGATTTTTGGATAAAAAACAATGTATTACATAGCCTCTCAGTGGCAAAGTATCAAAAAGTACGAAAAACGAGAGCAATCTGAATCAAAGTGTCAGAGATCGGCAGTGATAAATGAGACACGGATGGAACCACATTAGCAGTCCTCGGAAGACGGGTCCGGTAGCAGAGGGAGTGACAACTTTTCGCGCACCAGATTTTCCAAGTGATGATAGAAATGTGGGATTTTGTCGTAACCTGACACGCCAGAATAGATGTAGAATAAAAGGGAGAACATGAGATTTCACGGGAAGAGAAACATCTCGCAGAATCGATTTTAGTGAACCAAACTGAAAACAACAGTTGACCCTCGCGACTTCCCAAATTGTTCGAACAAGCTTACGACATAAGAGTTGGAGGATAAGGATCTAACAAGTAGGTTAGGGTGTTGGTCTAAAAAATGGTTAATCCAAACACCAAGTGGGGACATCATTCTGGTGAAATTATCTTAAAAAAATCGTTCAGCTTTAACACCCTTCCGGTGCCTAGCTGCCATGCCGCCCGAGGGAAGCACGAGGGCTGAGATACTGCCAGGTTGCTTAAGCCTAGACAGGGGAAGTCGAGAGGCAGAGGTGGGGTTCGAACCACGGACCTTCCGGTCAGTAAATTCGTGCTCTAACCACTTGAGCCATCTCGCCCCCCAAACTATCTAAAACTGTATACCAGATCGCCTTTCGTACATCTTTTGGCAATAAGTAACTGGAGAGGAGAGATAGAGATTGGCTCGATGACATCCTGATACAATACGCTCTACTGACAAGATCAGACAAACAAGATCAAGCAGGTGTCGGTAAGTTTGAAGGACAAAATCTTACTTGGGAAGTAGTTGAGATCGACGATCGCCCACTCAGGTCCCGTTCGTTCCACAGACGACTCATCCTTTGTCAGTCGTATTACATCGAATCCAAACAGATCTATGCCAACTGTTCGTCGAAGTAGTGCAGCAACTTTAACGAACAGTGGATCATCACAGAAGGTTTGAAACCGATCCAGATCCTTGTCGTTTTTTAACTGTAACAAAAGGAAAGCACGAAAAAACTAGGTTGCCGAAAGTTTATATTGTCTCATTCCAAACGAACAAACCATATGGTGTACTGAACTACAACGATTTTGTTCGCCCTCCTTAGTATTATCGCACTGCTTGACATACCTGTCGGTGTTAAGCACCACTGCCCTATGGTTGTAAAACCGAAAGACCTCGGTACGTAACTTGTGAGGGCCGAAACAAATGAGCGAACGCGAAAAACGAGACGAAGCATTCCCTTAAAGAGCGGTACTTCAGAAAGCCTAACGAATTGCTTACCCAGTAGCTGGATTGATTCATGCAGCTCAGGTCTCAGAGAGAACTATGATGATCAAAGTCATCTGGGGACAAATATGCAGCAAGCAAACCTTTTCTGTAAACATCTGGTATCATCCCATATCTAGTATGCTTGTTTGTGCCTACAGATGAGATCGATGCACCTAATTGGCTGAAGCCGTCCAGGGGTGACACCTTAGAGTTGTGCATCTGCAGCACTCTACGCGGGTTTTACGAGGGAATTACTGGCCAAGGAAACGGTAGCTTTTGAAGGAATTTTGCAGGATTCAATGTAAAATTCCGAAGCTAAATAACACAATTTTAATCCATGGGTGGTTAAGGTTGAACAGAAAGACAAAAATGAATACACAAAACAAGAGGATATGAAGAAGTCCAAGCATATCCAGCCAAGCAAGAAAACACGCTATGTGAATTATATCAGATCCCTTTTACGATATCCTATCCGAAAAAACTCAGCTCAAACGGGATCTACTTCGCCCAAGTGACAGGGCTAAATGTGGGCCTATCCTTTATGTAGCTGCCCAACTTTGAAGTGTTTCGTTTCTTCTACCATTGGAACTCCGAAAGCCGGAACATAGGGGGCATAATACGACGATATAGAGCAGATTTCGACTGTCAACGTCTCGGCCACCATGGGCAAACATCGCAGAGACGAAAATAGTTGGAACACTTGACAAATGTTGTTATGCCTGGCACCGTGAACAACCCAAGAGTAATTCCTACCAATCGAGTTCTTAAACAGACATGGCCTAATTTGTGTTTGAGTGAGTTCTTGTTCACTGAGATGTGGATCACGGTCTTTAGAAGGTCGCAATAAAATGTTTTCTCCGGCCAGAACAACAAAGCGGCTACGTTTTCAAATCTAGAGACGCTCAGCTTGGTTAACTCCGGCAGTGTATGGTTAATAATTGATTAAACTGTATAAAACTCAGAATTCAATCAACGCCTGGTTTAATAAGACACCATCGGTTGTTGAGAAACACGGGGACACATAGACCAAAAACTTACATCTCCTAATGGTCCGTCTCGGTTAAATTTCGAAGCCGTATGGGAATTGAAAAACAACGGTTTTCGATCATCTGCGAAGGAAATGATAATCAGAAAGCAATCTCAGTACTAAATCCGCACCGCAAACAACCAAAACATCAATGATAGTGACAATTTGGGTTCAAGTAGAATATAAGACTGACGAGAAATCGGGTACTGCGCCTAGTTGATGAACCTCCAGAAGGGCAAAACCGGTCGAAAAGTTTCCAGCAACCTTATGAGTAGTTTCCTTCCAGAAAATATACTGCGATATCTCGAATATTGTAGGAAACGAAACTGAAGCGGCCTTTGTGCAGCGCGTTCAGTTGAAGAATATCACAAAAGAGGAGTTCAGCTGAGACTGCAGTTAAAACTAAATGAGTATGTTTGTGACCAGTGTGACTGCTTCAGTCGCATGGTGCACGAGTAACTACATCTATTTTGTGGATTACGTCGAAGAGGGAACAGTAGCTGGGAAATCACATGGGGTCCCAAGTCTGATGTACCGAGTCAACGGTTTGGTGTTAAATTGCTTCGTCTTGACCCGAGCTCCAGTGTTACTCAAGTATTTCAGATGCACATTTAGTTCCTGAGCAAGGCGATCCCGTTGTTCTCTTCCAATACTGTTTCATTCAGCTGAGTTTTCAGGCACACCGCTTCTCAAATCTATGTTCTTGTCCATGATGGAACTGTGGGACATATAGCAGTCGAAGCGGGGTGGCGCTTTGCCGGTGCTTCTGCCAGGAAGTCAGTTACGCAACAACAATCACCCATGAATACTCCCCCAGTCCTACACAACTGAATATCCCTAAGCCACAGTGATGTAAGTCCCGTACGAGGCTCACTTTTGTACTGTGGGAACAAACCCCCTAAGTAGATTAGCTGGTAGTGTCCAGATTTATGGGCGTATGGTTTTCGTGCACGGGCAGTCTTTTCAAAAAAAAACATGGTTAGTATCCCATCTGGAACAAATGTTTCTTCTCACTTGTCTTACCTACACACCCTACCGATGAACTAGAAACGAGAAAAGTGCGAGGAGCACTAGCCAAGCAAGGCTCCAAATACAATCCAGGACACAGCAAAAAAGCTCTCACCGGCTATTTGCAGATTCTTTATCGATGGACGCATTACAACGAATGTCTTGTCCCCGACGACCGCCACCTTGAAAAGCGCCCCGTCGTGATTCCAAAACTGTTGAACAAGTGTAGGGTAGCTGATTTGCTCTAACCCTTCTTTATTGAACAGGAGCGCCATCTGGAATACGAAGGTTAAGACGTTAAAAGACGTCGCAGACTCATTATGAAACCGCAGTGGCATGCAGGCGAGAGCCTGTGGATGAGGTATGCTAACGAATACAGCGGCCGTGAGGTAGAAATAACTGCCAAAATCGTTCAACTACAAAACCGATGCAAACTGACTGGATATATGAGCAGCGAGGATGCAAGAGAATGAGGACTTCAGAGCACAAAATAACTGAGACATTTATAAGGTGAACATGAAGAGAGCAAATTCGAGTACTTGGTCGCCTTTATCAGTAAAGAGTAGAGCATATTCACAAGGCGTTTACTCATAGGAAACTAGGATGACTGAGAAAATCAGGAATAAAATCTTTGGGTCCAGTAATTCGGAATGAGTAAAACTAACGTCCGGGATCCGGTAATAAATGTGGACGCTTTTCCACAACAAAGGGATAAAACGACCACAATAATCACATCAAGTGTTCCTACGAGGTGCATTCGCTTTCAGGATCGGCCAGGAGATTTGAACGGGATTTTGAACCGACAACAACAATTCTTATCCACAGATATGGATAAAAGAAACGGATAAATGTGCCTTCATTGATCTGTTCAAAACAGGATATGAGAGAAAGTGAATATCTTTTCTTGTAGCAACGGCTCACCAATAGACGGTTGCCGATACCTAGGTTGGATAACGGGCAACAGGGAATCGGAGCCAACTGTTAATTGATGGAAAACTGACTTGTTTGCTGGCCTACCTTCAGATACTAGTTTTTTTGTTCCTGGTATCAATTTACCCCGGTTCCCATGAAAGAAGCATCCTGTTTGTGATAATGATGCCTATCAAGGACGCCGGCCTATCGAGCTCTCATCCTCTAATACAATCTAGACTTTTCTGTCGCAAAGAGACAAAGCAATCGCCCGACAAGGTCGAAAGTAATTTTGCCTCATCACCATCATCATTTTCAGTTGTAAACTGCATACAATCGTGCAGTAATTATTAGCCACGGTTTCGTCCGCCCACGATCCGGGAAGACAAGGGTAGGAAGTTGAGCATTGGTGGTAGTAGCCGATGCAACGGGCGCTTGAATCCATGTGACAATGGATTTTTCAATGGAAAAGTCGGGAGTGGAGGCTACAGACTAGAGTTAACATCTTGGATGCATGAGTGCGACTGAACAATGTCTGTCAGTATCTCTAACCATTGATGTGTCCCATCTCAGGGGTCCCCATCCGGGGAGACCGCACTGACCATTGTAGCCTTCATACTTAGCTGCCAAGCCACTGTTCAGCCGTATGTGGTTCGTTTCCACCCTCCACATAGTTGAGTGAAGAGATCTCTTCGAGGAAATCGGTCGACTGGCATAAGGAAGTACATTCAGATAAAAGCTGTAATCTATCAGATGGGCAATTAAAGCTATCCGGTTATACGTAAAGGGCCCTGGAAATTTGCTGTGATAGATGCAACAAGCATCAATCTAAACAGTCACAAATCAACGGCCCACCAACACTCATGGACAATACTGCAAAACACAATCGAGAGTAATTGCTCCGACATGCTGTTAGTACAGTGCAGTACAATTCGAAGACTGGAAAGATAACTCAATGATACTAGTCATGGAACCAGGTGGTTCTATATACCGTTAATTTAGGTTCGACATGCAAACTACAAGAACAGTGTAAGTAAATGGAGACTGAAAAAAAGTGGGAAATTGTGAAGGCAAATGGGTTCGACAGTAAGCCCCGTGAAAGTGGAAGAGTGCTGGTGTCCAACAAACCAAACTGTGGTGGCGAGCGCAGAACTCAAAGTGCAAAAAACACCAGACTGAAACGACAAACGTGCGGCGCCATTGCGGACAGTGCTCAAGCGATTAAGCCAAACGAAAACGAAGAACGTAGGTGACAAAGAAATGAGCGGCTTACGGAGTGAGCACGTTCGTCACCATGTGACGATAGTGGCTTACAGACTGAAAATAAAAAGAGCAGTTACCCTGGCTCGTATCTTACTCTCTCAGTATTAATGATGAAAAGCAGGTCCTATCATGATACATCACATCGTTTCCTACAGTGTACTTTAGTATTCCTGAAGCATGACGCTATGAAGCTGAATGAGGATGAGTAATCGGTTTAGAATCCAAGAGTCTTCGGTTACTATTTATGGGAACCGTGTCATCGGGACTGAAAACGGCCATATTCGCCACCTATAGTATGCGTTTCACTGTCGTGTTCTGGAAACAGGGCCAAAATTATTTCCAATCAACAGCAGGAACCTGATATCCGTCTAATCCGTGAGCTGGTCGTTCACATCGTCTTCATTGAAATGTCGTTGACCTTGGTATCCACTCCCTGCAGGGCAGCTGGAAGATTTTGGGATGGCAATATGATAATATCCTCGGGATTCGTCCAAAGGAACCCTCATTTCGGTCACGTTGGTTTTTGATTTGTCTGATTACTGTGCCATCTCGTATCAAGACGGACCCGAGGTAGTCCATTTTATAAGTACATGCGGATGTTGGAAGCTGGGAAGTTGAGGTCTGGATTTCATACGACCCAAAATGGAGGTAAAATACGACACACACAAAAATGCTTGGTCCGGAAATTGTTATTTACCCTTGTAGCTCTTCGCTTACAGGTCATTAACCGAACCCCTCCCCACTTTTCAGATGGCCCACAACAGTCACTCCATCTGCAAGTTCCCTAACCAATGTCCCGTGGCCAGTAGAATAAATCGGAATAATTATTTACTAAACCCCAAAGACCTTATCCACAATGCAGGTTCCAGTGTCCGTACTCTCACCCACATCGGGTAACAGGCACCTCTTGATGAAACTTTGCTTTCTATTTCCATAGATGTACGTTGTCTGCGAAACACTTACACAGGACCTTACTTCGGTCGTGGACCCCAAACAGTTCAGGATGAGCCCAGATATTTTATACACCACTCTTCGGATACCTTGTGATCCTGAGGTACTAGCTCGCGGTGTACATGGCGTGGGAGTTGCACTCAGTCCTCGGAATGAAAGCGCTTTATTGGACTTGATTCAGTCGAACAATTGTCTGGTTCAAATAACATCAATGCACGTCGACGCTGGATATCGCTCGCATCAATGAAGCTCATTTCTGTCAGAAAAAATCAAACCAGTAACCAGCGGCCACGACGGGGCACACAGAACCCTCAAACGCGAATAATCAAGAGCAAGTGGAGTGATAGAGAACATTGACCGCACACTAAATTCCCTCGCCGCCCAATCCTCGACAAAATTATGTGGTTACTCCGTTAATCAGCTAAAAATTCCGCATGTTACGATAAAGATGTGGTCGAACTCCAGGAAACTGGCACACGAAACCGATCGGTCTTACTAAAACTAATCGGACGGGTCCAGAAAGATCGGATATGTGGACTTTCGACTCACGGATTAAGGTTTGTTGAACAAAACCCTTAACAAGGACATTACTTTATAACGTTAGATTGAACGGCAAAGATAACAAAATATCCAAACAAAATAATGGGAACATACTGAGTGGAAACTTCAATGAAACCGCAAGTATTCGTTTCAAATTGATGGCGGGATCCTTCGAATCAAGTGTACAAAACGGCGGCACACAGATGCGATCCGCTTCACCAAGAAACACAAAGCAAAATTAGGATTTTAGCATATAAGGCTTTACCTGGTGCATTGGTACATCAAACACCAGCCACAGTACAGTACACCTGGTACGTAGATAACGAACGAAGCAAGACGTTACCAAACAATAAATCCGAAAATTCCTCGTGTGTAGATTTCCCACTCCAGTAAACTAAAGAGTTGCGCAGATACTAGCTTGCCACCGACACCAAGACAGATAAGGACAATAGAAGCACGACTCCCGTCGCATCATGTAACACAGTTTAGTGGATATCAACCTAACATTTTGCCGAAAAGTCAAACAGAATGCTGAATCACAGCCATAACACATTCAGGTTGGACACATTGTCACCCCTGAACGGGCCCAATGTCCACCTGCCCGTAAATCGTATCATTCATCATCATCATCATCGACAGCATTACATCAGTGCTCAACACTAGTGTTTCGCTTTCGTACAACCATGATTTATTTGAAAGCCTTATTGTGAAGAAAAGAATAAAGGTGGACGGGGAAGGGACTTAGTGCTAGCTTACTACAATCATTCCGAGGTGCCTACACCTCTAAACACTCATTCAGGCAATCTGGATAGAAACTGACAACAAGGTCGCCACTGACATCGGTTGGCAGGCATCTGTATATCTTGTAGTGTCTCCAACCAGGCGCAGTGGAGATCACGCGGTCCCCATTCTGGAAGACGAGGAGCAACGACAGCACCTAAGAGTTTCGTAATCTCCTTCATACCCCTCTGCCAAGTCAAGAGGGTTGGCCACGTCTCTGCTTACGCCACTCTGAGTTGGGCATGGGAAACAGCACTCTCTTCAGCAAATGATGGTTAGGCGTACGCAACCAACGCAGTTTCTGGTGCTGGACACACTCTTCAGTGGAAGTACCCGTTGCGCAACCGAAAACTCCTTTCTAATTGCCTCGTTACGGATACGCCAACACCAACCACCATTCAGCTGTAGCACTCTTTCGGTACCCAACTACCATGCCACCAGGATGAAGCCCAAGGGCGGGGATACTGCCAGGTTGCTCAAGCCTAGACAGGAGAGGACGAGGTCGGGTTCAAACCACGGACCCTCTAGTCAGTAAATTCACTCTCTAACCACTGAGCTATCTCGTTCCCAGCAGCTGCCTTCAACGTATTGTAGGGAGCCTCTAGGTAAAAGGCCTCTTCGGCAGTGTGATTTGCTTTGCTCCACTGCTGCCCATTCAGGTACGGTCCGGATACCTGGGATAAAAGGTTTGCTCTATCATCTAAAGTCTGTGCTACACGGAATAAAGCTTGAGGACTGGAGGGTTCCTAAAGGCTTTTGGTGGAAGCAGCGTAACACAGTGCTATAGGTAGTCCTGATAAGCAAAACGTCCAACAAACGGATCTTGTTTTCTAATTCAGACTCAAAGGTAGAAACAAAGTTTTCGATGGACTGTGTGAACTACTGATAGCAAACGTCAAGTTTGTTCCCCATCTTTTTTACCAGTAAATATCACTCATACAAAAGTAGCTGTTTGACACAGAACACCGTTTACGCGGGGGTCCGCATTACAGTGAGATTGCACTGTAAGAAAACAGTTTTTTATGACGGTAACGCACTTGAAACATCCTTAGCACTCATAAATATAAGCCCCGTTTAGAGATGAAGACCAGATGCTGGAAATGATATTTGAAATGATCTGATGGAAAAAGTAACCGACGTGCTGAACGCACGCACATATCGGCAGGTGTAAAAACAAAGTGTGACTGTCATTTGTGTCATAATTCTTGCATAAGAGTTCGGTCGAGAATTTTCGGTGTCATTCAACTGCTGCGTAGCTCGATCATTAAGCTACCAAAACAAAGGCTTCTCGCTTCTTACTCCGAAATCTCTGACCTAGGATTATAACTGCCAACTCCGATGCACTGAAGTCGCTTTCCGTAGTTACACTGCCCCACAAATGCAGCGCTTCATAGTGATATGCAAAGTATTGCTCTCACCATCCACGATGATTAACAAGCGTTTCCGCCAGATTGTTTGAGTGAACCTTTTAAAAGTGGCAACGTCACGGTGTATGACTGTCATTCAACCCGAAGGAAGCACGAGTGCCAACCAATCGTAAATTCAAGGCAGGGACCGATCCATGTACTTCCCGGTCATTAACTCGCGCTTCAACCATCATATCAGCAACTGATCACACATTCCATATCGTCAGAAACGACAAATTTCCGAGGAAGGCAATGTGCTTCGTCCACTTTGGGATTACTTCATTAGACTGGAATAATCGAATCCCGTCGGTTTTAAAGGGGAAGGCTACTGCTTCCAGTAGAGTTACAAATAAGCTTGTCATGATGACGATCCCTTCACACGAGTTGAATTGCGCCGGATAGGACTTAAACATATTACGGTGTTTACCATAGTGACCTTCTCACTACAAAATTACAGACTTTCCACAATCACAGTAAAGTCGTTTGGTTCACTCATCTAGTTCATAGGCCACAGTAGAAAGATATAGGTGTAACACCAAAAGTGCAGTATTCTACGGCACAATGCGCACAATGCTCATACACTGGTCCAATCACGGTATGCAGCTGACCTAAGTGTAAACCAACAGGGCGAAACCGCAAGATAGTGATCCTCAACCTTACTTCTTACGAATACCTGAGAACCTTAAAAGCGTGTGACGTTCATTCATTACATTTGCATATATTTTCCACCCCTCAGCATGGCACCCAAGCAATCAACAACTCCAAATTCCTCAAACTTTCTTCGGTATCTTATCAACTCACATAAGACAACAAACTATGAACACTTTGTCGTCTATGTGCCAAATCGTCGAAGAACCAGCTGGGAAGCTCTTTTTCCTCACAACACCCCCGCGTCATGAAGGCGCACATCTGTATTAAGTTAAACAACATCAAACGAAAGTAGTTTGTCCCCAGGTGTTTAGTCAGTTCGTACTACCAAGGACTTGATATGACAACACAGATTGTTAACAGTGGACTAGATGAATCAGCGGATTCAGACATCGCCTATTATGATCAACATTCATCGGTGTAGCTCGTTTCCGTGTCAAAATGTGAACTTCGTGCAGCAATAAAACACTACTGCAAGTACTCCAGAGGCTCAACCTTACTCAGAGGGACACCCGATGATCCGAAGTAGAATACACATGAGCGTATAAAACGGTCGCCACTCTAAGTGAACCGTGAAGCGTAGGTCCTAAGGACCGTAATGAAGGTCAAGGAAATCACCAAACAACAGTTACCACCACAATTGGAAAGGAATTGATAGATGAGTCGAATTTATCAGGCTAACATCACCGTAGAGCATGTTTTATAACAGTCTGAATTAGACGTTGTTAGGCGCATTTCCTACCCATTTTACGGAGTTTGATTTTGTTTTTTGTTAGTCAAACAGTTACCCGTAAATCGTAGGTGACCTTCTTTTCAACTTTCTGTGTTGTGGACGTTTGAAGACTACAAGCAATAAGAACTGACCCTCCTGTCTTCACTGAAGGAAGTTATGACTGGATCGTTTTTGCAAGTTAGTGGTGTGAAGGGAGAAGACTACAAGCAATAATCGGCCCATCTTGATCTGTGATAAATGGAACGTCAGTGTGTCTACTTGTGACTACATTCAAAAAACATAAGCCGGACTACAGCCAATTTTCAAATGAGAAACGTAAATTCGAGTGGTTGACATTGACGATATAAAGGAAACGGTTAAAATTTTCGAGGATGTTAAAGATATCATCAATACGGAGCTTGTACAAGACGTGCGAGATATTATCTCAAAACTAACTCTAAGGCATTCACAGAAAAACACTCGCTAATAGTGGACCAAACGGACCACCCAATGCAACGCAATCAACTTGTCTCTGCGTTGCCGGCCAGACTCACATCTGAAATTTTCTGTGCGCAAAACCTATCTTTGAGAAACCCTAAATTAAAATTCTCGCTCGAAATGTAATCACATAAAAAGTCAACCGTTCCACGTAAAAACACGCTTTTAGAAAGGAAACAAACATTAACAGAAAAGACAGCCTGATACCCCAACAAAATAATATCCAGATTCATAGAGAAACCAAACAAATCCTCCAGATCACGGGAGAGATGTTTCCAAATAGGGTCCGAAAGGTTCACAAGCTGAGTGAATTGTGGACAGGCAGAATTTTCATACATAGATCTCGGGTGCGTATCTCATTCTCGAATTATTCTGTTTATCATGGAATCTGAATGTAGTAGACAAATGTACTCCCTCCATTTCGATTTATTTAAGAAAGAGGACGTAAGTGCTCAGCGCAATAAATACAGGAATCAAAAATGGAGAGGACAATAGATTCACTTTGACAGTTTCGCTCAACGAAAAAAATCGAAACCCAATACGAAGTCTCCCCGAGAGAATTGTAAGGACTTGTTCGAACAAGAACTAAAATTATTGAAAGAAATGCCTGTGGCGGAAGCAAAGACGTGGCACACCCTTGATCTGGCTAGGGGGTATGAAGGAGATTACGAAACGTTTGGATGATGGTGGTGCTACTCGCCTTCCAGGATGAAGACCGCGGTATCCATACTGGGGCTGGTTGGAGACGGTTCAAGATATGGTTGCTAATCGATGTCAATGACGTTCTTACTGTCAATTTATATCCAGATTGCCTGAGTAAGTGTCTGGAGATGTAGGCACTTCGATTGATTGTAGTAAGCTAGTATCAAGTCCCTTCCCCATCCGCCTTTATTCTTTTCCTTACAATAAGGCTTTCAAATAAATCATCGTTGTACGGAAGCGAAACACCAGTGTTGAACAGTGATGTCATGTTGTCGATAGTGATAATGATGATACTATTCATTGTAAAAAAACATGTGGTCTGTGGCACTAAAATCCACTCCGTGGAGAAAAACAGTCTCCCATTCAAAAAAGATTCATTTGCCATTTTGGTTAACCGAAGGCTAGGAATCATGAATGACCTCGGCACTCCTATCATCAGGTTCCTACTGAAGGACAACTACGAAAGCTTACCACCAGCTTTTGCGTGTACTCACGCTTATGCGCGTGTCCAACACCGTACGACGAGGTATTTGTCAGACAGAATACGCGAGCACAATCTCACTTCACTTAGTTGTGCAACGACGAATATGGAGTAAGGCGCCATAGCGTTACCTCTGGAACACTTATCAACACAGATAGAAAATGCCAGGTGTCATCTACGAAGCACCTGCAAATCGATCAATCTTAGTTAGGTTCAGGGTGGTGCTGAAAATTGAGGCTGTTGACAACCCGTTATGTAAACCACAGCTCTGCGCTCAGAAGTTAGTACGACCTCTAAACTTCTGTTGGCCAAATACAAATACATCCTCACAAATATGAAATGGTGGGTTCTTTTCATCCGTCGTGTTAGTACAGATAGAAGACAAGTTACAGAATCTTGGTGCTACCTTTACATTCCTGAGCCAGAACGTAAACATATAAAATGTGCACAAGAATTTATCGGCAACAAGATACGAAGGATACGCATTTACAAGTGTCAAATGGCCAAAATCGCGTGAAAAGGGGGCCAACTACAGTCCACCTCTGTTGGATGTATTTGAGCATGCGAAAATGCCGCGGAAGACACGAAACAGAAATCGAACTGGGTTTTCGGACAGGTCTGGTCTGAAATACCACATGAATCGTTGACCCACTGCGGGAGCATAGTATGCCCTATCCATTTACCGTTCACACAATCCTGCAATCGCGGAAATGTCTAGGTAAACGGATCGGGTTACCCAGTGTGTGGTTGAACAGGGTACCTACTCAAAGTAGTAACAAATATGAGCCTCCTTGGAATGTTAGGTGCTGCTGGCAGACATACCACCAAGTACATCCAAGAGATTCACTCTGTACAATGTTACCTAATCGAAACCCCTAAATGCTGTCTATCGGTGAGGACTTACGGAACAAGTTCATCAACCAACAATGTGCACAAAAGACATTGAAGAAGACCATCTAGCTTCCATGGCTCCGATTACGTGACACTGGTCTGGTTATCCGACCATTCAACCATGTTAGTAGCGCATGCTTTACGTTCGCCGCTGGAGACGGCAGAATATATATATATATATATCATGATATTTCCCATATTAAAGTAATAAGAAGGAGCGAAGGTTTGAAAATCCATAAAATTAGCCATGTTCTCGAGATAACTGTCCCATCCGACCTACGGGACTATAGAAAGAGCTGTCTTGTGTAGGTTGATCTCTTGCTGGTTCCCTCAGAGGGGATCGAATATATAATGAAACCGTACTGCTCCAGGACCACATTACCTCCATTTCATACATGATATTTACTGCCGACCAATTTTCTTTTCCCAACTGGAAGCCAAAATAGCTAGCTAGCCTGTAGTTAATCGTTCAGCTGTAACACCCTTTCGCTGCCTAACTCCCATGCCACCCGAAGGAAGCACGAGGGCTGGGATACTGTCAGGTTGCCCAAGCCTAGACAGGGGAAGTCGAGAGGAAGAGGTCGGGTTCGAACCACGGACCTTCCGGTCAGTAAATCCGCGCTCTAATCACTGAGTCATCTCGCCTGTCGTTATCAATGACAGATTCCCTGAGGTTAGCCGACAATCACCGTACAAATTTCCTGGTTCCTCTAGCTTTGAGAGTTCATCACCGTATTTCGTGACACGCAATACGCAGTGAAAATCATGGTACACAAAAGGATCTTCCAGTTGATGACTTGTAATTTCTCTCCAGAAAACAAGATGCAGAAATCGAATGTCACAAATGTGTTAACTTACCTAGATCTGAAGACTTCACTGCGTTCTCGATTAGTAAAAACTGTTCATGACGCCATAAAAGCAATCGGACATTATTCGGCGGATCGATGCAGATAACATTTGGATTACCTTTCAGAAAAGCCTAGAAAGCAACTTCAGAAAATGATGAAGATTTACATCAAAACGCTTAGCGCAATCGTCATCTGAAGAAAGTTGGCAGGTCAGGAGTTCGGGTATCTTCTGGATTATCGCATCAATCTCTATGCTCTCAAGGTCATCAATAGACTGAAGCTGAAATGCTTGGTTAGTAAAGTGAAATATGGCAATACCTTAACAAACCGCAGTGATGGAGAACTGCATAGAACATCAAGATCCGAAAAACAGCTACTTACTGATGTGCTGTTAAAAATGCATCCAAATTCATTTTCCGTCCCTTTTCGTTCCCCATTATTATGCCAACAACCTTCATGATTGCGGCTAAAATGTGCAAGGAATTCCTATTACTTTTCAGAATAAACCGATTAGCTCCCGTCAAGTGTTGGAGTGGTACGCGTTTAAGTTGTCACCAGGGTGTTAACACCGTAATAGATGACAAGGTTATGAGAACACTGACAATCGTCGCGCGACTTTTTATCACAGAAAACGTTGAGGTCAGTGCTCCATTTGCGTACAACCGTAAGTTAATTTGATACTGTGTCAGAAAACGTAGAAGACATGAGCACCAAGTTTTAATGCGAACTTTCGAAACAGACATTCAATTGCCAGCAAGTGCTACGGTTTCGCCGCCCTCGTTTTGGTTCCCAAATAGCCTCCAAACGGAATTCCACTCGAGTTTAAGTCTCTCTTTTCATTCTCAAATACAGTACTGTCCCACAGGGAGGAACTGCAGATTTCGTCCTCGACTGTGACGGCTCCTGTCTCTATCTAGTGTTTGGCCCCAGTGACGTGAAGCATATTTCGCGAGCTCTGGATGAACCGGTGGACACTGTTCCTGATGAATTACATCCAAGAATTCCGGAGGTCCTAGCAGCAACAACAACCAGTCCATTTTGCCAGCTCTTCAAGCGGCCTGTGCAATGGAAGTCAGTGGGTGTGTAACCATCGTACAAATCAGAAGACGAACATGACCCAGGTAACTACAGACAGGCTTCTTTAATGCTTGTGATTAGGAAGGTGGTGGAATAGGTCGTCAACAATATCCGCTGAAAGGAGACCGAACCTTATCGCGGTGTGGCGGTTTGCGTACCTCTATGGCCCACTGAGCTGTACTACAGGTCTCACTTTGACAGTCGCAGAGTTTCCCATACTAGGTCGGTCGGTGGATAGAGTTTTGACGAACACTGCCTCCTGGTCCTGCAGGACTGGGGTTTGAACAGGCAAGACGGCATGCTCCTTGGAAACTGATGTTATCGCGGTTGCAGCATGGCGGCCTTGATGTCAAGCTTTTTAGCCAAAGGCTTTGGTTGATGATCCTAATCGTCTACCATTTTAAATGTGGGCGCCCGAACAGCATCCCAGCTTACGTGTCACTAATAACGTCACGACCAATGTTCCGCTAATGTTCCACACAAGGTGGTTACAACTAAATAAATTTAGAACTATTTGATCATGCCTCCGGTTCTTGGCTATCTTTCTCCCGCTCTCCTGTTTTTTTTTGGTGAGCGAAACTGTAGCAGCTGGAAACAACGTACCCCTGGTAAATGATTTATAGATGATAAAATGACCAACTGACAACTAAAAATATTAGAATGCCACATCAGCCGTCTCGTGATGCCAACATCCTTGTCGGTTTACTAACTGCATGCAGCAGAACGTTAAGCGAGAAAGAAGCAGCCCATTCGGCACCTTTTGACCAGATGACGCCCCGAATATTTCTTCAAGGCGGATGTTAGACCAGTTTTTGAATACGGAACGGCAAAGTTTTCTGCCGGGACAGGTCCAACGCCGTGAAACGAATCGGGTCGTAGGCTCGATCATGAAATTTTACACAGATTAGAGCTATGCTGGTTCACTTATAGTTTAAAAAATCGTTCAGCTGCAACACCCTTTCGGTGCCTAGTTGCCACACCACCCAAAGGAAGCACGAGGGCTGGTATACTGCCAGGTTGCCCAAGCCTAAACAGAGGAAGTCGAGAGGCAGAGGTCGGGCTCTAACCATGGACCTTCTGGTCAGTAAATTCGTGCTCTAACCACTGAGCCATCTCGCCATCTCGTTCACCTATAGCAGTCGTACAAGCGACCTGATCTACACTTAGCTAATACTGCAAATGAGCTTTGGTGAGGATTTTTCCAACGGATGGATCATTCGCATGTATACCTACCAAAGCTCCTTTAGTACAGAATGCCGATCCTTTCGAATAAAAACGGTTAAATGGGAGTAAATTGCTCAATTCGACAGTAATATACCCTTCAAGGATTGGATACATTTGGTTGAGGCGATTTACTACGTTCGACCGAACGAAGACACTATGTTGGCACATACGGTCTCACATAACCACCGCTGGAAGGACGTAGATTTTGTACTGACTGGCCAAATAGAAATAAGCCCGCTAAACGTGTTCCCAGAAGAGTTGAGGTTACAGTACATGGATTCACGGAATGATACACAGGATCGAGGCTTTCGCCAAAGTTTCTCGGGTTGGTTTTGTTTTTGTCGTTCAGCGGCTTCCGTTCCCCTGAAAGGCACAAGTGAAAAAGGATGTAGCACTGCTCTTCAAGTTCTCAGTGAGAGGAATTAGTCTTGGCAGCGTGAGGACTTACATAGAAGTGCTTTGAACTGGGCATTCGATGCAGCGTGAAGGTTATTCCCTATACCAACTACCCGACATGAGAAAAACTGTTGCCTAATACAAGTGTGCGCTCTGAGCTTGAAAATATTACCATGTCCTCACCCTCTGTCATTTAGGTTAACGGTGAAAAAACTGTTGATCAAACCTTGTTCAAACAGGGCGTAAGTATGAGGTATCCTCGGAGGCGACGAGGCCAAGCACCGCGAGATGTGTTTCATAATCAACGGATTTAAGGCCGGCAAACATTTTCGTAGCAGCTTGTTGGACACACTCAATGAGGGTTACGTCTTTCTTGCATTCTGAATAGACAACATGGTTGGCGTATTAAAGCAGCGGCCTGACGTAGGCCCCATAGAGTGCCTGGAAGTCCACACGAATAGTACGAGGGAGGTTCGCCGAATCACCCGTAGAACAGCGAATGCCTTTTGGGCCGATTTTTCATGGTGCAGTGAGAAGACAGTTCGTAGTTACGCCTTGAGAAGATTGAATATGACGAGGTGGCTGGGGCAGAATACAGGCCTACATAGTGTTTTCTGTAGATTTCAGATACTACTATTGGATTACTTGCGGGTTCTCCGTTTGTCCCTCAAGGAGAAGGCGGTTGGCTTACTCCTCCGGCGGTGTCTCATTTAGCACATTTTTGGTCCTCCGGGCGAGTTCCAGTGTAGTGGCTTGTTTTCGTATGTTCCATTGACGGATTTCGGATTTACAGCGGTTCCGCTTTTACCTGTAGTTATCTTTTAGAAAAAAAAACAGTTGGAACCTCTTTTTCAGAAGACACCGAATTCTTTTAGGTGGCCTTTTGTCCATCCGGATGCGCGCTGGTTCTTTGGGAGGAACATCGCGTCAGCCTCGTGAATTTCCTGGACAATGGTCCTGTATAACTCTTCCACTGAAGCTGGTCTCATTTTTAACTGTGCAAGGAAGCTACTCATTTCTGGGAAGTCAGCAAGGCAGAAGTTCCGAATCCACCATCTGTGGTTTCGGATTTCTGGCCCAGTAGCAGATGAAATGCAACATCAGCACACAGTGGTCACTATGTCCCAGTGGAGCTTTAATTAACACTTGGTCAACAAACTGTCTTTCGTTGGTGACCAAATCCAGCAGGAATGGCAGTTGGTCTGTGCGATATCTGGTGGGTGCGACGACATACTGAGTCCAAGCGTTCTGTCGAACGACTTCGGTCAGCGTCGATGCAAAGCGTCCATGAGGCTCGATACGCAGGAGTCCCATCCAGGAGGATTTGCAGCGTCAAAACGACTTACCAGCAAGAGATGTGTGAAGTGGTAGCCGGAGGATAGTTGCTCAACGGCTTGTATGAGGAACCGGTTATCTTCCAGTGGACTCGAGAGGAAACGGTAGACCACACCGAGAAGAGGATATATATGCAGTACGGTGGCTTTGGGATGCTGGAGATGGGTCTGATCCAAGAAAATCTCAAGTCACTGCTGTCCATAGAACACCGGGATCCGAACACGGAGAAACCAATCTTGTTTCCCACTACTTGAGATATATTTTCCTTCAGCAATGAATATTCGTATTTCAACTCTGTTTTTCCGATCGTCGAAGCCAGGCTTATATGTTGAATTTTCCTCTTCCTTAGCTACAGGTCTCTGTATTCGAAAGAGTTTGTTCTCCATCCACCAGACAGGTTTGGTACTACTAGTACCACCTGTATTCTGACAGAGAACATTCTTATCTTTAGAATGTCTCGTTCCCAACAATGACCACTCCTGCGATTGAACACGCGGAAGAGTGCCAAGGTGAGTTTAGCTCAACCCTTATCGTCTCCTCACGGAGATCCTAGCACGACCTTGTGGAATATTCTCTGGTTACCCCATAAGTGCGGTTTTAATAATTTTCCTTTGTCTCCAAAAAGGGTTGTCATAAGCTGCTCTGCCTTTTGACATACCACAGTGGGCGGAGCAGGAAACCAAATGCCAACGCAGAATTGCACAATCATTCAGCAAGACAACATTATGGATAAGCGCTTCGGCACTATTCCAGCTGCGTCCGAAGGTAAGGAGCTGAGGGCGATTATCAGATTTAATAGCTGTACCCCTAGTTTGAGTCCAAGGCCCCGGGGAGGCCTCTGCGTCCTACTTGCATGCTTTTGCCTTGTTCTTTCCAGAGCTGTAATTCGTTTGCAGGGGGATCCCCCCGGAGTCTGGTATGCGCTGTGCGTTTGCCCCTGTAGGACGTAGTTTTTCCTATCGTAGTTGAACATTTTGGTGACTGGTGCGTGTCACTCATTCAATACCACTTTTTGAACTGGGTTTGTTGTTGCTCAAGGAATTGCGTTGAACATGTGTCCCTTTGGTTTCCTGGGATTTTTGGCACGGTGTGTTGGGTAAGGCTGTTCCATGAAGCTCTGTCAGGTTTCCTGTGCGTTGCATGTCAAGGGCTAGGCCAACAAGGGCTATGCACTCCCAAGAGTCACTCCCAAGGGGTTCGTCCTCGCAGAGGACTGCACCTTGAATCTAGCAAAGCGCTATTCGGTGGGGCGGAGTTTACCTAGCTTATTCAGCTGCTTGTCCTCCTGGACTTCACAAACGCGTTTCACCAGGTTGAAGACGAAGCTCCGTCGAGTAAGCTCCACTTCGCCAGTTAACGGGTTGCAACGTGTGCCTTCCACTGGAGGTTCTTTCTCTCGTAAACAACAACATGGACGCATTTGAACTTGAAGTGGCAAACGAACACACTGCCCTTTCTGCTCGTCTAAAGCCCACGGTATTCGGACAATTCGCTGAAGACAGGTTGCATGTTGGCAGGGTTCTGCATGTTCCACGGGAGCTGGACAGGCTGTAAAACAGATGACAAGGTTAGGTATCCGTTATGTCTTGAGACGGAAGCTGATAGTCGAGTGCCACAAGATGGCCACGTAGGATGCACCAAGACGTGGGGTTTACCTCGGCAGAGGGCCCACTGGCCCGGAATGAGAAGTGCGGTGATGCATTATGTGGTGTCCTGTAAGCGATGCCAACTGATGGAAGGGACTACGGCGGGGGCAACCCATCCCATGGAAAACATTCCCCTCCCAGATATCGGCGGGTTATAGTCCGTTGACGTCACGGGCCCCCTTCTGGTGACGACTGGTGGAAACCAATATATCCTGATAATGACAGAACACCTACTGCGGTGGGTCGAGGCGACAGCCGTGCCAAATCAACCGAGGACGACGACCAGCGAAGTGGTAATGCATCAAATTGTGGCCAAAAGTGATCCTAACTTATCAGGGGCGAAGAGTTTGGGTGTAGCTTTCAGAAGCTGAGCATCAGATAAATAAAGACGGCACCATTCCACCCGCAAACAAATGGACTAACCGAACGCAATAGCCGAACGATCAAGGAGTGACTGGTGGCCAAAGGAGGTGACTGGGAAGTGAACCTGTAGATGATTTTGCTAGCTCATCGTGCTTCCATACAGTTAACTACGGGAAGTCCTCGTTCATGCTGATATAAAGCCGACATCCGCACCTTCCAGCTAATCAGGATGTTTGGTTGTGGCCGGCAACACGCCTGTCTCCTGAGGAGCTCGGAGAGGGGGGGAGGGAAGCGCAAGAAAACCTAACCGCCATTCAGGAGAGAATTAGGCAGGTAGAAAGTCACGACCATTCCCCACTGGTGCGAAGATCAAGTGAAAGGATCTTCAGAATCCTGAAAGGAGTGGACTGGGGTCGTGGAAGCTGGGTAGTCGACGGTAGAGTACGTTTATCGTCACCAACCGCCGGATGAACGTCCAGACAATTCAAGACGGCCGGGGATCGAAAAAAGTAAATGGGACTCAGCTTTCGGAGTGGCATGATACACTTGAAAGAGCTGCCGAACAAACCAGCTACTGGGGACGACCTAACAAAGGTAAATGGAAATTGGTGGCAGCAAGTGACCTGTAAGGAGGGAAGGTGTGCAACGGTGGACCCTACTAATGAGGCATGAGAGTAGTTTGCTTTCTGGTAACTCCGCTTCGCGTCTGTTGGAAGATGGGGTTCCCTACGGAATTTGTGGAACTAATGATAATAATAATAAATAATTTTTATTCCCCACTTCAGGCATGATCATAATGTTACAGTCAATATAAGAGAATGACTGCTGGGGTTTTTGGGGAATTGGGAAATTCGTGGAAATAGGACGGTGACGTAAACAGTGGGCATTATCCGAGGTAAAGTTGGTCATGCCTGAAGCGGCGTGAGTAGCATTCGTTTACAATTGCGTGATGGTCAATGAATATCAGGAAAAGTTTGAGAAGACGCGTTCGAGAAGACGGATATTCGATTTAAAAAAACCGAGGTGCATATGAGAGGTTTACTTTTCTGTCCGATAGTTTTTAGCTATTTAGTTGGTTTTTCTAATGAACAACTCTGCGGCTCAGGGCTTTCCTCATTTCACTGGTATTCAAGGCTAGCGCGTATGGTCCTTTTCGCCATGCGCCACTTGTTGATGGAAGTTGGCAGCAGTGTTTCTGGGGCTGGTGACCCTTTCCGCTAAATTCACTTACCCTCCTGTATTACGGCAGTATAACTGTCATAGCAAAGTGTAGATAAACCAGTCGGTCTCCTCTAAGTCCCATTCCAATCAGTCCCCAAGAGTTTGCGGGATTTATCAGACTTATCAGTGCTTACAACTTATCACACTACCTGTCTGCAAACTTAAACTGGTTTGTTCTATGCTTCTTGTGACATAATAGTGGTATGCTGGCAAGCATAGCCAGTCCTTGTTGCCAAGGCTACCCAGCCCAGATCGACCCCCACCTCGTCTCATTTATCGACTTGTGACCGCCCTAGGTGTTACTTCCTCTAATAATGGGTTCCGCGCTATCTGACACCTCTTCAAACTCACCATGTCTTGATGCTCTCAACTCATTCCCTTCTCTTCCCAAGGTTCCATCTCTGGAAATACCAGCTTCTAAGGCCCCATTTCGTGGTTAACCGGTGTGTGCCCGATATGTAAATAGATCTCTAACTGGACCAAAAATACTTGGGACCCTACGTCGACATTGGTTTACCTGCGTGAATCCCCGCAGCTGACCGAAAGCCCTGCGCATTCCGTCCTCTGCGTTAGCAGTTTCTCACTCTCCCAGGGAACTTCTACCGCAGAATACGCTCCAACAGGGAAACAGTGGGTTTATATAGTTTCGCGGTACGCTGTGATTTTGAGATTTCAGCCACCACCTATCCGTATTGTGAATTTCAGTGCTCCATTATACCTACACATGCTTCACCAGGCTCGGCATTGTGGTTCCTGACCTTCTCAACTATGCAGCTTCTTATTACGCGACGGGCAGAATTCTGTAGTTTTGGCATCCCCGTTCTGGTGTTGACCACTATCCTCAACTTGTAACGATGTAATCTTGCTTCAGCTTGATATGTTCCCAAAAAGATGGGAACACCCTTACTAACTTCGATTCTCTGCCCTGGCATTTAGACTGTGCCAGCTTGGAATGACCGCGTCAGTGTCAGACAATTCCCATCATTTGTGCAACTGTCTAGTTTTCGCCCCAATCTGAGTACTCACAAATCGCATCAGTCATGTTTTTATTCTGACTGCCATTATGACCATGCCTGACGTAATGCCATCCACCAGCTACGACTGAACATTGGTGTTGTTAGTTTCTAGGGGCAGTCACAGGATTGGTTAAACAACAACCGACCGGATCCTCTGTGTCTGTTAGACTCTCATCAGAGGGACTCCTTTTGCAGAGAAGTGATTGGTTTGATAATGGGCAGCAGGCACAAAATGAATGATGGAAACATAGCCTCCGAGTTAGTGGACGAAGAATTTATTCGGAGTTGCTGCGCGAGCTGAAAGGTACCACAACATTTGAGTAAGTATGAAGCCGAGTACATGGGCCACCGGAACCTAGATCACTCCTGCCGGCTGCAGTCAGCAAGTGGTGCATGGCGAAGAAGTCCGTTGGTACAATATTTGAATACTGGTAGTAGAGAGCTGAGAATGTCACTATAATTTAATTGCACTTTACCATTCCCGGAAGTAAAGTAAAGTCGAGAGTTTCGGTTGCTTCATGGAGTGAAGTTGGTACGGGGCGACTCCAACCGAAGCAAAGGTGGCGCGCCGCACGTTGCTGTGGGTCATGCTGTTTCGCACAGCATATTCAAGCCACTCCATAAATTTTTAACACGTAAAAGGACATTTACCTTAGCTCGTATTTCATGTCATTGCCAGATAACTGACACAAAATGGTCAAGTACAACTCAGCGGCTACAGCGGCGTTTTCTTTTGGATTCGCTGAATTAAGGGCTAGGCTTCGAACGACCGGCGATGGGGAACTATCCGTGCTGCCAGAAGAGTGGCGGGAATACGAACGCACTATGGTGCAACGTAACATGGTGACCCTCCCTGCAGGGCGTACCTGGCCATCACGCGATGTTTTCATCCCTCCTACAAGGTACCAGATGTGCAAGGTAGCAAGCCACCGATCCGTTACAATTGCGGCTTGTGCATTAGCATAGAATTCTAGCTACCGTACATTTGAGCTCCCACTTCAAAGAGTGGCGCACGCAATGTTATGTATGCGTGTTTAATGGGTTTTGGAGCCTCACAAGAGTTTTGTCCATTGAGCTTCATCCGGAAGGCTTTTCTGGGCGTGTAATGCACTGTGAGCATTGAGAATTTCCGACTGGTAGTTGATCTATACAAGTTAGACCTGAGCTTTCAATGCATCAGACGCTGAACAGATCTGGATCAGTACCCTATTGCTGAGATATAGCCAGGATGATCGGGGCACAACGCCTCTGTGAGGAAACCAAGGTTGCCTTGCGGCATCTGAACTCATGGGGGCATTCGACAGGCGGATGTTGTTTGAAGTAAATACAGGAAGTAGTAGATTATAAAAACAGAACAGTCGTTTCCTCACCAAACTTATTGTTGTTTTCAGTATGGTGATTCTCGGATAATTGCTAGGGACTTGATGAAAGCGGGCCGGTGATACACGCTGACGCCAAAAACGCTTTCTTTTTTCCCGTATGCGAAATTCAGTCTCAGGAATTCGGCAGTTAATGAGTTAAGCGTGTTGCTGTTTAGGTATTGGGCATACGTGTGCGCGTTGCTGTAGTGTATCAGGTTGAAACTTCCTTCCCGGCGTAACTTGCCACTGCATGAAATTATTATCCCCATGGGGGCTACCGGATCTGTTATGTGGCAAGCCGTCTTGATTTCTTTTCTGGGCTTACGGATCGACAAACTCGTCTACTATATAGTTTAGCCGTTGGGCTGAAAAGCCAGGCCAGGAATACAGTGCAATCAGATCAGACCAACATACAGCATGCAAGGGCGGTTGAAAGCACGTCAACGCGACAGCGCTAGATATGTCTGATCTCAATGCTGTGGGACACAAATCAAGACAGGTGGGTTGAGCGCCTCATTGACAGCGCCAAGGGCGCCTAATTCGCGCTCGCCTTGGCAGCCCACTGTTCTCCACGTTTTTGTGTGCGATAATGCGGCGGCGAGAGGAATGGGGAATCCGCTCCTAATGTGTTCACATGTTTGGAAAACTAAATCAGTTTAATGGAAATCGGAAAGAGAAGACAGGTTTTATTCAGCTTCAAAGAAATTACAAGGGCGATATTGTTGGTGCATCGCGCTTAGGTTCATGGAAGCCGGACACTGAGCGGTGAAGCCTAATGTTATTAGCTAGACTAAAACAACAATACACCGAAGGGTAGACAGCAGAGAACTAAAAAAACTCAATGATACTTTAGGCCCTATTCGTAGAGGAATTCAGGACTTTTGGTGTATCAAGTGAAGGGCTTCATAAGTAAGGAGGCTTTCTCCAAACTGCGGTGATAGTTGCTGCTGTTTCGAAGTTGCTCGGCTGCTGTATTTAGTTAAGACATTCGTTTGCGGGTGGCAAAGTGCCGTCCTAAGCCGCCTCATGCCAGGCAATTGCAAGCAACTCCTGAATGCTTCACTTATGAAGAACGACCGGTGATCTGTTGGGGGCATTTATGGTACCCCGTGGTGCACATATAACTTTCCCGGATTTCTGTCTCCCTCCGCATTCCAAAGAACCTAACTGTCCAAATATGTCACTGAGACCCTTTGTAGTATCGAATTATGTGCGCCAACCTGCAATTTACCTCAACGAGGGGGGCTATCAGCACGGATCATGATCTTCGGGACCCCATCTACAGCCTAATTTCTAGACATCTAATCGGCCAATTCATCCTTTTTCCTCGGCATGCGCCAGATCATGAAGTCCTACCAAGCTAGTTGAGTGCCTAACGCACGAGCTTTTAGCGGGATTCCTGCTGGTCCCAACCCACTCAAGAGGTTTGCCGTTGGCCTCAACGTGAAATCTCCGTCCCACAAATCTGGTCTCAACATAGCCTTGATAATCGTTAAACATTCCTTCACATTGGTTGAATAGTCACGTCCACTAGTCAAAAAGTGAATAGCACACTGGATGGCCCAATCTCCCTGCTATGAGGATGCACCATTAACTCGGTCACTAGCGCCGTTAACTGGCAAACGCCTCCGCAAGCTTGGGCAGTGTGAGAGCCCATTTCTGGTCCAGCATCTGCGCTTTGCCCGGTTCAAAGGCCTCATGTGCTTCGCTTAGCCATTTATGCTTTCCATTCCGGTGCAGCAAGCCACACAGCGAAGTAGCAATCGAGTTGGGATACTTGACGATTCGGTTTAAGTACAATGATGGTCCAGGAAACTGTCATAAGGACCGCTTTTAATTAGAGATTACGCGATCATGGATCTTTGGGCGCTTTTTCGGCAGTGGGCAATTGTACATCCGAGCTGTATCATCGACGTCCGAGCAAACCGTTTAAGCTTTGGTAATCCGCGGGCCGAATTCCCAAGTATACTTTAACACAGCATTTTAATGGAAGGGCATGTCATGGTTCCGACTCGTTATGCACCGCGATAATGTCGTCGCACAAGCAGTTAGTTAAACGAAGCAGCAAACCAAAGAGCATTTGTCTTAATTGACATCGGGTGTACCCAACCGTGAAAGCCGTTTCCTCTCGGTCTGCTGACTTGACGGCTAGCTGCCAGCGTCCAGAACGCAAGTTAAACACCGTAAACTATCTGGATTGCTAAAGCAAATAAAAGTCTCAGCGATCAAGCGGATAATATCATTCCGATTTAAAGTCATTTAATTCAAAAGTCTGAAATCCACACAAAATTGGTGTTTCCCATTCGTTCTCTTTACATCCACCGGGGGAAGGTAGTAGCCAATGTTGCGTTCCTTGATGGCGGCATGTTCCATCGTCTTTTGGACCCGCCAATGGAAATTTCTCCATAGACGGAGCAATAATTGTCGAAGGTCAGGAGGTCCAAAGCGTTCGGAAGAGGGGGAAATTTCGTGTTGGATAAACAGACAGGAGGCAAACGGCTTTTTATTGCTTGTGAACGGTTCGGCGACTTGACCGACCACGAAACTTTTTGGATTCGCCGTCAGCTTACGGCATCTCTTGTTTAGACTTCAAGCATGGTTGAGACCTATTTTGTCAAAAAGCTCCACCATTTTGACACACCGCTGATTTTTTGTTGCAAGAAGGATCTGTCCTCAAATCTGTTTGCTTTGCGAGTGGGCTAATGGCTAACTGGTGATGCATCGGCAAGCCACACAGGCGCGTCGCATGCAAAACAAGCCTGCAATTTTCGGTTTGTATCCACCCGCTTTTCTCGCGGCTGGCGCGAAGGGCATGTTTGGTTTCATCCCCTCTCTCATTACTAACAACCCAGCCCCTACTTCCATCAGCCGCGACCCTCTCAGTTTACCTTTATAACAGCATATAATTTATCTTATGTCGCAGCACTAATCATAACCCCCGACTCGGGATAAGGCGATTAAGCCAACCCGTTATTAGTGAAGGATGGTTGGGCCACACTGAATTGGTTTTTCCAGTGGTCAGTTGTAGCATCTATTTGTTTAAAAGCGCACTTGCGCCTCCGTCGTCATAGCTATAAGCCGTTTGGTTATCCAGCCCAGTGGACTGCGGGCCTCACTGATGTCTCATCCTTCTTACGATTTGACATCACTATAGCCATTGTCGTATGGGCCAATTTTCTCTTTAGATACACCAGCCCCTCCAAGCTTATGCGGTCGATCGCACTCGCCAATCGCAACTGGATAACAACTAGTGGCAACACATTTTCGACAAACCGGTCGGCAGCAACTGCTAGCCCTAGGCTCCCTCCAACAATGCATGATCCAGCTACTGCTGCAGACTAGTAAATTACATCGTCGGGTCGCATCTAGGCCTCGTTCTAGCCCGTTTGAAGCGCCTCATCGTTTCGTGGCAGTCGGCCGGTGTGTCGAACATTACCACAGAAGCCTCCTCTGCGGTGGCTCAGACCAGAGCTGCCTTCAGCCAGCCTCTGAGAATGGTCTTCAGTGCCAAGTGTGCATCCCGGTCGATCTTCAGTCAGGCCATATCGGAGACATCTTCAGACTTCTCCAGGGAAATCCAAACATCGTCACTCTCCAAAGTTTGAGGACAGGAGGTGTTCGTCTTGAGCTTGGCCACGGCACCAGATGAAAAAAAGAAAGTCATGCAGCGCGGATTCGCTTATGAATAAACACGAGCCAAGCTGCCAAGAGTCATTAGGCAGCGAGGAACTATCGCTTGTACGTGGTTTTTTAGAGCTGGGACTTCTCAGGTGCCGCACTGAACACTTCCGGCCCTTCTCTGAATATTAAATAAAATCAACACTGCAAAGGGATCCCACGAGTTCAGCATCAAACTCCATCTCTTTTCAGAGGCGGGGACGGTGCTTTGACGTCTGGCCAGACACTACTAGCATGTTTCATCAGTGGCATATGCCGTCAAAAGTGGGCTAATTTTCTCTAGACCACCTGCCTGTATACCGATAACTGACGGACGAAGAGTTAGGTATAATATCTGCTTTGCTAAAGTATGGATCACAGGCGCTTGAGGTAAGCCTGTTTGTAACTGGCGAATTCGGAGATATCCTTACTACTCAGAACATACACACTTGCTGTCGTAATTATCAACTTACCCTGTTGTGTAAATATCCGGTAGCTTGTTTTCATTTTGGCGGATGATGCCCCTTCGGTCCTACTTGAGGCTAACTATTGCCGACACGTGCCAATATTGATATAGGAAGAAGCGCGTTGCAGACATATGCTGAAGAACGTAGAAGCTGGCCTCATTAAGAAATTTTTCAGAAGCGATAAACGTCATCAAAACCCAAGCCACAAGCTTTTTAAACGGATGCAAGATCTTCATCTAGCAAGACTGTCAGTTGTCCGGTCAAATTCTCCTTTGTAGAAAGCCAGCAGTCTGCCCCTATGCATGAGCCGTTCAGCTTAACCAGGGAGGTTATAAAGGAGCAGCTTCTATTTGGAGCAGTCCTGGTGGGCAAAGTAAGGGCACGGATGCGAGTGGCCAGATTAGTATTCCTGTTTGATGCCCTATTTTGATGGACGTAAGCTATTGCTGCGCGCGTACATGCCGTAACCCCCGGATATTTTCTGCTGAAGTCGCCAACTGACAAAGGCTAACAGGCATTACATTATGTGGCCTGGCGGGCGATGCGGTGTAGTAGTTTTTACTTACCAGTGCACAATTATGCCACAACCCGACCTTCTGCGCCCGCATGTGAGCTACATTAGTTTAGGTGTCCGGTATGACCAAAATGAGTGGCATCTCACAAGTTGGCTAGGATGTACAGAACTTGAGCCACATGTCAGTCGTGCGTGTGATCTTTTTTGCCTGTAAATCATGAGCGACGCAACCTTCGTTGACACTACTAAGTTAATTTGAGCGGTCTTGGCTATCTGTTTGAGGCCTCGCCTTGATTTAATGTAGTGATTGAGGGTTAACGATGTGCCTAACTGCTCATGGTATAACTCCGTAGCATCAATCCTGTGACCGCCTTCCGGTGCTGTCTGAGGAACGTCTGTTATTCAAACCCGTTTTTAGACCGCCTCTTTGCTACCAGTAAGCCTAAGGTACTACATTCAGGGCAATATTACGCAGCTTTCCGGAGAAAATCTCACATGCGAATGTAAGCCGAAAACAAGTTGTGGCAACGTTTGGCTCTCTAAGCAGTTTGCTAGGATAAAGTTTATATATGGAATACCCTTGCACCCTCGTGTGAAATGAGAAAAGCCGGCTGGCGTCCCTTTTATCTTGATTGCTCCGAAAAACGCTTTCAGTAGTGGCAAAACATGATTCAGCATCCGTCTATCCAGACAGCGGCGTGATAGACAAGGATTCATACACATGAGTAAGCCTTCCACATGACTCCAGTAACTGGGATTTTGTAGGTTGCGAACTCCGCAAATTTTTTTACTCGAAAAACAGCCACAAATACGTTCATTTGAAGCAAGTCAATTTTTTCTTATAAGTTGCCGCATATTTTATTAAAACCTGCCTCCTAACTAGATATATTATGTGGCCTTGGAAAATGGCCTACTTAAACAAACCACAAACTAATGCGTCATCGAAAACTCTCTATTCATATACGCATAAATTTGTAAACTGGTAACCTGGAAGACATGTTTCTGAAAAACCATCTTTATCCACCAGATACCGATTGGTGACTTTAAAGGTTCTTTCATTTATTTGATATTCGAGTTTCAGTAGGCCTTTCAGCCAGAAACAGTACTCGGTGTTTCTTGCCGTCGAATGATGCCCTCAGTAAGACTGTGGTTGTAGCCGGAGTCAATTGGCACCTGGCTCTCTGGAAACCACAGTCGTATTACCGAGCTATCCTTGGTTGGTTACGTTTTGGATTACGTGCGAGTTCTGGGATCGAATAGAGATCTGTATACCTCTCTTCGGAGATCAGATAGCCGTCTTTTACGGAGCCCGTTTTCATAAATTGGTTTTAGTGTCTATGAGGTTCTAATTAGCCAGGCGAGGTGCGGGTACACTGCGTACATTCGAAGAGAATGTTAAAGAGCGGTAACAGACTGGCGCAGGGTGACTGACAGCACGTGACGCAACTCTCTGCCTCTTTCCGGAATTTGGCACAGGATACGATGTCTTGTTTTGTCCGTATGTCCTGCGACTGATGCACGACAATCACCATCTTGAATATCTACAGCGCAATGACTATATAAATGGGTCAGATGCCTACATATGTTTTGGTATCTACCATTGTAACGTCTTCTGGTTCATTCTCACCATGCATGACAAGGGCGTTCGCTGAGTCTCCTCAGAAGGATATATGGATGCAATTCTCGTCGTTCAAGGAAAGGTACCAGTCCAGTAACCACTGCTTTGTAAAGTCGACATCCATTTGGAGCGCGCGGGTGACATCGTCCCAAGATACCAGGTCGTCCACAAAAAGTAGACATGGACTTGAATGCGCATCCGGAATTTCGTTGGAGTGGGCGAGGAAGGAGAATGATCCTGAAACAGAAACCTGAGGAACTTCAATATGTAGACAGGGATAGAAGAAGCGTACGATGTGCCCACTTTTACTTGGAGTGTTCACCGGAGTTTGTGGAACAGTGGAACATATGAGAATCGGTCGGATGCTTTCAAGATGTCGAAAAATATGGCATCCTAAGTGAGTTCTTCGCATTTGGCCCGGATTAAGCTCCCCGTATATACGAACGTGTTTGCCACGGAAGAAATGTTTGACAGGAATCTGTATTGCTATGAGTATAGAAACGTATCGGAAGTGAGATATTTTAGAACGGACCGCTTCAGAATGCGTGCCGTTACCTTACGCGGTATGCTGGTGGAGCAGACACCGAAGGATAAGCTGTCACACGAATTGTAGATTAGCTTGACAGCCGCAGCAGAAGGAAAGATTTTCTTCGTCAAGCTAGATCATACAGTGTGCACTCCGGGCTCTCTCGTCGGCTCGACGAAGTCACATCAGGATAAAAAAGGAGGCCCTAGCAATTGTTGGTACGGTAAACAATTTCGGGCCGCATCCCTTGACCTCTATGTCTGCAGCAAAAGACCAGCACCCCGAAAATACCGCGGCTTCAACGAGAATTATATCCAAGAAAATGCAAACATGCAAGATGGGTCCTTCTGGTGGTTTAGTTCGATTTCTATACCTTAGTTTTTGGGAGTAACCTGCTACCCCTCCTCTGATGTATGAAGCGAGAATGACTTAAGTAAGTCCTAGGAGAAACTTGTACTCTAAGGGTTAGCAAAAACAAGTCGCCATATCTAGGTGATGTGCCGTTCCGAGACGAGTGAGGGTACTGCGCAGAATAAAACTATTTCAGGCTTTCCAAAAACGATTCTGTTGGCCATGAATTAAATAGCAAGATGCAAGGTGTGCCAACTAGAATTAGGCCATACTTCATCTAAGGTGGACTCAGTAAATATGACGCTCAGAAAAGCCAAACACATCGGAGAATTGGAATTCCTGTATAAGGATCCATATGAAACCAAAGCCAGGCAAGTTCTTCAAGATAACTATAGGAAGAATTGGGGCACCTCCATGCATCAAAACGTTGCCAAGGGAGAGAAACATAAAAATGGTCCCCTTCAAACCCTCACACGCGATGCGAACCCTGTTAAAGTCTAAATGGCGAATAAGTGTATTTAAGGAAACAAGAGTGGTTTCCAAACGTAAGCACTACGTCTGGGACCAACACTCCGATTGTCAGACGGGAAACAATTTAACTATCGGAATAATCAAACGCTGAATTCCAAACAGAATATGTGGTTCATTGTTAGCTGTTTCAATTCAAGCAAGGAAGGGCGGAGGCTAATTTGGGATCAACCCTTGATAATGTAAAGCCTCGGTAATGTTGTGCAACATAGGTAGCTTGGGTGCGCTGATCGATTGTTGGTCTGTTCGCCGAGCTTAGCAGTTGGATTGCAAGCGTTTCATCACCAACCGAGGTGACATCGTCAGTGCGGGGTTGAGTGGGTGAATTCCTCTGTAGTGGTTAACGGCCCTAAGGAGTCCTTAAAACGAATGGGAAGTTTGCACTGTCAACCAGATCTTGTGAGTGATAGTGTGTGTGTGGTATTGGTGGCGGCGCTGGTCGAAGGAGGGTTCGTATGACTGTGATTGTGTAACGGAGGAGGTCGTGGTATGCTCATCATCGGAAGTTGGTCGTATGTGCATGTAAGCAACTTCTAATCGGTCGATGCTAACTGTCTTTGCGGCCGTTACGATCAATGACAAAAGTTTTGTCTTTCCGAGAAATGACTCTGAAAGGACCTTCGTATGCCGGTTGTAAGGGCTTTCTGACCGCATCGACGCGCACAAAAACATATTCACATGTAGCAAGATCGGGAATTGCGTGAAGTAGTTTACAAGTGCTATACCTTCTCTTCTGCCTGTGCTTATATGGCTCCCAAAACAGCATCTGGTAGTTCTGAAGGGGGTCTTCGCCTAGTTTGATTGGACCCTTGTGAATCTGACCTGGTCTCAATCTCTTGTGTCTGGTTGTTTCATTGAGCGTATTCAATTCGACAGTTTTGTGGGTGATTGTTCTGTTGTGATTCGGTCGTTTTCTTCTTGCTTTGAGGTCTGGGTTGGTTTCCTTGATTGGTTGATTCAGTATCTTGTTTTACATGGGTTACTTCCTTTGGATTGATTAGTCCGCTGGTTGTCGTTAGGTTTCTTGATTGTCTATGTGGCCCAGAGTCCTGTGACCGTGTAGTTCTTTTGCTCGTAACGGCTAGTGTTTGTCGCACATAGTGTCGCGTAGTGCCGCATAGTGTTGCGACAAACACTATGTTGGCCAAACTGGAAGAAAACTGGCTACCAGAATACACGAACACAAGCTTGCCAGCAGAAGGCATGACCCAATGTCACTTGTGTCAATCCACGAAGACAGAGAAGGACACAAGTTCAATTGGAACAACGTTCAAATACTTGCTCACGCAAGAACAAAACGGGAGCGAGAGTTTGCCGAGGCGTGGTACTCCACACAAAAGTCGACCAACAAACGCATCGATATTGACCCAGTCTATCAGCCGTTACGAGCAAAAGAACTACACGGTCACAGGACTCTGGGCCACATAGACAATCAAGAAACCTAACGACAACCAGCGGGCTAATGGCTCCAAAGGAAGTAACCCATGTAAAACAAGATACTGAATCAACCAATCAAGCAAACCAATCCAGACCTCAAAGCAAGAAGAAAACGACCGAATCACAACAGAACAATCACCCGCAAAACTGTCGAATTGAATACGCTCAATGAAACAACCAGACACAAGAGATTGAGACCAGGTCAGATTCACAAGGGTCCAATCAAACTAGGCGAAGACCCCCTTCAGAACTACCAGATGCTGTTTTAGGAGCCATATAAGCAAAGGCAGAAGAGGAGGAATTCACCCATTCAGCCCCGCACTGACGATTTCACCTCGATTGGTAATGAAACGTTTGCAATCCAACTGCCAAGCTCGGCAAACAGACCAACAATCACTGTAAAGCCTGTTTGTTTGAGCTAAGAGCACTCGATGTGTGCAGTTGTCAGTGTGCTCTCAAATGGCTCGCTGATTCGTTTTTCTATTTCTCGCCTAGCTTTTTTCACTGTGACCTCTCCATAAAGAATCGTTAGTCCGAGCAAGTGCTTTGTTTATGTTGTCCACTTTTTTACTTTTATTACTGGACTCTGTTTTACTAACCCCACAAATTTATGTATTCCAACGCGTTTGCAACTAAGGCCACACAGAGGGATTGTTCCCATATTTATTTGTTTTGTTATCTTTGACACTGATTGTTTTCTGACGTTGACGTCGACGTGTTTATCGTAAACATACCAAATGAGCGCTAAATCGAGACTTGCTGGATGGGGGGAACAGATACCCACTTATGCAAGAACAAACTGGTAGCCGGAAACTGTTTAGAATTGGCACCAAGTAGCAAAACCAGGCAATCAACACCTTGATATTGACCCATCATTCAGCTCCCTGGAGCAAAGGAACTACAGAATACATGGAGTCTGAATCACACAGAAAGTCAAACAACCGCCGAAGTCCTAAAAATAGGTCATCGAAGCAGTTACTGATCTAAACAGACACCACATCGTAGCGTTAAAAGAGGGCTGTCCTATCAAAAAGGAGCAACAGAACTAGAGAGACTAGGTCATTCAAGTTGTCCTATCAAAAAGGAGCAACAGAACTAGCGAAACTAGGTCATTCAAGCACACGAATAAGATCGCAGCGCAAATAAGATCATAAACTGACCAGTTAAGTCAACAAAGGCTTATCACGAAAGCTGCGGCAAAGCCTGATGATATGATGAATCAACCAGAAAGGTGCCATTTTTTCTCAATTGTTACTGTCCTTTGGACATAAACTCCGGTGATTTAACCACAGTATCAACTTCTTTACAAGCAACCTTTAGAACAAGTAAATGGTTGCCACAACTGTAGTGGATGCATTCAACTAGTTAAACAGTGCTGTTTGTGGCTTCCATCAATATGCGTACGACAGCTCATCCTCATCTCTTTTTCTGGGCAACCACTGGCGTGACAAAATGTGCCCTCATACATTTCCCTCCAACATCAATTTAATGTGTTGTTGACGATGCAGGAGACATACCCGAAAACACTCCACTCGATGAACGAACCAACGGCTAAACAGCTCAAGTGTAGTCTGTATTGACTACCCTACAAGAGCAACTGAGGTTCATTTGTAACTTATCAGCGATTGTTTAGGCAATTTATAAAGAAGTTTATGGATTTGACTTAACTCAGTGAGAAAAATCTAGATAAACTCTTTCACTCCAAAGTAAAAAATGTTGTCTTTTCGCCCTTTTTATACACAAATGCTTGTATGTTTGCTACAGATTCGTTCTTAGCGTATTGTCGGGCTTGTGTCTAGAAAGCTGTCGGAAATCGAAATCGGTAACCCACAAACACAAAATAATTAAATACCTATTGTTGAGTTTTGAGTTTAAGCTAAAAGCTTTTGGATTTGGCATCAAAATGACAACTAAACATGAGAAGTTGGCCTTGCGCACACTATACGCACCAAAATAAGATAGTAAGACCCATAAAACGTAGCTCTCTGTAAACATATTTTTATATTCTTTGGACCAGGTGGATCAATTTGTGAGGTTGGGCTGGTGAACATTGGCAAGCGCATATCTATATTCTTGAAACACACCCGATACTCGTGCGTTTGCACAAACAGTGTTCCCGCAACCACCTACGCAGTACCTGCCCACAGGTCATCCAAGGCAAACGAGGCCAGTTAGAGTGATCTGCGTAGGTCGGAGCAGATTGCATTATACAACATCGCAGCCATTTGAGAGATGATTAACGTCTACGAAAACGACCCCAAATTATTGATGTCGGTTTGTTACACGCAAAATGTTTTATTACTACCGCGAAAGATATGAATTTTGTGTTGAGATCACCTGGCCACACATCCGAAAAAACTTCGTGCATTCAAATGTCAAATGCTTCTGTTTTGGACAAAAATGCACTGCACAAACCAAGTTATCCACTTTGTTTTTCGGTCTGCTTTCAAACCAACTGAATAGGTTGGTATCCAACCAATTTGCATTCTTGTGCAAACTTTGCATGTGCACTGCTCAACGAACCGTCTTAAGCATATAGAAAGCTTCGGGCATGCATACCCTTCAGGCATGCTCTGTCTCATTTAGGCTTTCGAAGATGCACGATATCTTTTACTGTTCACTCAAGAAGAGTGCGAGAAATCTGTCCAACCAACGTCATAGTATGCTATGAATGATATGTTGACAGCACCTACGTCCTTGGCATGACGATCTTGAGATATATTTCACCTAGCTGATCACAATAGTCCTCTAACCTAACCTTAAAGTTTCGTTCGTTATTGGGCCGAACTATCGCCTATCGCCATGTGACTATTTCACTGAACATATTTTTTCTACAACCGGCACAGTCTAACTATAACGCGTCCAATCGCCACCATCGTCTCCATTTTGTAAGTGGAATCTAAAGCCACCTCAAAACCACAGAAATCCAAGGGGTGTTGTTCACATGTATCCTGTAGCTTCTGAAAATTTCAGGTCACGGTACAACCTTCTGTTTAACTGATAAAAGCAACAAAAAATTACCGTGGCAGTTTTTCCTAAAGTTTCCCGAAAGGTAAATTCGGTCTTTAATTTCCGCGCCAAAACGAGCGTAAAACATACATAGCTGTGAGTCCAAACTCGGCCCAATTTCATGCTGATTAGCACAAAATGCCGGATATTTCGACAGCAGAAAAATTCCTGAGGAATATTTTTCTGTATAATGAAAAGCAAAGATTTCAGACTGCAAATTTCTTAGGAGCTTATCTGCTTTTGCATGCTGGTGCATCCCAATGAACTCGAAAAAGATGCACGGTGTCTTTTAATCGTTCGCCTGGATTAAATGCACCTGCATGATGAAATCTTGGTTGGGGCCTCAAGCCCTCTACATTACTTTCGAAGAACTCAGAACTACACCTACCAAAAGAAGACGATTTTGAGTTACCAGCCCTTTACGAGTTCACTCTGTCCATGGTTAATGCCGTAAAACAGCCCCCGTTTCTGTTTGCTCTGATCTAGTCGAAGGTCCTACGTGGGTCGCAGAAAATCAATATGGGCAAATTTCTTGGCAAGCAACAGCTGGTCACGATCGTGTCTCCTGGTGGCTTTGTGCTCACTTTATGCTTCAAAATTTTAGAGTACGTGACGCATACTGGGGAGCCCAATTGAGTGACGCACGAAATCAGAAGCCAAGAATTATGAATTATGGAGATTTCCGTCTAATTGTTGGAGTTCCTCTTCGACTGAAGAACCGAGAAAATGACATGAGGAACGAGTCAATGGATATAGAATAAGCTACTTCTATATGTAACCCATGTGTTTACAAACAGGTGAAAATACGGCCATATCGCTTCTTCGTAATACCCACCCCCCGCAAACTTCAAACTGTAGTAGTCAAGGCCGGCTGCTGCAAAGAGGTACCCTGGCTTCGTTCCTGAAACTGAAAGGTCTGCCAATAGTTGTTCGGCTGGAAGGACTGAGCTTACTCTACACCCATACATCCTTTGAGGACTCGTTTGACTGCAGTCGTAGCTCTTATGATCAAGTATCGCTGCCGTATAGCTGCTGGGGTATGCGAAGTGTCCATGTGACCTTCAGATTCATGATAGTGGTTAATAATGCCTTGCGTCACCGGATGATCTCCTCGAAGAATAATGGGACGTTTTGTAAACTTTTGCAGAGCACTATTGTCTAGTCGACCAACCACACATATAGGACCATCAAGAGCTATCGGGTAAAACTAGCAAATTGGTGCTTTGTTACATAGTCTTTCACTGCATACCTTCGCGTCGAGTTTATGGGTGGCGCTAAGCTCTGTGGAGAAAACCTTTAGAACATACTGTAGCGTGAACCTTTCGGCTTTGTTCAGTTCTTCGAGCTTTAGAGTTACTAACTGCGTTAACTTCGTCTCTTACTGAGGTGGTAAGATTTGAACCTGATCATCCAAGCAACTGCTCGCCGTAGCCTTACCCACGACAAATAGTACGACAACAACATAGCTGTCGGAAAGTCTCCTGTCGCGGTAGCTAAAACCATGGCGATCCCCTTCAATTCCAGGTCCGTGGCTTTGTACTGGAGTTGCTTGACTTCAATCTCAGGTTGCCGGTGTTCATCAAGTTTCAAAAATTCGAGGCCTTTAATCCATAGTTACAACAGCTAAGAGTGCTTCGAACGGGTGCCACGCGAGACACATTCGGCAAGTTTCACGTTGGTCGGAACATGTCTCCATTGGGAAGTGCTAGTATTTTCGTGTATGAAACTAATCCTGTTGGCCACAGGGGTTTTTAACCTCAAACTTGTGTTAAGAGTGCGATGCAGCACAACCATTGAGTCAGTGCAAAAGTACACGGTGTTGAACCGGGCTTCTAGTTGCTTCGCCAGGTGGCGCATCAGTCTAACCGCCAATACAGCAGTCTCAATTTCAAGGCGGGCAATAGTATTTGGCTTGAGAGGAACCCTTGTTGATTTCCCATAGAAAACTGCAATAGACTTGCTGCAAGGACTCAAATCTCAGGTAAGTTAAGGCCCAATAAACGTTCTCGGATGCATCGGAAAAGTTTTGCGACGACTGATGTTCGATAGTAAACCTTTTAGGCCTACCACACCCTTCCGGTGCCTAGCTGCTATGCCGCCCGAAGGGAGCACGAGGGCTGGGATACTGCCAGATTGCCCAAGCCTAGACAGGGAAAGTCGAGCGGCGGAGGTCGGGTTCGAACCACGGACGTTTCGGTCAGGAAGTTCGCGCCCTAACCACTTGGACCATCTCGCCCCAGGTAAAAAGTCACGGCAGTGAAGGGGAGAATACCTCGCTTGGTCACTGGACGCTCCGGCATGGCTAGTTTATACTTGAACTTATCACTCCTGACCCACTATTAAAATCCTAAGGTTTTGTGTGTCAGTGTGTAATGCGTTCAAAGACACCAAGTCTGTAGCACGCTCGTAAGCTGGTAGTTGAGAGGAAACCTCGTCGCTGTTGCTTATCCATTTATGCAGGCGGAAGCAAACTTGCCTCAGAAACCTGGACAGCTGATCGACTAAACTAAGAGTCTGAGGGTCGGGATCCACTAACACTTAGAAGACGACAATGTAGAAATTCTTCCCCACTACTTATTCGATTCTTATCGAACGGCTTGCATTTGTCGTAGACCGTTTTTCTCAAGGCAAACGCTGCACAGAATGTTGAGGATGTAACTCCAAGTGCGTGAACATTAGGCCGCAAAATCAAACACTATCCTTACCTTCAACAGTTTGTGTGGATTAAAGACGGGATGGTGAAGGGTGTATCGGCTTCCCTCAAGCTGGTTATTTGGAGATCTTATGACATAGCCCTTGGTTTCTTGTTCTGATGTGGTGTTTGTGTACAATCGCAATGGATTTGGATCTTTTAGCAGACGGAGCCGAAGCTAATTTAGTCGTCTTTTCGCTGCGCGCTTGTTTTCAGGTAATTCATGCCAGTTCCGTTTCCATGGAAGTCGAATTCGATAATGACCGTTAGAGAGGCTTACCGATAACTTGGCTTGGCGTAGCACTTGCTTGTCTTCAACCGACACATACACACTTCCTTTGAGTCTTTGATCACTAAACTCAAATTCAAGCAAACGCTTTCTACTGTCTACTGTGCGTTCATGCAGTTTATCGTGGTACTTTCACCATTGCTGTTACTCGGTGGAACAACCGAATGCTGTTAACGCTGAATATGTTTGTTTCATTGTCCCCATTGCGCTTTTCTAGCACCCAGTATGCGTCTGGTACATTGGTGTCTACCAGAATAGATATCTTTCCGGGCGCGATTCGAGGAAGCCTGATAGCCCGCAGATAGGGCCAGCAACGGAGTAACTCATGGGACGGCAGTGTTGGTTTTATTAGGGGGTAACTAGCTGGCAGAATACGCAGTTTCTGCATGCGCTTGATAATCTCTTTTGAAAGATTCGATAGTTAAACTGAAATTCGTTGTGATTCCCTTCGATGCTCAAATCTGATTGGCAAATTCAAGCTACACTAAGGTTGAGTCCGATACCTTGTCATGAAGAGCATATTATGGTACAGTCAATGGGACCAACAAGGCGCACTGGAAGAAACCCTAGGAAAACTGATGGGACTTCCGCAGAATTCTCAATAAGCGAGATGACTTCAAGTGACCGCTCATGTGCAGCAATCAGTAATGTCGCTTCCCACATCCTGGTACGTCGCAGCCATAGGGGGCTCGGCTTCCGTCTTCGCGGTGATTGGGCCTCAAGCAATTAAAGCTCAGCTTACGGCCCTCTTAACGCCTGAAGTTTTTCTTCATAGGGCTTAACCTGGAAGGCCACATACACGTATAAGAAGTTACGAGCCATACATATTGAACAACACAGGACGTTAGATGCAATTGTAGTAATGTGTGAGCGAGGTAACTTCATGCGTTGATTAAAATGATTTCTGCCGGATACGCGACTAACACTACTGGTTAGCTGCCCGTGAACATTCCACGCTGGCAACAGGTTTCTTTTAAGGAACCGAACCAACTGGCGAAAGGATGGCTGTTTCCCATCATGTATAATATTGCAGGCTACCTTCGCCCATCCCCGATGAAGATAGCTGGGCAGCCGCATAACGATCCGTTTCAGGTTTGTGGGACAATTCAGGTAAGCAGTGTAACGGATCTATGTCAGAGAGGTCTCACAGCCATTCAACTCGAGTACCAGTTCCCTTAGAGCGTCTGTGCCCTCTGTGGCTCTGGTGCCCCCGATCAGCGCACTATTAGTGCAGCTTTCAGCTATGTCGTGGAGTCGTCCGAATTCTTTGTGAAGGATGTCCCTTGCTTTTATGAACTCATTATCCTCTGGGAGTAATACACAGTCCTCTATTGCTGTCTTGACTTTACCGGTGCAATAATGGATCAGATGTATTAGCCGCCTTTTGTCATCCCCAACTCTGTCGATGATGTTGACTTAAAAGCTTTTCGTAAACTTCCAAAAGTTGCGCGAAATCCCGTCAAATTTATCCGTCTTTATCTTCGACAAGGCTGCAGTTGCTGTGAGTGATTGCAAGGGATTTTTGTCGTGAATACGTGTTTCATGGCGATCCCGCCCGTTTCTAGTTCATCCTCTGATGAGTAGTTCTAGTAGTAGTAGCTAGTAGTAATAGTGGCTATCATTTTTCGCTTTCATTCAACCCTTTCTTTTCTAATTTCCGTTTCCCTCAAACGTTTTGCTAATTCACTTTCTCAAACCTTTCGGTCAAAATTAGTGTCTAATTGCAGGACAGAGGGCATGCTAGTCGCTGCTATCCCTACTAGACTTTGGTGGGCGATAACATGTGGGGTCAAAAGGACTACAACCACGGTCCGCCTGGGGCGTAGAGGATATGAAAGGAGCGTCAAAAATTTCTCCAACAGGAAACGATTGCACGTTGGCGTTATTGGTATGTTTTCTTCCGAGATCCTACATCTTCATTTCAGAAAACCGTCTCTCTGGCATCCGCGGGAATTGGAGTACTGTATAATACTTGACCTTTTCGGGGGAGCCCAGTTGAATTACAAGCTGTACGAAGTCTTGAGAGTTATCAACGAACGGCGGTTCTACACGAACAAAGTGTGCATATAAAAAGGACACAAACTTCAACTTATGGGGATTTCCGTTTAATTGTAGAATGAATCTGTGCAAGCCCAAAGAAAGCCTGGTAAGAACAACAAATCGAAGTGAAGTACCGACAATCGTAGGCCCACAGCACGTGGTAAGTGTTCAAAAAGCCCGCGGGAAAAGTTCGTCAGAATTGGTTCGACATGTCAAGGGTCACAAGTTTACGAGAAATTGTGGGTGAATATCGAAAATATGAAGTGGACGCAGAAAACAATGGGTTTAAGCAAGGGGGTTTGACCGAGAGAAAGGAGATACACAATGAATGGTATGAAATATATTAGGCGGTTATCGCCGGTTCCACCAATGTTAATTGGGTTTTCACTTTTTCAAAGGCTTTTCACTCTTTTTCGACAGCCCACGACCGGTTTTGCCCTTCTTGAGGTTCATCAGGTAGGCGCAGTCCCGAGTTTCCGTCAAACTTATGTTCTACTTGAGAACTAATTGCACGAAATTGGCGAAATACGCTCATTTGCAAACTAATTTGTTTTTTCGAGAGACTCATCTAAAACCCATGTATCGCGATATCTCGAACATCGTAACAGCTGAAACATGAGGCGGCTTAGTGCAGCACATTCAGTTGCTTAGAGCTTCATAAACGAGAGATTCAGCTGGGTTTCAGGTGGGCCTCTCAAAAAACCAAATTTCTTTGCAAATGAGTGTATTTCGCAAACTATACAATCTTCCTTCAAAATTTTAAGCGTGAGTTTTGGAGAGGTATGAAAGTGCATCAGAGCTACAGGCTAGCGTTTAAAGAACTTTTGTATCTACATGTTCAGTAACTTCTCTCATGCTGTATAATTCCTCATCACTACATTCAAAGACACCTAGGGGACCAACACCATTTTCTTCATCTACAAAATTAACCGAGTGATCATCATGATGTTTTCGCCTATTGTTGAGGTCTTTTAAAAAACCAATCCGGTTCAGGTCTGTCTAGGAATTTTGTCTCGCCACGAATCAGGTAGAATGCAAAATAACTGGCCGGGACCACTTGATTACTCCGGCGGCAATATCACTCTTTTGTTGTCGGAACCTCTCTGTCTGAATCTGAGCTGACTAATATGCTTTATTCAGTTAGAAGCATTTTTTGATGCCCAGACAGCAATGAAGAACAAAACTAGACTAGTTTGAACGAGCAGGAACCCTCTTTACCACAACAACTGTATAACTACAAGTGGCGGAATGTTGATAAGGTGCTTTGCAGAGCAATACCAGTGTTCGTTTGGGACGAACAACTATGCAAGTAGATTCAGTAGCAACATATTTTGCAGTACCAACACTATGTGGACTGTCTCTTAGCGCAGGCCACATTCACACTACTCAGTTTAACCGTATTCGGTTCACTTGGTGATTAGCTCAACATACAGGACGGTACACGCAGTTTCATAGATTTTATCTCCACAACCATAAACTGATCCATCTTGTGTAACTGCTTGGAAAATCAAGTGTAGTCCGCAAACGTAACCACTTTGGAATTTGAAGCTAGCGTTATATTGAGGATTTAAGAGCCAGCATCACGTCACACGCACCAACTCTGCGTGCGTATCTTTCCCTATTGCCTTGGATGTCCAGAGCCAACGAAAGTTATGTGAATTCTGCGGTTAGGTGTTGTTGCATCCACTGGGGCACTATCCCCCGCAGACAATATCTGAACGAGTTTCATTCACAAGCGCATTTTACCCGCGTCCTTGAGATTTAAGAGACATAGCAGTACACACACGGCATCACACAAACTCCGAAAAAATTTGGAGGAACATTTGTGTGAAACGTTTGCGTGGAGCAGAAATGCCCCAAGGGCACAAATGAACCGAATTCTTCTGTACAGTCTGAGGGCTTTGTGGACTCAGCTGTTCTGGAAAAGGACATATTCATCCACTGTTATTTAGAACATGAGCAACCTCTAAACGACGAGCACCTATAACAAGGGTGTTACGTCCTAACAAAGAAAAGTTCAAAAAAGTTGGACCCGTATTGGCGAGATACACTCATTTGCATACCAATCTGGTTATGGTGAGAAGCTCACCGGGAACCCACCTGAATCTCTCGTGGGCTATCGAAAAGTTTTCAGCAACTTACGAGTTGTGTAAGACCCATATTTTTTCGTACGTTGAAAGTATTTTAGCTGCAGGTCAAAAGCTAAATGACTCCACAGAATTAGTTTCCCGGGAAACGAAATCGTTCCCAGTGATGTTCCGTGATTTAGTTTAATAAAAGGTGCTTTAGTTAAAACCACTGATGCAAGGTACCTGTTCACAATAACAGCGAAAAAATAGCGCAATATAACATATGATAAAAGATACAGACTTTAACGGGGGAATTTCGTCCTGTAAATGAAGCCACTCTATGGTGGGAATCCGAGAAGCACTGTACAGCTGTTTCATCCTTATTGGGAATCACCAGCAGTATGCATCTCACGAAACTCCGAAGAGTCTCGAACCCGCGACCTCCCGGCTGATAGTTTTTGAACACTTAACCGTTCGGCCACGAGCGGCTGATCAGCAGTGTGAATAATTCGCACTTAGACAGAAAACAAAAACAAAACAAAACACCTTGTGTATGTTAATGTACGTTTAATACGGGTATTTAAATCAATATGGATTACAGGTATCCTAATCTATTTCTCCTCCCCATAGGTATGATCCCAACGTTCTAGGATGGGCAACAAAATATGGCAAAGTCTATTCATATTAAAATAAATACCCAGAGTGACCTGCATTTAGATTGGGTTCGATTAGTCAGCAGTGCTGAGCCAAAACACACGAAATAGAATCTGTTGGCAAACTCTAATTTCATTGAAGTTTAGTTTTTGTGTGAATAGCTGTGTTGCATCATTGAATTTGAAGTCACTTGATGTACTATTGCCCTCTTAATAGAAGGGCAGGTCCTTCCTAAATGGTATGGCCTGGCTAAGAACTATTCTTTAGATCTCGTCCCTTGTTGATCGGTGAACGTAGGCACTCTGTACATGTCCGCACAATGCTCGTTTTAGTATGTCAACTAGCTTAATACCCAGATGTGATACTCCACATTACTGATGTCCGTTGATGTTGGGTGGTTTACGATTAACTCAGATTTTTTCCTCCGTTATGTGATAACGTCTTCTTCCAGAATAATTCACGGCTAGCTGGTTCATAAGACCGTCTTGGTTTTACAGTGGAACTAAGGCTCGATAGACTGCCGGAATAAAAGATTCAACCCGATCAATACGAATGGAATAACTGAATAGATCAATATGTTAAGCAACCGAGCGGCACTAGATGGCTCATTAAAAAACAGCCAAGTATATCTAGAGATGTTTTTCTGTTTGTACCTCGACGCTCGATTTCACTTGTGGAGTCTGGAAGCACGTGCGGAGTGAGGAACTCAATATGTTTAGTCTTACCAACGCACTTTACCGGCAAGCTGGGGCTTTTCAGAGAACCCTGCTGATACATGATGATAAAGCGGATGGTGAGAAGGACAGAACTAGTTTTTGTTTTAGAGATTTTACGGTAGACATGGTCGTGACGCCACAACACACTATGCTGGAAAGAATTCACTTAAGAGTTTAGTAGTGGATTTCGTCGTGAATACCACCACATATTCATCATTATATATTATAAAAACTGGCTTCGGTGACATTCGCGCATAAACAGCATGTCTGTGTATCATTGTGACTGATTCAGGGTGTTCCTGTCCCTCAAGTGCTATTCTTCTGAAGCACTGACTAAGTAAACTGCGACAGAGGATGATAGTGACAACTATCATGTTTGCTTGTGATGAGTGAGAGTTCACGTACAACCTCAGTTTCGGTCACACAGCAAGCAGAACGCCGAGTGCAAAAACGTCCTAGTGCTGCCGTATTGGGCTAGTGTGAACCTAAACTAAAGCCTAGGTTATTCTGACGTTCACAAAGACTTCTCACTCGAAAAGTTTTTCTGAGTTCTTCCGATACGATTGCCCCACCATCTTACACGTTATTAGCTTTACAACAGCTCCCTTAAGGCGTATTCCTGTGAATTTCTGATTTCTTCCTCGACAGTATCCGGACCCGCTTATTAGTTGTGAAGCTTTGTTGAAAGTGTGAATAATCCCATAATTTTGTTCTGGTCATCTTGTGGTTTTTCCTTGATTTCCTGCTGAAAATGTTTTTAGGAAAGCCTGCTGCTTCCAGGTTAAACTTGCAGATACTGTGTGAGAAAAGGTTGTTTCCTGGCAAGAAGAATCAAACTTAAAATCTTTCCCTTTTTGGGCCAATACAGTAAGTATGAGGTGATAATTCTCCTGAGCACTTTGCTGCCACTTCTCCAACTATACTCTGGTGATCTCGCAGTTGGCTAGCGAAACCCTGTAGTAGTGTCTGATTCCCGCTTGCTTTGTTTTAGTGAGGTCCAAAAATGTGGCTTCTTCTGACCTACTTAACTACGGTTTGAAGAAAGTAAGAAGGGAGAACCACCTGAAAACTTTCTGATTTTAGAACGTTTTGATCTTTCAAAAGCTTTACGCAAAACTACAATAGTTGCATGCTAGTCAATCCCCCCATTGCTCTCACTTGTTTCATTGCGCGCCCAGGGACAAAGTCATATTCAAGTGATATTTTTGAAATGATTTTTAAAAGTTAGTCAAATTAGGGAATAGTATCCACTTTTCCAGTAAAAATAATCATTATTTACTGGTTTCAATTACTCTCCATTAAGAATAGACCATGTAAACAACGTCATTAACACTGGGTAACCAGCGGTGCATTACAAGAGCCAGGCAAATGTTAAACTTTTCGTCGTCTAAAGTAGTGTCCGCCTAACATATTCAGCCGACCGGCGTTCAAGTAGCAAAGCCTGTTGGTGAGATACGAGCGTCGGATGACGAGTATAACCTATCTAAAGCTGGGTTGAACTCAGTTCCCACATATAGCTGATCGGTTATGTGTATCACCTACCACCCGTTTTATAGTCGCGCAATGACATTGCACCGGTAGATGAGCCTATAATTTTCCAAGAAAGCGAGAGCAGATTTTAGGTAAGGAATCTAGTCAACGGGAGATTCTGACGGCTAAACTCTCCTACCGACACGAACTTTGCAGGAGCCAAACAGTCACTCATTATGCGAAAAAACTATTATTCCCAACTCACTTTTTAAAATCGAGAGTCTCACTGAAAAACAACCAGCGTTCCGGTCTTATTTGTCCGTCAGATTGAGTGGCCATTCGTACAGTAGTGAGTAAACCACTTACTCGTGGTGAAGCGGGCATGGTGGATTTGCATAGCTCACTACGTTCCAGATAGTAACCCAGAGCACTTAGTTCTGCGTTCTGCGCTTTTCGCTTATTAGAGAAGTCTTACTGTGAAAGTTTGTAGGTTCCTAAAATATTTCAGAGTGATCATTGTGAACTGGGGTCGATATTGTAATTCTAGGTAGTAAAATAGCATTACTGATAACGACAAAGATAATAAAAACTGTCCAAACTTTGCGCTATTATCAACACTAATGCGTATGGCTGCATGACTTGAGTTCCCTTTGGCGACGGGAAATGTATCTTACTTCAGTTCTCAGTTGTCCATAAAATAACATTTTTGCGTTGCCCAATTTTCAGCGAACAAGCTAGAATAGTATTTTGTTCGAGGGTTATTGCTGACCGATCCTGACAATTGTTACAACGAGTAAAAAATCAAATAGCAGGCTATTTATTTGGTACATCGTCTACTCGCCGCTTAAAGTTCAAGGCTCGGCTAGGAAACCTAGATTCCTTCTGGAAAACTACATCTCAGTTTGTATTTAAGTTGTCAAGATACAAATTCGACCTTGAACAGTTTGATAGAGTGCACTGTATTCACCGGGATCCTTAAGAGTACGACAACTAGTTTACTCGGACAGACTCGCGGGTGAGTCACGTGACGTCAGTCTTCATGGATCGATAACGAAGAAGCAAGCTAATAGATAGCAAGCAATCTAGGTTAGACGCGTGCTGACTAGAACCCTGCACCAAACAGGCACCGACAGAACTCTTTTCAAGCAACGGTCTCATTCCATCGGTATAGAACCATCCTATACATACCACTAGATCAATAAAGACTTGCCTTTGTCAATGGATGAGAGTCTGTCCTATGTGAAACATGCGGCATACAGCAGATTCTCACATCTCAAGGCTATCCATTTTGTGGAAAAGTGATTGGAAGTGGCAATACGACGTCGCATGCTGATTGGATAATCCCTTACTATAAAATAACTTTTGAAATAAATACGAACATCTGAGTTCTGTGGTCAAGTGTTCAAAATGCAATTTCTGTTCAGAATTGGGCTCCCCTTCCTCATTGTTCTGGTCGTTCAAGGTGGGTGTATGTCCCTTAATGTGTGCCTGTTTGCAACTTGCTTGTTATCTATTATCGGGTGAATGCTATTGAACTCGATTGATTTATCATGTTAAATGATCTCTTTTGGGCGACGACATGAGCACCTACCATGTGCACAATGCTAAGCTTCACACTATCCTGATAGGGACAGTCTCCACTGGGAGGAAAATTGATGTCGCTCTTTTGTAACAAAGGACACATTTAACCGTAACTTTGGAAGACTGAAATATGCCGGCGTCGGAACACTATTTGTCTAGCTGATATCCAGTGTAAAGCGGGGGTCATGCGATTCAATCCCATTTGATAGCTGAACTCACAACTATAGCCATTAAAATCATGCACTGATGTCTAAAAACGTTCATCCCCGGAAACGGGGTTGACTGTCCTTGAAGCATTCACACTTATGACCACTGAGCATTGTCAGCGTTCCAGACCTCGGACACACCGTTTTCTCCAGAATCTAATTTCGTTGTGGTAACATGAAATGTTGACGAAATTTTGAGAAAAGCGCTTACCGGAGGGGGGTTGGAGTGCCTACCACGCATAAGTAGCGAGTCATTTTGACCGACGAATATCGTTGCATGGACGTGTCAGAAGGATGAACAGAAAGTGCCCGAACTAGACATGTGACAACAAATGTACTTGAGTAAAAGTGAGCCACTAAGTATTTCGACTTTATACCGAAATGAGGTGTGACCTAATGGATAAGACTAGCCCAGGGCAACAGGGTGGAAAATAACAGCATATCTTTACCACAGGAAATACTTACTGGTTGAGCTTAACGCCATCAAAGGCAATTGGTGAGGATCATGCTAGTCCATGGCCGCTTTTGGGGCTTTTCTTTGTCGGCAATTATCATGATGAGTAAACAAGTACATAAATTTCTTCCGCCACAATGAAAAGTTTCTTCATCTCGACAGTATTGCTGTTACAGGACTGAGCTTGAAAAATCATTGCAAACAAAGCTAACGCATCACAGTTCACAGAGAAAATGGAGCCAAAAACTGCTAGAAAATGTGTAGATCATCTGCAACCGTTTCCTCCCACCGAATCGTTTTACAAGTTGCTTGTAATAAAGTTTCTCCAACATATTTTTATATTGGATACACAAAACCAACCGGTCGGGGCAACTAAAGATTAGCTTTTGATAGGCAAAAAGTCCAGGTAAAGCAGATTGTGGGTTTTTTGGACCCAAGTTAACCAGACAACGATTAGTGAAGCATCCATAACCAAATCGATCAGTAGTAAGTTACATCCATTGGAAGACTAGACAATAGGCACCCAAAATTGGATTTCAGAGACTGCCTCCGGAAAGAGGTGGTAACATTTGCCTACAGAAACAACTCATCACAAATTCATTACTGCCTACTGATAGCTACCCGCGAAACACCCACAAGGGCGTACTGAAGAGTGTTATATTGTCACCATATTCCCAGTATACCTGAGTCCATTAAACCATTTATGTGACTTGCGTCAGCCCTTTTATTAAGTGTTGTTCTGCTTTGGCGTCACTCCAACTGAGTGATCCTTTAGCTCTCAAATAGGAGAGCAGTAAAGACTACAATAATGTTTCACGTAAATTCGCTTTCTAGTTAAATGTTAAATTATTTGCCCCGTCCTACTGAGCTACACATTGGTTTTTTTATCCAGTCATTTTACCAAATGATCCCACTTGTGCCATACTTGGAAGAAAAAAATCATTTTAATAAAAGTTCACTTCTTTATCAAGCCACTTCCAACTCACCAACGACTTCAGGAAATCAGAAGAATAGTTCATGCTACTTTATCTACGAGGACCCGAGTGGCAGTGTAGCATCGCCCAATTTTCCGTCAAATTACCCAAGCAGCTCAAATTGTATGTGGCTGATTAAGCAACCAGAGGGATGCACTATAACTTTGGAATTCTCCAATTTCTCGGTAAGCGTCAGTTACAGTGGCTTCAAATGAAGTTATCAACCCAGCAGTACCATCTGATGTTGCTCTGTTTACTGCTCTTTGAAACCAAAATTAAGCTCTAATGCCCGAATCAAATTGATTCTTGTGTTTTTTGTGAATGTTTCTATTAGTTGGAGTGTATCTGAGCCATGCCAGAAGTAACGGCGGCCGCTTACCTGTAAAGATGGAACATCCAGATACAAGCGTTCACCGTCAGTGTCTAGAGTGAGTAGCACTGATCCTATAAAAGAGGTTCTTCCGTTTTCCACTTAACATACCAAGAAAGGTGTAAGCGCCTTATAATGTCAGTTTTTCGTCATTACATAATGTGCTTTTATGTCTGATTACGTTTGTGGAACAAAAAAAACAAACATCGTCCCTTGTTGTTGCACCGACCATTGGAAACAATAAGATGACAGTCTTTCGCCTCTTGAGAAACAAATCCTAGACATGGCCTATTGGAGGTTACGACTGCTCATCTCTGAAAACAAATCATCCTAATGACGTGAAGGTTGGGCCCACGCAGTTGTGCAAAACACCTCTTTTAGTTGTCAACCATCAGAAACCACCGTAAGGGAATAGAAAATAAGGTAAGATTATGTACAGTACAGTCTTATGATCGGCTGCAAACCAGAATATTATTTATTCAGCTTTGATACGGTGTGATTTGTGGGCCAAGCCAGTGATAGGACCTTCATGCTTCCAGTATGGCAAACGAAGTGTCACGTATTCGAATCACCCCACTCGACGAAGTGATGTGGACGGATGATTGAAAAATGGGTAATGCTTCGTCCGGTCTAATTGCGGGTAGCTCATACTGCTGAGCATTAAATCAGATTTGTCTTTAACTGACCGTCGGAAGGTCGGAAGTCCGAGTCATCCTAGAGGTTCGGGAGGTACGCATCGCTTATGAGTTCCAACACAGATGAAGCCGATTCAAAGTGCTTCTCAGGTTTTTCAGTGTGGATTGAATTTATTTGTAAAATGAAAAACTGAAAAATCTCCGCAAACAACAATCAGGCTCTAGAGCTTACGAAATCTTCCTTCTTTTTCACACCAGTCTGACTGTGAACTTTTCTGTGCATCCGTTCTCTTTCGGAGTCAAGGAAACAGAATGCAATTCATCCTAATTGGTGCCATTCTTGAAAATTATATGCGCCTTGTTTGCTTGGCTCTAAATCAGGCATTTTTGCACTGTAAATGTAGAAAGCTGTGAAAGTTTGTATGATGATGGGGCCATATTGGTTCTGGCTATAGCGTCTTTGGAAGAGTACCGTCCGGTTTCTGGGTGAATGTAACGTGAAGAAACCGAAAATTACCAGTGACCTTACTCTCCACATTAAAGCAAATTACCGAGCAGATCAAACTAAAAGATAAAATTAGCAACTGTGTGGACCAAGTGTTACAAAATTGTCTTCAGCATAGTGTCTGTAACGTGGGGCGCTTCATCTGCGGTCACCTGACAAACAACCGCTAAAAAATCGAAATGTAGCCAATTTTAAAAGTACATCGTTAAAACCTTCGGGGTCTACAGCGAGTGTTGCTAAGCTCTTTTGTTATATAAGCAATCATCTGAAGTATGAACCAGTTAATAAAAGGTGATTAAATAGCTGGCGGATATATCTATCTACTATTAGCATTGTTATTAAGTGTCATCGGCTAGGTGTTGATAAGTTAGTTGGTTCAAAAGTGATGATTTTCCGGCAAGCATTCGCTTGTGGGCGCGGTTTCTCATGTCAGATATCGGGGGTTCAGACGACCACCTGCCTGAGGATGTCCACTGCCTGTCTGCTCTTATAAGTTTAGTAGTAGCGGTGATTTGGTAATTGCGCCGGGAGAGGAAAGAGACTACTCAAGCGACAGTGATGTGGATACACGTTATACCAGTAGCACTTCTATCTAAAACTAGTCAGATTTTATATTACTAGCAATTTGTCGGATTACAAGGGTTATTAGAAAACCGCTGCAGCATGTTACAGCAAAACGTTCAGTATGGCAACTGTTCGACCAATAGGGCTGAAAGTGACCGCAAAAACAAGGTGAGTATATTTTTTAAAAGCCACCCGTTTTACAAAAAAACAGGGTGTGTCGCGGAAAACCAAGAAATAGCGATATCACACACCAGTACTACCGTACTTTTTAATTTTTCAGTTCATTCTGTCAGCTTGGTGTTCTGTGCAGCCGAAAAAATCATGGAATGATTTTTTTCTAAATACACTCATTTGACCCCATTTAGCTGGAACAACCTCCCGATGTTTTGAAAGTGTCTAACCTGAAAGATGGCATGTTCGAGCCTTTGGGCAGTTGGAGTGGATCTGAGTTGCCCCCACCGGTTTACTCGTTAAACAACAAATTACTTATCATGATGGATACGGATTCTACTGTTGAAGACGCTGGGTTCCTGGCACAATACACAACTAGTAAGTTTTGGGTTGAGCTGGTAGCTGTCCACCAGGCAAGCCTGCGAAGCAGTATTATTTCTTTTGCTTTTCAATCTATTTTATTGAAATACTGAGTTGTTAATTTTATTTAGGGTTGTTAAATTAGCCAGGCGAATTTCAGTTCCTGAACACAACGAGGTAATCGAAAGGTTGCCGCTTTAGAGCTGGTCAGAATGGTGAGAACAGCTGGTATATTCTTGCACGCAAAACATAAATTCTTATTGGACAGTAACAGACACACGGTTATGGTCAGGGGGACAGGGTAGCAAGCAGGCTTCCGTTAAGACCCATAACTTACTGCCAACAGAATGGAATAACTGGAAGATATATGCATGAGCTATTGTCTCTAGAAGCAGTGTCGATGGCATACTCTGTGCTCTGGATGAATCCAAGAACTGTAAATTTATACCAACAAATTTCGTTTTGGCATACCAGGATGTGCGACTTACTGTGTAAATGGAATTTAAAAATTTCGGCTCTCCTCAGCTTGTCTATAGAACATGTATCCGATGGAAAAATCAACAGACAGTCCTCGAAGAGGATATTTGAAGTGACCTTTACATACGCACATTTTAGTCGTTTTGCTCTTGTGAAACAAAAGCGCATTTTAATAAAGTGGCGTTGAAATTGTTCTAAGAGGACATGCATCGAAGGTGTGCAAATGAATACTGTCCCTTTTAGCTGAATAATGGAATTGCCAGTCCTAGTTTAAGCAGGTTATTCGGTTACATGATCAGCTGCATCTTATTCCACCTAAAGAAGGCTGAGCGATGAGTGGAGACAAATAAGGGTCTAATTTAGTCCACCACTGAGACAATAGCCTTTCAACAGCTTGGTTAACCCCTCTGTAGTCGGAGGTGAAGCGTCCATGCCTCTAAATCGGCCTAAGCATCTCCTCATTCTGTGGTTGTACTTACACTCGCACTTCAGTTGCTCAACAATTTCCCCCAAAACAAGCTCGTTATTACTGTCCCCGGATGGTTTTGTAGAATGATTCCTAAGCCATGCAAATAGAACGGCTACAACTATTTCGTGGTTCCAATTTACATTTGGTTGACCTTGACATACTTTAGTCTATGAAACCGAATTTAATTGGCTAACAGTTGTCGCCGAAGCGAACACTCTTGTGCTTCCTTCTGCTTCCTGATGGACACCGTTACTGAGATCATTCTTCTACCTGTGAAATTTGACAAACGCTACCCAAAGGTAACATCGCCCACTTTTTAACGGAAACCACTTCTCTGATCCTAACTTACGGTGCCAGCTTTTCTCACTTTATCTAGAGATGTGAAGACGGTCTCAATAGCATACACCCTTGCGGATATGCAGCATCGAATAATCAACATCAAGTTTTTTTTTACAAACTTTCGTCTCAGTGTTGACCTTAGGAAGACTAATCTGTCAGAGCATAACAACAAAACATCCTGTTGATGTCATGTTTATCAGTTCGGTAGGAGTCGATCAGGCTTCGGCATCTAAAACTGAGTTTTGGAACTACTCGAAGGGTATTTCAAATTTTTCAGGCAAATTTCCAAACAGATCTCCTCAGAGTGCAGTCACAGTGTCTTTACTCACTTGCTTGCCTAGGTAGTGTCGTTTTTACCAGACTGCGGGGATGCCATCAGAAAATGCAAGTATTTGGAGCTAGAGATTTACCCGATAAATCTACCTCAAGTGTGAACAAATATTATACAGATTATATATTGGCACATTACTCAACAAGTTTCATTCAAGCATCTTTCGTTCACCTAACAACACATAAAAATCCCCGCTCTGGCTAATCGCAGGGAAAACTGAATTTGGAAAATTGTGCGGATAACAGCACCTCTCCTAAGTCGTAGCTCATGACCTCCACGCCAGCTCCCATATTCAGAATGTTTCTACGCAAATGTCTTCGCTACAACACATTAGGAGGTAACCAAATTTGAATTTCTATGTCTCCGATGAAATTCCGAAGACCGACGTATCCACATGGTACACATCACTTTATCTCAGGACCAAAGCATTATGGGGGGATATTAATCACTATCCGTTTTATCCCAAACAACTGGTCTCCTATATGGCCCTAATCTATTGCATTATTCAAAACGCCTGTTCCAAACGCGGACCTCTACCGAGGAGCTTCATGCTTCCAAACTCGACTGAGCTAGTTTCTCCATACTGGCATGCTTCAACCCGGACTAAATAAGCAATGTGCAACTGAACAAACGAGCCGACATTTCTTAGTTTCCCTTACGCCAATCCCCCGAGCATCTCTGACATCATTTGGGTGGCACAAAGCTTGCCATTTAGAAAGAAGGCAAGCCTTATCGTGGTCGGCAAACAGTCGGACGCACGCCGCACATTTACCTAAAAATATTGTCGCCTGGTCAGTACTCATTTTACACAATTTGATACCAATCCATATTGACTTCCTGCACTCCGTCCAAACAGTGTTCGAACTTTGATATCTATCACGAACCGGAATGTTGGGATTTCAGATGTGGTCCGGATTCTTGCCAACCGTCATTCATTGAACTAGGCACCCTAATCACGCCTATTAGTTTAAATTACTTGGTTTTCGTAATTCCTGCTGGTAACTTACCAATTTGAACCGGACTTTTACATATCTGCTACTGGTCTGTATGATCAAATTTATACAAATCCGTTCTTGAATTTTTCTTGGCTGGAGTTGACTTGAAATCACAAAAGTACCAGATTATAGCTTTCGACAGGAAGTCCTAACTGAATTCCACGTAAGCTGTCAACGAACTCAAAAGACGTGGAAAAAAGTTTTTCGATCACGATGAGCTATGAAAAAGATTTGACTGCGCAATTCTGTTTATATATCATGGCTCGAATTGGAACAGCAAATAAGCAAACCACGATGAACCTCTTAGATCCCTGAAGTAAGTTTATGCGCCTGTTGGACACTGTTTTTAAACCTGGAATGAACCGATCTGTCGGGCTTCCTGTATCTATTAAATCTGCTTAAAAACCTTACTGTTGGTGAACATTTGCCAGCCTAGCTCCAAATTTTGTCATCCTTTTATCTGCGCGAAACAATTTAGATTGTCCAGAAAATGGTAAGTCTTGCAAATGTTAAATTTTTACAAACTGCACGTAGGAATTCCCGCTTATGGCAGTGAGTTAGAAGCTCAGAAGTCGAACTGATTATTCCAAATAAGTTTCCATCTCAAATGTGACATACTAACCAACCAGACAAGAAAAGTCCACTCAGAACACGTTCCACTAAGGCACTCGACAATACTTTGCAAAGAGGTGTTACAGGCAGTTAAGACAAAGGCACATCTCTCCTACACTTGGTAAATATGGTAACAGATGGTGGCACATCTATTTATTGCGAAACTTATGAAGCGAACGCTGAGTTTTGTTTGTTCCGTAAGCCCTTGTGACACCAGTTGTTGAGAGAAATTAGGTAACACAGTCGGGAAAGGCGTATTCCATGGATTACAAATGATATTCTGAATAACCAACATACAAACTATTGAAGCTAGCTTGACTTCATGATAATTTCCACATTCATTTGCTTACTCCGCTCATGTACTTTTGATCTCCACTTGTTTTGCTCGTCTGTACCCGCCACTCACCTTGCCGAAAATGCCGTCCCGTACGACGCCTGTGTTTTTGCATGTGTATGTGTGAATGCGTGAAGCTGACCTACTTACTCATGCGCGTTTGTGTCAGGTTTGTTGAGCCTGCCTTGACTTGTTTTCTCATGGGTTCCGTGTGATAGCACCACCAATCGGAATCACGAAACTGTTATCGGAAGGGACGACCACAACCCACATAACTGAGCCAAAGTTCCGCTCAGCGCTGTTTGGGTGCGAACGTCGACACTGCACTGTGCATGTCAGCGACAGACATGTGTACTTGTTGACTCTACAATTATGGACAATTGAGTACTGTTGAGGGTCCCAATACGGAACGCTGAGTGATCTGCAGACTTTTGAACCCAATACGTCCTTTTGACGTTCGGGATTGTCGAACAGACGCGTCACTCAAAGTTCCGTATCAGGAACTTCAACACAAACAAACTGGTGCGCAACCGACAAAAGCACAACTGTCCAGGCCAGAAAGCAAATCATCTCACCAAGTGCACCAATGCGCGTTCGAAGTAGTGAAAACAGGACTCCAATTGCACTGTTCCTACGTGTCTTCAAAGGCAACATTCCGCATTTATAAGCTGACAGTAGGCGACGGCAAACGCTTGCATTGACGCAATAAAGCCGACAGAAGACACATGGAGTTCTAGTTAATACTGGCAAACATGGTTGTTCTGGTCGAAGTGTGATGAGTGCCATAAGTTGTCAGTGTTGCTGCCAAAGCCCGAGCACTGCCACAAGAGGTTTCCTAGCTGTGGGTCTGTTGAACCAGAAATTTTAGAAGAGGCGAAATCGCAGAGAAGTGCACAACAGATTTTGCATTAGCACACAATGCTTGGAAATCAAGTGTACTATCGGTCTCACCGGCAGACATCTGGTTGGTGTCAGATCTGTAGTGGCCAGCTCGGTACGCACCCCTAGCGTGCAACATTCGTCGTGCGGGAAAATGCTATCAGCAACACATCCACTATAAGATGCAAAGTAAGCAGTTAACCTTCTAGAAAGCAACAAGGAAAAACCTATAAGGAACATTCTCCGTAAATGTGAAATGTTCTGGTTAATTACTATTCTATTCAGGATTTTAACCACTTAATTAGTTCGCGGAAATGTGGCGGGTTACCATGTCCCTTCAACAGATACGCAAAGCTGCGTAGAACCTACGAAACAAATTAGAAAACTGCAACTTTTAGTTGATGGTTAATGATCCGTTCATGCTGGCGGGAACCATGGAATTATCCAGGCAATCTTGATGCAGCTATTGTTCCACCTATGTGAATAAATTTCCGATTGACCTGACGAGGAAAATTACAGCTCGGCTGAATTAGCTCTTGATCTACAGGTTGAGAGTGTGAGTGAGTGGGTTGAGTATGTCATTTTCTACGACACTGACCTTTTAGTGTACTGGTTCCATTACGAAGATCCTGTAGCTGGTGAATTCAACAGCGTGGTTATTCGGCGAGACACCACTGACCTGTGTGTATGTGCTCATTGTTGGCTGAATATTAGTCAGCCAGAAGAACCTGTTCACCAGACGATGCTTGTGGTGCATGCAGTACAACAGATGAACTGCGTTAAGTGTTGTGACGTTAATTCAAGCTTTTAGGCTAGAAACTTTATCCTGCAAATTAGACCAGTCTGGGCCTCAAAAATTCCGGGGGAGATTCAACCTTCGGATATGAGTAGACGATAGCTGGCTTTTGAAAGACAAGCGCAGAAGATTGCAGAATTGCGATTTGTGAACAATTATCATGTGTTGCCTAAAACCCCAGACGGCACATGTGTTAACCATTTAAAAAGCACCTCAAGACGACCGGATGGGAAATAACTCGAAGTCCCACCTCAGCATGCAATACATTCAATCCAGCAACAATTCTTAGGAGGCTGTTGTATACAATTCACACTTCTGTCTGGTAAACTATGATCTTCTTCTATTATGTTCTATACCTCTCTTCTCCTTCCGGGTGCCTCTAGACCAACTCTGATTCATGGCCGCTGACAAAAGCGAACAGAGACTGCTTATTGCTTGCTAATTCTTCTGCTCGGCTTCGCAACAGTCAACACCAGTTCACTCGGATCAGTCCTTTCTCGGTTTCCCCATTTGATCGTTGCATTTTGTTAATGTTTTGCGAATTCCACTAAGTTTTCAGAAGCGAGAATCAAGAAGCCTATCCCGTATATCGTCACAAAAGTTATAACTAGTATCACGAATCAACATGCTACGTTGCTGGATATGAAAAAGGTAACATAGTACGTTTTGCAAGATAAAACTGGCGAACAACAATCATTTGGAAGACGCTTGCAAACAAACTAGCAGACACAAGTGAATAAATTCAGTGGTTTTTGCAGTACAGCACCCCACTGTTAGGGTTGTTGAAAAGTATTCGACATACCCCTGCACGTTTCGTCCTTTTTGTGGCTCATCAGGTGGGTGTGATCACCAAGCTCGCTCAGCCTTACGCTGTAACTGAACGTAAAATTGTACATAACTGGTGAAATGAACTCATTTGCAAACTACGTTGGTTTTGAAGGGGAACTCAACTTTATCGCCTGTTTATTCAGGCAACATAGAACAAGTGGACTTTACATATGAGAAGTGATCAAACAAGTAGAAAGGCCACCAATGAACACGTGAAGTGAATTCGATGAATGAAGGATGAGCGACGCTGGATATTGAGTGCGAGCTAATCACACTACTGATTAGTCGCTTGTTTGTTTGTTTGTTTTGTTTTGTTTGCAAAAACATTTTGTTTGCAAACCAATGGCCGGAAGGTTGCGGGTTCGAAGCCCCCATACACTTCGTGAGATGTCCATTATTGATGATTCCCAAGGCGGACGAAACAGTTGTACAGTGTCTCTCGGCTACTCACTACAGACGTAATGGGATCGGACGACGTCGCTAAGGCTAATAAATCTTCTCCAAACCTACTTTTTGTGCCATATGTTTTTCGACAACGTCACATATGAATCAGGGAGAGGTGTTTTCTGGTGACTTCTGGTCCACTACCGAAGGCGCTGACTTCCTGCTTAGGATAACATAGAAGAAATGCATACACGTTCCATTTGAGCACATGACGGTCGGATTGAATAGTGCTTCAAATCTTGTTGATTCATGCCTTTCAAAAATCGAAATGGACTGAAAACTCCCATTTTAGTTTTTCTAAGATGGCATTAGTTCGTTGGTAGTTGGTGGGTTTTCGATTGTGGGGTGATAATTTAAAATCAGAGAGTTTAAATGTAAATTTTAGAGCAGGTTGATAAATCGCTTTTTAGGGCATGCAAGCACATGTAAAGCAGGTGTTTGCTAGCGAGTCGACTGAGTGGTTGAAATTTCACCATATGCCTGATATTTTCTTCTATGGTTGACCTGAGTTATCCACTGTTTCAAAGGCTACCTTCATTACGAGCAGAATTTGCTGTTTGGTAAACGCGTCCGGGCCACTTTGCCATTGACTTGCTGATGGGCAGAAATAAACATCCTCAGTGCAGTCACCGGTATGCATCTGACCACATTAAAGCTCTTTTGAATTCAAACAGACAACTAAGAAAGGCACGGATTTTAAAGTGACTCACTACTGTTCACACAGCACTAAAAATGTATTCTTCTTTCAGACTGAGACAAAGAGCAGGCAGATATTCAGTCGGGGGAAATTGCTGTTTTGTTTTTAATCAGAACAAAAATTATTTTTTTTACCCTGTCGTTTTGACGCGCTGAGTGGTCACTATTCGCATGGCGATCATGTTTTTGGATAATCAGCCAATTCACGACTTTTTCGCTCACCCTGAATACACTTATTACATGAATACAGTAACATGCTTGTCCCCTTTTGTTTTGGTGTTCAGTAAAATTGAGAGATTTGATTTGAACCACGGCGAGCTTTCAACTATTCTTCTATAAAACCAGTCCACAGGCCTGTTGCAGAAAAACTTTGTGAGTTGCCCGGTACTTTCTTGAAATACTCGCTTCGCCTCGTGTCCAGCCCCATTTATCATGGCAATCATCATTCCACCATTATTTGTATATTTGTATATATTCGTATGCCACGTTCCATTTCGACCTATCCCATGAGGCTTTTACTGCTGCGTTAATTCTTCGGTAGGATAAAGCGCACAAGTTTTCCACAAAATATCCTTAAAATCTTAGCTCGATTTAGAGATTCCACTTACAAATTGTGCCTACGTAAGCACGTGATATTGTAACCCCACTTTTATCCATAAGGCTAGATGACCACAAGTGAGGACAATGCACCTTATTAGATCAGAAACGTATGAGCTGTCGGCAAGGTAAGCACAAAGTTGGTTAATTGGACACAGGGAAGAGAGCGGGGAGAGATACTGACACGTCTGCAAACTTAGCTCCCAACCTTGTCAATATTAGCAGTATCAATATCATACCATTATTTTATTATATTATATAATGTATGTAATATAATATGACATTGCCATTATTATATTCTTATTATCCTATTTAACAAAGAAGTCCGAATTTCAGATAGAATGTGGCTTTATAGTGAATAAACAATTAGCTTATGATCGGTGTAAAAGACCTTCGCAAAGTCGAAACAAGCTTGTCCCACACAACGCACATTATCCAAGCCGCGCATCCAGTAAGTACTTGCTCGATCGCTTCTGCGGAGGTCTCTTTTATCGACTGAATACGTCACGACTAATATCTGAGAGACGCCAAATTCAGTGGAGACTTGGTACCCATTTCTACAATCCCGTAAACCCGGAAGAGAATTAGGTTTCTCAATTACCGTAGACGCAGGTTCAAGTGCACCTGGAACGGAAGGACGGGATTTCTTTTATTCTACCCTATCACCTCCTCCGGAGCAGCTGAGGGGAATTACTTTTGTTTGCAGTTCTACGTTGTGAACTTCGGAGACTGCCCGTCCAAAACTAATCTGAAATCAGCATGCGTTTTGGACCTGCTGACCGTTACCGGCATTGATTTCCACGTGCACGCCACTCGTTCAGGGAACCGTTATACGTAATGCAAGTCGTCTGAACAAATCAATTCGAGTTTCAGGTTACGATGAAGAACTTAAATGGCCCTAAGCCTATGGTATCAGGTTGTTGGGTCTTGGTAGTGAGGCAGAAGTAACACCTTGTAGGCCACCATGCGCATTTCGGTATTTCAGTCTAAATAATTCACGATTGAAAGCCTTTCGACATTCTAGAGTCTGCAAACTAATTCCACTACCACTCTTGTGTTTGCTGTTCAGAAGACATTAGAAGTGACGTATTGCATGACAGGTCTGACCATCGTCCCTGGATGTATTGTGGTCACAGATGTAGATTGGTCTTGAAAGCTGCGGTACGTACAGTATTTGGCGTATGTTGCAAGACAATACTGAGGAGAATGGCATGCGAATGGGAATTTTCGGTGCATCGGTATTCGGTCTCTTGTACCGAATAGTTTTCAGAAAATCTCATCAACCGACTACTAACATTGCGACCAAACAGTGGTGAGGGCGCGCTCTGCGTTGCAATAACTAAAGCTTTCAAAAATTTTGTTGCATAAAAGGATCAGATTGCCAAATCAAACGTAGGAATTGAAATGACCTCATATTATCCACCTTGGTTCAAGAGAAAAGCCGATCATCCATCGAAGCAATCCGTTCTTGGGTGGATGCAACAGCCACGAGTAAGATAAAAAAACGTGGAAATGAAGCAAAAATCAGTGGGAAAGAAGCCCACTGATTTGCAGATTTTCGCTGCCAAAAGGAAGTTCTACCCAAGTTGAGGAACTCCATTCACCAAAATTTTGAAATCACCACTTCCAAAGTGATTGTAAAATCACAAAGGAGGCTGACCAAATCCCGACATTCTGAAAATATCACCCTTTGGGAAACAAAATTCGGTTTGATTAAGTTACTCACTTGTTCCAATATGGCCGTATTACCTTACTGACCACGCTTTCGTCAAGTGATCTACCCATATCTTCAAACCAGTTATGTTTAACTTGAAATTGGATATTCCAAATGCTCCAAGATGTTCACCTAGACAGGGCAGACTATCGTATCATTTAATTTTTGGGTTATGAGATGCACAGGGAACAAAAAGGAGAGTTATCTCCGGGATAGGTTACGCAAAATTTCAACACAGTAGTTTTGGTAAAACAGAAAGCTACTTTCTCACAACATTTATTACAGTAGTGTCGTATGTCTTCGATTGATAGATACAGCACCCGATTGCACAACTCAAAATGGCTTAAGTCTCGTAGTTCTGAAAGTCTCAACACTTCAAAGCCGGATACTCGACATGAATACCACTCAGGTTCTTCGTCAGTTCAGCCACACACAGGTGACACTCACACCGAAAAACCTGGCCATCATCTTACCTTCTCTGATCGCATGCCAAAATACATTGCATAGAAATGTGCTAACACCATCCATATATCAGCCCACAAGCTGAGGCTCAACCTTATTGATCACGATAGATTTCCCAGTCACAGGTAGTTCACTCGGTCACAGAATGATGAGCACGTCTTTATCTTCCACGAACTATCGTTTTTCTGAAAGATCTCATATTACTACACATAAAAAAGTTCCGCTTCTACCGTTACCTAATGGTTATTTTTACATGCGTTTCATGTTGTAATCGGCTGCCATAGGCAAGGACGACTCGCTGTCGCCGCGATTCACACTAGCTTTTCCAGTTTTAGGTTTTTTACTTTCTTCAAAATTTCGCAACCGTCGTGGAGTGGGATCAATGTCTTGTGATTGGTTTATCGGTCCCGTTTTTAAAGAACTGATAGTGATCCTTTTGAGAAATCTGATTTGTAAAGTTTATTGGCTGTTGTGTTAAACGTAGGAAAATAGAACTCCGCCACTTGTCACCTCTTATTCTCGATTTACTTTGCCTAATTTGATATTTGTGCTTTCTCGCCGCACCGACCTCTTCCTTTATCTTTTAGTATGAAACCGCGGATTTTAGGAAGGTATATTTCTCACCCTCTTTGCGGCGATTTCCATGTAGAATACTTGTCGCTCTCAATGTCCGTGGCTTTAAATGCATCGGGTAGAACAAATTAAAGGGTTGGTGTGTCGCACTTATCCCTTGTGTTCCTTGCAATACTCTAACCACTATAGATACATTCTTGTCGTTCAAGTTGATATTGTGCAGATAAGCAAGTTGGATATTACGCTGTGGTAAAAAATCAAGTACTTTCCAGGTTCCATTTCCTCTAAAACGCTGTGGATTTGCCTCGCTCTTTTTGCGGTGCTGTCGTGTTTAGTATTCTAGATGAATTTTGAATGTATGCAGGTTAACTGGTGACCAGTAAGTTGGTCGCTTTTACACATCCCACGTATTAGGCTTCCAATGGCGACCGCCTTCTCAATAATGTTCTGCTGAGGATAGCCACTGCAAAAAGAGTTAGCCAACCAAAGTCCTTTTAAAAGACACTTCTGACTGTTGTCGAGTATTGAATATACTTTACCATTGCAGCTGGAGCTCACCTGAAGCCCCAAGAGGAATGCAATTACTTCCTTGACGATGTCGCAGGTACCATTAAATCACCAAACTTTCCGGTTGAATACCCATACCATACAAACTGCTCCTGGAAAATTAGTGCCCTCCAAAACTGCAATATCAAGCTAAATTTCGTGCACTTTTCAGTGAGTTAAACTATAGTTATTTTCATGTACCTCTTCATTTTTCTTTTTGGAGGTGAACCATGAGAAACGTGATCCCTTTTTCGATTTGAAACAAGCAGTACCTCGTTGTCATTTGTTTCACTTTCTTTCCGCTTTCTGCAATAGGAAAAATCAGTCATGCAGTCGCAAAACAGTTTTTACATTTAAAGTTACAAATGGAATTGTTTGATGACATAGTTAGCATTTTTTAAAACCTAGATGGTACGTGACCTCATATCTCTTCAGAAGCCTACATGAAGGTCTAAATCTACAATCATTATGATTTTGTCATCCAACCTTAGTCTTGCAGTTTGCAATAATACCAGCGGGTTGTACGGAGCACCACACTCAGCTTCGCACAATCCTATGGTGTTTCAGCTACTACGAACAGGCCTCATCGACCGGTACATCCGTTTCGGATGCTAACTAACAATGAGTTCGAAGTCTCTTTATTTTGTGTCATTGTAAAACTTACCGCATAAAACTTACCTGTGGAATAACCTGTGTGGAACGATAAGTTATTTTTGACGCTGGCCGGTAAGATTTTTACCAAGTGCAAGAGACAAGTAAGGCAAGTGAAGTCTTGATAAAATATTAGGACTGATCATCTTGAGTGAGTAGTTTCAAACGATCAGATCAGTGGAACTTTCAGGTTAAAGTATCAGGGCTAAAACCAATTTAGGAGACTTCACATGGTCTTACTTTTACGGGGTATATATTCATGTTTGTCTGGTGTAAACAGACAGCATCCCCTGGCCTTGGGGTTGAACTCTCTAGTCACGTGTATTTCGGCATAGCTAACCCGCATTTGTTTTGTACACCGAACCATATCTACTAGTCGTTTAGGATGTGTGGTCGTCAGGTTTTCCTAAGTCTCCTCATAACTTTTAAAGTGTGTTCTACGTCCCACTCAATGACGCATACTTCCAACATTTTAAGGCAGATCCTGACAGACGCTGACCTTTCGTTAGACAGTGCAAGACGCTGACCTTTCGTTAGACAGTGCAAGTGTGTAGCTTGTTTTTGTTTGCTTCAGTGCTAGTTACTCTATTGGTGCCCTTAATTTAGATGTGGTAGCAATACGCAACGGTGACTTTAAGTTCTCGGTGGAGGTCGACAAGTCAGCCTTTGAGTTGTGTTTTCATTTCGTAATCCGGCGTTAGTTATAAAGCTGAAGAGGGTTAGTCGGATAAAGAAAGCTGTGAACTGCAAACTGTACAGTGTGTTTTGTGATAGCACTCATTGCTTGACTGGAGGAAATCGAGTGCTTCTTACTCGAACTATACAAAACAATCCTGTATTACCATCACGTTTTCAGGTTCACCTGTACGAAGGATTATTGGGCGTTGTTTACCTTTATTCTAATTTCAGCTTGAATACAAACATGATAATCTGACCATTTATGATGGTTACGACAATTCTTCCAGTTCGGTTAAATTTAGTGGCTGGTACCTTCCAGACCCGTTCTACTCAACCGGACACCATCTCTACATTGAGATGAATGCGGACGGCGATGTTCAGTGGCCAGGTTTTCTTGCCACGTACGAATCGGGTAAACTGATAAAACTGCTGATACTTTGATGTTCTGCACGATATACTTTAAGATATTTTACTGTATCAGGTCTGTTGTGTAACTACAACTGTACTGTGTACGAAGGTAGGACATTGGCCGTCAAACTCGTTCGTATGTCAGTCGGAAGATGGCAACACAAACTTGGTAGTCTCTGAAACTACTTAACGTGGTTACCTTCCAGCATAATACTTGATTAATATTAGCTTTTATTTTATGTGTAGTACATATATTATGCCTTAAAAATATAGTTTAACCTATCCTATAAGTGTTTCGATGTAAATCCACTGTGAAAACGAGTGGTAAATTAGTTTTGAAAATGGCCGAAAAATTGCAAAGATTTGCGCACTGTACCCGAATCTCGGGCCACAACACCCTACTCCACTCTGACATTTCCATGTTTCTGATTGTGCTGCTGTATGATCGTGATTTTAGTGCTGCAATGGACCAGCATACATTCGATGATGTGCTTGAGTTTGACAATAAGCTGGTCACTGCCAAACAAAAATTTCCAGAGTGCTTGTAACAGCAAGCTCGTCTAATGTTTCCCAGTAATGTGCATGGCCGAAGCGAATCTAAGCGACTTGTGTTATGCGTGAAGTTGTCAGCAGACCTGGGTATGTGGGATTACTAGAAACGATGTTGCCAAACTTTCCTTATTTTTTCTTCTCCACGCACGATGACATAGTTTGTCCGGAAACTGGTAAGTCTAGAAATATTGATTCATTACTTGGTTTGTGTAGAGCTTTTTTAAAAATAAAATAAGAGCGTTGATGTAATGCAAAAAAAGCGGTTTAGTGCTTCAAACAGAAGTGGTCCTCGAGAAGTTGTGGCATCTTTCCCTTTTATGGCTAACGGTTGCCGTCATCTCATTTAGTTATATTTTGGGTTTCTGTTCGTTCCCCTGAAATGTCATACAAACCATTGTACGAAACCATTGTTCACATCGCTCAAGTGTGAACACATTCGCCTGTTCCGACGTGAAAATTCAGATGCGTCCAACGTGCGTTGGAGTAGTGGTAACACGCTCGCCTCGCATGTCAGATGTCCGGGGTTCAAATTCCGGCACGGCCATTGGAAATGCACTGCTGATGAGCTCTACTGAGAGCGAAACCCGAGTCCAGTGCTTCCCTTCGGTGTGGACTCACCGGAATAATTACGCCAGAACGCCAGGAAGACGACCGTTCAAATGAACAAAATACATATCCCGCAAAAACCCCACGACTGGAACCAAAATGCTGTCCTTCCAATTTCTTGTTTTGTCGATTTAGTAACCAAATTGTGCCTCCTGAAGGATATTATAGACCAGTATATCATCGGTTTGCGTTCCTTTGCTCGAGACTTGCATCTCTACCAGTCTGCTCCACAATCGTACGATGAGAAAATTCATTGCAGATGTATTCACCCTACATGAATTTTTAACAGTGGCAGTCATGTTCCGAATATTATCTTTCCTCTTACTAGCTGAATCCGGCAGAACATTTTCAAGGGAATGCAACCGCGTCCTCAACGACGATACTGGCATCCTCAAGTCACCAAACTTCCCACTGGACTATCCAAATAGTGTGCTCTGCTCCTGGAGAATTACGGTTCCTGATGGTTGCAAAATCAAGCTAAACTTTTTGCATTTTGCAGTGAGTTGAGTCATACAGCATCCTCACTTATCACTGTTCTCCATTGTCGGCAAACTGTTACAAACGGCGATCCGTCGGTCAATCAAAGCGAAACATAATTTTGTTTTCTTTCTTCCAATTCCATCTTTGTTTTCTAGTTTAATACCCGAGGAATTCACGGCTGCTCTTTTATGTCAAACAGAGCATCAGCTGAAAATTTAGTTACCATCCTATGAACTCTGATACTCAACAAAGATGCTCTGTTTTAAATTAGCCAATTAGCCCGTGATTTTTTTCCTGCACTCACCAAGACTCATGAGTGATTAGTTAGGTTATAGTTACTGAGGTCCCCTAACGTCACCGGCATTTTAGAGGTTTGACACACAATCGTTTCTAGCATTACCAGCGTGAAACAAGAAAAGATATTCAATTTGTAATATTTGAAAACCGTACTCAAAGTGCCCAAATTTGGGACCTTTAGGAGTACACTCCTCAAAATAAAAGATACCGGGTTAGCAAGTATGAATATTGAGACAAAAGCTGTGGATGCATTGTTTTATGGTCTATGATTGATCTAATTTTGTCAAAAGTTACTCTTCGTAGCTGCGTGTATAGGAGGCGAATGAACGGCAAATCGCCTACCAATGATAAACTCTTCTCGTTAGTAGCCACACATCAGTGGCATCAGTATGAATCCATACCGGGTTTTTTCTTCAAATATGCACACCTCCACGTCCGATGCTTTTCGTCTGATGTGTGGGGTGATGTAAATGCTACATCTCGTCCTGTTTTACAAAACTCTCAAACCGAACGCGTCGCCTATGTTTATCGAAGTGCACGTTTAGCTCTCTACGAGTTTTCCAATCTATGCGGTTGTGTTTACGGATAAAGTTTGTTCGGGCATGTTGTGAAAAGTGGCCATCCTTGGTTTGTGCTGTCCATTTGGAAGTTGGCCCATACGGTGAAGCTTGAAGCCTGAAGCTTTGCATGGTTTCAGAGATAAGCTGCCGTCAGGAGATTTGCGAAACGCATAAAATTTCCACGTCGGACAATGGATTTTGCGACTTTAATTTTTTTAATTTGCACTATCGTTAGTTTCAAATTATTGTCCTCTTGGAGGCGCTGCTTACCCACTGCATTTCTCGTTATTCTGACTCCAGTTGGAATCCGGATATGATGCTCTAATCATATACGATGGTTACAACACGTCCTCTAGTTCCGTTACTCTTACTGGTTGGCATCTCCCTGATGCATATCAGTCAACAGGACAGTCCCTATTTATAAAGATGAAGACGGACGAAGATATCCAAAGATCCGGATTTCTTGCTACGTACACATCAGGTAAACGGACGAAAAACTGAAATGTCCACCAAACGTTTATGTTTTTCGTGCACGAGGTAGTTTCCAATATAATGACGCGCCTGGTCAGCTAGATAACTGGTATCATAATTTCTGCTTAGATATGACCAGTATTACGTCGGTAAACATTAAGAGACTACCAGCATTACTACTGTTTTGTCTCAAAACTACTTGGTGTCTTACACAATAATGGTATTTGACATTAAAGGCTGGATCATCATCAGATCAAACAGTCATGGAACGTTTCCCATACACCATAGTAACTTGTATGTTGATATCAAATTTACAGTGAAAAACAAACAGGCCAAAAAAACGTTCTTCTCAGTCCTCCTAATACATCCGACTAGTAATGACAGGGCAGACATGAGAGGTCACGGGGAAGAAACCCAATCAAACAGGAATTCGTTTTCAATGTCTGAATAAACGGAAGGCGCCAAGCAAACGATTTTGACCGACTTTTCCTCAGAATCTGCCTCACTGAGAGATCATGTAAGACAGTTAATCGGTAACCTCCATTCTATGAACCATCTGTTGCTCAGAAATAGTTTTGGGTAGATTTTGGAGGCCGACCTTACAGTCAACACAGAACCAAGGCAGCATGGTGCAGCGATAGTAATACCCCACAGAAAAGATACATCTGAGATTAGTAGACGGATTCCGAAATAGTATAACAAGCCAGACAACGAAAACGGTAGGAAAATAGGCTGTTTAATCATGAAGACTAAATCCCTGACCGTGTATACAGACCATAGAAGAGCGTTGCTAGTCTGACAACTGAGTATTTACAAATGGGGGTGGAAGAGAATGGGCACTGATGTATGGTGCAGCTCAAGGATGCGGTTATGATTCAGCAGTTGCCGTTCATTCACGGTTACCTGATCGCCGAGTGAATTCCTGCTGACCTACAGTACTGCAGTCATAAGGAACACTCCTTTAATCTAGCATGCACCAAACAAAGTCAACCGGTTAGATGGTGCAGGTATACCGCGACTGGGTTGCAATTTCGCAAACAAGCCATCACCAGAGAGAGGAACGGATGCCATCATTTTCAGTCAAAGCGATCTTCCCGAAGGATGTAAAATCACCAGGAATATCGGCAGGAAAACGCAGGAGTCCAACAACTACAAGATCAAGAGTTCTATTGACAAGGGGCATCACCATGTCATCGGGTACTGCGAATGAGGACCATCGGGAACTCTGAAAACAGTAGTTGCACACTGCAATCCGATGTTCCATTATGCTTCAAAACCCGGAAAAAACGCGACAGAAATACAGGATTTGCTGTTTTCCTGTTTGGTTCGCAACAAACGGCTGACCTGGCGCTTAGTTTTCTCTTTACAATACAGCCTGCCCACAAAGCCTCTTGTCGTGAAGCGCCTCACAGAGGGTAGTTTACCGTGCTATCTTTTTTATATATAATTGATACGAACCATTTGTGCTCACAATACACCAAAAAAGTACTTCACACACACCCATGATTATCTGCTGCTAAAAATAGGCACTTTAAACTCATTGTCAGTTCCGAGTAAAAAGTGCGCCCACCTGTTGTTCCTTTGTTCCCGGATTGCTTTCGTTTTGCTTCACAGTAGACGCACAGTAAATAAAATGCCATTCTTGAAGAAACACTATTCATAAGCTTGCCGAGAAATTAGCCAAACTCTCCCTAGTCAGCTTGCAACTGTGCTTGGCAAAAATGTAATTAGCTTGATGAGAACTTCCCAAGAGGTCTAAACCATTTTGTTAACTTGCTCTCTGGATTATTCGAACAATTGTGGCTTTACCAAGTTTTTTACGCTTACTTTCTATCTCTTCGCAAGGAGATAGGGCCAAAAGACGCCCAAAACCATGATACAAAGCCCGTTTACCTGTTAAATTTGAATTGGCGCTATTTTTTAATCGGTGGATTTTTTGGTTCACTGACTGTCCTTTTAAGCAAGCGCTTGGATACCTCAAATTCAATTCCACGTTCTCTTCGACCACCTCTAAAGAACACCGTAGTTACTCACATTTTGAGTGTCCATTATTCCCTGCCTGCCTGCTCACCGTGGATCACGCAGTAAAACTGAAATCAAGAGCAACGAATCTCTAAGTCAGCACAAACCCAAGAGTTAAAGTACCACATAAGTTCAACCAGCACACAGGTTGGCAGGTTTATTTTCGTGTTACGAAGTACTATATTTCTTTGTCTTGTTGTATGTTATATAAAAGTATATTATATTATATTAAATATATTATTATATTCTTATATTATATATTATATTATATATACTATGTTATATTAAACTACGTTGTGTTGTGTTGGGCAATAATAGATATTATTATGTTATATCGTATGATATAATATTATACAAAATCATTATATTACATTATACTATGGTATACTATATGGTATTGCATTATATCATATTATATCATGTTATATTATATTACATTACACATTAATATCATATTATCCTACGTTGTCAATGTCCACAAAGCACTACATAGTTGTCTTTGTCAGATTCACATCATTGAAACATCTCACTTAAATTCACTACGTGAAGCAATCTGAAAACTAAACTACACAAGTTTAAGTTATTGCAAGACATGACAGTTGTGGCCATTTCAGTGATTACTGTTAGCCTCTACCGTATTTCTACATCTACGACAATACAGATTGTCCGGCAATTGGTGAGTCTATGAAAATTTTTCCTCACCTCTCTGCTGCCGGTAAGGCTTTTAGTACGCTGGACAGTGTGAACTAAAAGTCTAGAAACATAGGTATTGCTACAAAAACGGATGATTTAGAACTGGCTGTCTCCGAAAATCAGTGACAAACTCCAGTTTTCTGCGACTTGGCACAATACTAACTTCAGCGATGTTACATGGAGGAAATTTCTCGAATAACTTAATGCACGGTAGTTAAAGGCCGGACACCCAGTTGTCCACCGTGTGGTGCCTGGAACCATCTGTTCTTGAAACCACTCCAAATCATGCTCGTAAAAAGCATTCGTGAAAAGACAAAGAGCTAGGAGATTCGCGCTATGCCAAACGTCCGAAATGTTGAAGGCAGGATAGCATCAAACTTGCACTCAATTGACAGAGGCAGAGGCCAGCGTCTTTATCCATATGTTAACACCGGGTACACAGCAGAAGTTTATCATAGACGAAAGGAAATGGTCGATTACTGACGAAATCAAAATGACGGAAAAGTAACACCTGGCCATAACACTCATCTGTTCTTGTTAATACGTTTTCTTTTTTCGACATTCTTGTCAAAGTTAAGGTGCCTTCACAGTCTTTCTAACGAATTTTTTGTTCAAATAATTAAATGCCATTACAGTCATGTTCGTAGTGAGTGACGGAAATCCGGGAACTGCTCCCACATGATGAGCCCCGAGGAGTACAAAACTGGTCGTAGGCTATCAAGGGTTTTTGAAGAACTTTATAGGCAATGAGTTTCGTCTTTAAAACAAGGTTGGTCTCTTTCAGACTCAGTTCCCCTGCATGCCTCGTATGACAGACAACTCGAAATCCTCGGTGGGGAAAGGTAGTGTAACCGGGTCGTTGTGAATGTGTGAATGGTTCAAATGGTGTTGCGTTGCTTTTCCAGACGACAAGTTCGCTGGTAGCTCGGTCGGGTAGAGGAAACTCGACTTTGTAATCCATAACCTCTGTTATCTAGTAGAAGGTGTGCCGGAACCAGCATCTTGAAAATAGTCCGTATCAGTTAATCGTATTTTCTTTAGGGATGTGACACCGATTTCCTATCTCCTCAGTTCCACTGCAGCTGGGGCGGTGCCCTTTCAGGAATGTTAGTCCAGCTACACCGGCCTAATCGAGCAGGGTTTGGCCGTTCCAAGAGCCTACTACAAGCGGTTTCTTAGGAAAACAGTGATTGTTTTCTATTCGACTGTAGTGGAGATGAATTACCATGGGCTGGTTTGTCACCCCTAGATGCCAAGCAGGGAGGAGAAGGCAAAAATGCTAGGCATCAAGGGGAGGTGCTTTAGACTGGCCAGACGCAGCATCAGAACATTCATTGGTGGGACTGGTACTAGTAATTCTCCCACCGTAGTTGCTTGACCTCACTACGGCTACGGCCGCCCACACAACCTTAGAACCGCCGTTCATCAGCCCCTTTCTCCAGCAGAATGGAAGCAGTGGCGCTTACTTAATAAAAGACATGACTGTTTATTCTGCTTCACCCCGTTACACCGGCATATCGACTATTTAAGCTAGCCTGTGAGAACAAAAAAAGTGGGATGAATCCATTTCATACACTCTCTTAGGCTACAAAACATGTAAAACAGCACAAGATGTATAATACAAGGCAGCCTACTACATATACAATATTCTGACTCAACGTGACCTTTCACTAAAATCAAGGTCGGCTCGGAGTGACCCGTAGCTGGGCACAAAGGATAGGCTTAAAAAGACTAACCAATATGGCCCCGAGGAACTTCGGTCTCTGTGGCAGCTTGTTTCACGTTAAGACCCGGAACAACGAGTCGAGTTCTGTAAAGATTGGACGCCTAGCAACTGACTTTTTAACACTAATCCGACTAGAGTTGGGGTAGGATCAGTTGACGTAGAACGGCGTTTTTTGAGCACGTGTTTCTTTGTTCGTTTTGCAAGTACCTGCCAGTTTTACTAACCATCGCCTAAGTGTCTACTCGGAAGCTCCAGCGTAAGCTGCAATCCGGATAGCGCACATGCTGGGATGGTCGTTATAATCAAGTGATGGCAGGGATCCATCTGCTTCCAGATGCTATAAACGAAGTAGATTGGCAACCTGATGACAGGCGCCATGATGTATTATTTTAGAACAGCTTTTTCTGTTGCCATAAGAAGTAGTATGGGCCATGTCAGCAACCTGTACCGGAAATAGCGGGGTGGCGAGGCTGTCCAATACAGGACGAGTGTGCGCTTTTATGCATCATTGATCTGAACCATCCCGGTTGTGCTCAGTCCCCAAATAGGCACTACTTAATATTAAAAGGTTCCCCGTGTTTTCCTGAGCTGAACTGCTTCTACCACCGGATCTTTACTGATCAAAACACCAAAAAAGCAACAAGAAACGCCGGCAGTGCTACAACTGAAGGCCAGTTAATTACTCCATGAATAATGACCTGCGAATCGTAACTAATCAGACAATTCTATTGGCATTATTCTGCAACTGTTTGTAATTCTGACCAAAACAGAAAATAAAAATCACGTCTCGCGTCATTTCGACCACTGAAATCCAGAAAGATCCGCCTGGCTTACAGGATAACTTTGAACTAAATGGCTAGGTTGAGTACATTATCCTTAATACTATGCTGTAAGTGGACCGGTTTCATCACTTCGCTCCCACGACGTAAACAGTTAAGAGTGTGTTCGTTGACTTGAACACCTCCTGGCTAAGCGCGCGAAGTGAGATTAAATTTAGTAGCTCCGGCGGAAAGTATATTTCTCCCCAGATTTCTAAATTTCAGATCGCCAGTCTTATACAGGTGCCAGCGACCTGTGGTCGTTGATCCCTCTCCATTTGGCGAAACGTCTTTAGGACTTGTGCCTCAAGCTGGATTTAGCTCTCGTGTTGTCGCCCGACTACACACGTCAGCGCATTGCATTGATGAAGTGCGTATTGTAATCGTATTGTATTGTACTCGTATTGTATTACTCGTACTCGTAATAGGAGTGTTTGTGACTCAGCGCTACCGTAAAGCTGACTATCTAGGTTTGCAAACCGTCTAGGGACTCAGTGTGTTTCCGAAGTTTGTGGTATTGCGTTTTCACTAGAGATTTTGATTTTGTAAGTGAAGTCAATCCAAGCCGAAAGTCATCACTTCAGGACCCAGTTAAAACACGGCTCCTTGATCTGAGCCTCGTAATTGAGTGGCGCTATATTATGATCCCACTGCATATCAACCGATCATGGAGGGAGAGTTTAGTCTTCGTCTACAGACCCAGAGGCTTGGAGTACAAATTTCGCCAGAGATCCGTGAGGCGCACACCACTGATGATTCCGAATAGTAACTAGACAGCTTTACAGCGCTTTTCTGCTTTTCTGCATAGAGCCAGTTACATACGGAAGAAAACACCACCAAAAATTCCCAAGCCTCCCCGCAATACCGAGAAACTGCTTTCGGTACTCAGGTCCGGTATAAAGCGGTTGAGTTTTTCAAGTAGTCACAGGCGTCCAAAAATGACTGGCTCGTAATACAAGTGATTCAAATGGTATAATATTTCAAAATAAAACAAAAGTGGTGTTTATTCTATTTTTCAGAAGATTTTTTGTCGCATAAATGCTATCTTCAGGACCAACGAGAGTGGCATTCAAACCACATATATTACTCCTCAAACGACAAAACAAATGCGCCTAACGTTGACTGACAACGCAGAAAATGTATACTGTCTGATTTTCTGGGATGAGTAAAAAGGGAATTCGTTAAGATGGCATGCGATGAAGAGTTGTCACATCCCATTAAAAGTACTATTCAGTGGCTCGGTTAACTGGTAAAATATTATTTTACAACTTCAATCCGAAGATGAGGTATCGAGCCAAGGTCTAAATTCTAATAACTCTCTGGTATATAAGAACATTATATATATATATATATAAAAGAAAATAGGACGGGGTTGTTCCAGCATCTTTGGCTGCACCTCAGTTTTTGACAAACTCTGTTGGACAATCAAAAAGACGGACACAGGGTAAAATTCAGTTACTATCATGTCCCGATCTGATGCTTAAACTGACAGTTCAGCTGATCGCCATCCCTCGCTTTCCGTCACCTCATCATTTATTCGGTATCTCTTTACCCAGAAACTGCAATTTTTTTAGTGGATACTCAGTATAAGTCAAGCATTTTTGCCCAAACGTACTTCTCGATGGCGTTTAGAATGCTTGATCAACTTTTGTCCGATTGTTTTTCCATTGCGTTTTTGTCTGTCTGCGACCGTGGCCTTTTTTCTTTGTATTAATTATCTAAATACAGTTAACACCGTTTCGATAATTTACCAAATATGCTTGATCCAGAGGGCTAAAAGTTTGCCTGAACTTTCTTGCTGAATTCAGACCTCACTCAGCCTTCAAAGAAGCCAAGTGAGTTGCCCAAACCTCCCAGTGTTTCATTAAACATGTTGGAAGGCGTAGCAAGGTCATTGCTTATCACGTCAGTTATGCCTATCTATACTAAAATTTCCTTGTCTCTAATTGAGTGGCCTACACCATATCCCATTGGTACAAACACTGTCAAACGTGATTGTTGGATCCCAATTATCGTGGTTTTCCCGAGAACTAGGAGAATCTGTTTTGCCCATCTGTACTGATAAGAAACAAAATGTGATGCGACACTGCACATGAGTCGGTATACATCTCACTACTCAGCCATTTTACTTTTGTACTGGCAAGTGGTCATGTTTTTTTCTTTAGAATCATTCGCACGAACTTCATGAAGTGACTCCTGGAATTTTTGTATTTTATCTAACTGCTGTCCGAGGCTTTTGTGCAATTGTAGTCGCTACTTTGGCAAAGTTAGACCTTCAAACTCGCCGTTTGTGAAGAATGTTCCCAGGGAGAAAGTGACTTCTTGTCAACTCGCAAAAGTTTATTTTACTGTGGAACTTTAGCAACTAACTGAGCAAAACAGTCCAAACCAAAGCTCGTTTATGCAAGTCCTGATATGTGGATTTTAATATTTTTTAGTCCAAATGTTTTTCACGAAACTAGGGACCATCCTCTTAAATTCTTCGCCATCCTTAGAAGAACTAAACAAGTGACAGTTAGCCGTAAACTGTATCTCGTCGGATGTCGCATTTCAAGATCATATAATCGTCTTCCTGATATGATTACCAAAGACTGAAGCAAATCTAAGAGATATGCAATAACGACAGAGGGGCTCGAAACCGTCACGAGGAACTTTCTGAAAATTCTATCGCATGGCAAAACTGTTGAACCTGGGTTGTGTGATAAAAATCGGGACTGCTACGGTGGATAGTTTTAGAAACAATCGTTGTAGTGTTTTAGGTGGTGAGTGAAAACTCCCTAGGGTATCACTGTAGTATTTCTCCGTGGACGGGCTCCGACTAACATTCTAGTATGAACTGCTTATGCAAGCTTTCTAACTTTTCTGTTGCTGTCCGCTTCCGTGAGGGTCCCATTGCAGGTGGTAAGCGGTCAAAGACTCTGGCAATTACACTTTTATGCAACAAAGTAAAATATGGTTTACGCACTGCGGACAGTTGATGTTTGATTTGCAATGGTCGGTTGGCCTCACGGGGGTGTCCGGGGACCATCTGGGGACGAATGTGCGTTACTGACGCCACAGAACCTTGGGTATAATCAACCAATTTCACTGGAGGTGGTAGCCCTGAAAACGACTTTTTTCATTTGAAATTACAGCTTTGGCCGGTAAAGCAAGGAAATTTCCCTGCTTTTCCTGGGCACCTAATCCACATTTTACCAAAAATCAAACATAAAACAAACCCGTTCCCTAGCTGTTTACACAAATGTGGGACTTGTAATGTTAAGTGTGTGCTGAAACTGAAAATTTTAACTTTCGTTCATCGCTAAGCCACCCTAGGAAGGCAACTGAGCATCCGTTCATGCAAGCATAGACAATAAACCAAAGCCGATTCTTTGTTCAGGAAATTGCAGATCGCTCATTAGAAACTAACATCGGCTTTAACGGAAAACTCTGCAAATATGCTGCACTTTTTCACGAATGTTTTTGTCAAAATACTATAAACTTTCTAGTGCATTATAGTTTAGCAGCTTAGTAAATTTCATCACGTTCGTTTACCACTTTCATTGAGGTTCCGCGAATTGATCCGGGCTTAGTTATTCAAATTGCACAAATTCTTCTCCTCTAATTAGCTCTAGGGCAAAAACCAGAAAGTTCCTGTGAGTCTTCACTATGGCAAAAACACGAATGCAATGTTTTTAATTCTTTGTTTCTGTTTTATCTAATCCCAGCTGGTAATATCAAAATTGTTGTTTTCTCATCAACATTCTTCAAACATTTTAAAGGCTTTTGTTACGGAATTTTACCCATTATGTTTGTCTGGTGGGTGATCCGTTTAATTCAGTTGCCTGATCTCACACTGAGCTGAGCTAGATTTGTTACTTGTCACCCGGATATAAGTGGGACTTATGATGGTAAGTGATGTGCACTTTTATGGTATTGGCAACAAGGAGGTGGCAAAGGAAACGCACAATAGACGATTAATTTTGTAGCGTCCGATATTGAAAAGTTTGGTGTGAAATCTCACCCTAAGAGATTATCTTTTTATTTTAACACGAATTTCCGTGTTCTTTATCTGGATACGGGCAATTATAGCACATATCGTAGAGAGGGCGCATCAGCCGATGAGTAACCAATGCACACTTTGAAAACGACATTGGTTGTGCTCGATCGTTTAAACGCATCAGAAAACACTATAAGGATTTGCTTTGTTTGACTTCTTTCCAGGGGAAATTCGACCTTGCCGGACATAACGCAGGGTACTTTCCACTTGTGGATCTTATAGAGTACAAATGAGTGCTTAAAATGTGTCCTAAGCTATCTTCCCTACCATGCTTAGTATGAGATTCAGAGTCACCCCGCTTATTGGAACTTTTTCTTCTGAATTGGCACTGTAACGAAGCAGGTAGGTAGAAGAAAAATACAACCATCTTTGTTGTTAACCACGACCATCTTAGAATAAGATATTGTCGTAGGCCAATCTGGTGAACTGAACCTTGAGCTTTCTGACTTACTAGCTATAATCTCACATGCTGATCGTCTAAGGTCTCGTGCTTCCAAACCTGTCTTTCTAATGTAGAATTTCGTTGAAATCCCATTTCTCATCTTCGTGTACTTTTTATAAGTGACTTTGTTTACCTGAGTTCGATTTTATCAAAGTGCGTTTGATTCGATCTTCCCAGATTTCTTTCCTCTTTGGTTCTGTTTGCGTACTGTTTGAGTGGCCGCTACCCCGGTTTAGTTATTTATTTTTCCTCTTGTGCGTTGATTTTTTTGACTTTCACTTTACCTGTCCGCATTGTGAGGCAGTGATTTGTCATGACCTTGTTCATCCTTCTTTCTTGTTGATAACTGAGCACGGGTTGTACTTTTCTCCTGATTACAGCTACAATTGGTGAAGTGGTCCAGTGGAGATGCAGCCACATTCTCAACAATTACACTGGCGTCATAGAATCACCAAATTTTCCGTCAGACTACCCAAATCTTATGAATTGCTCCTGGAGAGTCGGTTTACCTCCTGGCTGCACTATCAAGCTAAACATCTCAAGCTTTGCTGTGAGTTTTTTTACATACAGACCCCAGACTGTTCTTTACTGCTGACATGAGCTCCAGTAGTCAGCTGAAGCCCAACGAAAATAATTTTATTCTCCAAAATTCTCCTTGTCTTCCACAATAATAAAAATTAATGTGTCCTTAACTACTGTTTGCAAGTGAAACTACAGGCGTCGCTCATTTGCTTTCACCGTTGTGTTCTGTTCGAAGCTAAGTGATCTTAGATGTATCCGGTAGTGAAGGGGATATACAGAGATTTACTCCAACAATCACTACAACGTATTACCGCGTAAGTGGTTTTTAGCACTGTGGTCTTCAATCTCAGCCTCACGGGACGGCTTGTCACAGTCCCTCATATACCGGACACTAAGCTCCAATAACATGGAGAAAATGCTTGCATGTGGTAGCAGAATGTTTCAAAGTTGACTGGAATTACAGAAGGTGTAAAAGCGGTCCAATGTTCTGAAGGCTTTTTTTGGATTGTGATGGACCCAGACCCATTATTTTATCTTAGGTACGTTTGTGTGTGGTGAGTGTTTGCTGAGTGATTGGGTGAACAGATGGCACCACTTGACCTTGAGGTTGAGTTCTCAGATGACATGATGTTTGCCTTGTTTAGCTCCCACATGCGCGATTAATTGAGCCAGACCTGACAGCAGATAACTCATTTCTGTCAGCGCTATTAACATGTAAAAACATTCGTGGAGACGGAAGACCATCTCAGTGGATGAATATCTAGGATTTGTCTTAGAATGTGAATACCATTAAAACTACATTCAATTATCTTCAACTCCTGAGTGGTGTGCAGCTTCTTGGTGTTTTTCCCATCTGTCCTGAAAACGGCAGAAACGGGTTGTTTGCGTTTGTTAAAGCGAAAGAACAAGCACAAACGCACAACGTCCCAAGCAGTCGTCCCAAGAGAACTTAGTGCAAACTGCCTACCTACTTAATCCACTATCCAGTTAAAAACTGAACACTTCTACTGAGAGTAGAACCGTCGTGCTGGAAAGTTTCAGATGTGCGCTGTTGCCATGGCATTCGCACAGTATTTATGTTGTCGGTCTGTAGATGTCTCATTACTGTCATTTGTCAAACATTCTCATCCTGCTTGCATTTTGCGTTTGCTGAGGCAGCTTGCTCATCATTTAAGTCCATTATTCTATTTTCAGCTCGAATCCAACTACGATACCCTGAATATCTACGATGGGTACGATAGTTCTTCCAACCTCGTAAGATTTACTGGCTACGATCTTCCGGACCCGTTCTATTCAACAGGGCAGTATCTCTATATAGAGATGAACACGGATCGCGACGTCCAAAAATCAGGGTTTTACGCTACGTACACATCAAGTAAGTGAACCGACGAGCTCACCTGCGCCTCAGAGTAGCGCATTTTTTCTCACTATGTCAGGATGTGTGGTCTGCTATGATGTTTGTGGTACACTTTCCTAAGACGGTGGTTAAACGTCAATCGACTGACGTTGGTTATATCTGTCCAGTGCTTTCCGCTCAGGAAGTACCACTTTCTTTAGGAGCTGTTTGATACTACACACGAGGCAATCAACCAAGGCGATATGCTGCACCGACTAAACATCCTTTTTATTTTTCTGGTGGCAAAATAGTTACAAATGTGCAAGTTACGCGGAACACTTAGTCTTCCCTTTCACTGCAAAGTTATTACAATGCGTCGCGAAGACAGTTGCATCTGTGAAGGAGTCCAGTGGACCTTTTCCCATATACTTCACATAAGTGACTCAAAAGCTCATAATACAGCCTCAACGGTAGCAACTCCATTAATGTTTCTCCGTTCGTGGTTGATTTTCTCGAAGTCATTGCACTAATAATGGTTGCCATGAAAACGGGAATATTTCCCTTTAACATCCTTTCTTCAAAATCCTATGAATAGTATCACTTTCAACATGGTTTGTGTGTCCAGCAGAGGGCTTGAGCGACATCAGTGTCATGTTATACGGGAAGAGCATGTAGATACTGAAATATGTTGAGTAATTTGTAGGAGTGGAATCGCAGGAATGCCATGTATACCATCCCACGTATGTGTGTACGTATGTCTGCGTGCCGGACCGATTTTCCATGGTTGATAACTAACAACCAGTAGTAAATATCTACCAGCGCATGTTTGCTATAGTACTCGCGCAGCTAGTGAGCTTGAGTCGTATTATTTCCTCGGGATATTGTGGCGAACAAACAGGTGATAATTGAAGGTAGGTTCACATGATCGACTTACTTTTGTTGTCGTCATAGTTTGCCTTAAAACGCTGTTTTTGTTCCCTTGCTGTGTGTGATTCTTCCTCGAACAACCCGAGGATTATCTGCTTATTAAATTTGATTACGTTCCCCTGCTACGTTCGAATCGAGCAACAGTGGTGTCCGACCATGGTTTGCGCACACAAAGACCACTGAACTATTTAAATTTACTACGTTTTATGGAATCCATCAAACTCAAAACCTTTATATTTTCTCGTAGGTTGCGTGACCGAGGCCATTTCAAGTAAGTACTATGTCCTTCTGATGTGGCCTCAATAGAAGCCGAAATTTCTAATCCCTCATTCCTAATTCTCCACATTTCAGATGAGAAACCAACAAGCAAGTTTGACACCGACCATATTCTTGAGTCCAAAGAAGTCAGGAGCGAAATTTTGGTCAAATGGAATAAAAGTCAAACTAGTGGCATTAAAAGCGAAAAAATGACCAAAAACCGGAGAAAAATTTAATCCGGGAAATTGTATTTCGGGCAAGAGAGTTAGTTGCACATAGAATCCTGAGAATCTCAGTCATCACAGCATTGCCGTTCAACTGGGGCTGCATTCCTATCCGATACGCTGGCTTCCTCGCGAGTATATTCTATTTTGTGCAGGTTCCGGCTGAACGCAGCTAACCGTCACATCACTTGCCTCAATGATTCTACTTACCCGGGTGCCTTACTATGCAGCCAGAAAGTGATAGTAAATCTTTTGATACTAGGTCCTTTTGTCCGTCACAAAGCTGCGCACCGACCGATTAACCGAATTTCTCCCACCGTATACAGCCCGTCTAGCTGAGTTTGTTAGAATGCGCGAAAAGGTTTTTTTACAGGATGTTTCCGAAGTAACGCTTCCGAAGATGAAGATGACCAAAAGCTTTTCTCTACTCTACGCAGACTATTTGTTTTTCCTGCTTAACCATGGCTACTCCTGGGGGATAAGATTTCCAGTTCTACTATCTACAACCCCAGAGCGGTCCAAATCTTTGCCCCGGTTCTTGCATATTTTTATACGAGATTTGTAATTAAACATTCAGGTCCTTACCTACAGTCGATAAAGGCAGTCTCAGTCAATGGATTTTCAAGTGTGAAACAGGCCCGTTCATATTTATTCTTGAACACGATACCTATAACGTTCCTCGAGTTTCCTTGAACTTTGCGTCCCACCTGAACACTAAATGGCACCCAAAAGCTAAATACGCTGGAGTTAAGTTTGACATCAAAGGGCGAATCATCCGAAACCTACAGGAGCCACTGCATTATTTTCAACATAATAAGTAGTTTTACTTCGGAAAAATTACCACAGTTTTTTCAGGTTAACAAAATGTGGAACAATGATGGTCACCTCGATTCTACGACTTTTAATCAAGCATCCCTCACAGTCCAAATTTGTTCAACAGTCCGTGCTTAGGTATAAACAATACCAACCGAGCACAACGTGGGAATGCTCACTAATCAGATGGATCATTAGCTTAATCAATCTACAAATTAGGTTTGTATCACATGAAGTCTACCGTCTATTCACAGAAGTAGTTAATGATTTAGCGCCTGGAAACTATTCTTACCGGAGGAGATGGAAGCATGAAAATCGGCTGTTCACCTGCTGCATTTCTCCAATTCATCTTTTAATGATAGTTGGGGCCCGGCAAATTAATTGTGTTACTTTGCGTTATTTAGGAGAATTAAACCATACCACGATGTAAACGACATGTAAAGGTTTCGATTCTGAGAGGGAATTAGAGTCTACAGTCGCAAAACATCAAGATCGTCTTCTATTGTTCTTTCGAAATGCCGGAACAGTTAATGCTGGAGAGATTAAGCCCCCTAAACTTGTGCCTATTGTCTTTTTTTTCTCTCCAGATCTTGACACTTCCCTACACGGCTTGGCGAAGCAACTCTTCACTACACTTTCTAACATTGCGATGACAATCGCTAATATGATAAATGCATAAGTGAGTAAATCATCCTGCTAACCCTTGCAACTGTGGTCAGTATGCACGGTGGTAGACATAGAAGGACATACAATCAGAAGCAGATTTTAGGAAGAAAGGAAATTTTGTGCATTTTTTTGGGGTGATCGCTGGCTAAACTGCTATTTCGCTGTGTTTTTCCCAGATAAGTCTCAACAAGTAAGAAGTGGATCCGTTTATTCCGGATTGCCAAACCGCACAGGAAGGCTCATGGTTTAATATTTTAGGAGCACCCACACGCTACGCATTTTTCAAAGGGTTAAATAACAGAACTATGTGTTTATCATAGCCCGTCCCCCTGCATGCTTGTTAGTTCCATATTGTTGCGCTTGAAGAAAGCACAGGTGCGCACAAGATGATTCCGTTTCGTGAAACTCCTTGGCACACGAAGACACTAGGACTTGTTTGATGTTGTTGACAAACTGCAGATGCCGAGATAAGCCGAACTGATGAGATTCATGGATGAGCGAAATCCAGGCATGTAACACAATGCGACAAAGAATACAAATATCTCAGCGATGTTATTGCGCAATTGTAAACGACCGAACAACGTTAATTCATGTATCTTTTACATCCTGACACTCTGGTTTGAGGGCTGTTGTAAATGGCCTTAAGAAGTAACGTGAAGATCACTGGTCTTCTCTTATGCTACTGCTAAATTTCGTGGAAGTTCTGTATTGAAAACAAACAAGCACTAGCTTTTCATCTCTCTAAATGGATGTGCCAAAATCTTTTCAAGCTTGCTTCAATGGTTAACAAATTTCAGACGACGTCAATGACATTAAGGTCAGGGAACTATCTGAGTAACGCAAGGGCTATAAGCAAGCGATAAATTCACTACTGGTGAAGCAGTGCTTCATCTTTTGCCGAGTTATCGAATGCATGCTTATGCGGTGCAGTGCAGCTGAATAAACGGAGAAAAATCCTTCTCTTACTTGTCCTGTTAAATAAATGCCTTTGCTGCGAGCAGTTCTGCGTCATACAACACACATCTGAGAGATGATTGAGTTCTTTGGTAGGATTCTGGTGAAAACTGTGGTCATTTGTATACTACGTCGGTGTAGACCATTTTACCGCTTAAAATCAGCCTTAAAGCCAGCCCTAGGAGAGCAAAGCGACGAAGATAACATACGACTGTCGAGGATCTGATTGGCTAGCCATGTAGCAGCTTTAATTTGACCTAACTTATTAAACCTGAACTATTACCCACAGTAACTTTTCTCTAGATGGGCTTCTGTCAAATGAAGGTGCTCGAATTTTGAAGCGCCGATGATGTACTTGGTTAGTAGTTCAGAAATTTTGTTCCTTCAACATTGCAGTTTATGTCAAATAAACGTGGCGCGTGCAAAATCGCAATTTCAGTATCAGTTACTTATATGTACTTGTGAAAGTGAAAAAAACTCAATTCTATCATGTAAAGATGACAGCTGTTTTGCCTCTGCTGTTGGGATTAATTCATCAGAAGGTGCCCAAAATTGGGAAATCATAAGCGTTTGTGGACCACACGTGAATCAACAAGAGAAGTAATCTAATTGCCTGTGATCAGTTTACTTTTGTAGTTCACACACCGATGCCGACGATTTCACTCAATGAATAGGGCACACTTCCAAGAATGTCACGTCCCTTTCTGGTCCTAACTTTGTGCTCGCGTTGGACACTATTTTACCATTCACTGTGGTTTTTAGCTCTCTCGGAGGTCAGCGAGCTTGTAATTTGCGACCCCCGAATAATGAGAAATCGAATGCAACAAGACGGCTTGTAAAGTGAGCAACTTAAGGCAAATCATCGAGCACTAAGTTAGAACAACGGCCAACTGATGAAGCCATAAGCTGGCCGGCATTCTTTACCGATGTCATGACGTCACGTCTGTCATGTCGTCACGCACTTACGAGAAGACTGTCCCACACACACGGCTTAACAGATAAGGGTGAAATCAGACACAAGCCTTGCATGCATGCGATGTAGTAGCAATTCGGTGCCCTAGTACGATGCAGCATGCGAAGTATAAAACGTAAGAATACTCCTAAAGTCTACTCAAGAAAACTAGTATGCTCAGATTTGCGTTCAAGTATAACCAAGGATGGGTATCACTGACTGCAGAAAATTATATGGATTACAAGTATTTGAACGTAGGCCACCTAACAAGCGGGACAAGTCAGGATTGCAAAATGCAGTTATCCTCTGAAGACTGAGACCAATAGTGTTTCCATACAATCATGAAGACTTCTTTATGAAGTGTACTTTAGTGGTGAATTCGTATACTAAGCAAGACCCACCGCACCGAAAGGACCAATTTTGGCCGGATTCTTGAAGGGGTGTCCGCTGAACGACAACTGTATTAATTTGTAAAATCTGCTACCGGTTGATCGCATTTACCTTTTTAGGCACTTGCCCCTTCGGCGATGTGTAGTAAATGCGTTGGCTCGACTTGTTTCTGTACCGGACGTTCCAGCACTACTTAGTATCTGATTTCGTTTTTCTTTTTAGGAGTGATAAGCAAATTTGTTGAAGAAATCTTTTTTATAAGCCACAGGCTTGTACCATTTTTGCCTTCTGTCTGCATTCTCTTTGCGTCATGGACGTTACAGGAAGATCGCTTCTTCTTTCAGAAGTCTGTCGTTGATATAAGTAGTTTCCTTAGTTCCCTGTGTATCATCCTAATATACGTTGCTCCAAAATTTTCCCGTCTTTTAAGTGTTCCAACTATGGTTACATTCGGGGCACTGGACACGCCGTTCGTCTACGGAACTGATGTACCACCATATATGTATAACAGGTCTAGATATACTCGTGCAGCATATTTCATAGCGGCCAGTACACATCGCGTGCCTCTGCGTATATGGTGAGCATAGTTCGCATTGGATGTACGTGGGTAGGATGATTCTAAGCAGTTAACCTCTCTTACGTACAAGCGGTCACCTAGGAGAAACGGATCTCAAACTCATCTTTCGTTCCACTGCCTCAGAATTGCATGAACCAGTTGTGCCATATGTAGGGTATCAGACATCACTAGGAATTTGACTGCGCCGGGTTTACTGTAGCAGCGAAACATATCAGTACGGATGTGTACTTTTCTTTTCAGGCCGTGGTGTTTTCTGCGCTGCAGCGTCCAGGCAATCTCTCAGGACCTGCAAACCCGAAGAGATACAAACAGCATAAGATACGAGATTGAATCAGTCAGCTATTACCAAAAAATTCACTGGCTTTACCTCTGCTAGTTTGTTAACCCCTTTCTGCCGAATATTGAGCCAACATACGAACCCGAAAGATCAGAACGATAGTATGCAGTTGGTTAGAGTAGAAGAGCTGATACGTCCACTCTGGAAAATATCACGTCGTTGTCAGCTGTAAGGACATAGTTGAACTGACAATAAAAACGACGCCACCAATTTTGTTCTGAGGGGACCTCTCCATCCCTTTGCTCTATCTACCCTCAAAATTCTTTGTGTAACATTTTGGGTAAATCACCACGAATAAATATTCTTGCACAAAAGCAAAAATAATCCTGATTAACCAACCGAGAGAAACATCGTACTATCGCGTTTTGCATCATCCTGGCTTGCTGATGTTCTTCGTTATTCGATATTTCAACCCCGAAATATCCCAGCCGTGCTGCATGAGTAGCTCAAATTACCGTCCAAGCCAAGTGGTCTTGTCAAAAATGTCAATCAGTTTGACGGACCAGTGTGTGGGCCATGATTATTTTATGATCTTAGGAGTGAAAGTCAACTTAAAAAATGGGCCGGTCCCGTGTAGTAATTGCGACCTTTTCCATTTTTAGGTGAAAAAGCTGTTTTGGGAACAAGAAAAATTTCCCTATTCGGCTCTAGAAGGTTTTTTCCAGGGAGGAATGGTTGCCTTATTGGAAACTGTTGTATCTCCGAAGTCCCTTCCTTGATGAAGGCATGGATTCTTGAGAAGAGTTTCCTATTATTATTATATTATTGTTATTTATATTATATTATATTATATTATATTATATTACTGTATTATATATTATTGTATATTATATATTATATATATTATATATATTATATTATTGTGTAAAACCTATCAATATCGGACTCATAGCGCGGATAATTTTGTCCTAGGCGAGAAATGGTTATGCCATCCGTCTTCTCTTGCATTTGCATTCCCCTAACGGACTGCATCATATGTTGGTGGCACTTCAGAAAGTGACACAAACCAGATGGACAATAGGCTACGCCAGTGTCACTTATGGGATCTGCTTTCGTGCGCCAAGTATGAAGAGGTCAAAAATGTTTTATTTAGCTATTCAAACTAACCTTAAGCTTCTTTACTTTTATTAAGAGACGATTTTTGGCAGAAAACAGCATGGTTAGTTTGATGTGTAGTCGCGTGGTTCCAATAATAATGAGGGTTTCTGAAGGTTTCGAAGTACTCTTAAGAAAATAAATCCTAGTCACCAAGATAGGCCAGTCTCTCATAAAAATATTCACCAGTAGCAAGGAAGAGATTTTTGCGACCGTACGGGATTGAGAAAGTTTAATTTGCAACGGGTATTCGAGGAAAACTCGTTTGGTTTCTTCACAGGAAGCACCATCATCATCGACAGCATGACATCAGTGTTCAACACCGATGCTGCGCTGCTTATGAATCCCACCTAGTTGCCAATCGTTCTACTTATGTTCTACTTATGTTCTTACGTTCTACACATGTAGCAAACGTGTTGTATGATGACTAGTGATCAGACCGCATAGTTAGCCTTTACTTGGCTACTATTTATTTGTTGCAGTTTAATAAAGATGGCCTCTATGCAGTTTCATAAGGAAGCCACTCATGAAAAAGCGGTGCAGATACATTGTACTCTACCTACCAACGTTGTGCTTTTTGGTAAAACACATGCAACATTCTCCTAATACAGAGATACTAATCAAAGGGAGCCACTCTGATCATCTATAACTTATCTTCTAGCTTAGATAAAAGTAGATCATTTGCAAACCAGAATTTTATTAGCCTTGAAGACCATCGCTTATGTGCTGTTTCATCTTTCTCGGGATGCGCAGGAGCGAGTGCGAAACTACAAAATATAGGGAACAAGGCCCCGCTTCAATGTAAGATTTGACCAAAGTAGTACATAAGTTACTCAGCGCACACCAAAAATCAATGCAGAAAGGAATGTGCCAAAATCTTCGGCATTTGTACTGAGATAATTTTGCTTAAAAACTGATTTTGACAGAAGGCACTGGTGTGAGTTTCCTCCTTTTGAATCAGCAAGAATGTGGGAGGTTTTCACGTGCAAAAATTTAGTTCATATAGCGAATGGGATGGTTTGTCTAGAGCATGAGATAGCTTGGTGAGCAAGGAAAGAACTTATTAACCGGGAGGTTTGGTTCAAAACCAACCCAGGCATCTCGACTGTCCCTGTCTAGGCTCGGGCAAACTGGCAGTATCTCATGCTTCCCTCGAGCGACACGATGACTATGCTCCGAAAGGATGTTATCAGCTGAGAAATCACTATTATATTATTTATGGTTTACGACACACAAACGTGGTATTAAAATTGGTAAAAAATGTAACCAATCGAGGACACTACCTTGGATGACTGCACTGGTGAAAACTAGAATTTACTCGACAAGATACGACCGGAAGCACGTCAAGAGAATTTTTTTATTCCTTAACATGGAGTGCCAATGAACATAGAGGAAGTGTGAGACTAGATCACGGACTTCCTACACCGTAAATGCCACAATGTTGAGGCTAATATCACACATCTGGAGTGATTGTGTCAAGGAAGGCTAGTTGGAACAAAGACTTCTTTTTGGAGTCTCATTTTGCCGAAATTTTGGAAGGATTTCGGGCAGCACTCATTAAGTTAGAGTCCTGGAGAACTACCGTTAATATAGTTTGATTGTAGACACAGCGCGATCTATTTGGTAAAACGAACTATCTGAGCTGGCTATAGGCTACAATAATAAAATTGTGAGATATCTCGCAATGCAATTAATTATGCACAACCACAACCTCTGTGAGTTTAGCATCGGTCTGACCATATTCTTACACCAATGAATTTGACGATACGCTGAGGTTGTTCTACATCCACAGAAAGTGAACGAGGGGTCATAGGTCAGTCGCTTACGGTTGGTCTGAGGATCAAACAAGAGTATCGTGGTACCACTCACCTTGTTATCGTCTAACTACTAGCTAACGAGGTTACTAGGTTTGTCTGAACAATGAGATCCTCGCCGGTTTCACAAGATAGCTTTCATTTCAGAACATATGTGAGTATCTCATTCAACTAACCGGTCGGAATAGAATTCGTCCTTAAGTGTTGAACAGCAATGTCAATATCACCCAGATATCGAAAAGTAGTAAGAGTAGCCGCCAACTACAGTGTCAGTGAAATCAATCATTCAGCGTGTCCTCCATAAGGTGCGTTAACCTGCAACGAGAAAACGATTTCAGCCGGCCTAAAAAATTCGCTATGGAGTACTTTTGTTAAGTATGACGTCCAACAGAATACGTAGCACCACATCCCATGTAGAGCCTTTAATCCGTACGACACAATATGAAATGCCATGTGAATAATATCCGCGGTAATCACGCCTCCTGGCAGCACAACTAGACTAATTAACTGCGAGGCTAAAAGTATGACAGAAAGCCGGTTGAGAAAGTTTGAAACGCGATAATCTTGGCTAATAATGCATTGATTCATTCATAAAACGACAGTGGATTCAGACTCTGCTGAGTAGAAAACAGTGGTCTTTTGGGCTGGACGAGTGAACTAGTGAAGCTTTTGGCAAATGATATGGCACTTGAAGGCATGGAGATTTCCTAATCGTCTGACATCTACAGAACGCACATTCGAGAATGCATTTAGCAGTCAAGGAGCGCGTGGCTACATGCACTGGTTGAGAAAGTGTTTAGGTCTTTCCTTCAACATCTGAACTGTGCACCTCAAATATCGTGAGTCGTGTAGGCCTTGAGCACAATTCAGCTGAAGTAACATGGCTACAAATACAAAGATGAAGAAATTGTTGTTGAAGCACCAGGCAGTCTAGCTCCCCAGCTAGTGGGATAACCGGAGAACAGTTCCTTATAATTGAATGAGTTAGTTTCACTTGTGAACTTTGCATCCGTATTACGGATAGTGTAGATTATTGCATATCTAAGGCTTTTGTCAGAAAATATAAGGATCACACTAACTCAAGGAAATCGTCCATCACTGCGGTTTTCAGTGTCATGTAGATCAGAGTCGACTGAACAAATCGTCAGGTCCACTATAGATTGCAAGACCCCTTAGAAGTTAATGTTTGCCACCATAAAAACCTACGAAACCACCCGCAACACTGATTCCTCTGGAACAACCGGCTGGTGAAATAAAACACAGACACCTGGTGACTACTAACCAGTCTTCGCCATCAGCGCTTTTGGAAAGGCGATCCGTCCCACTGTCACTGAGAATTTTTAGAAGAGACTTCCTCGAAAACGATGTATTCGTCGACGCATCTTTCTTCTAGGGGCTAATAATCAGTCATTACCCATATTGTGAAAGGCTGAGGACCACTTTTGCAACCTTCAAATATTACAGGTTCAAGCTCTGCAAAGCAAGCCTCACTCCAGCGGAAAACAACCAACTCATCAAGATAATACAAAGTCAGTGATGTAAGAGAATGCACGCTCAGTATGCATGCACCTAATCAATGGATTTAAAAAGAAGATTTCAATTTTCCCTAGGAAACAATACTCATAAGGTTGCTGGATAGTCCTCACCAGGCCGAGATCCGTTTCGTCCACTTTTCAGTTGGTCAGTTTGACAGGCTCCAAGGTTCCGTTCTACCTGACTCCAAATTAGATGCAACTAGCGAAGTGCCTCCAACAACCTTATGATTAGTGCACCATCAAGAAACTGTGCTGCGAGTTCTTGAATATCGCATTTACTGAAACATGGGGTGGTCTCTGTACAACACATTTAGTTGAAAACTATCATAAACGAGATGATTCAATGGATACTCCCGTTAAGATCAAACTAGAGTTCAAACGGCTGCATTTCATGCAGATACGAATTCCTCTCAACTTCAGATAACCCCTTCTGTTACAAGAAATTGCGAGGGCTGAAAACTACTCATCGGAAGTGGATCTGGCCAGAAATGCAACTCATTTTTTACTGATGCTGCAGAGGTTGATATAAGTAGCATCAGTCAGGCAATAACTTGATTGTTAACTGGGCTGTTAGTGTGTGCACGTATGGTTACAAAGCTCTTGAGTGGAACCTTTAACTGGCACATTCAAAGTGAGTAGTGGCCGATTCCACTCCTCTGTTCAGGGTGCTGCGAATCTCCCGCTAATTTTGCACAATCCTCTTTAGAGATCCCAGAAGTACTCAGCGACACCTCTGGAAACTGGTACAAATGTTGCGGCAGCGTTGATAATCCAGAATAATGTTTGCCTTTGAGAAGTTTCTGGTCCGGTGAAATACGGCGGTTGAATCAAGCAAATTGCATGTTCCCCAACTCGGTGGCGAATAACTTTTACTGCAACCCCTCCGTTATCAACCAACCCTCCGTTACCCTACAAAAAGTCTCCCAAGTTTTAAACTGGCAGCTAAACTCCCAGGATTCGGCGCCAGTTTACACGGTGTTGATGCTGCAAGGTTTATTGTAGCATTTCACAATCCCAACTGGTCTTGGGTTATTTAGCTTGAATTACTTGATGAACTAACCTGAGATACTCCTCTGCGCGGTTAATGCTGTCAAATCTGTTGTCTCCTAAGCGGTTAGTTCAGGCGATAACGTGTACACAGGAGCCTTGTGGGTGCTATTTTTTAAGTAGCCCTAATAACGTGGCGTTTTCCGTTTGACTCGTTTATTTGTCTTCTAGGTCAGTGTCCATACAATGAAAGATATAATTTTCGGCCAAATACAAAGGGTCATAGAAAAGTGTTTGCAGGTCTGGGACTCAAGGACTGTGAACGGAGAAATCCCTGCTTTTAACACCCTATGGAATAGTACCAGGGGATTATAAACAACCAATGGACTTACCGTTAACCAAGCCTTTCTGAAACGCTTACTTATCATTCGGTCCCAAATGATCTTCAACCTGCCGAATACTCCAAACTGACCAGTTGATATGGCTGTCTGATTTCGGTCTTGCAGACATGCATATTGTCTTCATTTTAAATTTTCCTCACTGATACCTCCAAGAGAAGCCACATCATTAGTAGGCAGAACGTACGTGATAACCTTGTGGGTTTTGTTGAATGTTACTCCTAGTCTCCCTCCTATCTCTGAGTATGCAATGGCGTGTTTGAAGAGCTCGTTTATGATGTTCAGGGATTGTTTTAGTGGCGCACCAGCCACAGAGATGTATTCGACAAACTCAGCAAAATACAAGCATTATACCGTGATGTATTATTTTGAATATTAGGCTCTGATTACCTGATAATGTGATTAGAATATATATAAAGATAAAACTTCTCCAGGACGTCTAGAAGTACGATACCCGTGGATGAATCCTATCGTTTTCTGGTGAACTTCCGAGTGACTTAGAGGGTCGCGAAACAAAAAAAACATGTTAATAGTGGACAGAACCCCCAGAAAACCTAACCCATCAATCGATGTTTTGAAACTAGGAACACCATCGCTCCTGGGGCTGAACGTTTTGCATCAGCCTTTCTGCAGAACCTGGTTATGTGGTTATATTGGGGAAGTTCGTGCTGGTACCGAGAAGTGGCTTTATTACCATTTTACTTTCCTGCCACGGCGCTACTAATTTATTTCAAGTAGTCAGGATTCACTGCAGAGACTGCAGAACAACTAGGTCATAGAGTTTACTGAACGGATGCTGACAGATTTTGTATGGGTAGAATTCTCCAACACACAGGTTGTATAAACCTAGCTCAAATTAGTTAGCAGCTAAATTTGAGTGACAGCTAGTGAAACAAGGGCCAGGTGGGAGCGGTAGGATTGACTTCACACGTTCCAAATAACATTATTACATGTATATACGTAATGCACTACTCATAAGGTTGCTGAAAATTCTTCGACAGCCCACGACCGGTTTCGCCCTTCTTGGGACTCATCAGGAACATGACGCGGCCTGGTGCAGCACATTCAGTTGCCTGGAAACATCACAAACGGGCGATTCAGCTGGGTTCCAGGTTAGTCTCTCGCAAAAACCTTATTACATGTTAAAAGTCGTCTGAAGCCTAGAAGAATAGCCGGAAAAGGACTTCGTCAAGATGAAGGACTAAAACAGATGTGTTCAAACGATCTACGAGAACAACAGTTAGTACGACTCTACAATCAGTACAGTCTGAGGCGTCATCAGATGCATTGTGATCAGCAGACGTAATAATGCAAAAACACGTAAAGGTGTTCGTTGTCAGGCTGAGCAGTAAACACCTTGTTAGACGCCAGCAGATTGTGTCAACTAAGGTAGAACAATGAATCAGAGTACTATCACTAATTGTTATTAGGGCACACCCTCTTCAAACAGCCTGTTGCAAGTTCACCTAAATAATGCTAGCAATGATCACCAGAGAAGTTTCTATATGAACTAAGCTTACCGTCAAATTAGTGCATCTGAATTACAGCATATTCAGTTGGACTTTGACCCGCCCTGCTGTTTTACACACAATCTACAAATTTAAGAAAAATTTTTTATGAACGATGCCTTATGCAGTGATGCTAGCCACAAGATAACTGGAATCGGCATTTCCGGAGAATAGGACAGGCGTTCTAGTTATTAAGAATAACCAACGATAGTGAACGAAGCCTGTTTTTCCTCGCTGCCCGACTTCGGTGCATAAGAAGGAGGTATCGCCCTTGGAAGAACAGGAGTGGACGGAAAGTCTATTGTGACAACAGGTGTTTAGAGCCAAGTGAAGTGCACAAACGCCAACACTGGGTAAAGAAAACCGAATTTTTGATATTCCACGTGAATATTTAGCTCGGTTTAAAATCACTCGTTTGTTCATTCACTTTTCTCTTCCTACATCCAGGATTAATCGGCGCAGATAACTAAGCACATACCTGGCTTGCGCTAAATAGTCATGACTGGACCAGAAGGAGGGTTATTACGAAATGTCTAATAAACGGCGGGTATCCGGACGATATAAAACCAGCCTTTAGCACAAATTTAACAAATTAAAATGAATTCTGAGACAACTTGGACAATGTTCATTTAGGTTCGAAAAACTAAATTTTATTTTAGTTCATAGGAGAAAGTTGCACTCTGCAGAGCAGCCTGGCGAACGACTATTAGAGCAGGCGTGAGAAGCTTTGTGAAACAACGTTAGGAAAAGCTGTAGGACAAGCGAGCCATCCCGAAAAGCCTAATATTCCCAATGCAGTCTGCACCGTCTGAACTTCCACATCGTTTGGGTCATGGCAGGATCGGTCTTGTGGGCTAGCAGCGCACTCACCAGTGTACTTGCCCAAAGTAGCCACCTGGAATTGAAGTAATTTCGAATTATACTCTGGTAATTGTCTGCCTGACGCTGTCATCCTAAGAGTGAACACCTCAAAAATCGAATGGCTAATGAAGTGCCACCAGGCTACCCATTACCACCTTCTTGATGTGTTAATGGGTGTCTCCTGGTAAAACTTACATAGGGAGAAACTGATAGTGTCCAGAAACTTAAAATAACTCACGGATGCACAACTAACTGGTGTCGGTGCCCATTGCTAAGCTGTCATGTTTAGGCCGACTAACTGCTTGTAACAGGCCTTTGCACGTTCACTCACCAGTCTTATTCCCTCCGGGTTCTATCACTGTCAAGACCTTGCGTACAGACATACATTTTGTACAGATGTCCAGTGTCGACCAGCAAATCCGATTCGGATATAGACCATTCACATGTGAAAAAGCAGCTGCTAAGTGAAATGGTCTTACTTTGAGAGAGTATCTACCTCCCATTTAGTAAGCTGGAATCAAACTCAAATTATTAGCTGACGACACAACCGACCGTGAATTTTACTTCACATTTTATCCCATTCCGTGACTAATCTACAGTCGCTTTTCAGAATTTCTTCTAAAATTGCTCTTAGGCACATTTGGCTGAGAATATACGGGTACTATGATGAGACAGTCAAGTGCCACCGCCTGTGTTTAATACAGTGGGGAAACGCTCAAACCTAAAATTTAGCTCTTCTCTGACTGTGGAAAATCAATGATAATATATTACTCATAAAAACCAGTCGGGTCATTCAGAGTGACCTAATAAACCATTTTGGCTTTTCCTTTGTTCTTTTTTGAATTTTTACCGATTTTTTTTCATTTTATTTCAACGTGGCCATGTTAAGGAAGCAGATAAATGTTCAAGAACATAGTGTAGCTTCGGATAGACTTTCAAAGCCAACATCAGGTGGTTAACTCCACTGAACGCAGCTTCAAACAACTAGAAATTGAGAAATGTCAAACTCAACGTCCGCTGTGTTCTTCCTCAGACTAGTCTGGTGGTCCTCAAGTTATTTTGACATTATTGTTGTTGTTCGTTGCGAAAATGCGGATCTGTCTAGGAATTTGGTATCGGTCCACCTTTAGTGCAATTCCGAAAATGACTGGCGAGCACGATTACACACCATACGGCCGCCATGAATAAGTTTTTATTGGTCTTAGCTGTTTGTTCCAAAGTGACTGGTAACCTATGCGTTCCATTTGATCTCTTGCATTCTTTGATACCAGGTGATAGTGAACGACAAGTTAGAATGTGCAACCACCTAACTTGTTATTGAATTTAAGCAGCCCAAAAAGAAAGGTTTACATTATGGTCAGCCAGATTACAATAATTTAGTAAGCATCCCCAATGGATTGTTGTTTCTGAAAGGCGAAATGTCATGTCTCAAATATACATAAAGAACAAAACATATTCTGCCAGGATTACTTGAGCTTTTTGTCATTTTTTCACATCTCAACCAGACATTTACTGTCATTGATTTATAAACGAGAGATATAAAATTTTCGAAGCAGCGAATAGTCAGCGTCAAACCGGATCTAAGGAGGATACTCAGGCCCACACGAATGTCTCACGGAGGGTACGTAGCTCGAATAGTGCATGAGAAGGTACCCACCATCGTTTGAGAAAACCTTATCAATTCCGTGCTGGAAAATGATACTTTGTTCCAACTGGCATTCGTATATGATAGGTATATTACTCGAGTCTATCGGCATTTATCTAATGCGGCACAGCTTACTCTTTCAGCAGCCCACTCTGTTTGTATTGCCACATCCCTTTGTGCAGAAGAGCCAGTCCACAATGTGCATAAAAACATAGGTGCATATATACATATATATATATGTATATATATAAGCAAACCAAAGCGTCCGTGCGTTGTCCGTCGACGCAGCACATCTTCTATAACGGTTGCCTTCATTCTCTAACTTCCCTATTACAAACCAAATTTTGGACGTTTGCTTTTTGACTACACTAGGCCATCATCAGGTAGGTAGTAGTATGAGGTGATTGTGGGATTTTCAGTTGAGATTTCTTTTTGTAAGTGAAACTAGTATATGCTGAAAAGCCGGAAAGCGCGGTGAGGTTTTTTCGCTCTCAACAGTGCACATTTCACGGTTAAATTCCAGCCTGGAGGCCGCTGGTCCGAAAATTCCTGAATTTTGATGAGTGTGCACTACTAATGCAAGGAAGAAGGCCTTCACTGCGGAGTTGTCTATTTGAGAACGCCAACTGAACAGTTACAGACTATTGAACAGGGGAGCAAAACTCACATATGCATCTCGTTTACAAAACTGAATATCCATTTTCTCCTTGAACGCGTCTTCCTGAACTTTTCTGGATATTCTTTGACTGCTACTCAAATGCAAGCAAATACTACAAAGAGACTCCACAAATTCAGTAACAGATCTCACTTTTCAAGAGACGCAAAGCGGATTTACGGGAAGACGTGCTACTCACATGCCTCATCAGTAGTATCCACCGTTACACTAATAAGAATGGAACAGCTTTTCGGCCTAGATTGGCGTCAATACAAGACGAAAGCTCAGTTGAGAGTAATTCAAGATAGCTAATCGTCGGAACCTCACCACATTCCTATGCTGTGCGGAAGTTGCGATGAATGAACGCTAGAAAACAAATCTTTGTGTGGAAAGGAATAGTGTTGTCACTGACTCTGGCTTGGTAAAATTGCTGTGACCACTTATCAAACGAAATCACCTACTCGCAAACCCCTCCGCTCAATTTAACTCTATTTCCAGCACTGCTACAATCGTGCCCAGCCTGGAACTTCCGTCGATGGTCAGAATGTACTTTGTTGCTAATGCGCGTCTTACATTCCCACTTACAGCCACAGGATACACATCAATTTGTCATAATTACCCCGATTCAAACGCACGACTTCTTCGTATGCATTAACTTTGTATTCCTTGATCTAAACAGACAGTTTTCCTGGGAATTTTTTCCTAAATACAGCACCCCACAAAGAGAAACATGACCTCATGTATACATTGAAGCGTGCGAAAATATTCTTGGGGAAATGCGGCTTCAAAAGTAGGACCGGGGATTTTGTTGTCCACATAATTGCGTGCGTCAGTAATATAAACCTGAATTTTTCGTATATTTCAAAGCGTTATTCGAAGTAGTGCTTGTTCCGTCGTTGGTTTTTGCGGACCCTGACATTTGGGTTTTGTCACCTATGAAAGAGATGCCGTTAGCTGGGCGTCGGGTGGGTCATTCCTTTATCCCGATTGTGTTTATACTTTCCAAGCATTATCAAACACCTCTAAGGTGAGTGGTTGGTTGCGAGGTGACTTTCGTGTGAGTTGATGGGTTGACCTGGGATCTGAGTCGTGTTATGGCCCCTGACTACCTTTATTCCAGAAAATTCTTTCCCCCGTCGTGTTCGCCCTCATCTTCCTTTCTGGTCAGGTTTTCTTCCAGTTGATTGGTCGACCAGATATCTCCCTATTTTTGGTATTTTTCTTTCTTTGACCCCACTGGTCCTTTTGTCATTGTGCTGTACTTAGTTTCCCACGTGGTTTGATGTCGAGTGACTTCGTAAATCCTTCGTTTGTACGGGCTGACAGCTGACTTTTGGACTGATTTCTCCGACAAAATTCGGCCGTTTTGCCATTCTTTAATGAACAAGTATTTTGATGTTAACCCAACTGAAATGCTTTTCTCGGTCTTTGTGGAATGAGGCAAGTGACATTCTGTCATGCCCTCCACTGGCAAAGTTGTGTCGGCGTACTCTTTGGAAGAGCTGAGTTGTTCATATCACTGTAATTTTACTAATGCAAAACTACTTGTGCATATCACGTTTAATAGAGCACTACGGGAGAAAGGCTTAAGGAGAAAATCCACATTCACGTTTGCCAAAACGATGCAAGTGCAGCAAGTATGTGAGTGATTGCGGCAGAAAATTAATTGCTTCTAAGTATGCTATATAAGAAACGATCGTAATTCTCAAAACACGCCTAAAGATCATAACAGAGGATTACCGGAAGCATGTTTCGAGGTACATTAGTTTAGCACCGAAGACACTGTCAACCAATGCGTCATTAGCATACCCTCTACCAGTAAAGAAATCGTTGCTCCTAACTCTATGTTACCAGTGTTTTGTTGCAAATGCTCGTTTGGCAGTTGGTTGTGTTCGCGTCACTGTCAGTCGGGTAGACACTTAAAATAATCATACTGATAAGAAAGACAGTTCAGATCAATAGTGTTCCACAGAGAGCTAACAGATGGTGACTGATGGGAATGTAACCCAATCAAACAGAACTGATGAGTCAGTACGTTTCACCAAGCGACCAGTTTTTCGCTCAAGTTGCGCTAATTCGACTGAGATGCCAAAAACCAGTGGTACGAGACTTTTGGCAGTGTAGAAAGTCAGTGGCCGGACAAAAAACAACGAACCTGAATCACTTATCCTTGCTGTTTATTGTTAGCTTGAGTTCATGATGCGATCATGGTTACCCGCATAAACGATGGGATTTTTCTGGCGAAACAAAGCAAAAACCGATATAATCTTTTCAGAACAGTTTGCAAAATTGTTGTCACTAATGCGATGACGATTTACCTTTTTGTCAGCGCCTGAGCAAATACTCTATATGTGCGTCCTGAAATTCCGCTAACGAGCTGGAGGATGTCGAGTGATTGTAAAAGTGTCAGAGTGTAGGTGCTGCCACTGAGACATCAAGTGAATCATGCGGTCTTCACGATCAGTATCATGCTGCTCCACTGTGGCACAATTGGTCAAATGGTCAAGTCTCTGTAGTTTCTGTTTGTCAAAGGTTCTCTCCAAACCCATCGTTTTTCCCGTAGTCCTCATCTCAATTCATTTAAATGCTTATGCAAATAATCTGACCTTCGCAAGCATACAGTTCTTGCATTCCCGTGAAAGAAACCAGTTATCGTGATCAGTAAATTATGGTTTAGTAGGCTGGTGCGCGTAGGCACGGTGCGCAATATACTGTTTTCACTAGGGACTAAGAATACACAATTTGCTAGTCTATTTCCTCAAACCAAAAAGGATTCAGCAGACATTCAGCGCGCATACCGGAAGGGTTGGTGCGTTTAACTTTCTTCGCTCAAACACACTTACCTTTGAGTTTACCTGGAAAATACCACCTTTTCACCCACCGATGACGCGCCAGTGAATTACTTGACATTCACTGACATATTCAGAAAATCGATGTTAGTGCTAGATATCGCACGGTAAACTGTATTTAAGCGAAAAAATACTTATTAGACAAGAAAAAATACTTATATTAGACACTTATACTTATATTAGACAATTAGACAAATCCGTTATAATTAGACACGCTGGGCCAGAAGCGTTGGCAATCAAACCGCTGGAATGGTTGAATAATGCGTTCAGTTTGGACGCTCTTTGAACTGGCAAGAAGAGATAGGATGGGGTAAGTCAGAGAAAGTCAACCGCAGATAATCATACCGTTTCGTCAGTTTGGTGGTTTTCATAGACCCTCCATTATGATTGAGTTAGGAAGATGTAACGATAAAATACGCAAGTGAGTGCACCAAAACACCGAGTTTATGTAGAACACGACATTAGGTATGACGTTAAAAAAGTTTAACTACGCAATATCCGCCACCACAGATTTGAAAAGATCTTACCGAAGCATCATACTCCCAGGGGTTCAGCACATTGGCGTTAAGTTCCGACATACTGCATCATGAAGTCAGAACATATAAAGCAGAGTATTTAGTCAGGTGTATACGTAAGACACGCTGAACGAAAATGTCTCTTTTCGGTACGTATTGCGTTCCGTATTACGAACAAAGTCGACGGGTTTCTTGCTAAAATGTTGAGTTCAAAAATCCATTCCTGGCTACGGTGCCCCGGGCCCTGCAAAACACTTTCAAAACAATCCTAAAGGGGCATTGTATTACCGCTCAGCTTGATATAATGGGGAGGAAGGTATAATCGTTGTGAGTGGCAGCTCCAAATTGATTGTCATACATGTAGCGCTAATGTTGATCGGACTGCGCTTTCTAAAAGCCAAAAACATGTTCACTAGAGACACTGACAAGTCGTCTGGTGAAAACTCATCCAAGGAACAGGAGTGTTAAACTCTGAAAAATTTTGTTTTCATGATAGTGTGGCAACAAATAAATCCCTCCTTAAGCTGATCAAAAACTCGGCTGAAAAACGATATTTTATGAGACATCATTCTTTAGGCAGTAGATGCCTTGTATACGGCTGCAGGGTGAAAAAAACAAATCGGTTTTTCAGCAATTTCTATGTAAATGTGCATACAAACCAAGCCATAAATCGTAGAAAAATGACAAACAAGAGAAACTATGTGCTGACTAGTACCCGGTACCGTCCAAGCGCTTCTCCTCAAGCAACAAGCTCTCTCCATCTATTAGGAATACCCCCTAGCACAGATCTCCCTGAAATGTGCACCCCGGCTACTCTAGTGGGCAGAGTAATATGTAGGGATATGTCCGCATCACAATGGATTAGTGACTGCCGCATTTTACGCCATTTTCATATAATACTTGTCCTAATCTCACGTCTCCCCATTTTGGTCAGAAGTGATTGGCAATTGCAAAATGTGGGGGCGTTTGATTGGATATTAGGCCGATGTGTTTCAATATTTTCGGATAAATATAAGCGCCCCACTGGCGAGCTTTATTATCGAGAATGCAACCCTTTTTGGTTGGACAGTTTCTCCTCCTAACAGCTCTTGTCTGTGCAGGTGGGTATGAGTGTTGTTTGCATACACTGTTTTGAATGTTTCTTTACTAGACTACTGTACGTCATCATGTGCATTTTCTCGAAATATGCGTATAATCGTACTGGTTTAATTATACTCTTCAACTTGGGGGCTTTATTTCTTTTTGTTTATATACCGTTGTGTCATGGAGCATACAGTAGTTTTTTTTTGTGTGCATGTGTTAGAATCTGGTTACAATCAAAATACTAGCACCTCTATGTGTTTCTGTTGGTTAAATCATCAAAGACGACAAGGCCAACATTGTCTTAGTGGAGAAAAATATACGCACCGGGAATTCAGCCTACGTAATTTTACCTAGCGTAAGTCTTCATCCTGACAGAACAGAAGCAAACACGGTGTTAATCAGGCGCGCCGTGCACAAGATGGCACGGATGCAACTGGATGTGGTGGTACCCGAAAGAGTAGTTTTTTACTTCAGATGACAATAGCATGTTTGTGGATTTTCCTGCGGGGAGTATAGAACCGGATGCGGACGTCTCCACATTAAAAGGGATGACTGATTGAGAAACACGAAAAGAGATGCGCTTTGAAGGGGTGTTCCCCTCTCCAGGGCAGCAATCTAGTCATTATTTACAAGGTCCATGTTCACACTGTCTATGTTTCGAAACTAAACCATCCAAAGTGGGCAATTTTCACAGCACTCAGTAATCTTCCTCGGTCTTGTATGGTTTCCGTACGTATAAATCTAAGGTTAGCTTAAGCTGACACACTGTTGCACCTGCTGGTATGTATGCATACTAGCTTTTGGACTGAGATGGACAAAGCAACCTTCAACTTTGATTCCCAATCGAATGAACGGAGTCTGAACTGAAGCTGAGAGTTTGGAGCCCAACGGTCTTCATATTGACAGGGGGTACTTTTTGCAGAACCTGGAGTTCCGAAGAAGTTTTTTAAAAAATAAAGTGATTATCAGCATCCTACGATTCTAGCTATCTGTTTATATAATTACAATTCAGATTACTCCAGTCGCCCCAAGAGTACCTGCCGCCTAAGCCGTGTCATATTGATTCCATTTTGAGTGCGTTATTTCTCTGACATGAGCAAGTACATATTACTCTAGCGAAACACGCTCGCTTAAAAATTAGACTGATGTATACGGGGCATATGATTTACACATATTCTCAGCTGAATCTCTTGTTTGTGATACTCTTCAAGTGAATGCGTTGCACAAAGCCTTCTGTTGTTTCAGTGGTTATGATATATATCGATATATTGGAATATACCTTCATGACGTAACACACTTCTAAGGTTGCTGAAAAACATTCGGTTGGCAATCAAACTCAAAATTTGCCCAACAGCCAGTTTTCGTTCGAAACTGTTATTTGTCGTTGAAATCATATCCTGCCTTTAGGAAAGTCTTAGTACAATCACAAAAACCACTATTTCTCTTAGTTATGAAGCTATTACTTACTAGACAATTAAATATCATAGGAACAGGAAACCAGAAATGGCTAGACGCCTGGATTAACCTTTTCTTAATGTGGGCTTAATTTCACGATTTTTTTATATAGGTTAGTTTTTCCCTGCTATGCTCACTATTTAATGACCCCAGACCTGCCTTTTAGTAGTCTCACAACCTGTGGAAAGCAGGCAATTACAAATACCAGTGTTTGTAAGTCTCTCAGAGAGCCTTGCCAAGTTCTTTAGCACAATTTGTTTTGGGAGGCATTGCTTTATTCAAGAGCCGCGCTATGTTCTATCAGCTGGTCACCGCCATTATGTGAGCAATGTCACAAGAGACTGTAATATAAGTGCATGTTTGTTCCTTACATTCACTCTTTATTCTTCACGTTACCACCAGCCCTTAAAAATGGTTATAGGTACTCAATTTGTTAAATATTGCGGCTCTGTGATATGCGAAATCGAAAGTTGTTCACCTAAATAAATCCGGTGGAGGGGTATAAACGTTGCTCCGACGTATATGGCAAACATATCTGGGCGAACAGCCTGAGAGTTAGTGTCGGTTGTTAACTGATAATCCCATTTACAAATAGACTGTTACTTTATCTCACTGCCTATAATAGTAAATAGAGTGTGGATTAATCGGAACCCCGACCAGCTGCCCACCAAACTATTAGACATGGAAACTACTAGCCGGGGTGGTCGCGAGTTCCAAACTCCCTAACGTTTCATGAGATATGCACTGCTGATGAAGTCAATTAAGTATAAAACAATTCTACAGTGCTTCTTGGCTCTTCGGCATAGATTGGCCTCTCTAAAAGTAACAAATCTCCAGTAAAAATGAGATGAATTATACAGGATTGGAAGAAGCTTGTAGTGGTATATGCTAGTTGTTTTTCTAGTTCTAGTTCTAGTTAGAGAAAGTAAACAATAAAGTATTACCTCCTAACCTAAATAACCTAAATTAATATTTTTATTAGATGAAGATAAATCATATTGCAAAGTGCACTTTAAACCTCCGAGTTGAGCGCTCCCGAACTGTGAACGGTAATCAGACTTTTAGTTTATGAGGTCTAAGTTAAACGACGGATTTGTTTTATCACACCAGTTGTGGCGCAAACAAGTTAATGAATGTGGGAGGCGGTTTTAATTTTTAGCTATTTAATGCTGAAGATCTCTGACTTCTGATATTGTCTCTCTTTGGAAGCTTATTAGATGCAGGTATTGCAAGCACATTTTCATGTTTCGGAACCAATTAGGTCCATTCATTTTTTATATAGGATCTAAATATGCACTTACCGAATCCTCCAGAGAGCTGTTTTTTGAAGGTCTATAGTGAATAGTAGTTTGCGTGGAGTGCCATTTAAACAGAAGAGGCAAGCAACTTTTGGGGAATCCGTAAATTCATGATCGTTCAGGGTTTGTTCAGTACAGCGAGGGTCAATTACCAGATTCTTGGTATTTCACAGCAGAGCGGACTCTTGAGCTTTGCCTGGAGTTACCAGATTCTTGGTATTTCACAGCAGAGAGGACTCTTGAGCTCTGCCTGGAATGGTTCCAGCATGCCACATGCGACTTCATGTACAGTGACATATCTTCAGTGGCCGTTGCTGCATACAATAAACACAGTCGAACAAACAACACTCGTGTAGATCGGGCTACTTGTTTTAACGGTCCCAAAGCTGGTCAAACGACTGCATACTTTGAAACGAGTCGCCAGTTTTGAGTACTCAGAATAAGCAACTGAGTCGATGAAAGGGATATTTTTATATTCTTAACACTACTGTTTCACAAATTCAGCTCTCTTGCGGTGGCCGCCCGATGTGATGTAAACTGTAGCTTCACTGTTCATATTAATTATTTAATGTCCGTAGGTGCTGATGAGGAAAGAACAATCCTCATGTCGCGGTGACTTAAACAGACATGCGGTCTATTTACAAAAGTGGTCAAAAGAGAGCTGGTGTACTGTAGTCCAGCAGAGCATCCGTCCGTCTTACTCAAAAACAAAACCTAATGATTTGCCGTTACACCGTTACACCTCTACTGAATGACTAGTGCAACCAAGAGGAATTTCCTTGCCTTTTGGGAACTTTTGATACTATACTGCGCCCTCCGACCGCGACAATACCTGCAATCATCCAGGTTTTCCTCCCTGCATTCACCTACATATCCTATCTCCATATTCTTCCATTTGTTCTTCACAAAGTGTCTAAAACCAGAAATATAAGCACATCTTGTCCAGTTTTCTCCTTTCCGAGGCTTCTTGACTCAATCCACACTAGTGAGGGGCACCGTGTAACAAAACTTATAAAGCCACCAGTCTTATCTCTCAACTAGGTAGCTAAGTGAATTACTCTATCAGGGCATCTTACGAGCCGAAATCAAGTCACGTGAGTACCATAAGAGGCCTATTAGATATTATTCTGCCGGTCCCGATTAATCATAAGTGAGGAGAGACATCGATTGGGCTGTACTCCATACTAGCTAGCCACCAGAACAAATGCTTCGTACTGAGAGGTCCGTGTCATGTGCAATGTAACCTAATAAAAGAGGCTGCCGCAATCTGTTAACTGTTCGTTTCAGCATACCACAAAACTTTATATACATATATATACATATATATATAAACATATATATTCGTTGCCATACCACCAATACTAAAGCTAAAGGATACGTAATGCGTGTTTTCATTCTGTCATTCCATTTTAGATGGCTTCTCCATATATTCACAACCTTCAGCAAGTGGGATGGACCTGACGAAAAACTCATGTTTCTTTGTACTCAGGGAAGCGGAAGGAAGGCTAACTTCACCCGACCATCCGTTAAAGTATCCCGGGAACTTGACCTGTATGTGGATCATTGCTAGGCCTGTGGGATGTACAATTCAGTTAACTATTTCCAACTTCTCAGTAAGTGGTTGCAATAAACTTGCACAAAACATATTATTCAAACATTATTCGTGTAGTTTTAGTTTGCTTTGAAACTGAATGAGGGATTTTGTTTCCAAGTCAGCTGGTCGTCATTCTTGTCACATCCGGGGGTCCGATTTGAAACTCTCGTGTGCGGCGGCGTGCTCAAAAGCAATGCATGGTTGGCATACTTGCGATGCGAAGGCCACAAACAGTCAGGTGAATTTCACGGTGCCTTCCAATTACTTTGTTAAATTTATCATACAACTTCGACTGTCCATTGGCTGGATGAGCATGGGCGTTAGTTGCTGTGGCGCTGGCTCTCGGTTTTCAAAACTTCGGGCTCTTGTTCATCCACAGTTCGTCTCACACTATTGTGGCCAAGACGAAACGTTAAATGACGGAATTAGAAATCCGGTGATCAGGGTTTCGGTGTGGTTTATGTTATTATGGAAGTTATTATTCCTCACCTTTTGACGCCAAAGGTAAAACCCGTAGAGAATTTACAATGACTTGTTTGAGACCAAAACCCAATCCCTCTGTCACGTAGAAACCAAAGAGGAATGTGATTCATCTTTTACCGCCAGTTTTGATCGAAAGGGTAAACATATCGTTTTCATATTTTCATCACTTTCCTCCGAACATTTCCTCTACCGGTCTTGTGAACCTATTTCGGTCAGTAACAATCAATCTCATTGTTTGTAATTGCACACTCAGCTCGATCAGCCAAAGGGTTTGGCTCAGGTGATCAGTCCTCATGAAGCACACGAAGTTTTAAAAAGGCCGCTCCGTTTTCTATCGACCTTTTTGGCACCCTCTAAACGTGGAGTATTCGAATTTCAAAAGTTTTTGCTGACGATATGTTTCTTCTTGTATCAACGACTATTCGTCCTGGGCTGGAAAACGCTTCTTTTATCTAGCAGCTCCGTGTCATGATATCCTCTGAAATGCGGGCCAAACAAATGTCCTTGCTGAATGAACTTGACAAAGTTTTGCTGTTTCTCCACCACAATAAAATTAGCTTGGCTTTTCTAGGTCCCGCCTGTAACTCTGGACGATACCTTTCATGTAGCGGTGAATGGAACCATTAATTTTACCAACCGATCAATTTAGCTGTAAAATGGCGCATGGTTCACCACTTTTAAAATCGCTTGTCATCCGAGGTTATAAATCCAGCTAACTGAGAACAGCGGGTAAATGGTACAGATCAATGTTAGCTGCATGTAATATGTTAGTCCATGGGATGCATTTGGTCAATCTCTCGAGGCTCCTTATTTTATTGTAGTCTTGATCTACATTAGTTCAGTTCAGTTGAAATGGTACGAAATCCTCCAAAGATCACTGCTCAACGTAATGGACAGCTCTTCAAGAGGACGTTATTCCGTGCACACCCCCAATAAATGACATGTGACTTGGATGCAGTCTTATGCCCTTATTCAGGTCCTGTAGTACCCGAAACATGCCTATCGCACCGTTCGTGTAGGAAGCACATGCGCATGAATCGGGGTCAGTGAGTACTTTCGTTGGGTAATAACAACAGACTTCATGAAAACATCGCATCTTGAGTAACACAAAGCCAGTTCGGGCACAAGACTGTTACACACGAAGGGATTGCAGCGTGAACCAGGGGGAAGTAGAATGGATATGATTCCATGGGTTTGAACATCGCGGTGTCCAAGCCATAACCTTGCTGGCTGGCTGCTATTGACGTTCAAGGCCAACCGATGCCCACGTAGACTGTAGCACTTCGATCAGAGGTCGTGGTTAATTTCGCATCACGTGTGGAACTACAGAGGCAACTTTCTGCAGGTTGGTGCATTGAAAATCGGTTAAGTGACTACTGACTGCCCCTTCAGCATTCAATGACTTGATCAACGTGGGTATGTGGAATCAAGAATAATGTGGAATGTGTTACTGGGGTTTTGTGCGGTTATACGATGCTATGTCCTTTAAAGGATACGTAAATGTGCTATAACTGTGCAGTAACTGGTGTGGGCAAAATCTTCCCCGGGACTTTCAGTCCACATGCTCCTATAGAGTTTCAATTCGAAATGCTCATTAAACAGCCCACCTTGAATCGGATCACCGGGTGGTTAGGCACATCCATCCCAATTAGGACACATTGTCAGCAAGACTAGGTGGGCAAAGTTTTTTTCTTTTTGCCTGTGTCTGTATAGTTTCTAGAACAATGTTAGATGTTCGCGAACTACACTCATTTGCAAACCACTCTGGTTTTTACGGGGTATTCAAGTGAACCCAAACTGAGGTTCTCGTTTACGACATTCTTCAACTGAGTGAGCTACACAAAAGCTGTCTTATGTTTTAGTTTGTACGACATTCGAGATTTTGCAGTGTCTTTTCTTCAGTGACAACTACTTAAAAAGCTTCTGAAAACTCTTTGGCAGCGAATGACCGGGTTTACCCCTTTTAGTGCTCATCAAGAAGGCACAGTCCCGAAGTTTACCTCAAACTCACGTGAAAGCAAAGCCAAACTTAAATACGAAATTCGCAAGCAGAGAAGAAGATTAGGGCATTAACTATTCAACCCCTCAACCAGTGACTAAATGTTCGCAATCCAACAACCGACGGGCTTTTTTCTCACAAGATTTAGCCAATCTAGGCTTCGACCGGTTTAGTCCTTCTAGTATGCATACCAATCCTCAGCTGAACGGAAGGCGTTGAACATCTCTAAAAGTTGCTTCCTGTCATCTTGGGTTCGGGTGTGTGTGCGGAGTTTGCAAACTATGATTTGCCATAAACCGATATTCGCGATTCATCAGAAAATAAGGTTGGTTTAATTTTGGACATTTTAGCGACCTTCCCTGTCCTGGTGAAACTAATCATGTTACTCAGGCAGCCCAAGCACATCATTCACAACTCGAACATGCCCGCTGGTTCGTCTGGTGTGCGCTAGGGAATTTGTGTAAACACATCCTCGTCGAAACTCTCATCTCTGAAGTTACAATCCCACCAGGGCCAACGAATTGCAATATTGATGAAGTCTAGTAGGACAAAAATCCCGAGTCCACTGCTTCCTCCCAGAATATTTGTTCTATGAGAGAAAGTGGATGCATTTGAAAGAGCATGATGTATATATGGAATGTATTATTTTTATAGCAGAAGGTGACCATCGCTGGTGCCAGTTCAGACAGTGATTTTCACAGGGGATCGATTTAAATTTAGGTTGGATCCTGGTGACCTTTTGCATATGGAGTTGTTTTATAGCCTGTGCCCTCCTGACTAAAGACTCATAAGTGGAGAAAAACTGGGCTAATCATCAAAGCGATTTGCTTCACTAATGTATGATCAACCTTGGAAGTCTGGTCAGAAATGACTGAACTACAAACGATAAATGGCCTTTATTCGAGAACCCACTGGATACATGGTCTCATAAATACTGCAAATGCATGCCCTCAATATATAAATAACGCTTTTGTGGTTCGACCAAATCACTGCCATATTTAGTGAGCTCCTCACTCTACAGGCACCACAAAAATAGTAAATACAATATGAACACATGAAAACTTATGTTCGATCCGTTTTTGAATACTCCAACCATGTACACTGATTTCGCAGGAGTTTCATAAGTTTCCAACAAAGGAATATCTCCCAATATTTCCACAGTTTCACTACACCGCCATTCGCTTGCACTTCCTGACAACTGTCCGCACACCGTACGGCACACGCGCGCTCACAAAGGGACGTAACATATTATCCTTATTTGTTCATATGTTTATGCAACGTTCTAAACCCGACCGCAGAGTTACCGAGCATAGGACAATGGAGCATGTTATTGTGAGTACCACGAGTGTTGATGAAGACTAGTCATCTCCTGTCATCCACTTAGGATATCCTTGTATGGGGGACACTGTGTCTGAAAAAAATGAGATCAGTTACAGCCAAATGAATGAAACAACAGATAATTCTGGGCTGAGCCAGCAAGTGGTGTACCTACATCCTAAAAAGGAACATTCTGGGAAGACTGAGCAAAATTGGTGACTTCCAAGAGATAATCCCTTCTGGAGGTGGTTTCTATAGAGATGAACAACTGTACTAGTGAGAGAGAGAGAGAATGGCTTTAATCCCAACCGATTGGACTATTCGTTTGACAACTTAAATCAATGGGGGACGGATTTTGACTAGTCTGCTAATATTTTTCGACTGGTTCAGGCGGTAGTGTACAGGATGTGACGGTGATTTTACAAATAAATGTGACAATATCAGCCCCAAGGTACTCAATGGATAACAACATACCATTTGTACGATTACTCTGTTCATACTGACTCGTCAGAAAAGACCATGTCTCATAACCAATCAATCTTATCTGATCCCTTGAACAGTACCCCAATTTGATCGTTGGTTTGTTCGCTAAGCTGGGCAATTTGATTGCAAACGTTTCATCACCAATCGAGGTGACATCATCAGTGCGTTAGTTGGGGGCGTGGTGGAGTTTAGCGATGGGTTGGTGGTTGTGCGTTGAGTAGTGTTACTTATGTGTTACTATACGTGCTGCTATCTGAGGCTGACCTTTGGTTGCGATCGGGCAGTTCCATTGGTTGATCTGTTATCCTGTGTCCTCATTCGCTGATGCCCACGTGACATTTGAGCTTGGCATTCCCCGCCGTCGTACTCTGGTCGACGCTGGAGTGGCCTTTGTCCTCTGCCCTTCCGAGTTTCGGCTTGTTACCTTTATTGATTTGACATCAAGGAGTTCCTTGTTTCTTTGTGAATCCAATATTCGGCCCTCCTTGAGTATTCCGGTCGAGATGCTGGTCCTTTGCACGTAGAGGTGTACATTGGATCCAGTTCGATGCACCGGTTGATCGAATCCGCCGTGGAGTACCATGCTCCCGGAAATTTCCTTCTTGTCTCGTGTCTCCGTGAGTCAAATTTTTTGCGTTTTTGATAATGAGTTTGTGGCCTTTTTGGTCTTCGTGTATGGATATCAAGGATAGAGGGTCATGTCTCCTGACGGCCGTGCTGTGTTCCTTTATTCGTGTGCATAACTTCCTCCCGGTTGTAGTTGTTGCCGGTGATTTGGGATATCCCATTGTTCCTCTTTGTTTTATCTCGGTTGTCCTTCGGTCTAGAGATTAGTTTCCTTAGGGTGGCATTCGGCACGTGAGCCACGAGGATCCCTTTTTGATCCAATAATCTGATTGCGAGTTCCGATATATTATTGATGTAAGGCAGAACTACCCGTCTGGTGCCATGTTCTTGCTGTTGCTGTTGTTGAGATGTCTTCTGCTTCAAGCCTCTCTTGATAAAACGCCTTGGATACCCACTGTTCTGGAATATTCTGAATAGATGGTTTTCTTCCTTTTTCCGTAGTTCTGTGGTGCTGCGATGTGTCTCATCCCTCTTGAACAGGGTTTGGACGCAGCTCTTCTTGTGGTTTGCTGGGTGATTGCTGTTGTAGTTCATTATTTGATCCGTGTGTGTCTTTTTCTGGTATATGCAGGTTTCCAGAGTCCCATCCACCTTTTCTTTCACTAAAATGTTCAAGAATGGTAATCGATTGTTCCTCTTCAGTTCGTTTGTAAACTCGATATCTGCAAATGTGGTGTTGAGCAGTCCATGTGTACTGAATCTTGTTTCATGATGACAAAGGTATTATCCAAGTAGCTGATCCACAGCTTTGGACTGATGATCAGCAGTACCGCGCGCTCTACTCTTTGCATTACCACCTCGGCGATAAATCCTGAAATTGGAGATCCCAGTGGAGCTCCTTTCAGCTGTTGATATATTTGTAAAGTATGTATCCATACAAAGGTCCTACAGCTCGCATAGACTGTCACGCTTCATGGCTTCTGTCGTGTTCGGATTATTCTGAAGCAGTTCTGCTATGGTTTCTCTGGCGAGGTTGTGGATGACTGAAGTGAACAGTGATGTGACATCAAATGAAAGCATGATTTTATCGTATTCCATACTGAAGTTCCGTAGTTTGCGTAGAAACTGGCCTGCATTACTGATTTTGTGTTTCGACCCAGAAATTAAGTGTTTCAATCTTCTCCATAAATCTTTTGCTAATTTATAAGATGCGGTTCCCGGAATTGAAACGATTGGTCTAAGTGGAGTTCCTTCTTTGTGTATCTTTGGTAGTCCGCGGAATTGTACAATGTTCGTATTATCGGCCTTCATTTTTCATCGCTCCTGTCTGGTTATCTCATGTGTTGCTTGCACTTTCTTGAGCGTCGTGTTGATTCGACTGATGATGTTTGAAGTTGGATCGATTGACTTCTAGGTATCATTTAGCAGCTCGACGGACAAACTACTGATATTTGACAGCTACACATTCCTTTTTCAAAAAAAGACGACTGTGCTGCCACTCACAATTAATTTGGCTTTCTTATTTTTTACAAATACTGGAATCCCATCTAACGGAACCATTATAAAAGTATCTGTCTACTCCTCCGGGTCATTCCTTGTCGTAGCATCACACAATAGGTGGTGGTGGGCTGGAAACCATGTTATGAATTCCATACATGTGTGGCCTCTTCTCAGTGAGAAGATACGCTCGTGATAATCATTCTATCTGATTGGTTACATTTTTCCCTATACTGTGGTTTGAACTGAGTAGAGTGTAGGGTGAAAGCAAACTGATTAAAATCTCGTGAGCACTAAGTTTAATGAAGAACACGAAGGAGCCTTCTTCCTAATGGCCATCAAATATAGTAGTAGACTACGAGATATTTCTGCATTCTTCTTGTAAATCTTTCCACTTTGATCAGGGTAACTATGTGAAAGTGGTACTTTTAGCAGGGGCTCCCAAATGGCATCTTCAGAGCGGATACACGGACCACAATCCTTCCTCCTGGAAAGACCTCCTAGAAAAACAACATCAAATTAGTTTCTTTTGAGACTTCAGCAAGTGAATATCCGATTGCGGGAAAAGGGCAAAACTTGGTAGCTTCTGGTGGTTGGTTTCCGTAGAGGAAAAAGCAGTAATACTCCTTTGTCATTCAGATTAGACGCAGTAGTCGACACCCATTGCCACTTGGAGAACACTCATTCCTTAATCTAGTGTTAAAACATTTACAGTATCCGGCGTGAGAATTCCGCTTTCTGTTATGTGCTCGGAGTGTAATCTTTGTTGTGTGGAAATTTTAACACTTGACAATCGTAATGAATAAATGCACAAAAGTTTATTTTAACACTTGACAATCGTAATGAATAATGCACAAAAGTTTTCGGGACAATAATGTTACCACTGGAAAAAGAAATCACTTATCCCTTCAGTAATAGAACGCTTGAATCCACGCAAATGTATATGGACGTATGATCAAAACATCATCGCCGAACGAACCACCGTGCACGTCCGATGACATAATACTAAATTGAAAAGTCTTAAACCTATCTTTGGGCTTGATAGTGGACATGAGACACCACTACAACCAGCAGCACACAAGGTAGCTTTGAAATACACAGTCACTACCAACATAATGTGCAGGATTGGCTGGCGAAGATATTGGTGGTGGGCTCGTCTGTCCCGTTTTAAAGCTGTTTGAATCCAGACAAACTGTTGTAGATTTTGGATTACCCTCACCAGCAACCTGTAGGGAGTTAGCCGCCTGGAAAACATGGAAATCCCTGACCATTCCGCAGATGATCGAGGATACAAGCAGTCCTCTATGAAAACCTCTACTGGCCAGACAATCACGTACTCTGAAACCCTTCAGCATTTTTGTCCGTCTGTTCTGTGAACTTGTGGGTATTGTTCATCATTAGTCATAACTAAACGCCGTCGAAAGTAGCGACTCGCTTGCCTTGACGCGTGATTATTCGCTAAAACCTTCCTCTACATCCATTTCATCTTGCAACAAATTCGTAGAGAAATTCCGAATGCTTCTCTATTCACATCAATAGCTTTTAAACTAGACGGTCTTAAAAGGCTTTGATTTTAATGCAGAAAGCTTATTTATGCCTATCAAGATGAGGTAGATCTAAGGAGAGCGCTGGAGTTTGCGCATTCTTGAGAGACGGGGTCGAACATGGTGGGAATGTACACACCATAATGGAGAATCCGAAAGGTGTTTTTTCATTATTTGGCCACAACAGACAACTGTTCTGCAAAATTCGAATAATAAGATGTTTACCTCATTTGTATTCGGACTATTTCAGCTTGAGAAAGGTTTCGATTTCCTGAATATGTATGATGGAACCGACATCCCACCCGCGCTTTTGGGCAAATGGAGTGGATATGACGTGCCTCCCGTAGTTCAGTCAACAACCAATCACTTGGTACTTCTAATGACCAGCGACAAGTTTCTGGAATTCTCCGGATTCACCGCCAACTACACATCTTGTAAGTTTGATCTGTAAGTTTCATCCACTTTTTCAACTTGCTGTTAGTGTTCAAAGCTCATGCAACCACCCCCTTGAGAAATGCGGATCTCAGGAGTTCCGATGGTAATAACGTAGACCTATAATAATCATCAGCTCCGAAGCGTTACTAAACATGATTTTTTATGCATGGACTATCGATTGTGCAACTTGGACTTCAGTTGAAGCAATAGTAACTCCGGTTGTGTGAGAAATGTCTTCAAAAGCAGAAATAATACCTTCTTGAGGACCAAAGATCCCATTTAATTCTAATCTCAGGTCTTGATTTTTTTTAAACTTTTATATAATTTCAGTGGTAAATCCAACTATTTATGCTGTGCCCTGTCAAATAAGTTTACAAGTCTGAATGCTTTAGAACACGATGACAAGCTAATTAATATCATATAAACACACGTGAATGTTATTGTTTCGTCTACTCGTAACAAGCATAAATCCAAGTATGGTAAAAACTGGAGACCAACACTTGTCTGATAAGCCCCAAGGAGGGCTAAACCGGTAGTGAGCTGTCAAAACTTTCAGAAATCTTACAAGTAGTACGTTCTTTTATTGATAAAAACACTGGTTCTTGTTTGCCAAGTCTAGTACAGGGTGAATCGGATATGTGCGAAGAAGGAATACGCGCACCGATGTTTGCGGTACCATATTTATTAAGTGTCGTAGGACCATAAAATTAAAATCAATCGAATTTGAGTTTCGAGAAATTGTAACAGTATATTTCAGTGATGTGCAAAAGGTTGGCAAACAAAACTTCATCTTGAAGTTCTCACAAATTTACCATCTTGAACAACAGTCAATCAATTAGAACGACTCAAGGGAGCAGTAGTACTGGATTGCCGGTATTGCGGTTGTCGCAATTACTTAAAAAACGGCAAAATCTACTGATGGTGTGCTTGTTAAAAGCAGCAAGTGAGATAGTCCATTGCGCGACCTACCTGCTGAGCTGCATGTTTGAGTGGTGACCTCGGATGTCAGTACTACACGATAGCTCTGAAGTGTTTTAGTATGGGTGGCTCTATCAGATAGGCATTTTACTAGACAGTCGGACACAGTAACTGATACAGAAATGTAATCCAAACGAAGAGTGACTGCCTCCCATCTGCAAATCATAACCAGCTGGGTGGCTCTGCTTTGGGGCAGACCAGGCATTATTTGATAGCCTTTAAGCCAGAATTTCAGACTATGAATGCTGTACTAACTGGGCCAATTGCCTTCGAGGAAACTGCTTGTAAGAATGTTTCGAATGTTCAGTCGGTGGACCAGGAATGTGTCTCTACAAGTGGTGCTCAGGTATATTGTATTAAGTAGTTGATATCAACCTTTATCAGGAAAGCAGGCTCTCACTCTTTGTAAAGCACAACGATTTTAAAAGCACGCCCAGGTTCTATACGAGTTCATGGAAAACACTTAGCACCTGATTAAAGTAAAAGAGACTAGTCCTTGAACAGGCGGAACACGGCTGCTTCATGAGGAAACAAACGCCTTCCTCGTTTCCACGTTATCAGCTGAAGTAGATTTCGGGATAAAAGATACTAAATAAAATGACCTAATTTGTGTTATACCCATTATGATACGCCGTTCATGATAGCTTTTGCACAAACCTTACTTTTTTGGGGGTACACAAAGTCAATTTGTGATCGATCGTAGCCATAATCTACCTACATCACTTGTCTGAAACTTTGAAGCCTAACGCGATGCGTTGCCACAGCATACATCGTTTCGTCCCTGTCGGTTGGGCTGGCTTTTTCCAGTGTACATTCTCTTGTTCCGTAAATATTACAAAGCATTATATGAGAGGCTCTCTATGTTTATCATGATGGTGGGCATCACCAAGTAAACTACTGAGTAAACTACTGAGATACATTAATCTTATCTTATCTTCTGCTAGCTCTTAATGCTGACTAGTTAATCGCCGGTTTTCCTATTTGGAACACATTTTTTCCGCTAAGCCTTGCTGGAAAAAAACGAGCAATACGTTTCGGCAGCATTTTAGCTATTGATTTCAGGTAGCCAGGATGTGAGCTCCCTAAGTTAAGTTAACCACTTTGTTGCAATAATACTTTCCTTTGTACTACCTCCGGGATTCAGGGATGGTGGCTTACCGCGGAATGATATAACATCTCGATACAGCCTCTCTATTTTCATTCGAATCTGATGTGCGACGGAGGTGTTTTCTTGCTCCAAGTAATTAGTGGGAGAAGACGTATTCTAAAAAGGATTGGAAATTCTACGGGCGCAGCTGAGTCCCAGAATATCTCGTTGGAGTATTCCAAGAGCACTTTTGCTACATGGGTTTGCCAGTTTGATGTTGGTTTCTAATTTGCGCATATTTTACTTGGTACTGATAGATTTTTCCCATTCTCCGTGAGGCTGCTCTGCGGAAAGAAAGCAAAAGCTTCACAGTCGCTAAGGCAATTTGATGCAAAAGTACGGTAGCACTTATAAATCTGTGAACTGAACGCTTAAATTGCTGTGAGTCAAGCTCCCGTCAAATAGTCAGTCTAGTACCAGTGAATGGAATACAAGCGAGGAACTTAGGCAGCTATATCTTCTGCTCGTATCTCCACTCCTTCGGACGTCCTTTACTTGTTTACCCTGCCCACTGCCAGTCTACCACACATCATCCAGATAAAACCACTGCAGCTCAAATGTAACATAGTTAATTGGCTTAACATGCTGTTTCAGGTTATCCTAAACTGTTGCACATCACACTGTCCCTCCTGGTAGATTTGTGCACTTAGAGGACAGATGCTTGACCGTACAATTCCATCCTCAACTCCCCTCACGAATGTCAGCTTCCTCATATTTCAACTGACTCCGCCCACATTCCGCTCGCTTAGCCCTTCAGTCTTTGTGCGTTGAACTTGAGCTGCAAGTTCTCACCTGCTGCCAAGTGAATTCTGCGTGCTGGGCAAAATAACCCAAAGTATAAAAATATCTGGATCAATGGAAACGTACTTGTTCCGAAATATATTCTTGGGAATCATGAGAGACATTGACCAGCATATTACGGATGTGAGTGATAGTGAACGTAATCGTATGAAAATTGTTGTGCCAGGGCCAACTAAGAATATATCATGCGCCTTCAGCAGGATCACCAGTGAAATGCTTGGGTTGAGATTCACGGTACCCATTTTGAAATGACTACTGTGCACGGCAATCATGATTTGAATGATTCCGTTAAGGTTGCTAAAAACTCTTCCACAGCTCACGATCGGTTTCATCGGGTAGGAGCAGTTCCCGATATTCCATCAACCCTATGTTCTGCCTGAACCTAAATTGGACAGATTTCGACAAACACACTCATTTGCATAGCAATTTGGTTTTGACAGGAGACTCACCAGAAATACAGATGAATCTCTCGCTTATGATTTTCTTAAGCATTATGTTTACAATCTTTATGAATAAGCATTAAATGTAATATTCAATCAAACATTGCATTATTATCACATCATATTATAATGATAATGATAATTTTACTATAGCTTGTTCGGCAGTTGGTAAGTTTTTTTTAAGATTCTAGTCCATCAAAGGGTGAATGCAGAGTTTGTCGCTGAAAGTAAAACGGTAATTTCCTTTGGTCCGCCGGACTAACGATGGAAAAAAACTACTTGTATTACGTTAACATATCAATCTAGTCCTACCTGCCAATTAAATAGTCAATTTTCCACACGACAGTGTAAGTAAAAGCCAGAGAACAGAAAGCAGCATCATTCCAGACCCAAAGCATAGCTGGCCTTATAAAAGGCGAAGCGCTCAGCTGAAAACTTTAGGCGAACATAGGACAACCAACTCTACAAACACTAATAAGCAACTAAGATCCTCGAACTACTCCCACTTGACTCTGCTTACACATCTGCCAAGTTTGGTGACGAAAGTCTTCTGTGTGTCTGTTTCTCTCTTACATCCTCGGGGGTGCACTGCGGCCGAACTCCGTGAGCCGAAAGCATTCATTAACGTAAAGCATCTGCTTACAAATTTTCTCGTTGTGAATTTCAGCAGAGCACCCAACATTGAGAGTGGGTGAGTCAGAATAATTTTGCATGGGAAGATGGTTTATATGAAAAACTCATCGATTTATAACAGAAAGATTAGAGGGACTAGTACCGGGCCGTTGAGCACTCCATAGAGCCTTAACGAGGTTTTGACATGTTCCTGCTATTTCGGTTGGTTATGGCGATCAGGAATGCGTTGCAAATAACTGCTGTCTCAATTACATTGTCTTAGCATCGGAAAAAAACTAACCAACAAGGGGTACAACAACTTTGTTGTATAAAAACGAGTGCAAAAATTACAAGGAACATCACGGTACTTAAAGCGTACTTTTCACCCGGAATCCAGGCTGTCTGATTGGCATTGGGTGAGCACTCATCGTCGTTGATCGCGCTTTATGACAGGCCTGAACACTCATCATTGTCGGCCGTTGCTAAACTAATTAGCTGCTTGAGCGTCAAGTCGGAATCGAGCTGCCGTTCGGATGCATGACGGCATATTAACTGCAATTTGAGTGGAATTTTTAGGGTCTAAGTAAGTTTCGAGCATTCTGGGATTATTATCAGGAATCTGACCTTCCTAGGAGAAACACTTACACCAGATGGAAAGTAGCCATTGACATCTTGCGTATCTACTCTTTGTAATACATTGAGGTGCAGCACTCCGTCGAAGGTCTTCAGGAAATCGAGGTAAATGATATCGACCTCTACACCATCATCTGTATCCCTGCGTCAGTTACCTCTGGTTAGCCAGAGGGTTGCCAGGCACGACCTTCTCTGTATGAATCAGTTCTGCTTACTTACTGCTGTCTCAGGAGTGGTCCAAAGTGTTCTACTGATTAGACTGGTAGAAGGATAATCGGTGAGGCTGGATCGTTTGTCATAGTGTTAAATTGAGGTGAAAACATTTGTACGCTGGTCAGGGATGCTGAAAATGTACAGTAGTGCAAAACTCAGTCATTGTTTGTATAAGACCATTTGCCAGGAATGAGAGTTTTTGCGCTGAATTTGTCTATGCCAGATGCGCCGTTCCGTCGTAGAGTTCCGAAACTCATTTCCACAAATCCTGCAATGAAAATTTCGTCATCGAGGACACTCAATAGTAAAGTCCAAGGGCATGTGTATCAATGTGCTAAGCACAAAAATGGAGACACGGGTGGGGAAATGTTGATTTAATAAGTCAGCGCATATTAGCCAGCCAATTTCGCCTTCATATGTTTGAAAACATGATATTCTGCTGGGTCACGTAGCTTTCGTCTACGTACTAAAATGGCGCCATGGGAAATAATATCGATGAAAATTTATAACTTTCGAAGAGCGTTCGCTTGTCAGATATATTCCCATAAAATTTCGATATCTCAAAATTAAACTGAATTGCTAATGGTCCGAAGAAAACAGAGAATTAAAAAGAGGAATATAATTATGCATTCAACACTTCTGTATCCTGATCATCCGTTGTCCAAATAATTCGAGCTGATTTGCTCGATTCTTTCAAAGTCTGTCTCGAAATCAACCGGTGAATTGAAACATAGGAGTAGCTGATTTGCTCAATCGTGCCATGTATCTCCACCTAAAATCCATTTGGACCTGGTCACAGCAATCGGTCAAATATTGGCCGTTACTCAGTGGGTATGTGTGTTCAGTACCCTACCGAAGCCTTCCCGTTTAACAACAGACTTTCAGGAACTGTTGCGTCAGAATAGTCGCTTGACAGCATTTCCTGTTCAGAACGTCTATTGAAATTAAATGGAAATTCACCCGACACACAACCTTGGTTACGATATATTGAATTCCTGAATTGAGATGTTTTCGGGTTATCAAGCGCCGTTGTCCCTGAACCATATGTCATGTAGGCTGGTATCGGCGAATCCGCAACGAGGCAATTAGGAAACGAGCGTCCGGTTGTGCAACGGGGACTTCAATCGAAGAATGTGTCCAACACGAGAATCTGCGGTGGTTCGGACATGTATTACGCATGCCGAATCAATCATCGTTTACCGAAGACAGCGTTGTTGTCCGTGCCCCATTCACAGTTGCACAAGCAGAGTGTTGGTGAACCATTTGTTTGGCAGGGTAAAATGAACTCGACTACAAACGGTCCGGATACAGTCGGTGCGAGCCACCCCGCAGGGTGGATTCCGCGTAGTCCCAAGTATGCCTGGTTGGACACGCTGCAACACATGGCTGGTAACCAATCAGTGCCAGTGACCTTCTCATTCTCATTCTCCATCCACATTGGCTGAATCATTGTCTGGAAGTGTAAGCACCTCGGAATGGTTGTGTTAGACAAGCCCTAATTCCATTCCTCGTCCACCTGTATTCTTTTCTACACAATTCGGATTTCAAACAAATCATGCTTGTACGCTAGCTAACCATCAGAGTCGAACACTGACTTTACGCTGCCCAAGATGATTATGATGATGATAATAATAATAATAATGTTTTACACTCTTGGGCACTTTTATCAATTTCAAAATACATCCACCTAACAACCATGTTTTACATCATGACCAGGGTAAAAATTCTCGCAAACTGTGAGGAAATATTATCCGGGTATGGATGGGTATGCTTGCGTGACAAAACAGCCTTATGAGACCAAATTTACTAAGAGCAACAGTTCCATCGCTTCAGTTATTTGTATTGCCAAAGCCAGAATCACACGAAACGTTTTGCGCAGACTTCGTAAAACACACACACACACACACAAATTAGTGCTTCTCATATGACATCCAACTAGCATCCGAATACAGTGGAATGCAGTATCATTTCCAACTCCCCATTTCACACAGATACCTGGGGCACCACAAACACCGAATGTGAGTTCCCTGCCTTCTACAATGTGCATTGATTATCACGTCATGCTCAAAATTCAATCAACGGAATTCGGCGCTCATTGCATAGCTGCATCCGTATCTTAAGTAAATTCCCACTGGAAAACACACAGGAGAATTAGTGATCCCAAAGTTGACCAGTCTACCAGTCGATCGGATCACTCTACACTATTTTCAACGCATATCCCATTCAGCTGAATACATGAATCATGTTCCGTTCATGATCCGTTCTCCTCTGTTCCCCTAGCATAACAAACTGGATAACCTGGCTATCAGAACTGCCGCACAGCTCTATTGTTTACTACGTTCACGCTTTGTCAATACTACTTGTCGAGTCTGTAAAGAAAACTCCATGTATGGCGCAGTACTAAGGCAACCATACGCGTCTATCAATAATACCCAGGTAAGCTCAGGTAAGCTCAGGTAAGCTCAGGTAAGCTTACCTAGTCGGCAGATTATGCAGTTTAGCCAGACAGGTTGCACATGGGTTGCAACATTTCCGCTGGGAGATTCACAATATGGGAAACTATACCGCCAACAAATTCTCGATTGGATCAAGCGAAACGATGCGCACCGGTGACGAAGCGGTTAAATATAGGAAAACGATTGCCAATCTGAAAGAAGCTCGGAATTTTCAACTGAGAATTCCTCGTGACAATCAAGAAAATCGATGACCAAATGCGAAAAACCAAGCAGTGAGGAGCTGCTTCGCTCCTAATGCGAACAATCTGGGGTGCAGCTTGTACAAAAATTCGGGCAGTTTCGACCCACGACTTCTCGAGCGAGTTATTTGAAACCCTGAACACTCGACCACGAGCGTCTGAGCACCTGCGAAATTAACTTCCAGACAGACGGGATGTATTGACGTTCAAGGTCCGATACGTATCCAAATCCATGTTCGCAGATCATTCGAAGTGAAAAACAAACACATAGGAGATTAAGTGGTCAACTCGCAATGCACCAGTAGTTGTCAGAAAGCAAGTCGACAATGCGAAAAGGAAACCAGTCAACTTCAACCAGTCAACTCCCCACAATCCCTAGTGATATCTTGGCCAAACATTCGAACAAAGGAAATAGACTGATTGTTGTAAGGTGAAAAACTGCCACCTCGTTGTGAATTAAGGCCGCCCTCAATTCTCCCCTTCCCATTCAGATAACGAGCAGTCCACGAACATGACTACAGAGCGAGCCCCATCACATGCAATAACTAATGAATAGTTGAACGTCGTCATCCAATGCTGGATGACGATTGCTACGAACGTGTGGATTCTCTTCCCAGTAGGTGACCCGCACGTGCCATGATATTTCCTATTAGAAACTAAGGAGCACCGGTTCGTATGCGCAGACCGGAGAAGGTTTGATGGAGCTCCTGAACCACAATGCACTCTAATTGGTCCAGCGCATTTGAATAGCATGCTGTTGGTAAACACTGTGTGATTTACAACAACTTTCCAAATTCCCCACAGCTGTTCCCTCCACTCCAAGCACTTACGGTGAGTTGCCACGAAACGCACATTTTCACCCACCATATAATGGCTTCGAAATTTCTAGGGATGTTTGTTTGTGTTTCACACTATTTCGCAACATATTATTCTGACGGAAATGCCTCGATTTCCATTTGAGTTAACGTGGGCCGCTTGAAAACTCATGGAATGTGGCACCGCTCAAGTGCAGGCTTACTGCAAAATATCTCTCTCCTCCTTGCCCACCAGCGAAAACGCACTCGCGATTTTCCACGCTACAGGCTGATCCATCCCACCCAATCACAATAACCCTGACGATGACAATGCGTTTCACATTGCTTGCTACACCTTATGCATTCAACACTTCTGTATCCTGATCATCCGTTGTCCAAATAATTCGAGCTGATTTGCTCGATTCTTTCAAAGTCTGTCTCGAAATCAACCGGTGAATTGAAACATAGGAGTAGCTGATTTGCTCAATCGTGCCATGTATCTCCACCTAAAATCCATTTGGACCTGGTCACAGCAATCGGTCAAATATTGGCCGTTACTCAGTGGGTATGTGTGTTCAGTACCCTGGCGTGCATTATTAATGATATTTTCTGGCGTTTATCACAACCTGTGTCGCGCTTTATTTGGAAGAGCACTCTCTGACTTTAATCCAATTCTCTGTGGTAGGCGTTTCTTGGCTTTTTAAGGCCCCGGTATATTTCGTGTATTCCTGGTTGTCTTCAGAATTCTCACCTTCGCGACCCTTTTTGTCAAAATATCGTGTTTGTTATAAACGAATAGTTGTTTACCATGTCCTTGTCGCATCTTGGAACGCGTAGTGAGTTCCCAATACTACCTTTGGGCAATTTGTTTCTGCTTATTTTTTTCTTCTTTCCTAATCCTTTCTGAATGTCTGGTAGTGTTTCGCTCCATTTAAGTTCCTAGTATAACTGTATGATATTCGGGGCATTCATTTTTGTCAGCGTTTCAAATAATTTCTCCTGCTTTCCAATTGGCTTGGCTTGCTTGATCATAGGTTCCATATAGGGATGCTTATGTCCGATCTCACTGGTGAACCATATACAGTTCTTGCTAACGTTTATCAAAACAGGCCGATTGAGATTTTTGCACTTCTTCGGTATAGCCTCTGTGATGGCCGTGAACTGTTTAGGGCAATCTCAAACTTAACTAGTGATTCGACATCCAGGAGATGACCAGCATGATGTATAGTGTTCTACCAGGTAAGCGTAGCTGAATCCAGATGGCGGTCATTGAACACGACGCGTGCCTGCATATTCCCGTCTTTTTACATCATTTCAAACCAATTTTCTATGCGCATCTGAGTGAAATCAACCTCCGACCCACTGCAGAAGTCACACCAGGTTGCTTCCTAATCGGGATGACATACAACTGCTAAATTCGTTAGGTAGAGATGTGGAAAATCACCGTGATACTCGGGTGCCTAGGTGCGACTTCGGGCGGCATCTGCTGAAAATCTGTCGGCAGAACATTTGTTTCGTAAGTGGAAGGATGTGTCCTGTCCGTGGTCGCCTAACTTTTTAATTCCATTATGCATTCTAGACCCCTTATTATAAAACACACAAATCACCGTCTTTTCTACAATCATTCTTCCGTTCGTTTGTTTTGAGGTACCTTCTTGAAAAGTAAAGGAAAACCGTCTTGAGAAGAATTGACGCACAACATCGCTGAAGTCACAATGGTCACGGGCAATTTTTATTCCGTTTTAGAATGCGAATGCCAATTCAACCATGTTATGGTTGAACCAACGTATTTATTTTGTGGATGGCGAACTCCCGACCGGCAAACTAAACCTCGTGAGATAGAAGATTTCATCTCATGAGTTTGAAAGCCAGTCATCTCTATGGTTCGTAAAAGTGGTGACATCAAAATTGAGGATTTATGGGAGAATAAATCATTTATTGTGACGGGACAGTACATTCATACGGACTAGAATATGGCTTGCGATTCACTTGTTCACTCTGGTCGTGAACCCACCTGATTCAAGCTAATTGGGCTTTCCGGTGATTGTCCTGGAAAGCATACTATAAACGAGCGGTTTCTGAGGGGCTATTGGCAGAAACATTATGTTTTATTTGCCAGTTAAGTGTCCTCTTGAAGCTTTATGCTAGACCCACGTCGCCAAACTTGAACAGGTTCATATCGATCCCAGGATTCAGAAAGGTATTTTTCTTATGATCGTAAGGGTACGATTGATTTCGACTCATGACGGCATCTTGGTGCGAACGAAACCTTTAAATTTACCTCTCCTTATCCCACGTCCAAGCACACCTTGTGTCCCCATGACATCCCATATTTTCTTGCGGTAATTTATGGGACTTTGTGAAAGACCGTAGGCCCATACTTAACCTGGGTTTAGTGCTAAAGGTATACCTTGGGGTGTGAGTGCAGTTTCGGTTTCAAAGCCATGCGCTTCAAGCACATGCTTCATAGTCCCCGTCCGACACTTCAACGTCCGAATGAACCTCTGGATGATTTTTTATCCGAGGTTTTGCCATTCTAGCGACACAGCAAATATCAGTCCAGTTTGAGTTATTTACTTTGGTGCCCCGCACACTTGGTGTTCTACAATTTACCAGAAGACTTGGGTGGGGATCAGATAAGGCCTGTATGCTGGCAATAAACTTACATAATATGTGGTATAAGAAATGATGCATCAGCATTAGTAAGGAACGATGATGTTATAGATTTATTCCCCTTGAAAGATAACTTTCTCTCTTAGGATATTGTGGGCACTACCAGCACAGTTTTGTTGACGACTCGCCTTCTGCTGCTCATTTACGACAACCAAAGACGACGAGCGATGATCCACTGTTTGTGCGTGCGCATCGGAATCTTAGACCCACTAGTACTGTTAATCCGTTGGTGGTCATCTTGCCATATTTGTAGGCAACACTTAGAAGCAGTTTTCCTACAGACAGTCTTCCTAAGGGATAGGTGCTCAGTTCAATTTGGAAGTCTGACAGAACGCAGCATTTGTGCTGAATTTCTTGACCCAAAAGAATCCAATCACAACAGAATCCATTTTTCACACAACGGAACACTCTTATTGACAGTAGAGGCAAGTGTGGTTGAGAAAAAATACACTGACCTGTTGGAACAAGAAGTTACCTAAAAACCCTCATCTTGTAGTTACAGTAGTACAGATGCCGTCTTTCGAGAAATAACCGTCTGCGCTCATCGACGACGGCCCTCAAACCAATGTCTCAATTGTCGTAGACTACTCAAGGTATTGAATTCAACTTGACCTCCTGTGAACAGTACAGTAAAATTCCGAACCCATTTCTTTCTTTTGATATTCCGGATCATCAAACCTACGCGTGAGTCAGGGTTCCTTATTGGGATCCTCAACACAGGGACGCCGCCAAACACCCAGCTCGTGTGCATAAAAAACTACAGGAGCGATCCCATCGTCTTAAAATGGTGGTTGATCAGATGGCAGTTGATCTGTTCGCCGAGCTTGGCAATTGGCTTGCAAACGTTTCGTCCTCAGTCGAGGAGACATCGTCAGTGCGCAGCTGAGTGAGTGAGCTTACCCACTCAACTGCGCACTGAAGATGTCTCCTCGATTGGGGACGAAAAACGTTTGCAAGCCAATTGCGAACAGCTCAACTGCCATCTGATCAACCACCAGTAAGCACAACCGAGCTACCGATATTTCGACAAATTGACCTCGTCTTAGACTGTTTTTCATATCACGCTTGTTTTCTTCTTGGCCATTTATCACCCTGTTTTCTAGTTATTACTGTAGTATCCAGTTCAATCCCAGAAATTTGCATTGGACTTAACTAGTTAACTCCTCTCTGGAGTATCAGCTTAAAATTTTTTTACTTACCAGCTCACCAACAAGTGTTTTTGCACGTAGCAGTGCTTTTGTTCGCTCACTCAACACTGATCTAGCTACCAGTGAAAGCAACAGAGCCTTAGAATTTATAGTAGCCTGCTGAACAACACGAACTAAGCGGTTACTAGGTATCAGTCAGGGAAGTAAAAAGCTCATCTGCACAGAGTTTTTGAAGATTGAATATCCTCAGGCGTCTTCTTGAACTTCTCTGAACGTTGTTTGAATATTAAACAACAATGAATAAACAATGCAAAGCGGTTCAGTATCGTATATATCATCAGATATAGGGACGACGCTTTGGCACCTGACGAGACATTACTCGTATTCTTCATCAGTAGTATACGCCATTAAACTGATGTGTCTGCAGGCGCTCACTTATCACAGGATTCACTATGTACAAATATATATATATGTATATATACGCCTGTATGCATATACAGCGTGTGGCTATTCTTTTATTGCAGCCACGGAGGGTCCTTCCCCACCACGAAACTGCAGCGCTTATCACAACACAAAAAGAGGCATCATCAGTTCGCCAAACTTTTCACTCAAATATCCAAATTCGGTGCAGTGCTCCTGGAGAATTGAGGTTCACGATGGTTGCATCATCAATTTCACTCTTGTGCATTTTGACGTAAGTTTATTTGGGATCAGATCCGCTATATCTGCTTTGGGGCAACAAACCATAGAAACCATCCATTTTTCACTGGTCGAATCCTGACAAGATACCTTACATCCATCCCATTCCTTTGCCATTATATTGAGGTTGGATCGTTCAGTTGTGCACCCTTTTGGTGCCTAGCTACCATGCTATCTGAAGAATGCACGAAGACTGAGATACCGTCACGTCGCCCAAGGCTAGACAGGAGCAGTCGAGGTGCGGAGGTTGGGTTAGAATCACGGATCTTGTGTTCAATAAGTTCGCTCCTCAACCACCGAGCCATCTCGAACTCATTAGAATCAAATGATAAAGGGATGCAATAACAATGTTTTTTATGCTAAAAACTTTGGTTCATCACTAAAAGATATAAGGAGATAGCAATAAGCTCACGCAGGAGAACCACCTTATCCTCATTGAGACTATAAAATTGAAGCATGAGAAATTAGTTGCAAAAACCTTCTGGCTGAGCGTAACACAATGTTTCTTCTAAGAATTTCCAGCCCACCTGCCAAAAAAGAATCTTTGCAACCACAGACCGTTGCAACCTTTTGGCGGTGTGTGTGTACTTAGGCATTACTTAGGAAAAGGACGAAGGCCCTCGCTGCGGAAATGTTAATTATAGAAACACCAACTTAACTGTTACAGGCTATTGGACAGGGGAGCACAACTCTCATCTGCATCTTGTTTACAAAACTGAACATCCATCTTCTCCTTGAACCCGTCTTCCTGAACTTTCTATGATATTCATTGACTGTTACTCAAATGCAAGCAAACAAAGCGACTCCACAAATTCCTTAGTAGATCTCACTTTTCAAGAGACGCGAAGCGGATTTAGGAGAAGGCATGCTACTCGCATGCCTCATCAGTAGTATCCACCGTTATACTTATATCACCTACCGCCTTTCGTGCGCCGTTATCTAGCCCATCTCCTCAAATCATCGGTGAATGAAATTCTGGAGGCTAAAACCAACGTACGGCAAGTACGCGGATCTTACAGCTGATGATAATATGGTGATGATGATGATCGCATATGTGCGACTCTATGCACTTAGTCTCTACAGGAAGCAACCTACCGTATAGTACCATTATGTTCTAATTTTGAAACTAAATATGACCTTAGAAGGTATGGATATCTGCAACATTGAGCTAAAACAAACGCGTCTTATTTTATGAGAATGAGGACACTCGTTTCAGCGAAGAAATCCTTTTTGGAATATTCTCACTGGGATCTGGTACAATGGTCCTGAAACTTTTTCTCCTATCACCTGCCTTTTTGAGCTTTCATCAACTTCGCTTTTTCACTGCCTCGTCCTTCAACAGCAAACAAACATTTAAACAATTATGGTGGTCTCTCACTGCAAAAGCTACACATTATGTTAGACAAATTGTCGTGCGCTCATCTGACATCCTCCGGGCAGCTTGACTCATTACGTGAGCACCAATGAGAATACCGCACAGAAATTCTGACTGCCATGATTTTAAAGTTAGCATTCAATTGAGTGGGAATCAGACGCTGGATTTCAGTTTTTTATTATATTCATTGCTATCCAGAAACCGGCCTACTTGTTGCGTCGACAAAAGGGTCGAGATTAGTGCAATCCTCTGGTTCGTAATCTAGTCGCCTTTTCGTAGCCATACGTGTTCTCATTGGCTGAAGTGAATTCAAGATGCTCCGATATTACTTAGTTCAGACACCTAACAAACGACGCCCGCAGCAACATTGGCAGTTTTTGTAGTGTCCGAATGTTGGTAGCTCGGGTGCATGAGTTAGCAACTAATCAGGTGACCGTTGATCTGTTCTCTAAGCATTTTCACTCTGAGCGCATCTCCACTAACAACAATACGCTTATGTCAACTCGACTGGCTATGAAAAGTTTGCAACTACGTTGCCCAGTTCGGAGAAGAAACCAACGGTTATCACTCGCAACGTTCCTTGATCTACAAACCCACATACACAACATGGACAACAGGATTAACCATATATATCTATATCTGGCATCTAATGGATACGGAGCATGACCTGACGATCCTAAGGAGATTTTATGAATGAGCCAGCCTCCTACATTCACGAGTGTCGGTAGGTTTTGGAACAAGAGAACAAGGAACACATGAATGCTTCAAAGTTCTCTTTTTTCAACGTTATAAGGCCATAGATAATATAAATTACCGATCACCAAGTGCACAAGAATTTGCTCCGCCTGTTTCCGCTAAGATTACAACCATCACATCGGGTTCTGACTCGTTTTGACCATTGTGTATGCTCTCGGACACGTAGAATTTGGTTGAACAAAGAGACACGACTTTAAGCGTATTATCACTTCTGTGTTTTACCCCCACTAATTTAGTTTGGGTGTTCACTTAGACTGTGTCAAACACGATAACAAAGCATGAGTGTTCAACATGGGGTCTGCAATCGACGATGGTGAGTTGAAAATTAACAACCCCATCGACACATCTCGGGTAAAGTTTATTTAATAAGGTAGCATAACGGATTTTCATGACAGTGCACATGAATATCTTAGATGCGTCCTCTTAACGCATAATCGGAAGCTATGCACCCCTGAAGTTAAAAAATGACCCCTGAGGTGGCGATGTCGTCATCGTTGAGGGCCAGTGCCCTAACAGACCAACATGTGAATCCAACCGAATCAGCATCTACACGTAGGGTCGTCAAAAAAAATCAAATCGCAAACTACAAGAAATTGGGGCCATGTGAACCAAGGTAGGGTGGAAGTTTGGACAGGGTTATGTCCGCTCAGGAATCAGGACCACTGAGATTGACTGTTCAGAATTTTCCTGTTACCTGACCGACAAACTGAAGGCCGAACTCAACAGGTCGCGATACGCTTTCGGACGCACGATTTGTGCATGATAGTTCTCATGTCCATGTCTCACGAATATATGCCGTCCTAAGACGTTTTGATGACTTCTGTTAACAGGATATGCCAATGCCGAACTACAGACAGTTCTTATAATTTCCGTCAAACATGGCAACAAACTTTCATGCATGCCTGAAGACTTGGACAGAAGAAAGAGTATTCTGTTGTTAGTGTGGTGAGACTTCGAAATTTCAACGAAGATTTCACCTTTTGAGTAAAGAAATCTGTTCTGAAAAGCCTAGAAGCACTATGCACTCTTCTCCTCCTTACTGAGAATCGTCAGAAGTGTGCACATGACGAAAATCCTGCGAATCTCGAGAGGTGCACATTGCTGAGGATTTACAATACTGATGAAACCGCTGTACAGTGCTTCTCTTTTTCTCATCGTAGAGCGGCTTCACTTATAGGACGAAGTATCCAACAAAGGTGTTATATCTAAATAATGTCCCCGCTTCAGTAACTCAGTGTCGAAAAAAGACTCTCCAACAAGGAACACAACAGCTTTATTCCGAACAAGCCAGTGCAAAGGTGACAAGGGAGCCCACTGCACTTAAAATGTACTTTTGACACTAATCCAGGCTGTCTGATCGGCTGTCTGAACACCCATCATCGCCGGCCGTGTCTGTGTAACGTGCCTGAACACTCGGCATTGTTGGCCTGTCGGATCTTCGAGCGAATTCACTAAACTGATGGGATGAGTAACATTGTAAAACACAATAGTCTCTGGGATACCGAACACTGAAAATACATGCCGCAGTTTGGCGACGGTTGTGAATGATTGAACAGAATTCTGGAAGTGGTGTTTACAGTGTTCATACCACATTCCTCTACCTTTTATCTAGCCCACTTTACTGCGTCATAGTTTGCAAACCCTAGAACAGAATTACGAACAGATATCCGATTAGACTGTTCCACAAAGAAAGTTGGAAGTCCTGCGTTTGCTTTTGGTGAACAGTTTTCTTGAGATATCACAAAATGGCTCCTGTAAAACCTAGTACCATTGAGATTTAGTAGTAGCTTGTATCAGGCAAATGATCTACCTAGAAGCGCTTTCAGAGTAGCAAGCTAGGGAGGAAATTGTTCCACAGTTCTGACGTTATCGAGTGGTCTTCGTGTACGTTTTACGTTCGGATCGCCGAGAATCGTGTTCTTTTTTGCGATAAATAGAGTGTGGGACATCTTGTTTTATTCTCTTAACTTCCAGCTTCAGTTTGGATTCGATAGTGTGACCATATTCGATGGCTACGACAACTCTTCGAGCTCCGTCAAAATTACTGGCTACCCTTCCTTAGGTCATTTCCGTTCATCAGGAAGATATCTCTATATTGAGCTGAAATCAGATGAGGCCACTCAAAGATCGGGATTTCTTGCCAAGTATACACCAAGTAAGATAACGAATCGTTTCATAACCCCTAGCTGTGTGCACACTGTTCTATATGATTGTGAATAATATCTCGACTGCCTTTGTGCATTTTTCATTTGGCTTTCATTTTTATCATCCGCTTTCTCGGCCTACATTGTCCTCTCTGTACAATCCAGATTGGATGCATTAAGATTTAAATATGTCCAACTTCTCTGGAGGCCGGAACCTCAAGCTTCATCTCCTGTCAATCCAGTCGATTCTCATAAACATACGACAAAAATCTTCTGACTAAATTAATATGGATGAACAATACTGGATAGCGTACAACGACCAGATGTCATCAAAAATTCGTAGTGAAATGTTTATTTTTAACTTCAATTTTGTGGGATTACTTTGGATCTAAGCAGCGTCGTATTTTGTAGTCAGTGGTGTTCAGTTCAGAAAGCACAATGCATCTTATTATAACCTTAGAAATTGGTTTCCCCTAGTTACACACAATGTGACACCCAGTACAGAACAATTCACCTTTAGCTGTAAAATCCTACGAAATGATCTGAAGTAGTTTGTGGTAGAAGTGGGGACAGTGAACCACACGCTCCCTCGCCCTATGATACCGACCTGATAGTCCCGATGCCAATTTGCGCCAGCTAACAGTTCAGCATCTCTAGAGAAGGGCCTGTTTGCTGTCAAAGCACTGGTTTTCTCTCAAGCATAAACAATGATCTCCCTGGTGTCCTAACGCTAGGTTCAACCAGAACACGGGATAGACTTGCATGGTTCATGTGTACCGAGTGTTTCAAGTGTTGCAAATCGAAGGCTAACTTGGTGACCCACCGATAAATTCACGTTCATGAAACGTAATCAGTGGTTTGGTATGTACTGATTGCTTCCGCTTGTTTCCCAAAACGTAAGTGTGAATCAACGCCTCTGGCATTCGCACCTGGCCCAGCACAAGGTAGATAAGCAGGGCGGAATAGGGATTTCAGTACCTGCGGGTCCCATATTCAGCTACAGTCACTTCGGCCTGACTGACATGAAATTCGTACCTTGTGCTGCGCAAACTGCACTGCTCGCGCAACGAAAACAATATTTTCCTGACCTTTCGGCTGTCAGTGTCAAAACCAAGACACGTATGCTTTAACTGGCAAACATCAGAGTAAGTCGTCGTCTGGCAACACTGAACAAACCATCGGTCAAACGGCTCCACGTTTGTCCGACTCTGATGACTATATCATAACGGTGAATTCAATCGCAGTACTCCAGGGATCCACTTTCGGGAGATCACTATCTATAAATAACTTTCGGGAATTTCCTCGGGAGTTGCAATCTGGCACCGTGGCACCGGAGCAAGTCTCGTTTTTTCTGAACCTGCACATATCCAGGACACGATGAGCCCTGTTTTCAGCTAGCCCATTTTATAACAGTCAATTTTAACATATCTGCCCAGCAAACAATGTTGTGGTCTAACAGCAGGTAAAGGGGACAGGCAGTTCCTGTTGTGTTCAACGGCTTCTGAAAGAAAGGGTGGGAGAGAAACTGTAGCTCACCACCGGAGGGAAAGTCGCCTTCTGCTGTAAAATGCGTTAATAGCTGTCTACGTTGCATAGTGCTACCAGACTGTAGTTGGATCGAGTCTATTACTGGGTGTGGAAGCTGACTATATGGTCCGCTCGATGGACGAGTTGTCACCAGTCTTGGAAAAGCACATATTCAAAATGTCTTATCATTTCGATGCTACTGGCATTCCAGAGTGTTTTGACCTGCTGTTGCTTCATGGGAGTTTTCTTCTCAAAACAGTCTAGTCCCGGAGGTGCAAAATCTAATCATGTCAGATGAACCAAGACCAACTTCTGTGCCATCCATTCTCGTAAAGTGCTTTTGAACGTGCTTACCGATTAGCGGAACAGCATGCAGCTTTTCATTTCAATTTAGTTTCCAATTATACATTAGGACGGGTGCTTAGCTAACTCAATGCTACAAATTTTCCTCATCAAGTTTCAGGGACTAGTTTCGTCCTTGGACTGATGTTCGTAAATATCCCGAAGGCTTTGATATGATGTGGTGTGACACAATTGTCACCTCCACCGAGGCGTCCAGAGTTCCCAACCATGCGTTATACATTTCAAAGTCACATGAGGAGGTTGAAGTAATTGCTTTTCATTTAGAGGCCCAGTGCCGAAAAAAGGAATGACAAAAAGCTTCATTCTACCCAATTTTGTTCATCATGGAGACCGATAATGTTACCGTATCATCGAATATGTGACCGGATTATCATTTTCGCGACACCTCTGTAGATGATTTCACATTCACAACTATTTGGTCGTCCGTACAGAGCATCCGGGTTGCCCTAAATAGAAAACTGAAGCTTGAAAGGTGGACTTGACACGAGCGGTATGATGATTAACACTCGAGAGATATAAGCCGTTGTGAATCATAGTAACAGAAAACATCAGGCGTCGGCCGAATCCCTTTGGGTTGCATAAGAGTCATCACCTCTATCTGCCCAAGTAGTGTCATGAATCATCTAGGCTTTCCATTTAATCTCAAGGGAGAAAGGGTCCGAAACCACTAACAGTCGCCGCTGGGACTTCTCACTCAACCAAAGCATGCCTCGTTAAACCCAGGTCGTCGAAAAGAGACCAAGAGGAACCACCTACTATCGAGGTTTACATATTCACCTGTGCTCAGTCAGTAGCGCGCTCAAAAGACTGGGTAACTACAGCCGAAAATCTATGCGTGACTGGCCACGGTTGCCAAACGGCAATTCAATTAGCTGCAGTTCACGCAGTGCTGAGTACTAAGCAACACGGCCAATGATCCCTCCTAGGCAATGATTGCTATGGTTTTCCGAACCTGTCCAGGCTATGCATGTGAACACCATGCTTGTATGGGGTAATAGATACAACAGCGTTAATAGTCGTGACCTGCGAAAGTTGATCACCTAATTTCTTTCGAATCGATACACTGCGTTCTTCGAACATGCCCTCTTGAGTGTTTCTTTGTGATATCCTCCTAGAGCGTAACCCACTGAGGTTAAGAACTAAGAACGCATCGTATTGTTATGGTGACTGGAAAACTGGAAAGCTAGGAGATTGGCGTATGTTCTACAGTGCTGCTGAATCACGCAAGGCACTGATTATTCTCGTGAAAATCAAGTTTCAGGGCACTCAAAAAATACTTAATTGAAGAGTTGAGAACACATTCTTTGACATCCTCTATCAGGACAACGTAAATTCCGAGCTCTGAGGAGCAACATTAAAGGTGATAATAGCCTTAAGCTGAAGTAAAATGGGAAACCCAACAGTATGATGCTGTTAGATTCCACCCGTGCTATTATTACCGCTCTATTTGCCATTGATTATGGCGTTTTAGTTAGCTAAGCATTATTATTTCGCATTAAGTTATCTACCGTTTATCCGTCCTCCATCCACCGAGGATGTTGCCGGACTGAAGGTTACAATTAGCGATTTATGTTTACTCACCAATTTGAGCTCTCCGTATAAGTACGATAATTTTTGGGATGAATTGCACGGGCTGCACTTTCTTGCCAGCTTCTTTCACATCTTACCCTGTACGGAGGACATCCTAATCTTCAATGCCCACTGTGGCCTGAAGAGAACTTCTCGGGTTTCTGTTCATGTCTTGATCTCCTCGTAAAACCCTATTCGGAGTGACAACCTACAAACGACTGGACTAGTGATGTCACAATTGTTTTGGGCTGTTTCCACCATTTTAATATTCACCTGCATATGTTTCCACGGAGAGCACTTTTTGCGACTGTGATAACTTTGCTAAAAATTAAACGATATCGGTGGCTGCAGTGGTGGCTGTGATACCAGTTGACCCAAATAGTGTAGTACTGTGGATTGTACTGTACGGATAAGACCGCTAACAACCGAGTAGGAAGTCGGAATCCCAGTTGTTTTGTTGATCAGCACAGCTTATTTTACAGAAAAGTGATAAAAAGTGATATAAAAAGCTATGTGATCGTGGGTAGCGTACAGCACTTCATAGATGATGTCATTTGATACAGTCCCATATTGTCTCGATTCCGGTGAGTCCCCTTGTCCATCACGACATTAAGACATGTCCCTTAGCGTCTGAAACAGTTCTGCATAAGCGGCGCGGTAGTTGTTACAACAACTCCAGGCTACCTTGGAAGAGAACCGATCAGTAAGTAGCACCGGCCCAGAAACGATTAACAACAATGGGCGTGAGAAACTGCCAGCGTGGGTAAGATTGCATTAGGAGGTTTTGTGTGGACGCACCTGGCCATTTCCTATCACTGATGTGGTTTTCCGTTTTTGGTCACTGCTACCTAGGATGACCAGGTGAATTGACTTTTATCAGAAACCACCTGTTCTTAGTGTATATCTTCGAGAGCTATCTTTCTTAAGGAACTTGGGACCACGAAGGGGTTACTGATGCACAAATGTCTGTCAAATAGATTTTTTAATGGAAATGCCCTCCATTGTCAAAATGCAGATCACCTGCTCCACAGTATTTCCGAGTCACATTGATCAAGTCAAATTTTGAGGTTGGGGTAATTTCAGGTTTCACGACGGGAAGTAAAAAATCTTGGTAGAAAATCTGCTTGTATTATTGCTTTACCCGAAAGTTGCAATGTGTTGTAATCTTAAGCCACGGGCGTCAAGGTCCGTCGTTGAACCATTAAGGCTGTTGGTTTCAGAAAGGACCATTGTGTGCCTGAGACGGAGAGCAAGGTTTGGTGGTGCAATATAGACAAGGTGGATGCTTCAAACTATCCATGCATTGATCGGTGCTTCCTTTTGTGCATTCGACCATACTTTTTTTAGTTTGGCTGTGGAAGCTGGATTGGTTTACCGTCTCACTCCAAAGATGTTTTATCCGTGAAACGAATAGTCCTTTGGGATGTGAATATGGACTAAGAACCAATGTCTTTTAACAGTGTGTCTACCTGTACTACTTATATTGAATTGTGTCGCTGGTACTACTGTCATTCAGCTCGAGAATTTGCTATGAATATAGACCGGGCTTCAACGACCAGTATTTTCCAGTTCCCATAAGATTGAACAGCGCCAAAGCAACTGTCTCTCAGGGTCTGGGCAATAATCCAACATGTCAGCGTTAAATCTCTCAGAAAATGGAAAGTTCAACTCGAAAAGTACATCTTACGGGTTAGAAGTTAACATTTCCCTAGCAAATTCTTCTTGCAAGTAAATTTTGTCTCACTATGCTCAGTTTCACAACTTTCCCCTACAAGGTGTCAAATTCGTAAGGGTGTGAAAGTCTCCTCAGAAGTTCATTAAGAGTCGTTTGAAAATCGTCAGGTAACATAAGTGGGTCAAAAGGCAGAGTGTGAAGAAGTGTTTCTGAATATTAAGTACTTAGATTTCTCATGTAGGAAGATTTGTAGGTATGTATTGATCGATTTTCCAATGCACTGTTTAACCTTCCAGATCACACAAAAGTGCTGCGGTCTTTTTATATCTTGTGCTACTACCCTTTGGTGCAGGGTTTACCAGCACTCGGTACAGTCCAAAGGTGCGCAGTGACTTTGTGGCTATGGAAGTCATTTACTTGGAAAGATAGCAGTGTGATGGCTTTCCAATGCTAGATCGTATCCAAAACACCGTTCATACTTCCCGATTGACTATCTGATGGAACCGTGCGCTTCGAGCAAACAAAGTATCGCATTACTTCAAAATGAATCGATGAAATGTACACATTTTGGATTACAAAAATTCTAAAGGGAAGAAACAGTTAGTCCTCCATTCGTCTTGAGTTCAAGGTGAAGAAATAGTTGATGGTGTTAGGTCCGAATTTAATTGCTGAAAGAGCTTGTAATTCCAAGATTCCTGGACTGCTTCTCGATACCAAGAAACTCATCTTAATTACCCGTGCTCTTAAATGGCACTTAAAGTTATCTTCCCTGAAGCCTGTACTTTGCACTCCGCTGTCACCAGCCACGCGGACAATGTGAGTTAGTTTAGAGTAGGGACTCAAGAACTACTGCCTCAATTATGGATTCTGCCTGGATATCAGTCACAAATCGAGACGACTTTGGATCTGAATCTAGGTTACTCTTGAAAAAGCTGTAATTCCAAGCTCTACCTTCCATTCTTGTACGCTCCACTTTATACAAACCATAGTAGTATAGTAATGACACGAAGATCACAAATGGAACTCACCGCTGTGCAAACACCGTTAGGCTTGGTGGTTTATAACTGCAAACCGTACTAGACTGTTGAGATTCTGTTCTGTGCGTTGCGCATTATTGTTTGCAATCGGATCACCATTTGAGCCGAAAAAAAGAAAACGCAGCAAGCAAGTAATCTTGTTGTTCGTCTACTCCTTTTGCTCCAGCAAACGAATACTTTTTGTTGCCCGAAATGCAGCCTTGGATGTCGCCGTTGCTCGGCTCTTCCACGAGGTGGAAGAACTGTAACCATAGCATTCGGTTCGAATAATGAATGAGTTTGAACCTCGATGAGTGGAGGGTCCCATGTTTGTTGCATTATTTATTGTGGTGAGTGCTTACTACAGTGTCGTGGGTAAATTACTGTGCACAAAATAGCTGCCAGGCTGAGTGCACCTCCGTTACACTCACAACGCGCTACCCATGAACGAACCATCATAAAACTTGATTTTTCCGGAAAAAACGAAGTGGACTTGTCCAGAAAAAACGAATTTGTCATCTGCAAATGTGAGGGCATAGTTGAACTGACCGGTGGCCAACATTACATAGTATAGTTAGAAACCGTAAAGAGCGGAGCTAAGATGCTAGATAATTATGCAACCAACAACTTCAAAATCCAGTCGTGCCCGGTTATGCCCTACCAGGACGACTGATCTTCTTGTGTGAGTTTCATCGTATTGACCTGCATTCGCGCACGCGTCACAGCACTAACCATTATCTTATAGATAGCCACCTTGCAGATACTCCCTGAATATACTCAAAGCTTTTTGCCCGGATTCGGACTTCACCTTGGAGAAGAAGTTTGCCATAAACAGTTGGCTGGACACTTCGGTAGAATGGGAATGCTTGTGCGCGGCCTGTTGAAGACACGCCTGTCCGTAAAAGTAAGGGCATCTAAAATGCCTGCTGTGTTTTCAGATAGGAATCACGGGTTTACTTGCTCGGTGCTCCGCTTCCAGTTCAAAGCAGTCTGTAGTAACATCTGCGGACCACTGCAATCTCAAGTACTACAAAAGAAAGCGTAGCTTGAAGCGCATGTCGACAAATACCTTAGAAGTGAACCACTTCTTTTTTCTATCAGTGAAGATGTTACTGCTCAACCAGTTTGTTTAAGGATTCCAAAGTTCGACACAATGTGGTTTGTTGATATTATCGGTGATAGCATTGTCAAATTCTTATACAGAATCAAAGGAAAGTACCCGGACTTATTTCTTATTTCTCTCACTGAATTTTTCAGATGTAGTTGGGATTCCATCACGCTGACTTTAGTGTATAGCATTTGAATGAGACCGAACAGTACTAATGGTCATCTCAAACCGAGTTACATCAATTTTGTATGATTCTCCCTCGCTATCCACTTATCTCAAAAAGCCAGAATATCCCCTTATTCAAAGTTCGACTTCGATATCAATATTGGGTCTTCGTAGGCACGCAAATACCTGAGGCTTCCTTTGCTCCTGAGCATCCCACAGTTCGCTTAGGGCGATATAAAAGTGCAACCGGACTTTTTTCCGCACATTTGCGATGTTCCGCACCAAGGTCAAGGTCATATGACTGACGTGCCCGGGATAAAACAGTTGATTCCGTATGTCACATAGTCTCTTCCGTCAACAGTCCACCCTTTTCTTGAAGTCCTGTGCTTACGTATCAGTGCATTCATCACTAAGAATTTGGCACATATGTCGTACATCCCAAGTTCGCGCACTCGACTACTGTAGGCTAAGCATTCGTTGATCAAAATTAATGGGCAGCTTTTACTTTTCTGTGCGACATTTGAGCTAATCAGATCCAATAATTTTATATTTTCTCACAGTCTGTCTGACTGAAGTCGAACCAAGTAAGTCACCTGCTGTTGGTCATCAACGTGTGAACTCATGGAAACTACGAATGTCAGTCATCCGTGCCATGCAGTCATTCGCAAAGTATTAGGAAGCACTTTTATGTACATATCGGTTTACAAGCATCCCAGAAAAAAACACAATTGATGCCAGCTTGCCTTTCTAGCTTTGTTTCATCTTGTCAAATCAAGTTATTCTTTAACCGACTGTCGTCGGAGGAACCTCAGTCATCGAGCTTGTTGCGTGCGCACACTCGCGATCGCGATTCGTTTACTGTATTACCAACTGCCTGGCTACTTTCGGTGCAGTAACGACTTTGAAGCTGAGGAGAGCTTTGAAGCTTTGTACTTAACCGTCAATACTGCATGTTTGTTTGTGCGCCAGCAGAAGAGTAATTAGTAGGGTGGTATTTGATACCAATCGGCTTGTTAGGATGAGGCCGCCGAGCGCCTACTCATTGCTGCGATAAAAAACAAACGGCTTGCACGGAGCCCGATGTGCTACTGCAGGTAACCCTGTGAATCGGACGTAAACCCGAAATAGTAACATGGGCAGGCGAATTCTCGGAGGTCTCTTGAGATGAATCAACCGACATGAACATGACACTGTAATGAGAAGCATGTACGCCTTTGAATCATGTAGCATTTATCTGGCCAAGAAGCACATTTGATTTGATGAGGGGATTGTCCGAAGGTAAGGCATAGCTAAAGTATCTAATTTTGAGATGTTTTTGTACATTTTGCACTTGAACAAGAGCCCAGTATGGTTTGCGCCACAAGGCAGTCTCATTTAACTTTGTGTTGATGTTGAACTCATAAGCAACATTTCATAGAAAGGAACAATAGCCTACCAGTACAACCCTGACAACCTAGGGTGGAAACCAACCCACAGCGTTGCCATGCCCACAAAATATAAATAAAATAAAATAAAAATAAAAATTATAAATGATAAATAAGTAAATAACGTCTTTTGGAGTCGATTTGCATTCGTCGCATTTATGACGTGTTTATCTCACTTGGTCCGTCATCAACCCCAGAAGGCCTACTGATTTTCTGGAAAGATCTCTTTTAAAGTGCTTGCTTTTGGTCGATTCTCCAGAACCAAAGCTGGGAGCTTGCCAGCAACAACTGGAAGACGACTTCTCCGGCAACTGTCCGTCTTTTGTTACGTTCCTTTCCCTTTGAATTAGTACCGCTGTAATTCAATTGTATTTCCGTTGAAAATTCTCCGCTTCACATGCTGAATGGAATAAATGCGGGAATGACTTCTAGTGCTTGTGTGAGCATTTTGGTGAAAAAACGCTTTATTCCCAGAAGTCTTCCTGTTTTGTGTTTGAGAAACCATTGTTTCTATTTCACAGGAAAAAGGCTCTCATTTGGATTTTCCGGTAGATCGCGGATTTGTCTCGACGAACGGTTGAGTAGTGTGTGGAAATGAGTTTTCCAAGCATCGAGTATATTTTCAGGTCTGGAGAACTTTCAAACTATCCAGATGCTTTGAAGTGATTTGAGGCACTGGTTTCTGTTTCCAATAAATTCCTTCAAAAAGCTCTTTGTGAAGAAAACTTGCTGCACGACTGAACTACATGAGTTCGTTTCACCCATTGGTCACCATTTAGCCTATGAAAGTGTCCTGTGAGATCAATTGCTGCAGTTCAAAACTCACCTCGCTTAGAGGAGTTTGGCAGAATTCTCCAGTTCTGTGACAACTGTTGCAATCTCCTACACAATCAAAAGCCAAATCACAGTATCCTTTAAGTCAGATCAAAGCTTTGGTGTTTGTTTCACCTGGCCCATGTTATTTGCAGTAGAGTGTCACTTACGTTTGCCCGTATAACAGTCCATTACCCGTCCACTGATCACAACAGAGTCAGTTCCAAGGTTTTTTAACCAGCTCTCGCAGGAATCTTTTCATGCTTTCCGAATATTTCAGTTGTCTAACCTAATTTAGTAGCTAATGACAATTTTAACCAAAAGTGGGACAAACACCTCTCATCACTTCCGATTAAGTTACCGCCTTCAGGGAATTTTCATACATTGCGTTAGGAACCGGTGGTGAGATTCAATGGGTGAATCAAAACAGCTTGTAGGAAGTCCTGAACGGTAAAAGAACCAGTTTCAAGACATTCGCGTTATGCTGTCTAACTGAAAAGTCAATTGACCACGTAGCAGTCACTCAAACAGCCTCTAGCGTTCGCTAACATATGCCCTCCGATGGCAGTCTGAATGATCCATCTGGTACCGCATGGGTCGCATGAGCAAGGATTTTACAGGTCAGGTGCCCGCATGTCTAGTCCAGTGCTTTGATGATCTCACTTCAGACTGATGAAAATTAGTTGAGCAGATTCGGAACATTATCTGTACTTTACGGTTCCCATTAAACTAGACATCACGTAAACATATATACCGGGCGGTTTTTCAGTTTTGTTTCGAAAGCTTCCAAGATGAGCTTGTGGGAAGTATTCAGCATACGAAATATTTGGCCTTTTAGCCGAGATGCGGCACGACATGTAGGGCTTCAGCTTCCGATGACCAGCTCTGTCTGATGAGTGTGAAGTAAGATGACCCCGAAAGTGCGTCTACCTATCAGCTGGATGCAATCTTACCATACTGTTTGCAAAAGGATTTGAATCATGATAGACTTTGTGTAATAGGCTGTCTGTTATTGGATAAGTAAGCCACACCAGAAATACACATGTTTCCCACAGCTAGAGCATGCTTTCACCATTGGTATTGTTCATTTAAGAATTACACGTTGCCTTTTCGTTATCCAGGAACTGACAGTTTCCCGAAGACATTGGCAAACAAAATGTTTACCTCGATGTCTGAACTTGCGTCGTTGTTTGCCAACATACTGGCGCACATCTAAGTAAGTATTTTGCACCGGAAATTATCCCCTTTGTAACGCATCACACACTTCTTGTGTGCGAAATGCTATCGATACCAAATTTCAGGTTATGCCCGTGTTTGAAGAATGTATGGTCAGTTTTGGATGAGATTGGTATTTTTCGGTAAACTGGTTATCTCGAAAAACAGCCGTTATCATCCATCAGAAGAAGCTGGTAACATGGCCGAGCTGGGTAATTTGATTGCAATCAGCTTTCTGAGGAGGATCTGTTAAACAGCGATGCAAACAGCCGCAACCCTATCTGCTACAGGCGTTGGAGTTTGCAGCTACGGTTATGAACAAACGTTGCAGCACCATGCGTGCCTGTCCATCGTAATGATGATCTCAGTAATCATGTGCTCAGTTCATCAGTCTGCCTGATGTACCGTCTCATGGCAACAAATTAGCGCACCAGCCTTCCCTCAACTCTCATCTGCTAGGTCGCCATTAGAAGTCTTCATATTTTCATCGGCCCCTTTGATTGCACCTAGTCGTAGTTTGCCGCAAGTAGTGCCTTCGTTCTATCGAGTCTCATATTTCGTTTTGCGTCCCAGCTAAATCCTACTCTACTTTTGACATGCAGCCTTATTTCCCCACAGTCGGAGATGTTCAAGTGTCCACAAGCATTCCCGTTCCTCGTTTGTTGTCGTAGGCTTTCTGGACACAGCTCTTTTACCATGTTGCGAGACATGTATGACGATATTTTCCAGTTGGGCAACCTTGTCGGTCACTGCACACAAATTCATTACTTTCAAATGTTACAAACAAATGCTCTTCAACCATATTCAGCAGAACTGCACCCTCTGTCGAGGCCTATTTCTACAACCCGCCAGAAATTTACTGTTTATTGGAAGGTACTTCAAACCCATATGTTTGCTGCAAACTCTTCGACAGCCCAGGTCCAGTTTTGCCCTTCCTGAAGCTCATAAATTAGGCGAAGTTCCCAGGTTTTTCCTTATTCAGTTCTAGTTGAACTCAGATTACACAAAAGTTACCAGATACACTCATCTGCGCATCAATTTTGTTTTAACGGGAGACACCCTAACCTCTCGTTTATGTTTATCACAAAAACCAGCTCATATTTCGGTCTTTGTTTCAGTATTCGAAATATTACAGAATACTTTCTTTGAAGTAAACTTACCTCTGGTGACCTGCTGACTGAAATATTGACTTCACAATTTTATCAGTTTCCCCTTCTTTTTGTTTTCAGTAATGGTGGACGTGCATCGATAGTAAAACAGTTAGAATCATGGTTTCACGCATATCTTAGTTTAGTGAATAGCATACCCCATTTTCACCGCTTGCTTGCACCGTGCTAACCTTGTGACCGTCAGTTTCATAAACGTTTAAAATCAAACTATTTTGCTCTACCTTGACTTGGGATTAGTTACACCTGGAGCACCGCTTACCTTCACTTCCACCATAGAACAGATCAGTCTCCAACCAACTCCAGTCCGAGAAAAGCGTGTTTTTACGGCGTGGAAAACATCTTAATGTTGCATTGTTTCATAGAAGTGTAACCTAATTCCCAGTCGTAAAATCTTAGAATAAACTATATGGGCCATTTGTGTACTACGTACTTCTGAAAGTAGGATGCGCTGCTTCCCATTTGGTAGAAAAACAGATCACTCTCCAACCAACTCCAGTCCGAGAAAAGCGTGTTTTTACGGCGTGGAAAACATCTTAATGTTGCATTGTTTCATAGAAGTGTAACCTAATTCCCAGTCGTAAAATCTTAGAATAAACTATATGGGCCATTTGTGTACTACGTACTTCTGAAAGTAGGATGCGCTGCTTCCCATTTGGTAGAAGCATAGTGCATGAAGTGACCATACAAGTTGCAAAATTCGAACTCGTTGTATGTTATATAAACGTTGTGGTGTGAGCTACAAACAGGTACAAAGTGTCGAATCTGCGATGCATATGTCTCGGCTATGTAGTACTAGCTTGACTTTCTGACCTACTTTGAACTGGCCTCCTACCCTCATCCTATATAGCCTAATGAAATTATAGGAACCCTTACTGGTTTTGGATAGACTAAATGAACGATGCAAACGACTTACGGTAGACAGCACGTGTGAATTCCAATGGACGAATTGTAGCATGCGGCAAAAGTTCTGAGTTGACCTTGTTCGTACACTAGCACCTACACAAGCTATCGAATACTTGTTAAAAATTAACGTGATCTAGTGTAGTAAAAGATTGTCCTTGGAAAGTAGGGCTAATTTAGTAGACCATGGAACAGGAATGTCCAGCACACACAACATAAGTGGAAAGTTCAGTCCAAGGAGTGTCATGTACGGACTGTGTGACTGACCTCCTCATTTCATCAATATCACACCACTGTTGATTCCTTTCTTCTATTTTTATGTTGTACAACGCGATTCCCAATTTCGTTATTTTGGTTTTGCGCCTTTACCACTTTTCTTGCTTTTAACCTAAACATAAACCGTTCTCTGACCTTGTCACCGGACGTGTTGTTTCAGTCACGTCACAGTCAGTCAGTCCGCTAACTTGTAAAAACGTTGCTTTGAGTCGGTGTGGACTTTGGGATACGTTAGGCATTAGCAGTTCCTAAACCGGTGTATAGAAGCCGGCGTAGTCCCACGATTTAAGGTTTGTAAATTTTTATTATTTTATTATTGCAACTATAGTAACCTCCATCGGAACGATTTGGCTTTTGGGGTACTGCGCGTAACTCAACGTGGTCCAACAGATTGCTGGAAGCAATCTATAACCACAAAATGGATAAATGGAGTGTTACCTGCGTCAACGTTGAAGAGTTCGGAGTCATAATTTAGTGAACAGCCGGAAACCTCCTGCCGTCCTTCAGTAGCACAAATTCGTGTTTCGTGTTTGACTGCCTCACCAACAGCTCCTATTCAGTCACTGCCTGCGTCTTCCACACTTCCTGTTCACCGGCGAGTAGGCAATTGCAAGTTCGGTATTAAATATCTGATACTGTGTTCGTCACTGTAATTAGTTTGGTAAAAGCGGGGTGGCCTCCCATCCTCAGCATTTCTGGATCCCCGAGGTGAGCTGCAGTACGGCAAATGCTCATTGGAATATTTTTGGAACCGATAAAACAAGGTTACTCGTTGAATTAGAAAGATCCAACTGTGTTTAAAATGACACGTCAGAGATAATTCCCCCAACAGGTCTTCTGATGGGCAGGACTTCACATGAACTCGGTTTGTAGATATACTAGACTGTATAAGAATTCGACCACAACGATGTGACTAAAATCTCGGAGCGCATAAAGACATATCTACTTCAGTATGCCGCCGACGTATTTCGGTTCGAGTAGTCGTTGACGGCACATTCGTGGATTTTCGGATATTCGTGGATATTCGTGGAGGATTTTTAGAATTGCTACGAACTGAAGGACGACGAAAGCTGCAGTGGAGCACATTCTATCCTTTAGATTTTAATATATCTGTGTTTACAACCGAAGTTCAAGTAGACAGCGATTTTCTGGCCTGATGATGCTGCCGACGAGGCCTTTGTTGCTACTCGGAAGAGTTTCAGTAGTTTGAGGAAATACAAGGTGTGAAACTAGCTGCCCCGTTTTTCAGGCACGAATTCACATTTTTCAGTAGAAGTTCATTCAGTATAATTGAATACTTTTGGTGCACACTTTCACAGCTAAGGCGAAGACGTTTACACACAGTCATATTTCCTGTTTCCAACTTTTTATGGTTAGCTTCAACCACTGCTGGAAAATATTAGCGATTAATGGCACAGTGTTCAGCACACTTCATTCCCCCATTTCATTGTCCTATTTTCAACAGCTTCTTGACTGAATGAACATTTGATTTTTGTTCAACAGAATATCCTCAGTTTATTACGTTCCTTATTACACTGGAGCCGAAATAGCTTAGTTCGTTTATGGTCTCATGCAAGCCGAACAATTCTGGTACGAATTTATTCAGCCTAGTGGATCCGCATCTAAGCTGTCTTCACCTACGAATAATACATTTTCTCGCAACGCAGTGGCAAGAAAATCGTCAATCCGGATGGGACAGTTGTTGCTCTCACACTTGACACAGTCCGATTTGGTCACCTGCGAAAATAATTCAGGTGAATTGACATCAACAGGTTGCAGTCATTCAGTTTCCGACAACTTCCGAAGTTTATTTGCACAACGCCGGATCTTCCGCGGATAGCAACGGGTATTTGCCTCACCATACGGTATCTCTCGTCCAATGTTCCTCGACCATTATAACCAGGTCATCATGGCACATGACCCATCTGAAAAGCCATACGGCTACAGAATAAACAGAGCACTGTTGGCAGGTTGAGACACGTTTCGTTCACAAGCAGGATCGTCGCTTGAGTAGACAATGTCCCGCAGTTGCCACAGCAGGAATGAAGTTTATCTGGCGCGGTACATCGTAAAACAGTGATAAGGTCACCTGTTAGCTTAATCAATGAGGCTCTAGCTTCATCATGAGGTAACCCTAAGATCGATGTAAAAGCAACAGAGACAGCCGGATTACCTTCCAATCTAAGCTAGGCTACTGCCTTCAGTTATTTCAGCAACTTTGAAGAATAAATCCTAACTCAACTTTTACCCACCCAAATGTTGTAGGCATCCCCGAAATAAAGCAACAGAATGCAGTAATAACATCCATACACTTGCTTGTGTGGAAACTTCAAGTTCATTTCGCTCCCAACACCCTGTGACATCCTGTGCCATACATCGAATTCACCCCATTGCTTCAAGGATGAGATGTCGTAGTATGTAACAGCTTGGGGTTTACAATTATCACATGGTGAGAGTGCGTACGGTCCACAAAATATGACAGGCATACACTGATATGCTATTCTATCAAACAATATACTTTTGGAGAAACATCGTCCACTATCAAACATGCGACGATAACTTTTCGACAGAAAGAATATGTTCGTTATTCTTTCTTGTCAATTCAAAAGCGCCGTAGTCTACTTTGGGTTCAGCAAACTTAACTACAATCGTTCTGACGGTGTATACAACTGATGAAGTGTCTAAACTGGTGTCCAAACTCCGCCCCCGTAGCTGATGGAAGGTAAAGGTTACAATGGCAACTATGGAACCGTTTTGCAGTGTTCGTTCAATAGTGCTTAGTATACAAAGAACGTCTGAGAGAGATCACGAGAACGCTTTACAATCTTTACCTTCCGAAATTGTGCTGATGAGATATTTGCTTTTGTGTCCGATGGCTCGTAGTCGCTTAGTTCGTGTTTGGTAATAGACATCATCGCAGCAAATGTTGTTCGTCCTTTCAATCGTATGTTGCATCTGAACCTCGAAAGTCGCCCCACCATAGAACATATTCAACCCAAAAGTCAGCAGAGTGACTACTTAGTGATTTCACACACTCCCCTAGGTCTACCAATTGCCGATTTATCTCATCAATCTGCCGAAGACCAACTTCACCATTTGGTACTGAAAAGTTGCATGGTCATTTCATTAAATGTGAGACAATTACCGCCGTTTTCAGGTCAATAGCTCTTTTCGATCCGTATTTAAACATGGGTTTCATGGTGTTCCATTTTCATATTTCTGTGGAAGCTACATATACTTCCAAATTCGATCGAAGTCATTGCTAAAATTATACGCACACGAAGGCTCAGTTCCTTGGCGGTAAAGAGTTCATTCTATCATCAGTGACGGCACGCAACTGGCCGCAACTATTGCACACGATATGCACCCACAGTGCAACCAGCCAAATGACCATTGTTGTGCGAAAGACACCAAAGAGTTCACTAGTTAGCAAAAGGAATGTGCAAATTGGGGAAAGGCAATTTACTACAGCTCCATTTAGCATGGTATAATCCCTTAGAAGTATGACAAAGGCGAACCGCTTCTCTTGAACAATAAATAGTATCGCAACAAAACTGCCATTAAAACAGAAAACTTGTGAATACCAAGCTTTTCTCATCGTAAGTAAACCCTACCTTGCTTCCAGGGGATAGGGTTCTGAACATTCCAAAGTAAGAATTCATTGCGAAGGGATTGTGGAGACTCATTAGAAAATCACTACCAAACAAACATAAGACAGACTTATTCATCTATTTTCGACGTTTTACTAGGTTTATCTAAGTAAGAATGACACTAGCTGTTCGGTCCCTCTACCCACTGTCCGAACAATAGACTGAAACCACACATTTTGCACTATTTGCAATACATAGTAGTATAAACAATTTCTAAAAGTGGTCTGAGCAAAATCAGGACGGTGCAAAAGCCGTGTGTTAATAATCCATAAAAATTGATGTGAATAGTAGTCCGCATCACTGGGCATGGCAAATCCGATAAAGTATCCGTCCACTTTCCATGGGACATTCCTTCTGGATTCTCTTTGCATAGAATCATCTCCGTGATATCTCCCGCATACCTCTCTTACCGAGGAATCTCCTTGATTGCGGTCTGCTGTTTGTGTTGCAGAGTCAGTTGGACTCGCTTTGAGCTCACTCTGCGGAACAAAAAAAGTTCACGTTTCACGATCAGTAACGTTCTTTCGAACAAGCCGCCTCCCGAGCTGTAGAAAGATTTTCTTGGACTGAATGAATTGAACACAATTTCATCAAAATGCCTTCACGAGCTACACACACAGGTCAAAAGAATTCATCTAAGATTAAACACAGCTTGTGAATTTGAACCTTCCGTGCGACAAATCCAGACGACTCGACCAAACCAAGTGCATCCTTCTCTTAGCCAGCTACCTAGCATTCTGATTTCGAAACATTATCATGAATGCCTGCATGGTGGTCATCTGAATAATTGCAGCTATCAGGTACCTGATTACCAAAGGGGCCACTCCATATTTCCATCGAGACCAACCCTAACTGAAAAATCTTTGACAGAATCTGGCAGGATCTAATGCACTAAAAGTGTATTTTCATAGGAATCTGTAAGTAATACTTCACTATCACCTACAGTGAGAGATAAGCTGAACATCGGTTCTTCGTTCCTAACTTTCTTCACTAAGACGTCAAATTCATGTGTGTCTTCAGATGGACTATAGACTTTCTCCTTCGGACATCTTGTTTATCAGAAACACCGACGAGACTATGGCTCGTTTTGCACTGGAAAAACCAACACGGACTAGAAAGTAGCTGAATTTTACGAGCTTGCGTCCAGTACAACAAAGTTGAGTGTTGGTCCTCAGGTTAAATCACAGAGCTGGACAGCTTTGTATCACAGATACAATCGACGAGGAAAAGTGAACTGCTGTCAATCAACCACTGCTACCGCCTGATCGAAAACACATCTCCTCTTGAGTGACACGGTGGTAAAAAAGTATGTTTATATGGGCGTCCTTTAGAGTATTGATCACACATCTTCAGATAGGAGCTACGTGCAGTACAAATGTATGCGGGGAACGCACGCGGACCAGGCTACTGCAGCTGGCCAGAGTGCCAACATCAGTTTCATCCAGTAGTTATAAAATATGCCTTTTCTCCTGGGGTTGCGATTACACCTAAATCACTAGTGCTTACAGAGGACTTGGAACGAAAGCAAAAGGCCATATATCCGTAACACTCTGTAACGTGATATTTGACCCCAGTAAAACTGTGATCGAAAGCAGGGTCAAATTGTCATTCGCAAGGCATCCAAGTGACACAGGACACAGCCAAATTCCAGTCGTTGTTTCATTTATCAGGATGCCATACGAGCTGGCGTCCCTTGAGAGAGTGGTGATTAACTGATTTTGGGCCGGTCCCCGGTGATCAGAAAGACCTGAGTGTTATACTGAGTCCACCTTAGTTTAATTGACTAGCCGTGTTGGTTTCGGCAATGTTGTGCACTTTCCCTGGTCAAAAAAGTCAGCGGTAATCGTGCTGTGGACCAGATGGAGTCAAATGTTCATAAAAGGTAAGTCAGTTGGTCGATACAACGAGGATATCTCCTGGGTCGTCGAGCTTCACAACAGCCAATCACATCGCTCAGGCGTAAACGCCATCCCCTGTCCAGACGTCATAATTCCAGTGCGCCCAACGTGTGCGAGTGAGTGTAGCAACCCTCATGCTTCCTTGGAGAAGGTATGACAGTTAGGCGCTGAAACGGTATTGCAGCTCATAGACTTTTTCATTCATATTTAGTGTCATAAACATTACCAGCTAACTAGTAGATTAAATGCCAAGCTCTTCGAAAGAGGCCTGATAATATCGGTGATTTAAGCCCTACTTCTGCTTCCTATAGAACGTCGTTTCACATATATAAACAAACACCAATATTGCCTGCAATATCACCGTACTTTTTGACCTAGGTGAACTGGAACATTTGAACGTGAAGTACACCTCTGTCGGGTACGCAGTTCTAACACCGAATAGTGAGTTTAACCGCCGTCTCTTCTACAGGAAAGAACGCTGTCGTGGTTTGTTGTCTACACTGTAGTGAATCGTGAGACACACTGTGAAGTGTGGGCTTATTAGTACACAGGTGATGATAGCCATAGTATGATTCAGAAGGTATATATGCACTAATAACAGTCTTTACTATGGTTGGCAGTGGTGAGTTGCAACATGTATAAAAAATAAATGCAATGCGGAATGTGGAGCGAGACAAAAGGGGAACTTATCGTTTGGTGAAAGTCCGAACGGCGGGCTTTCCCCGCAGTATAGCTGCTACACGTGTTCCCTAATTGTCCGTGGACTTGTGGAGACTGGTTGCTCTCCTGCTCCCTGCGCGCGCGCGTCTGTGTGTCTGGACTGCGCTCGGCTTTCCTAGATGTAGATGCGTTTGCATGTACGTGGGTGTCAGCACATAACTTGTTGCTACGCTTACTGAACGGTAGAGACAGCCAATGTCAGATGAGTCACCTTTGTGTGACGCGGCTTGAGTGTAAAATGAAGAAGAGTCTCTTGATCCAGTGAGCGACTGTGAGCTGAACAGTCAAGTGTGTGGGTGAAGGGATAGCTACAGACTCAACGGCTGCTGGCCTAGGAGCTCAGGTCATGGTGAGCTGAATTATTCCATAGCAGTTCAAGGGCTCGGCTGCCAAATCACCTGCACTGCGTCACACCATGAGAAACGAATTTTCTGCCCCCAAAGATTAAATGCAATCATTCAGCTGAGTTAAAAGACTTCATGGGACATTTTTAACACATCAAAAGCTGATGAAACTAACCAATCAAGGGTATGCAGTACTGTAGACGAATAAAACTCTACGAAGCTTCACTTGTTTTCTTTTCGGAAATCACATGATTTCAAAGCAGTGAACATATTTTCAGACCACTCATTAGTTAGGTGGCAGAATTTGAGGCAAGCAATGGTTGGCCGCCCAACGCTAAAAGCGTCCCTAGGTAATAGGGACTAACGACTAAAAAATTCATATAGCTGCGGTTTCTGCTATGTGTGCTTTAAGAAGCGATGACATGAGAGTACACCCCTTAAAGCATGTAAAGAGAGTAGATAGACAAAAAGGATCACGTCCCCTTTCTTCACTTTGTTCCCACTAGCCACTTTCAGATAATCAAGCACACCGCTTCGATAAACTATCCCGGCTTCAGCTTTCTGTCAGCTGTGACCAGAACGACTTGAAAGATACCGAAACGTCGGCTCCAGAGGCTTTAGACGTTATCTAGTCTATCTAAAAAGTGATACGACATTCCAAATTACTGAAGGCGTTCCTTTGAACCACGTCGAGAAGTAGACTAGACGGTTTCGTTCTTGAATTCCATTCAGTTATTCATGAAACCAGGCAAGTGCAATCCGTTTCATCAAAGTTTATTCCAGGTAAATCCTGTTTGTTTGGTCTACGTCATGAGTAAATAAATATACGTCTAGACTAGGCTATGGCTGGCGTATTTCAGTTATCATAGTGATCCAAAGGTGAAAATATACAAAGTCAAACCAGCTAAGGCTAATTTCACCATGTTTGGAATCCTGTCTATGTGATCCACCAGTCTACCATCTACAGGTGAATATCAATCGTCCTATGGTCTGCTTATTTTCACCTGCAGTGTAACAGGTGCACAAAGTTTTGGACGAAGAATTTCCAACTCCCGGAGCATATCAGTAACAGCCTGCTAACAGCCCTGGTCAAGACTTAGATTTTCATCAAACTACGACGAATTACTGATCCGCTTTACGAGAGCTACGAAGCTATTGTCGCATTGACAAATAAGTTAGAACAAAATGAGAGGGATCCGATAATATAAAGTATCTCTGTTTGTGAATTCAGCCTGAATCTGTGTCCCTGTAGCATCATCAGGTCTGGAAATTGCATCCACACCACACTGGGTGGGACTGTGTTCGATGGACTGCAATAATTCGCGTTTGCTCCTGTGGCAGATGCCTGCGAGTCTGAAGCGCCCGCTCGTAACCACTTTCGATGGTCACAGCGACTCCACCCTTACGTTGTAGGGCCAGAATGCCTTTTGGCCTTGGTGAATTTGTAATCTAGGCCTGTAATCAATTGGAAATGACATAATCATGACTTCATACGGAAGAGCTTTCCTGGGTCTGCTCACATTCCAGGCCTGATGGTTTTTCGGAAACCTAACAAGTTGCCGATTTCAGTTTCCAATTTTACTTCCATTCGACTCCTTACAATTTCTTTATGTATCTCCTTCATGTATTTTCAGCTTCTTTCTAATGACCCTGTGAAAACAGATAGCACACTTATACAAATGTAGAATATGTGTTAGGGTTGTAAACCTTGTCGTGGTTCCGGTTTTAGACGTACTGAAGTCAGATTTATGCAATGGAGTTGTTTATTAGTTTAATCGTCGTGCACCATCGAACACTAATCCAAATAGCAACAACTATTTGTTACCCTGAAGCGCAGTCTGTCGACAAACATATGAACTATGTGTCAGCAAAAGGTCGTTGGAAGTTCATCGCTGAGAAGAAGTGTGCGAGTTGTGCCATCAGGCGATCACATCTGTTTGGTAGTTGTATGGCCGAAAATTTCGAGACATAATTCCATAAAATTCAGACAAAAGTGAACCTTTTGATATCCGGAATCGTTTGAGCCGCGCGTAAATTTATGTTGAAAATTCAGCACCGTATCTCTGTGGTCTTTTCGAATTCCGCTAGGAACCACTGATTAGTTGGCATGCGGACACCGATGAAGCCGAAGTAGAAATCTAGGAAACTAACATGGTGCAAAGCAAATTGCACGAAACGTTTATATTCAGAGAGTACAGTTTTTGCCTGTGAAATGGACCAGAACAATGTTCTCCTGACTGGATCATCAGCATTGGGGATGCTGGTTGGAAGTTCCACAGCTTCCGTCAAAACATCAGTCCTATGCTGTTTTCGCCGTTGCACATACTGCGACATTCCAGTTGAGCCCACAACACGGCTTTGCCACACCTTTTTATACCGGCATTACCAAGCCTAAGCATGTGAGCCTAGCACAGCATCCCGGGCGTTTCCACAGCTCTGGACTAAGAAAAGGTCTGTGGGTCAATGGTGTCCGACCAACAGTTGACAGCACACTTGAAAGCCAAATGAGTGTGACCTACGAAACCCACATTCCAAGTTCGACGGACTAGCAACGGTGGATTCTACCGGAACTTGTGTTACTTAGCTTTTTCATGTTGGGACTTACTGGTATCCTTTACAAAATGTGTGGATAAAATTGCTTAGAAGATCTGTCAGGATTCTTACAGTTTTCCGATGGATATGCAAATATAACTGGATGACTGTGCGGTTTCTTTTGATTGCAACTTGTGTCTTTTAAACTATACAGCTGAGCCCTTCATTCTGAAATGCTTTTATGCGTGCACAAAATTTCAGCTTTATGCATTTGTTGTCTGGTGGTGTACGAACGCACCGAAAACGAATAGTACTCATACGATAGTGCCATCACAGCTGGGAAGTTTGGGGAATTGATGGGCAGTCTTGGAGAAAAACGGCCACGCACTGAACTCTCCGGACGAAATCTGACGAGTTACTCATTCAAGACACCCAGACCAAGGAAGAGCTCAATTTTATCGGGCAGCCTGTGTACCATGGGTTGATTGTTCATGATGCAAGCTTGATGAAAAACACAGAGATTCAGACCAACTGATTACTACATGACTCAATACTTTAATGATCCAGAAACTAGCAAGGAGAGCTTTAGATCATATATGTGCCTACCAGTTGATAGAGCTACCACCAACATTGTTGAAACAGAAGGTTCCCCATTTTCACACGGTACTAAGTTTACTACTCTCATATGCATAAATAAAAGGCGTTTTCATCAGCGATTTTGAAGTGAAAGAGCCGCAAAAATGCTGTCACAACGAACATTAGCAACAATTAATTGGTTTCAGCCGTTTCCTAAGGGTTACATTTATTACTTGCACAAGTATACTGTTAAATGTTACACTATCGAGATAAGGTGGATATTGCTACTACAAAGCTGAAATTATGAACATTTGAACTGATATTTTGAACTAACATCACTTCATACATTGGCCGGAATTGTGTAATTGCCTATATCTGTCGTGACCGCACTCGAAAATTAATCATTAGCCTGAGAACATCTTGCTAGGGAAACATGTTCTAAAGAACCCAGTTTTGACAGTGCCACCTCAGGCCGATTTTTGACTGGATGTCAAGCTGGAAATCCACCGGAAACGAGCGTGCCTGCTACACCCAAACATACCCGAACGCTGTTTAGTAGTGTAGCCAGGTCGCACAACGGGAGGGGCAACGGATACTTACGATGGGGTGACAGATTAGGGTGGCACAGTCTGATGTGTCTGATGGACATAACTTAAAAGTACACACCGTCTAAACTGGCAAGATTGCATCAGCCTTCGAGCAAAATATCTCAACAAATAGCACTTCAGCTCACCGCATGAGTCCTCCAACAACCTGCGCGCACATTTCTGCACTGAGTGGACTAAGTATTTCTTCTGGTGAACGGTGACCCCCTGTAGAAGACGGATGACCCTTGGCTGTTTGGATGGTTAATCCTGTCACTTGGCTCACTTCTCTTGTGTATTATTTACCCGACTGCTGCGAACTGCTTTTGAAACTGCTATGTTCTTTCTGATTAGCTTACCTCCCAGTGAACAGCGCCCGCGTAGAAGCCATCGCTGAAACTGTTTGGTTGCATACTCATTGCAGCACTATAATGTTCCTTTAAACACTCGTGTTTTGCGCCGCAAAAACCGGGGACTACAGTAGTTCTCAGTATCTACCAAGGAAGACTGGAATTTTTCAATGCACAGGACGTTACTTCTACAGGAGATTAGTGGACTAGGTCGGAATACCCCAGTTCTGTGTATGTATTTGTGTTAAGCCCAGTACACAGGTCGGTTGTTTGCCCAACCACCCTGTTCCTTCGGTTTCACTACAGACAAACAGCCTGACATGCAGTGGCATATCCGATTACACAAAATTCGCTTGCAGTATAACGACCATCCGCAAACATCTGTTGGTTTAATCACTTTCCACTTCACAAAATACGGGTGAAGATGCATTGAAACTATACTAACTGCTAATACTACGAAACAAAGAATTTTCCTTTTAATAACGTTCAAACTGGTGAAAAGCGGTGTTGGTTGTATTTTACCTATGTTCGAGAGCATTGCATACGATTTTATGTCCCCCCGGTCACCCGACTATACAACAGGGACGCTGATTCAGTTTCTCTAGCGAGATTACTTATTTTGGCTTTTAATAAGGCATTCACCGTCCACTGGTTTTTTTGTCCTCACCGATAAACCTCAGGAGAACGTAACATTGCTTGCTGTTAACTGAATATTTCGTCGTTGTATGTTCAGACCTCCAAAAGCGACCATTCTGAAAAATCTGATCGGGTATGGTTCTACCTATTCAAAAGGACTTGAAAGTTTTCTGTGAGGTATCCTCATGAAGAAGCAGACAGCTCATTGGACAACAGCAAAATGCACTTTGAAAACGTGTTCCTATGTATGAGATCACCAGTGGATTTCTCGGATCGATTTCAAATACATAGTAGGGCTTTGCATTCACGTGACTGTGAGACGCCTGCAGCAGATGACCACGTCGGGACAAGCTTCAAAAAGCCCGCAGACTTTTCAGGCAATCCATCAGAAAGTTAATAAGCGCAAAGTGGTATGATAGTGTGCAATTGTTAACAAACGAATGCACAAACACGAGGTAATCATACAATAAGGGTGCATAACAGATGGACTTATAAAAGCTGGTGATCAGCAATTTGTACAGTGTTGTTTAGAGCTCGGAAAGTTAGCGAGTTACGTAAGTCGCCTTCTCATCTTCAAATTTCATGCTACACAATATAAAATAGCGTTGAATTTTCCGCAAATAATTCGTGCGGTTTAGGTCTACAAATTGAGGCATCGTGTATGCTATCATAGCTAAACATTGATTTAGAGTTGTTAATGGTAGCTTCTGCTTTTTCTGTTAAGACTAAAACGTTTTTGAGTTCTGGAGAAGCCAGTACATTAGATTTTGCGTTTGAAAGCGATCTGTTTTCTTGGTTCGTCTTATTGAATTCCCATCATACTCGCCTCCAGTGGGTGACAAGACATTTCCGTGCGGTTAACCAGCTGAAATATCAAACCAATTCATTCATATCGTTTACTAACTCACTGAGACTAGCACGCTCTCTCTCTCTCTCGGTATCTAACGCCGATAGCACTCGATAACCGTAATTTTCCCATTTTATTTAAAGTTTCTGCGTTTTATCAACCCCGCTCATTGAATTTGGTGTACGATTAATGCCGTTTCAGCTCGAAACCGGTCAATCTCTAGAAGGCCAACATAAGCACTCGACATCAGCCAGGAAGATTCTAAAGTCCAGCCAGAGAATGGGCGAGAAACCCCGCCATTTCCCTATGCTGTCTTCGCTGAGAGAACCCTGTGCATAAGTGGCTGATAAGCGATTATCCATAGACAATGCAAGCGTGTGTTTATGATCTGATGCGCAGTAAACTTATGCCGAACGAAATTGTGGCAGTTGGGAGAAAGAAGGTGAATCGGGAAAAGGGGATAGTGACCTGGTATATCGACTCACATAAATCGATACGAAAACATAGCCGGTAATGGACAGGGACACTTGCGACTTAAAACAGACATATCACGTACGCCAGTCAGAATACCGATCAAACGGACGTTTGCGGCACACAATCGTAACGATCCTGACTGTGAATACTGGGATATCAGCAGTCGGGTACATCTGTTGGTTTTTACACACATGCACTTCCCATGTGCTGATGATATGCCCAGCAAATTCTTGGTCGCCATCGCTCGATGTGCTGTAGCCGGCATAGCTATTGATTTATCATGTCACTGAAGGTTGTGTCGGATGAACAGACATGAATTTCAGGTCACGTGATACACCACCTGAGGAAAGTATGGACAGTGTGAAATTAAGGAAACAGTCCGATGTAATTTCAACTAGAATAAATATGAACTTCCATTAAATAGTTTGGCGAACATGATAAATGGGCAAATCCTGATAGTTTCATAAAATAAGCTTGGATGCAAAAACGCCTATCCATCTAAAAACAGCACAGCCAACACTACAGTGAGTAAAGTTTTAGTACAGTACGCTAATCCGGCTGGAGTTTGTGATGTGCTTCCCAGCTGACTGCCGTTCCCATCGTCGGTCATTAGATCACTCAGTCCCATCGAAAAGTTCAAGTCAGCAGACTCCATACCACCAAAAGTGTTGCAGGCAGCTTCATCGGCCAAACTCAACGCATGAAAACAGTGAAAGGCAATTAGGGTTGATGATATCATCATCTAGGCCAATACTGATCACATGGACGAAGGCCTGACGTGTTTCGGTTATTTTGGTGCAGAACTTCAGTTTGTGGGTGAAGCAACCTCAAGGCCTTCACATGACTTTTTTGGTGACGCAGCTAGCCGAACTGTAACCACCTCGACTGTTTCTAATGCTCTCTGGCACGCGGCCTTGCAACGACATGGTGGCACCCGATTAATTCTTCTGGACGATTGCGCCAGATTGATCTGATATCGATAAGCTAAGTGGGGATCACGCTGGTCACTTGCCTCACCAGTCCAGTTCTCAAGTAGCTTGTTTTGTGTTCACGAATTCTCTCGTATAGGGGACCAGTTGGCAAAACCACATGGTTTGCTGAACAGTGGCAAACAAATGAATAAATCAGTAGTGTTGTACCACGGAACGGTTGTCCATTCTTGAGGTCAGTGTTGAGCGGTGGATGACTGCTGAACTCTACCCTTAATTGGGCTGCTTTGAATGTCAGAGACAACCAATCAGGGTTTCAGGAGCTACACCTCTTCTAAGGGCCAGACGGACGTACATGGTGTTTTTCGCGACGGATGGGCGTTTCGGTGTTTCTCATTCGGTCGTAAAGCTGACGTGCCCTCTTACAAACTGTTCTTGATATTCGTTCTCCATCAGAATTCTACGGATTAGTTTCAGTTTGGCAGCAAGCCTATTGCCAGTGTACATTCCACAGACAATGTAGGCTAGATATTTTATTGAGTTCCTCTTAAAGTTCACGTAGACAAAGCTGTGGAAACTGGTGTACTGGATATACATTTCTCAAGGTATAGTTTAGCTCTGCGAGATGCCTCAAGTATACGCTGAAATAGGTTACGGCCTATTCCTGATTTAACCTATAAGGCTGCTGAGAAATCTCCTTACTGGTTAATTAGGTACACCCAAACGCAGCATAGAATGATGACGTTCTGAGAATATCCGGACCGGAGTCACTACAAATGAAGTAGAATAAACTGAGCGTAGTGTGAACTATCTCGTTTCGTTAGTTTGCAACGGCACACTGTACCTCTGTACACAAAATTGTGTTATTCCACCGCACTTCCGATAATCAGGGCAAATCATCTCGTTAAACCAAAAAACTGGCTGGGAAGTTTCGTATTCCGGTTAATAGCAAGCACAATATCCAGCGTTTTTCACCGGAGAGACATCATTCATGCAAGTCTGTTTTTCCGCTCGCCGTTGTACACATCTACACATATGCTTTGAAGAGGTCATAAGCGTCCTTGCGTTGTGATAGTGATTCAATTTTCGAAAAAAATCGCAACTATCATATTGTCCAGGCAACGCCCTTTTTGCGCATGATGCAATGGAAGACAGACTCCTTCGGTTACCATATCAACCCACTTCAAAATGTGCCGAACTGCTGGTAGGTTCGTCGCAGAAAACACGCGATGTCCGAAAAGTGGAACATCCTTGGCAAAGAGCGAGACGAGCGCTCGGTACACGTGCTCCGTAAGGTGGCATCACTAAACATGTTCACACTAAATTCCCCTTTATAATCACAATGAATCTGCAGCTGGTAGTAACTATCGCTTTCGATCTCAGCTGGTTTGAAGGCGTAGTGTGTCCAGGCGCCAAGCCACACGGTTGGTGCCACGGGGAACTCAGAAAAGACGATCGCCAAAGTGATTACCTAAGCCATGTACACCGTGGGAACGTCCCTTGTTGTTGCCGCCTTCACGTGACCGGAGCACACCAACTGAAGTCACACTGCGGCTACTGGTTACTATGGCTACTGCGGGCAAGCCCCAGGTCAGTGTGAAGGCCTAAAATGAGGAAACTAAGATCTGGACCTCTTGACCTATAACAGTACTGCTCACTTGACTCTGGAGTGAATCCCCCTCTGGGGTCGACGCAGAAATCGAGACGAAAAAGTCGAAGACGATATGAGTCATCATTAGCTCCTGTCGGCCAACTGTGCCATCTCATAGCTGTTGAGCCAGTTTTGAAAAATCAGGCCAAACAGCAGGTTCGAGGAGGCACAGAACGAGTGTGGTGACCAAGACTAACCTGTGCCTTTCGATCAGCTGGCAGAAGGTAAGACGGCAGGCCTTAGTGGTTGTCAACCCGGGGTGAAGTTTCCGGTGGACCATAACAAGGGCATCGAAACTGCTGCGCTGAGCCCATAGGCTGGTCCGGTGTGGCTTTCGCACACGATATTCTGCTAAAACGCATTAGTTCAACCACCACGAAGATGTTCAGAACGTCGGATATCTGGATGAAGCCGAAAAACTGGTATCATGATTCCTCGAAGACTTTCGGAACTAAAAAAAGCCACAACTGAACAAAGCAGCCCCTAACTTGGTTAACGAAGCGCCATACAAGAATGCGGAAATTTCAAAGAACCAAAGGCCGACAAACCCCTTATCTCACAAAAATTGAATTGGATGACCTCGGAAGTTAAAAACACGACAAGGCAATTCACATCAAAAGGGTTGGCAAAGGAAGTGCTGTAGTCGTGATGAATCGTCAATAGTATGAGGACAAGGCAATCGACGACCGAGCCACAGGACAACGCACGCTTATTGACGCAAACGGGATCAAAGCGGTGATTAACAGAATACGGGTTCGGGTTTCGTTGCATTATCCTAGACTAGGACAATCCTTGTGCTTTCGTCCGGCACCAATATCAAACACCCGGCCAGATTTCACGGATTACCATCAAATACACAAACGGCATTCCATCGTGTTCGGTTGTGGATTTTAGTGGTTATCCGACTAATAAATCATCAAAAAAACATCTTGCATCAACACTGAAGTCACTGCACCGTAGCATGGTGTGTCAGATTACCGATTCGCATGATTTTTTTCAAACAAAAAATCAAGTAACTCTTGGTGACGATGAAACTTTTGTCAGTTTTTATGTTGTTTTGCTTTGCGCTATTGTGCCCATCCTGGATAGTCTAGAATACATAAGACAGCTTCTAAAGGGAGATAATAGTTTGGATAGCCGTACTCCCCTGTCTATACAGAAGTTTATAGAAATTCTGGAATCATGCCCACGATCCACTCTATCAACTCACGTTCACAAGTAAGATCTAACAACAGGCATGAGGCTGACGTGGGTTATTCTGTTCTTCGCACGGCTTGGATCTCAGGCATTGAGCAGTTTTGACAATCAACAGAGCGTTTCGTTTCACTGTAGAACAAAATACATCCGACAGCAAGATTGCTTTTCTTGGTTGTAAAGATCTTTGGAATCATGATCACTTTGTGGCCACAGTTGACACAAAACAAATCCAATCAGATCGCTTGTTGAAATTTGAGTCTGCTCATGCACTGGCTCATTGAGAGTATAAGACCTGTAATATCAGCTTTTTATGAAAGCGAGACCACCTATATTGAACAGACATTTAGAAACAATCGGTATCCAACACTTTTCATTAACGCTTCAGTCACCCAACCCAGATACATCAGTCAGGTCGTGGGTTGAACCAAATGACAAAGTGTGGATTCCGTAGCGGCAGGGCACATCCAGAAGTATACATTGCGTATTCTCTATCTGCACCATCTGCACAACACAGTGCAAAGACAATTGATTCGCAAGAAAGGGTCTGTTTCAGCCCGATGATCGTACCCACTGTCAACAAGATTGATTGTACCGATTTTGATTGTGTTTAAAATTGGACGAACCTGATAACAATTAAAAGTTCGAATTAGCGAACATAAACCGAACTTTCGGACCGTTCCGAGAATTGCAAACCACTTGAACAAACTGGAGCGTGCCTCGGTTATGGCATCCACGCATCAGCTGTGGACCATCCGATCAGTTATGATAATGTGCATATGTTGGAGCAAAATCTGAGTTGCTGTGCTGAATCAGTGGCTATTCTCAGGACGCCTTCGTGCACTAACAGGTCTGACAGAGCTGAGTTATCTGCCATTTCGTCATGCCTACTTAATCGTGCGAAGGCGACCGCAACAAGGCAGGCCGCAGGTGATACAACGACTCGGTCTCAAGATGTGTCAAGACTGCGCACAAGAGGAGAGACACACATGAAACAGCACACATGCCGTTTTGTTAGTCTATCTGCGGATAGCCATATTGGCGAAATTTTAACGTCAGATAGTTTCGTTTAGTGTATCCGCTCTGTAGACACCGGCACTTTCACTATGAGAAAGAATGAAGTGAAACGACAGGCAGTCAAGTACTGGATGAGCGATTGAGAAACTGGAGCTGTCTTCAGCATGGAACAGGGTTCGAAATTGTGGCCTGAACGAAACAAAAGTAAAAGAAATAGCTAATAGGATCAAAAATAATTCAACGATGGCGCTTTCCCTATTATATCGATGACTCACCGTTGAATTTCACAAAGATCATAGGTTGGCAACGTTGACCAAATAGTTCGACGGATGCCTACTAGCATTGACCGACTAAATAAGAGACGATAAACTTAACGAATGGTAGTCTGCTGGAAAGAGGCAGACCTGGAGAACTAGGTAGTTGACGAATGTCATATGATCGTCTTGGTTGACGAGGCTAAATTTAACCTTCATTTCAGACACAAAAGTTTTGTCGGGCTAACTGAACAAGCTATCAGGTGATTGAGTGCTAAGGTAGACGGACAACCAGTCAGTAAACTTTCTTACAACTGACCAACTTAATACTTGCTGAATGCTAGTCGGAAGTTCTAGTTAGTTGATACCGTGGATGACTAGCACTTACGACAGATGGGCTATAGGGAATCATCGCCAAGTTAAATCAGAATTTTGAAGCCTTGTTCTTCCGGTGTTAATCATCCACAATAACCGACAAACAATAACTTCAGGGTAGCGGTCAGCCTAGCAGTTTATTCACGTGACCTGAAAAAGCCTTTGTGTTAAATGTGGAACTCTGTCCAACAATAAATCAACTGATTGTTTACCAAGCTTCTTTGAAAAGACGACTGGTGTATCGGTTCCAACATCTTCCAACTAGTTATGGACTTTAGTCTGTTTTGTTAGCAAAGCAGGTGTCGGTCACTTAGAGGCACACAAAAATGTGCCGCCAAGGCAAGGAATAAAGAGCATAACTTGTACATGTCCTCTGCTAGCTTCATCAGTGGATTCGAGCTGCCCTCAGAATTTTTTCAACACCGAATTCAAGCTAGTCGCCTCCTGTTCAACGGGTGTGCGTGCATGTGTAGCCATAACGTATTTACAGGATTCGTGGATAGCGTGTCCATGTGCCAGAACATTAAGTGTGAGATACAGACGACAAGTACCTGTTAAAAAAAACCTACTGTTTGTTGTTCTCCAAATAGACTACCAAAGAGTTCTGCTTACAATTATCGTAGGTCATATACCCCAACTAACCATACATAAAATGTCAAATACTCTCATTTGCACACGACTTTGGTTTTGACAGGAGACTCAGCTGAATCCAGCTCAACCTCTCGTTTGTGACGGTCCGATTCAACTGATTATGCTGCACTAGGCCACCCCGTAGTTCAGTTGGTACGCTATTTGAGATATCGCAATATGTTGTTGTTTAGACGTACCCTTTAAGAGCGCACGACCGGTTTCCCCACTTCTTGGAGTTCGTCAGGTAGGCGGAGTTCCCGAGTTCCCGTCAAACTTGAAGTTGAACCTTATGAGCAGTGTGCTACGTCAAAACAACTAAATAAAACGTATTTAGTTGCATTAGATATCGATGTGGTATACACAGTGATTTATGCTCCACAAGGAGCTATCACCCCCCATCCCACTCTCAACAGACACACATTCACACATATGGTGTTCAAGTGGACTCTGATGTCCGCCTATCGCTTAGTGTAGTGATACCTCACTATCGAAGTCCACAAACGCCACCGGATTGCGACGGTGCCTCCATTGAAGATCACCGGTTTGAAGGTAGACAGTAAAGATAAGATTATTCACCTGTTCAATAAGATAAGTTTTCCCAATTACACCCACCGGATTGGCAAATTTGGAAGTTTCGCCCACCCAGCTGAATAATGCGCTATTAGTGATGTACCTATTTTAACCAAGTTTGCTATCATAATACTCAAACTGCCGCAGGATTACACACCAAGTAGATCCAATGGATTGCATCAATAGCGGTTCCTTTGGTTCTGTAAATTCAAGTGACCAAAAACTGATCCTCCACTTCTGCTACCATCGCTTCCACTCTTCGTCTCAGGTGGAGTCACTCGGTTGTCCGTAAAGGTATATGTTTTCTAAAGTGCGAACAACCAGCCAGCACACCTGAGCTGCTCATCGTTCGTAACATTGCGGAATAGTTACCTCAAATAATTCAGAGATTCGCTAGAGATTTACTCGACTCACAAAAGGCCAAGTCGTTTATACTGCCATTTCATGGGTTAGAAAGGCAGTGTGCGTCAACTGACGCATCTGATATGCTCGAAACTTGGTTAACCCATCAGTCTAACAAAATCTGGGAACGTCCTGACAATTGCTTCTAGAACAGCAAATTTCAAAGAAAGAAATGTCCAAAATGTGTTGATCTATCTAAAAAGCTAGGAACTTTGAACAAACTATGTCACCATGGGCCTGTTGTTTCCAGATCCAAGGTATCCTTGTTCGCAGTGAATAAGCGTAGCAATCGATGAGTTGGACTGGAAAGTAACAGGCGTTTATGGGTGGTGCAACGTAGGCAAAACAACCTAGAGAAATTTGAGGGGATTTCTGACGTTTGGTGAAACAGTTTCTTGCCACTGAGTGCTGAGTCCGTACAATTTTATAAGATTACCATGGAACAGTCGAAATACGCGACAAAACTCACAATAGTCACCATCGAAAACCCTGCAGCCGGGTGGATTAACAATAGCTCAGATACGCTCGTTTCATAGTGGAGAAGTTGCATAGTTAGGTGCAATGGGCTCAACAAAGTTGTGGGAGGAACTCCTGAACAATCTTTCAGACTGTAAGAATTTGGACACAATACAGGAAACCACTTAGGTTCATCGTACCGCTGAAAATTTCGGTGCAAGTAAAAACAAGTGAACATTTAGTGACCAAGTAAGCTCATGTTAAAGGAATAAATCTCCCGTTTCTGGTGTCTTATTTGGGACAGTAGTCAGGTTATCGAAGTAACTTCCCTGATGTGACTACTTATCAGGTGGATGGAAGGCTCAGGAGTTTTCATCGATGTTATAAGTAGTGGGATAGCAAGAGAACATCGACATCCTTTTGGTATGAATGGAGTTCTGTGCTGAGCTGAACAAGGCGTCATCAATAGCAAGTTCGTCATGCGGATTAGTGGCATGTAGAACATAAGTGCTCGCATATCACGTGATTCAATCGATCCAACTTCAGATTCGATCTGCAATGCGAGGATATCCGTAGTTATGCAAGTATTCCAAACGGACAATGCATCACATAAATTTACGCATCTGCACGTGAAATACGTGTGAATGAAATCCGGAACAGAATATTATTCTTGCAAGATCTTGGACCGAGCTAAACAAAACTTTCCGTGCGCCTGAATGAAAACACATCATGAAGCGCCAACGGCATCCACTATCGGATATCGGTACACGGACTTGGTTCTCTACTTCAGCAAGGTGAAAGTGACTTTCATTTACGACCTCTTCACCATAGCTGTTCGATTAGCCTGGATCTTAATAGACGTGCGCAGCAAGTAACACCGAATAATCAAAATGAGTGAACCTGAGTGTAAAATGACGGACGATCGGATGTACATGGAATGTGTCATACCCCAGCCAATCTTTCTGATAAACCTATAAATCATTACCGAAAATGAGTATTCCAAATAATCTCTGGGGTTCACTAACAATTGGCTCGTGGATGGTGGTGGGGATAACCAGTTATCTCTGCGGCTTCCAGCCCGATGCTAACTAACTAAACAAGCTCTTGAAATCTGACTGGTCAAAAAAAGATTACTGCTTGCGCCAATCCATATTATTTATTCATATTCAAATGAATTTCTTTTGAACAGTCCACCTCCTTAGCTGACGCAATCAGCCCACTGAGTTCACATCAAATAGGAGAAGCACTGGACTCGAGTCACGCTTGACCCTAAGTATGCTGCCGAGCTTACCAGCTGGATTGCAAACATATCCTCACCAATCGAGGCGAGGTGGAGTTTTGTCCTTACTTGAACTCATCCTAAGTGTACATCCTTGACCATACCGGAATTCAAACTCCGGAAGCCCTACTCGACCAGCGCAGGCTGGACGCCTGAGTATGCTTGAGTGATTTGACTGGATTATCCTACCTTGTTACGCAAAAACACTAGTTCGGCGTGGAAGAGAGTGACTCACAGAGAGCTCTGGAAACTTTCCCCGGTGTTTTAATAAGTTTGCTTGCATTTGAAAACGCATCTGTGCCCCCAAACTTCTTGGCATCGGGGCGAGTGTAACTGGAATACAAATACAACTACTGCTACAAAGTGCAACCCGTTACTTGTGAAAATTTCTGACCTTTTGCCTGCGTGGAATTTAACGCATAATTCCACAACATTGACCAGGGTCATGAAGCATTAACAAAAACATCCTGGTCACATTCTTGTCACCAATAATCGATAATACCATCATCTTAGTGAACGACAACAACGAAAAATAATTTCAGCTTGAACAGGAATGAAACCATGGTTGGAACCGATACGAAGGTTTTCGTTAGTCGGTGTCTTCATTCTTCCATTCTTCCGTTAATCTCTTTCGGGGAATCCTCAGACTGAGAACACAGTTATGGATGGCTACCAACCAGAAAGACTGGGTGTGGTCTCGTTGTGCAGCGACACATAGCATACATATACACGTAACTACCTACCTGAGGTAGAATAAAGAGATTTATCTGAACATAAGACTCCAGTCCTGAGTTTCCTGAAAACTCGACCACGATCGGTTTCGCACTTCTTGGGGCTCATCAGGTACGCGCAGTCCCCGAGTTTCCGTCAACCTTATGTTCTACTTGAACCCAAAGTGGACAGATTTGCACACAAGTCTGGTTTTGGCAAGCGACTCAACTGAATCCAACTAACGAAGAATATCACAAGTGACAGATTCAGTTGGGATTCAGGTGGGTCACCTGTGAAACCCAAGCTGGTAAGCAGATGAGTGTATGAGTCAAATTCCGTGCAATTCGGACTCAGGTGGAACATAAGGTTGATGAAACTCGTGGATTGTGACTACCTGATGAGCTCCAAGAAGGGCTGTCGAGGAGTTTTCAGCAACTTTATGAGTAGTGTGTTACGTCCATCCGGGCGTAGCTTGGTCGTAACAAAACTTCGGACAACGTTGCCGCAAGAGAACTTAAATGATGACAAAAGTGGTATTACAGTTCAGCATTCTATTTAAACATACGGATATAAAGTTGAATGCAGTGACTACCTGCATACGGTCGTCCATTAATTTACCTTGTCAGTAATTCCATCCTCGATGACCTTGTATTATATCTACCACCTACAAAATTGTCTGTCAAAGTCTGAATACAATGCATGGTCACTTCTCTATTGTACTCTCCATTTAATTTCTTATTTGTCAAGCAATTATTTTTACTCGTTGGCCATGAGTTCCAACTACAAACAATCGAACCCGGCATTCGAGGGGGAAAGAACAGAACTTCACCAATTCCAGTCGGCCAACAGATTGGTGGAAGACTTACAAAAATTGACAGCAGAGATTATTTCAAACTTAACCCAAAATTCACATCAGATGTTATCTCCTTTCAAAGATGATGGATCCCACGAGACATTTATACAAAACAAAAGTATCCGTATAATCGTCCAGAGACTTCAGGTGCTTTCTCATGCAACTCACATGGTTCTACAACGAATGGATCGGTATCGCCTGTTGTTGGAGAAGTTACTCTGTGATATTCGTGCAGACATACGTTCGAATTCCCACTCTAATAATTTGCGCGCGGCCAAGAGCCGAGAAAAGGTCGGCGTGTTTTGGTTAATAACCAATCATCCAGACAGGCAGAAGATGATGTAGACAAAGTCTTGACCGCAGAACGACAGTCTTTGAAGCGACTGAAGCACACACTAGAAAAGTACCTTGCTCGAGTCCAGTCATCTTCACAGGTAGGTTGCAGTTACACCATCACACACTTCCTTTACTTTCAGGATCTAATAACCGTAAAAACGATGTTACAAGGCCTACTAGATGAATATGCAGAGCGTCTGCGTAAGCTTTCTAGATGCAAACGCCAAAGCGCTCTAGCGACCACCGTAAGCTATACTGCCTGCTTACTGTCTCGTTTGATTTCAGAATATCAGATATGCTTCTTCGTCGGAGGGCTTCTCTGCTGATAGCATGAACCCACGGAAGTTGCTAACGCTGGTCGAGTCCTTCTTTCAACAGGCCCTTGGCCTTCGAAAAGAACTGGATTCCCTATTTGCACGTGTCCCACCCTTCGTTCGATCTACACAAAACTCCGTCCATCAGGCTTTGCTAAACAACTCGGCCCAGTTGATCACCAGAGAAGTAGGCAGTATTACGCCTTTGTTTACATAATAACTCGTCCGTTCGTTACAGCGAGACCTGGTTCTTCTAGAAATGCAGCAAAACCAGACCAGAAATCGTTGCTTGCGTATGACTCACGCACTAGTCAACCAATCAGGGCAAGTAAGTATGCGCTGCGGTGGTTCACATGAGCCGAGTGGATACACTTTATTCGGTGGTTGGTTTTACGACTTTATTTGTTGAACTACCAAACGCAAGATTCACACACTTTCCAGCATGCGAAATTAGGGGCAGATAGAGCAAGCCGCCGTATATTCCCACGTGCAAAGGAGTGAGAACGGTGGTGAGCTACACGATGACGTAAGCAACGTTGGGGTAGATAACAAACGGCTCACGGCTGAAATATACTGCAAACAAAGTTGGTCATCGCCTGGGCCAGTGTCTTCTTCCCTTAAATGATAAAACTGGGCTGTTATTCTGTTTTTTGTTAACTGGTGTTTGCTTGACTTCTCCAGTAGAACGGTCAAAAGTGACGAAGATTGAAGACACAAAACCGACGATAATGACTTTTTGCAATCTTTTTATCACCTTGTTTGTGTAACCGGCTTTCGGAATGCCCAATCTGGTCCCAACATCAGACACATCGAAAACCAGAAGTAGGCGAAACTGACTAGTAATTTTTAGGGCCTGCTGAACTAATAAAACATAAATGGAGAACGGCAATTCTGTTGCAGAACTCCACTAAGACAGGATTCTCGTATACAGGTAACTGTATCGACTTTCCGGGAGTTCAGTTTTTCGCAAAGAACCAAATAGGCATCATACCTGAGATCATACGAAAACGCGTGTGTCCTGATAGTCCTTCAGGCTCGGGCAAGTTCACGCTGAGCATCACAGTATCTAGATCAGACGTAAACCTTCGCTTTTCGACACAGAACGGAAACAAGTCTAAACTCCCGGAAATATTTTCTGCCTATGTCTTGCCCAACTGCATTCGGAGCAAAGCTGATTGAGAGGTACTTTCCAAGATGAAACAACCAACACGGACACTGTCCTTCGTGGAGGAAAACGGGTTCACACTCAGTCGTCTGGATGTTTCGCATGACTCAGAAAAATGTGGGATGATTGTGGGGAAACGACGATGTGAAAGGCGTTCGGAATCGATACTGCAGTGCAATATTGGTCTATGCGACTCTATCAGATGCAGTAATTGGCGCTTAAAGTTTGGTTCTCATATGTTTCCGTTACGATGCGATTTCCAGTTTTTCTTATCAACACAGAAAACAACAATTGATAGTACCGAATTTCCACCTCTTTGCGTTCTGAATTTTTGGTTGCCAAAGTCCTGATTCAATGTACATATGTGAAAGAGTTTAGACAAGTGCACTGGAGATATTTCGACTTAAACATCTGGTTAAGAACATTTCGGTCCTGGACACCGGTCCAGGACACTGACCTTGGACGTTTCGGATACATCCTTCAGAGGATGGTTTAGTACCAGACATCAATTAATACCAAGGCTCCCGGACTACTGTGACCAAAATGAAGAATCCTGTATCAGCAATTTAATAGCGCAACAAACATCGAACTTCTCTCTTAGGTTCGTATGTATTTTCATATAAAATCCTTGGTAGTTCACCTGTGGTAGGATATATATGAGAAGAAGTCGAGGACAATTAAAAAGATTTGTTCCCCTCCACAGAAATCACTCTCAGTACATCAAGCCAGATATGAAAGAAACTTGATTTGCTAACAAGACGATGATGAACATCCTTCAAAAACGGTTAAAGACTTGGAACTTGAGATTGCTAAAAACTACCCCACACTTGGGGGGGGGGGGGGGAATGAAAATACCACATTTTTGGACTTCCACTGTTCCACTCAGAAGGACACCGGTCTGGTGGAGCCTACAAGTCGTGTGAGCATATTAGCTGAGAACTGATGCACATTTTCGCAAGAATTCCGGTTTCACTCATGACACTTGTGAGTATCACTTGTGCGTTGACTGTTGCTGTACGAAACAGGACAGGTTTTGTCACGTACGTTACCATACGATATTGGTAGCATAGATGTTTGCAATCACTGGGTCTCTTTTGTGGTTCGACACGGACTTGACCTGCGAGAGTGGCTATACTTAGACATCACAAACAGATAAACATCCGGTGGGTCAGTTGCATTTGTAAACAATTCCAAAAATTATGACCTTCGTTACACCCTGGCGTAAACTGTACGCAGTGTGATATGACTACAGCTTGCGTCAGTGTACAGTCAGGTCTTAAACTCGATTGAATGAATACACTGACCGTAACCCTGATTAAAGTGTTCCATTTGCATCTCACTGGCTAATTAATGCCGAGGGTGGTAGCACACGTCTCCAAGTAAATAACGAACGTACAAAGGGACACCAGCTTGAGTTTATATTGCATTCGTTGTACGGTTAAATAGGTGAAACAGTTAGCTGTTGACAAGGTTGGAATTGGTCCTTTCACCGAAATTGACAATCGACTTGCAAACGTCTCGACACCACGAGAGACGACATCTCCAGTATGCATCATCACCAAGCCTTGACGATGTCTCCCCGCATTGTGACGAAACGTTTGCAAGCCAGATGCCAAGCCCACATACAGCTCGGGAACAGATCAACTGCCAACAGTCAGTTAACCCACCCGAGGTATCAATATTTGGATACAGAGGTGAAAAAATCCCTGATTATGGTGCCCATGTTCATACACTATTGTTGCCGGACCAATGAAGTGCGTATGCAAGTTATATGAATGGTATATCTGAAAACATCACACAAACTCCCACAAAATCCCCAGCCATGGTCAGAAAGGCCTGGTATACAAAAAGACTGTCGAAGATACTGCGGCCTGCGTAACAGGACCCCATATATTGTTATCAGATACCACTATGCAGTGGTACTTAGGAGTAGAACATTAAAGTAGAAAAGAGTACGCAAACCGGGTTGTATTCATCACACTCTGAATTTGCTTCTGACACACATATATATGCCCGTTTTCTGCTACCTTTAGCCTGCCTGCAAAGCGCTCAAACCAGTTGATAAAGAACTGGTTCGACTTGACGAAGCAAAAGGACAGTTGGACAAAGAGATGCACACGATTCGTCGGTCAATAGATGCAGATTTACACATTGCTCGAACAAGACGCAAAGCTGAAACCCATCGTTTGTGCTCCCGATTCGCTTTATGACAGGGTGAAACAACTCTTGAGAGGAACTCAAAGCTAGATCGGAACTCCGTAAACTAAACAGTTGCATATGTCCTACCTCAGAAATTGTATTACATTCATGCTCCCTTCTGTTTCAACGTACTACATACATCGCTTTTTCAGGACGTAGTATGGTTCAGTTCGCTTGTGCAGACCACCAAAGCCGATGAATTAAACTATATATATCTTCCTAGGATAACTTTTTTTTTACTCAGCAGTGACATTTTCAAAAGAATTATATACACCTAAACTCCCGTTAAGTAGCCCATGAATTAACTAGTCACTCACGTCGTTTGACCTACTCTCATAGAATGGCCAACCAGGTTTTGCAAAGTTGTTACATGCGACCACTATTCGGAACTGACCGCATTAAATAGCCGCCCACGACTTTCATTGTCACTGAGATATCAAACTATATATCTGGTTTGTCTCCCACTAAGTGACTGTCATGAAACTGGGGTAAAGGGTCATTGAAAATTAGCGAGCTTTGTTAAACAAATCAGCTGTACTTCCGGGGTTCAAAGTGAATAGCCAGCTCCTGCAATTGAAATGTTTACTTTAATCAGCTTGTGATGCTGGTGACCCTCTGAGTAATTTGGGCTGTGTTTATTATAGCCACAGAGAAACTTACTGGGGTCTTCCGATAATAACCATAGACTGAAATTAGTTTGCTAGTCAGATTACGGGGTATGCAGATAGGCTTTCCGTTCCGTTGCGGAAGGAACACACTGACTAAACATAATCGAAAGGTGGGTGTGGCCTTAGAAAATTAGGCTTTCAAAAACACCTCTATATCATTCAACGGTCACTTGTCGATATAGGCGTACAATTGTACGAAAACCTTCGTGAACATTACCCACGCACCACTGAACCAGCATTTTGTCACCTTTGTGGGCATGGATATGTAACTGGGATTCGACTGCACATAATGGAGATAGATTGGTACCTAGCTACGCAAATTTTTTTAGTGGCGAACAATAGTTATAGCAGCCAGAATGAAGCTGGTCGTTTACGGTCAAATTCATGGAGCATTTGTTGTCACTTACTCAAAAAGGTCACCAGTTCGCGCTTAGACGTGCTTCGTATCCTTGAGAAATGGGTAAAGAGCGTTCAGTTATGGAACTCACTTATAATCGTTCCCCTCCGCCCCACCTTTTGTTGTTACATTTGGACACCGGCATGCGTTGGGGCTGACAAGGCTGTATCAACTGGTTCTTCTGTATTTTTTTATACCCATGACAGTAATAATAATAACACTTCTCCTATGTTTAAATGCACGAATTGTGACCATAGCATATAAATAATAAGGCAAAAATCGTCAAGATCATCAAGTTTCGTTATGTTTATACGAATCGTCCTGAGATTCTGGATGAATAGGAAGAAAATGACGTATCGATTGGTGCAAACACAGCCGCATTGTTCTTGCACGCGCGCTACAAGCACATTTATCCAATTAGTGTTGTATTTTTGTACTCTGGCAATTAAACCAGCCTCCAATGGGCAGTTCATCCACTCGAGAGCATATTTTGCATCTCGTGACCATTCCCTAGTACTGGCTGCGCAGTTCGGTTACTTCGTCAGAAATCACAACTGTGGGTCATTCGTTCGGGTGCCTCTAGTGCTACTGAGTGCTTATCGAAATCAAGCAATTTAAATGTCCTTGAAACAAATGTGGAAGACTGTGAAATGCAGTCTGGATTTGGGACATTTTACCCTTGAATTTCCATAAAAGAACGGACAGCGACGCATCTCTGGTGGAAGCTTGAGTTTCCAGAAAAGAACCGACAGCGACGCATCTCTGGTGGAAGCTTGATAATCATCGGTGCTTGTGATCTACATTTGTGTGATGAACCTTGTCAGGTAGACAACACCTTAACTTCCGGTCTAAAGCCCAAAGACCGGTTAGTTTGAATGTTTTCGTAACCATGTTGTGAGACAAAATGCGATGAAACTCAGTCTGAGCTGATGCTCCTTTTCTGTACTTGAGAACAAAATGCGATGAAAATCAATCTGAGCTGATGCTCCTTTTCTGTACTTGAACAACAGTCGTTCCGACTGCTCTCCATAAAGCAGCTTTAAACGTAATATCATTTATTGAGAAGCAGTACCGACTGACTGGATAAATTCATTGACTGCGCTGAGGAAGCGCCCAAGTCTGTCCAAGGTAGCGCACTTCGAGCAACGAAAAAGTGCTACATTTCAGATTAGTGTACTTGTGCAAGTTTATCCTCTTATTTGGCTGGTAAGTAGTACGGTCTTTTGCTAGAGTTTCATGTGCAATCCGATGAGATATATATACCGGATTATTGCGGTTTGTTTGTCCACAACGACTTGGGAGTTCATAGGAGTTCAGCAAAATTAATAAACCTCTCGTGAGGTTTAACAGAATGCTTCTGCGTCCGCATGATGATTCACAGTATACCAATTACAAACTATAATGCAGTTCCACTAAGGTACTTGGAAACCCGACAATAGTATGAGGGCATACAGAAATGCGTTGTTACACATACAATTCATCCAACCAATGACCTCAGGATCACAAAGAAAGCAGTATTGCATAGGTATCGTGCCATTTAGGTAAGCGTAGTGTACTGAAGAATAGCGGTGGTGAAGACACGAGTTTTAACTTCAAACTTGGTGTTAACCAAAAATATTGGACATTCAACAGGACAATTGGATGGAAATTACAAGGGTCACTGTGCGCTAGCAAGGATACGCCCTAATATTTCACTGCATTTGAAGCTATGTTTTATGGTATTTCCTCTAACCGCCTCGGGGACTACAGCGTTGGAACAGCAAATCCATCTGACAGGACAAAGGCACTAGTAAACCGCAAGGTGAGGAAGTGATGTGCTTGAGGTATTCAGAACCCAGGGAAGTGAAAGTGCAATCAGCTGGACTCCGGTGAAACCGTGCGAACTATAAGGGGCTATCCAGTTTATCGGAGATGGTTGTTTCGGAAACTTTCTCACCGAAGACCTGGGAAAACCATCGCCATTGATATTGGGGACTGAAGATAGTCACGGAGATAGGCACGAACTTGCGTTCCGTGGATAAAGGAAAATCCTGTATCTTAAAATTCGGGAAACCGAGTGCCAGAGCAGTTTCACGAGGGCACGCATTAAAAACGCTAAATCTGATCTGCAGATTCACGTAAGCTTCAGGAATGTCACGCTCATGGTTGTGCACTGCATTAAGAAATCGAGAATTTCCAGGGCGATATCACGCTGAATGAGAGTTTTAGAAAAGAGCCGCTTCTGACAACTCAGTGTTGTCACACCAACCAAGTACAATGTTGAAGCTAAGTAGACTGGAATGACCTTGGAAATCGAAGTGCAGTATTCCTGCACTTGGGATCTGTTATTTAGCCTGTTGGTGGTAGATATTTCTGCTTGCTTCTTGGATCGTGTTACGATCCTGTAACGTAATATCTTGGCCCGACGAAGCTTCCATGTTGGTAATAGATCCAGGGAGTGTCTTCCAAGGTTTCTTCAAACGAGGATTTCCTAGTGCGTTCCAAATGATTCCCAATGGACTAAACCACAAAAAAATTTTCCTTTCTGACTTGATAACTTGAAAACAGTTGCCCATCTTTGTTATGTTTATGAGGTAGAAATTCATATCATAATTCTCGTGTCGTTCCTGGTCTTTCGCACCATTCGGACCAACTTTGAATGATTTGTGCGCCAGCAGACAAATTATCAATTGATAGTTTACAACCCCTGATATAAAAAGATCACCTATTAAATTGGTGGAGCACCACATGATTTCCACAAAGGGAATAACTGACAGTTTGACCCACCGAAACAGTCGTAAGCGGCTGATCTGCACTCAACACCAGAGTTTAGTTGACCACTTGATCTCTGTGAATCACACTGCTTCAACCGGACTGACAGGGGATAAGTGTCAGTCGCGACAGTTATACCAACCTGTCTGAATGCTAGCCAGCACCCTGTGGATGCGTTTGAGTAAGCCACCACCACCGCTTGCTTACCATCTGCTAACCGGATTCCTTGGTCGTCACGCGATCAACCAATCGCCGTTGTAGCTGTGCTTGGTGGAAGTTTGTCTCAATCTTAAAGTCAACTCAGTAGCACGATCACCACTTTGACCAACCACAGTGAAATTCAATCAAATAGATTTAGCGTTCTCACATTCCTAACACCGAGGGTTTTGCTGTTCTGTCCACCTCATTCTATCGTGAATGTGGCTCCCTACTCTGGGTTTGCAACGCAGAACGTGGACTCGGTGTCTGTCCTCATTTATGTGGATTGTTCATTCGGTTAATTACAAAATCTAGCATAGATGAATTTGTCTATGAACACTGCTCCACTGTAACGCATTCTTCTTGAAGCCTACATGGAACAATCCGTTGAAAAACTAGATATTTTGCGCAGCTCCACGTGTATATAAATCGATATTTGTCCTTGATCAGATTCTGGTGACGATAGGATACTTCCTACTCTTGGGTCGGACCGAACTCAACTTACAAAAGTTGCTCATGTGGCATTTGCTAACCAGAGGCCACTTATTATAAACAAACCGAACATTACGCACTGCACAAAGTGTGTTTGTGGGTTCAGGAAAAGCTTGATACTCAAACTTCAACTTAGGCGGTTTAATCAAAATTCCGTCAATTCAGAATAGTTTTCAATGCAACTCAAGATTAGTGCCATAAGGAGATAAAACCGAACGCGGGAGTGGTGTCTCATTGAGTGAGCAATTTATGTCCCGAATCTGATGACTACACTGAAGGATAGCTGTGGTATTCGGAAAAGATGACGTAACTTTATTAGCATCCGGTGAGGACGATGATAAGTGTGCTTGATAGTTCATCTACACATGACCAGGCATAAACACAACTTTCCTTCTATCCGAACGAAACAGACAAAATCAGGAGGTCTTCAAATCACTAGTCAAAGATGTGGTCAGGATTCAACACTCCTCAGTCCTTCCTGCTTTCTCTAAAACGAAACGAAGTCAGTTCCCCTGTGTTGATTAAAAATGGTGGCTGAGTGAATGAAAAATGCCTCTGGAACCACGATCTAGGTTGAATTTACTCAGCACTGTTTATATCGAGTTATCGTCTGTCCGAAATAATGCGAATTTCCTTTGCGATTTCGGGGTGACTTTGGTTAGACAAGTGGGTAGAGGCGGTTGCGATATTTAGTTGTTGCTAATGTGAACTTTTTTCAAAAAAGTCTTACAGCATACTTCAGTTGTATTCAAAGTCAACCCACTGCATGCTGAAGCGCTGTTCAAGAGCTGTTGCACTTGGACGGTGTGGAAAAACTAGAGTCCAACAAGCGTTGATATCGATTGTGTGAATCATTAGTGTGGATGTGCTTTGGTGTGCGTACCGCGCACAGGTCCAGACTGACAAAACCCTTTTCCAACGTGGATCAAAGATTCAGTCTTCCCACGATCGAAAAAACGAACGATCGGCGTACGTGAGGTTGTAATGTGATTGTGCACCACATCAACACCATATTTGGAGAACTATTACGGTTGCCGCGAGCAGCTTAGTTTTGCCAGGAAGTCATAAATGTCACTGGGAAAATGTTTTTTACTATGGAGTTTAGGTAGGAGATTAGGCAACGACCTGTGGGACAGTAATTGAGCCTAGACATACTATGAACCTTTGGATTAAACCACCGGGTGATTCACTAGATGGAGATTGAAACACTCACTGTGATCTCAAATTTTGAAGCAAATCAAAATCCCACCGTAAATATTTCCAGCAATAGCAAATACTGTATCGGGACAGAGCTGTCCATAACAGTTCTGTACTTTGTGCCAGATCAAGTCACCAATAGTTCGATGTAGGTCGTACCAACGTACTCCCAACAGTAATTAACGACATGGATGCGAAAGTAACCAACATACATATTATCCTGTCTAAGTGCACGTTAACCACACTGCTGATCGTGGCCGAACGGCTAACAGTTGAAACTACTAAACAGAGACCACTGGGGTTTCGTGAGATGCGCACGTAAGCAAAGACCTCGCGTTACATAATTAAACGTTTGGTAAATCGCAATTTTGCCACGCAGATCATGTCACTTACCGCTTCAATACGAACAGAAAAGCTCTAACTGCTATTTATACGCAATGCCTTCATTGCACAGAAAGGACCTCAGAACAGAGATTTCGCCCGATAAGTGAAGCCACTCTGTGCTGAAAAACCAAGAAGCGCTGACGCCCCACTAGGGAATGAATAACGCCAGTTTGCAAAAGAACTTTGGTATTTAATGTGATCTCGAAAAATCTCACTCTAAGTTAGGAGACAGAAAAATAGGGTGTGTTAGAAACGAAAGAACGAACGAACAAACATGAAAAATGAACTAATGCTATGCTGGCATCCGGTCGACGACCCGTGCAGCGGGGTACATCAGTAAATGCCAGAGGAAGATAAGAGTAACACCGACTGCCAAAGAATGTGTCCAGGACATCTGGAGGGCGGGACTTAACCGAATGCTACGAAGATAAGGCAGTGTGCGACCGCACAGATCACGGACGGATAAAACAAGCAGTACTATGCTGTTCAGGCGTGTTTTACTCGTTCTTGCAGCTGTTTGTAAACATTGTCGAAGATTTGATCGATTGTCCCGGATGCATCAATCTGGAAAGTTCCATAAAGCCATTAGCGATTGTGGAATTTTCGACGCCTTATGTAACGAGGGTCGTGAGCAAAAAATACGAAATGCTATGAAAAACTATGAAATGTTTGAACAATAAGCGATATCTACTTATCTCCAACCACGATACACATCCAGATGGCAAAGCTACTAAGTCCGGATGTTAAGATGTTCACGCTGTTCAAAAGCTGCCCGTTAGCCCAAGATCGTTCGCACTTGGTGCGAGAGCAAACGGATTCCAAAGGAAAGTCTATTCAGAAACAAAATTAGGAAATTTCAAGCGATAATAGTGGCTTTTGACTATTCACACGTGCAAATGATAATAGATTTAAAACCATAGGATGACAAATTATGTCTCAATACACTAATCCTATACAGTTTCCTACGACAGGATAAATCCCTCTTGAAAATTCTGCTAAAGAGCAACAGGTTCCGTGCATTACTCGAGTAGGTCTAGCCCTCGAATGAATTATAACAATTGTGGGTCGAAAAAGAGTTTCTCGGCATTTCGTTCGGTTGAAAACACCTGATCATTTTGTCACCAGCCCGGTCAGTAAAACATCAAGAAAATATGTTGGTTCATCTGAAAACGTTACGCCTAAAGTCCGAAATACGGAGAGGACTTTCAAGTGTTACCACACGGTTCACCTCCATTGTCACAAAGAAAAGTAGAAAAACAGTGGTCAGGAAATGGTATTTTACTTACCCGGATTAATTTGTTCTGCTTCTCGTAATAGTCAATCACAGGCTTAGTACTGTCGTTGAAGGTCTTCAAGCGCTTGATAATTGTTTCTTCGTTGTCATCCACCCGACCACTAGTTTCGCCTCGTTTCTTCAACCTGTCAACCATAACTTGTTCACTTACGTCAAACGAGACGACGCAAAGGCATGGACAGACCTATGGGAGAGAGGAAAAGGGAGGGAGAAAAAGAAGATAGATATCACGCTTATACCATTTACCACTAAGTTCAGTGGAGCTGCTTACCAAAAAGTTGATATTACTGCTAATGAACGAGTGGACGCACTCAGGTTTTGGGCCTACGGCTCGTGGTTAAAGGTTGCCAGGTCTTTCGTATTACACAGATGTGGATCACAGGGGAAACGGTTCATAGTCAGAGAACTGTGTCTCGTTAGAAGTTCATTTTATCTGAACTGGGTCTGAACAATATTTTGCACTATCTTGGACATGAGCCGCCTAGACTCGGTCAGGTTCAAAAACAAGGTCCTAGATGAATTAACGTGGAAGAGAATGTGTGTCCATATTCACATGCATGCGGTTCCAAAACCCTGTACAAGCCGGTTTCATGCAGCATCAACCTATAGGTATTGTAACTGGAATTCGCCGAAGATATGATAATCGCCTTCTATCAGAATATTTTAATGGCATAAGATGAGGGGCAGTAATTTACCGTATGCTGTCCCTTGAGTTTTCCCCAACCTCTCGGATAACCGAGTAGACCGAGAATTCATTCGTCCCCAGGGATTCATTCCAGACACCCACTGAATACCAGGGTTCGAGGTGTTGGATCGCAGCACGGTAGCCTGTGCGTTGCATTTACACTCACAGCAGAGCATGACAATATTCAAGTGTTGACCGATGGCTCAGTAGCCTGATGGAGTGTCAGTAGGTAAGGCCATCAGAAGTGCCTGCTCCTGTTCCACTGCCATGAGAATGGACAAATCGCCACAATTTCTCTCCACATGATGCATGGTGCTTCGAGACATCTGAAGTTTTATCCGGGCCCAGCTGCTCTGACATGTCAAGTTTACTAATTTGTTAGTCTCAATGTGCAAGCCACGACCGGTGGATTCAGCCGCGTGATTACATTAACACGTGGTGCGCTGGTATCCATTTCCGGATTTTATTGGCACATCAAAATACACCAATAGACCCTCGTGCATGTGCCACTTGCGGCTGGTGCTGAACCACATGCGTAGTCAACGGAATGTCCCGTACCGGTGTAAACCCGAGGGGATAAGACCAGAGAGCGAACAGGATGGGGCAGCTATTAGGCCACCAGCACGCCCAACTGGTAGTCCATAATTGTCGAGTTAGTTGGGGACAACTGACTAGTTGAGATACACAGCTCATGCGGAAATAATTCTGGAGGCCCACGCCACCCGTGAGACACCCAAGGCACAAATCGCCAATCCATTTTACCGCCACTCATTTGCACATGTATTGACCACATAAATAAAGTGTAATAAAATAGAACCGAAAACAACACAATACAGAGCATATAAGATAAAACTGAGATACCAATGGCAACAAATGGACATCCCGGAAACACATTTTAGAGGCTCTCAGTGGAGAACAAATTATTGCTCCCCTGTGTTTGAGCAGTGGTACTTGCCCGGTCAACAGTGAGGGCTGTTTACCATATATATATATATATATATATATATGCATACAAAGTGGTGAACAACAACAACAACAGCCCGAAGAGCCTCTTGAAACATCACACTTTAGCATTACTCATCCCGCCAAGAGATATCGAGTCGAACTATATAGCCAGCCTGCCCCAGCACATATTGAAGACTAACGTGGCTGATCTGCCTACAGCCGTAGAGCTGCTGTGTACCATAAACCAACCTTAAAGTGTGAGAGCTGCGGCTGGCACTCTGGAGAACAGCGTCCCTGGGCAGTAGTGTGGATTTTATTACCGTTGAAGTATCATAGACATAATTTTTGTCGCAAGACAAACCTATGGGAAATGTCGTGAACGGAGTCCACTACTCCACGGACTGTTTGAGGATTTCGAATCCGTCAGTCAACAGAGAAGCAATGTGGGTGGTTTAATGAAAAACTGGCTGCTCAGGAAACTCGTAAACCTTATCGAAGCCTTCCACACTGTGATGAAACTCGGAGGTGGACCTACGCAACTACCTCGAACGGTCACTTAGTCGAGACCGGAGTGAAGTAGGGCTGTGTGCTTGACCCGGCCCTACTCTGCCTACAACTGTCTGCGAGGAAGCGTTCTATCATCGCGAGGTGGCATACTAATCTAACACCCGTCGGATGGCTGTCCGTGCAATTCGAAGCGTTTCCCGGCCCAAGGACTGCTGCACGAATAGCGTCCGTATACTGCTGTTTCCAGGAGACTGCTTTGTTTTCGCATCCTGAAGCGGAGTTGCAGCGACCGGCTCGGTTCAGCGGCGTCTCGCTTCTAGAATACTTGTCATTTATCAGGCTGTGCCGAGGATTCAACAAATGCCTGTGAAAGAGCGTATTGCACGGGTTTTGATCACCTTGACAGCATGCTATCCACTGACGCTTGACAATGAAATAAACGCGCGAATTGCACAATCCAGCATGAAATTAGGTTACTTCTAGAAGCGCGTCTTGAGCAATAACCACATGCGCATAGACACCAGGATTGCGGTGTATCGGGCTGTTGTGTTGTCTTCACTACTGAAGACAACGAGAATTAAATGCTGTATAGACATGTTTGGGTTACTGACCGAATGAAGGCGCAAAATCGGTCGATTTACAAGGACCGAGAATGTCCTTCTAAGAGCAAACGCTGTCGGAGCTGAATGCAGCCCGATGCGAAACCAGCCCCGCTGGGTGGGCCAATTGAAACGAATAGCTGGAACTCGTATCCCGAAACAATTTGTCTACGGTCAACCGAAGAATGGAGATCGAAATCGGAAACGCCCGAAATTGCGCTATTGGGGCAACTTTTATGTAAATTTGAAAAGCTGTGACTGCCACTTAAGGTCCTTGGAAGGCCTGGCATTCGAGCGAATGGCTATCCAGGCAGGCGTGAGAAGCTTTGAGACGCGAAATGTTACGTTGGAAGACAAGTCATCCATTCGGAAGGAGCTGAATCTAGAGTCCTGTGAAGAAAAGAAACGCGAGAGCTGAGAGGTGCATCGATAAGTTTCCGTAAACATTCGAGCTGCCTGCAATTCCAAACCTCCACCCGAACAATTATGGAGACAGACACCACGAGTCCTCGCTCTACAAGAAATCCCTATCCCATCTCCCTTGTTTTTCGGATCAAACATTATCTTAGACGCGAGGTAGTAGATTGATGAAGTACGGCTAAACAAAACACTAGGGGTTCATCACTTAGTCAGCAATCGAAGTACTGTGCCTGGAGGTTGGTTAGAGCTTATCAGACGATCGATTGATAACGGACAACTATCGAAACTGGGGCTGAGCAAACCACCTAATCATTTATCGGGAAACTCGATAGTTGAGAACAGCCACAACAGCTGTTTGTCGGGCAACAATGACACTTGCAAACGATACTCACTTCTTTTTCAAATCGTATTCCCTGTTCCAATTCACGTGGATAACCGTCAATGAGGAAAAAACAGTTCTTGTCCACATGTTTGAGCATAGCTTCTTTCAAGAGTGACAAAACAACATCCTGAAAGAGGAGAACCAGTTGGAACAGTTTAGCGAAAAGACAGCACGGTGATCGGATAACTGAGTTACCAACTTTTTCGCACACTGCCCTACGCTGGATCGGTGTAATGGCAACAGCGACAGCAAATATCAGGGTTAATCACAGATAGGGACAAAAATGCTGCCATATTGAGAACGCAGCAAACGCGCCAGCTATTGATCCCCGAATCGTGCTGTGTTGCTCATAGTACTTTCGTCAAACTATGGTCTTAGTAACTGTGTCAATCTTCTAATTGACTTTTCAATGCTACTGCCCCGGTAGGGATCGATACGATCGTCAGAATTGAATCTTTAGTTTGTTTGGTTCGTCTGCCTTCACGCTGGGACAAACCGGTAATAATCTGTCTCGGTAGTAAACCAGAGTGCTGAAAGCTGCAAAATTGGAACGAGCTCCCGAAAGCTTGAAACTCGCAGGCTGTAGCTACATTCAGCTCACTAGGAATATGGCTATAAAAGATGTGACCGTCTAAAAACTTTGAATGACCGGTGTTTACGGAATCCGACACTATAGAGAGGTATGATCACGAAAAGATACGACATGCACAAAATGTTATTAGGACACGACATATGGACTACCCCCTAGTATGTCGCGCCGTTACGGTATCTGCCATAACACCTGCATTCGTTAACAACCATTCGTCGTCTAAGGGCTCCCGAAAGCAAAGTTCCTATTGCAGCCATATGTATAATCTTTCTACCGCTCTCCAAACCAACTTGCCCCACAGTTAACTGGAATTTATGTCGCAAAAACAGCTGCAGCTGTTCAGTATTGGAAGGGAATCTTTGTTCCGGGGAATCCATTGCACGACCAGAGGCAGAAGTACACCAAGACGTTTCTCTGTTGAGCAGCGGGAACAACCATGTCCAAGAACTAGAACGATAATGTCTGATAAAGGCTCGTTTGCAGTCTACATCCTCCTATCAGTGACGAGTTCGCAAGAATGCCAACAACCTAATAACGCTGAATTGCAATTCGGTGCTGTCTAGAGCACATGGTTAAAGCACATTTGCATAGAAACGATAGAAACGCGAAACCAAGGTGCATAATTAGCTTGATTTATTTTGCGGTATCCCCATAGCAACGTTTTCAGCCTGAAAATGAATGCAAAACAAAAAAATGATGGCATACAGACATGAACTATCTGAAATTAGTTCTACATACCAGGGGAACCAATTCTCCTCGTGCCATCATGGCTTTGAGCTCTTGACCACGAGGAGATCCGGATTCGCATTCAGCCCTCAAAAGATCACCACTGGACAAATGGTTGTATTTGCATTTCTCCACCAGTCGTTCGCACTGTGTTCCTTTGCCACTACCTGGCCCGCCTGCGAGGAATATCGAAAGACGTTGAGGTGATTTCTGGCAATAAAGAGGTTCCAACGAGGCTTTTCTACCAAAACGACAACCCTGGGTGAACTATACTTGGTATATGCTCTTTGATAAGAGCACGACCCTACACAGAGCAGCAGATAAGCTTCACAAAGTTATCCAGCCAGTGCAAACTCATTAGCGAATCCTCTACCTTGTTGAAAACATGAGTGAATAGTAAAGTTAAAAAACGCTCGTCCAGATCTACGTACCAGGGATCTACGGGTTTAACTTCACTCTAGCGGTCCTCTTATCCAATGGAGAGGAACTTACCCCATCCAAACACTTCCCATTCATCGATCTATTTAGCTACACTGTTCCAATCCCGTGAATTTGCTACATCTACACGGCATTGACGAGTCCTACAAGTTTCGATAAATAACTGATGGCACAGACTTTGCGGTCACATATCAGATCAAAAAAGTTACCTTAGCTTAAATTCCGCTTCACATCGCTCTACAACTCGTGTAAACCGGTCACCTGAGTTCATCCAAGAGTTTGAAGTCATACACCATTTTGCATAGATGGATAAATGCGTTCTTTGTACAGATTTTTCACTAGTGTCACAATCATGCTTTCATTCGATAGATCGAATCCTAATGCACAACTCTCCGACAAATAAAACCGTTTAATGAGTTTTTCCAACTACTGGAAGTTAGTTAATTGGGGAGCACCACGCACAGAAGTGCAATACACGCATTCGCATTTAACTGTCGTGCTTAAAGTGTGATATCCCTTTTGGCGCCTAGCTGTCATGCCATTCAAAGAAAGCGCGAGCACTGATCTACTGTTACGTTATCTAACCCTAGACAGAAGCAGTGGGGATGTTAGTGTTGAGTTAGAACCAAGGATCTTCAGATCAGTTAGCCTGCGGCTTAACCGCTGAACTGCCTTGAGCTCCACTAAATTGTGCCTCCGGTTCATTGAACAATTTAGCATGAAGCGGATGTGAGTCGATGTAGACATCCTCAACAAGGTAGAAAAATCCCAATCAAGGTAAGATTGCTCCCATCGATAGAACCCTAGGGGTTGTTCATCTTTTAGATTGATCCTAGAGTTCAGGTGTCTTGTCTAACTGGATAGCACCACCACCAGTTCAATACAGTAGTCCAATCAAAGGGTCACTCCACAGGAGAGTTCATGGAGGGCATTGTCCGCAAGATTTCGACTGAATTCGCTATTGCTCCCCACTCCGCCCCTTGGAGTCTGAGGTTTTGTTTACACTCCAAGAAAGGGCGGAGCCTCAATGATCTATAGAAGACAGTATAAACATGTTTTGGACCGTTCAAGTCTAGCGAATGGCCAATGGCCACCAAGGTGATCAGAGCCTAATTCAACTAGATGGACAAATGCGAATTCAGAATCCTATCGTTGACACTTGTCGAAATAGCCATTGTATTTCAAAGAACAACAGCTCGAGCGCCTTCTTCAGTGTTCTGTATTGGTTTGTCGATGAAAACGATCGCAGTCGTAGTACAGTTAGCTACTTCAGAATATTTATCCTTACCTACTGATTTTATTGAACGACATCTCGTACGCCAGTGGCGGTCGACCGTAAAACACCGGTAGCAAAAGCTGGCACCCACTGCCATAAAACAATCAGGGGAAGCGCCATAGTAGAGTGGAAAGAGGAAGGACGGAGACTTACTGTAGATCAAAAAGGCATTTGAACAGCAACCAGACAACAGGTAGATCTGAGCACCACACCAGGACAAGATCCTTTCAACGGACTTGCCGTAGCATTTTGCGGACATTGTTTAACAAAAGCCCAGAACACGACTGACAAACTTTAGCTATGCACATCAGCTCGGAAGTGAAAAGATGCTCGTCACTGGGATCAGTAACGTGTCCATTCTCGTGTGCTTTCCAACGACGTGCAAGGAGAAACACACTGGTCTCCGTCAAAAAAGCTATATGATCCCAAGGACGGGAGGAATGCGGAGAATATGACATCGCACTCCCGAATTCAGCTGACAGCTGTTTCTATAAAAACCACTAAGAGTCCACTACAGGCTGATTCGTGACTTTGACCACGAAACGGACGAATGAGACATGATTTGGGCTGCATTAGCGTGTGCATCTCAGTTCTGTGGGTCTCGTGTGTTTTTCACTATGGTACCGCTGTATGATCCACACGTTCAAGTTCGAGTCAAAAACGGCAAGATGCGCAAACGAATTGCTACATTAACGTGTGTTGAGAAGCAAAAAATATTTTTACCTGATGTGAAGAAACATTCACCCGCCAGTCAGTCTAAGTTAAGTTACTCTGAAATTTCTAAACAATAAACCGTATTTCTGAAGCTGGGTCTGTGGCTCAGCAACCACAAAACCAACATCTTCAGTATCTCCATATTCTTGCCGTTGCGTTACGCAACCGTTTGCTTTGATAAGCTTGATAAGCGACTGGAAAACAAGAATCACGACTACACTTCACAGCACACTATACCATGTATTTGCCCGGCGGCTCTAATGACAACCCAGTAGCTGTCCTGATTGCGCCCATCGAAGGACCAACCAATCATAACTTCCCAGTCCGCCAGCGCCACTGACGCTCCGAAATCTGGAGGACACCTTTCGACTAGTTGGTGTTTGGTTGCTGGAAACGGTTCACAGCCATTATGAGAAGCAAAATCAAATTGATCGCAAAAACCACCTAGATAACAGTTCGCTTCGATCAAACGAAATATGTTGTAAGTATACTAACGAATTTAGGGTGCACCAGCTTACTCATGTTGCGAGAAACCTCATATTTGTACCACAATAACGACGAAACGCATGCATAATGTTACCTACTGGTGGGTTATTGTAAACTGTCTTTGATTTCTTTCATCAACGTGGAATACCACTATTACTACAACAAAGACCCAACATTTCTGTTCTCAAATAATTCCCAACTCCAATTTTTCTTACAACATACTACTAACAATGTCATCAGAAACAAACATTCACTGAGTTTTACTCAGGCTCTCACCTTTCATTTGCATCTTTGATTCATTGTTTGTGGTTGCAGGATTTCTAGAATACGAGTTAAGATCACGCTTGTTTGAACAGTACTCCACCTATCCTGGCGCAATTATTTTGGAGTCTACACATCTCCACAAGAAGACGAATGTTCAAAAACGAGAGTGATGTGAACGTGAATTATTCATTTATCCCTCAGAAATCGCAGACCAACGACTTTTTCCAAAGCATTCTGATCCCCCGTACGCATTAAGCCTAGCGGAACTTAAGGATTGTTACCTTCATATACGCTGTCAGCTGGTTGAGAAATATCTGTCCCAACAAATGAGGCAGCAAACTACGAAACTGGGAAACATGTGTCATATTCTCAGCTGAAATCTTGGGACCACACACACACACACACCTTCGAAGATGAGACTCTCTTTTAGGTTGGTCGCTGTGGAATGATAATAATTAACGGAAATTCATTTAAAACAGATCTAAACTTTGGCGAAATACACTCATTTGCATACCGATTCGGTTTTGACGAAAGACTCACCTGGAACCCAATGGATTCTCCGTCTTATGATGTTTTCAAGGTCTAAACATTCACTAATTCCTAAAATAATGCAGGATTACGTTCAACTACCCCACATGTATGCTTCACTAAAAGGACTAATAGTAGGTTGGCTACATGGCCTCGAATTGACATAAACAACGTCTGTTGTTTATGTCAATGCTCCCATACGAGCATGAGACTTGCAACGCGAACATTTGGGATAAAAGCTGTGTTACAGCAGTGACAGAATCTTCATTCCATGAAATCACTTGAATACTTCCGCGACAATACATCTCACGATCTTCGATAGCCCGTGAGGCTGAGTTAGCAGTCCAAAGCTAACTGAGTTGACTCGCTTTGCTCCATTCACCAGTGCCCCTCGGTGTTGTTGCGTTAGACTTACATGCAATGTGGCAACGCCTACCTCAGTGGCGAAAACACAACAACTATAGGATACAATTGTCTAGGAATGTAATCGCACAATACGATATACATCTGCTGGCAGCGGGTACCATACAGTTATGCCTGTATGATATATATTTCCGACCGTGGTGATGGTGAATGTTCCCGTTTGCTTACTGTGAGGAACACCACTGAATTCCCACAGTCCACTAGAAGGATTGAATAATACGTAAACACCCATACGCATTAACTCCCAGGAAGTCGCTGTGGCGCACTAGTTCAAGCAGCCAGGGCCACTGTTAAACCAACCATCACATGTGATAGCTGGTCCGTGTTGTTGTTTTGCCTGAGTGTATTCACTTGGTTGTAAAAAGCCCTAACAAATATTATTCATGGTAGTCGGAACGCTAGACTATAATATTATCCCCTACGATGTCCCTGATTTATGAACCCACTAAGACACGTGATCGTTTGAATTGTCTACTGATGGGTGGTGCAGTGATCAGTTGCATTGCTACGTGTCCTTTGCAAAACTCATACAGTGCCAGTTTCCTCCAGCACTCTGTGCTGCAGATTATCTTCAAGTTTAAAAAAATTCTTCCGACTGGTACTTTCTCGCACCAACGATGTTCTGAGGGCACACTAAAGCTTCTCTAAAAATAGTACATTGGGTGAAAGTGCGATTTGCTTTCAGTTGGGAGTAATTCTGCGTTCAATACCCAGGGTATTTAATGGTGACGTGATTTCTCAGTCCCTCAAATGAGTTGGTCTACCAGTGGGCTTAAAATTCGCATCCCCCGTTTGTTTGTTTACTCCCAACAAAACCACACGTGTCACATGTTTTCATCAAGTGGCTGGTTAGCAAATTTTACAGTAAATTGACATCTTATGTTGGATCAGCAATATGTTTTCTTTCACAGTTTCAGAGCTGTTACCTGTTTGAAATCATCAGCGAACTAACTTGATAGCAATGAGGAAGCCTATGCTAGGCGAGTTCGACAAGAATAACTAGATTTTCGGTGAATCTACTTATCCGATTTTCGCGACGGACTTACGTCATGCTTATCAATTGGTTGGATAGGACTCTTCAGCACGGAGCTTGAACGCATTGAAATGCTAAACTGCCGCAGGAATCGCAACATAAATTTCCAAGAGTGGTCTACTCTTTAAGTTGGCACGGGTTGAAACGTTTCCCAAAGCCAAACGGTTTGCGCGGTTTCCAGGGAGAACCGAAACCAGTAGTGGCCTGAGTGGGAATAACGGTAAGGAAAACAATACAGCTAATTGTGTCACCAGCCTCAGGCGCGTGATGGCATCAGGGTTGATAACAACCAGCTTGGCTTGTGGTGTGTTTTTTTGCGTTTCTTACACGGATTACGTGTACAATCAATTGTCGTTCCCGTATTAACGACCTATGGATCCCAAATGTGAGTGCACTTGATGTACCACTTTGAACTCGCAAGGACTGAGCCTGAGAGATCTAGACACGGCACTAACAAACGATGTAACCAAGCGGTGTCCTGTGCCAAAGTGTAATGAACGGCGCAGAAAGTTGAGCAGCAGCAAAGGCTGGGTGGGATCGATGGCGTGATGGATATCCGGGCTTCAAAAACAGACCAGACTAGTCCAGTGCCGGTCAGACAGACAAATTCCCATGGTGCCTTAGTTAGTTCGCTACAGAGCATCAGCTTACGTTAATCTGGTTCAATTTGCAACCCGAAAAGTATTTTGTTGTGTACATCCTAAAGAAATCGTTTCAGACAGATCACGCTACATCGTTTTTTCGACCGAGCTGTCGCACGGTTTCACAACAGCAATGTAGTTTAGTTTCACGATGATATCCTAAAGAGCACCGGTTTAAGGGAACTTAAGAGGATTCAGGGCAGTGGACACGAAAACGCCGAATGAGACAATACCCACTCGACACCCAATGCGAGTCATGCCATAACCTGTGAAGAGCCAGTGAATTGAAATGGTCTATTCGGAAGCCCACTAAAAACTCCGATTTTTTTGTTTCTGACCTAAAAGCAAGTACGAGAAAATTGACAATGAAAGCATAGATCAGTACTTCAGGAACCTTAGGATTGTCACGCAAAAGTAAAGTGACATAAACAGTTCAAAGTATGAGGGTTTATGCAGTTCGGTACCCAGCTTTGGAAACCAGGTTAACTCTACTACTTTGATACAGAGAAACCGCGGAAAGAGGTGAGCAGCTTTCTTGATGAGCCTGTATAAGATCGCCAACACTGAACAGAATATCGCTGCTGAAAGCCTACGGTGGACATTGGATAGTAGGGAGAAGGCGGACCAAAAACCACATAACTCTCATTGCACAGTATAAGCAGGCAGAACACTTAAGTGCTCTTGGTTACAGCAGCTTTGACGTGATACGACAAGAAACTGGAGACAATTATGGTCGTTTTGTACACACGGTGATGCGGCGCTTAAGTCCAGATAACACTCTTCCATGGTTGACAAAGGAAGTCTTGTGAAAAGAATATGTGGGAAAGCCAAAACAGTTCACAGATCGTTCGCCAAGACAATAAGTGATGCGCGTTGATAGGTGCATAGGAGTTTCGGGCCGAATTTGGTTCACATTTTTTTAAAAAGTTTGAGCGCCGTGTGGTGTATATTATGGCAGAATCCCGCTGCCTCTGATTGAGATTCTGTAGCATGGGCGGCGATGGATGGGCGTTTTACACTAAATTATTGCGATCATGCTAATTTGCGTAGTGAATTAAAAGCTTACGTTACCGTATTAACAGAGTGTTAGTACAACATACAGAGGGCACCACATCAGTGTTGACACTGATACTTCACTGCCGTACAACCACGAAGTTCATCGAATTACACTTAGAGCCTTAGAGTGAAAAGAAGGGAGAAGAGTGGGTGAGGGAGGGGTCCTGGTGCTGACCTGTCGCAAGCATTCTCAGGTCCCTACACCTCCAAGCGCTCAGTCAGACAACAAGAAAACTGACGGCACGAATGCCACTAAAATCAATCTGCCGCCATCTCTTGCATTGTCTTCAAACAAGCGCAGCAGGGATCACCAGGACTCGATTCTGGAAGCCGGACCTCAACAACAACAACACCCCAACTCTCCGTTACTTCTTCCACACCTTTCTGACAAGTCATATGTTGTCCACACTGCAATCATGGAGGTAAGGAAAAAAACACTCGTCTCGGTAGACGACGTGTAGCACATGGCCGAACAATTGTAGCTGATGGAGATGGATGTTATCTGTCATTGAAGTTGACCGAATACCTGTTTTCTAATTAATCCGTTACGAATCCTTTTACGCCATCCGAAATCAGCAACGCTTATGAGGCATCGGTGGTCGAAAAGGCCTCACATCATCTGTCCGCAGAGGCGCTATGATCCGCGACTACACAATAATGCAGCCCTTACTGCAGCCTGGTACACCAGAATAAGTGAAATACCTTTTTGACGCCACAGGTGACGTAAATTAGCAAACTTGATTCGGGTCGTCGAGATCGTACAATAACTTCGTCAGACACACACCGGTCAGAGCTAAAACAACTATCGAGGTATGCAAAATTCTCCACAACCTCCAGTGATTTTCCTTGAATTGTAAGGGCGTATTTCCGGAGACTGCATGTTTTGAAGCATGACTTGCCCTTGTATGGTGCGAGGCACATGTCCGAAAATGGTATGATGGTCAGTTTGTTCAATAGAGCTTATAATTAGGCCTCGCTTTCGAAGATGAAGAAGACGTCGTCTAGATCGACAAGGGCTTCACCAGCAACGATTTAAACACCTCAGTATTTCACCAATGACGAAGGTGAACAAGAACTAACACCCTTGCCGGGAATATTTTGGATAGCTCATCATACACTCTCACGTGCCTCGCGTCTTGGACGCGTGCGCAATCAACGGACACTCCCGCACTATTGGCTTACAGGTTACTCAGACAATTCACTCGAGCTGCTATACTAAACTCACAAGACCTGGGCCTAAAGGGCCCAGAAATGCCATTAACACAAAACAACCGAGCAACGTAATGCAGTCGACTGCAGAGAACACCGCAACAGTCAAGACCACTTGGGATCGATGATTCGATATGAGGTCCAGAAGCTGAGAATCAGACAGTTCAGTACTGGTTGAATAGACAAAGGTTGACAGCGTTTTGCGTACGATGTTACGGACACCAGCTTACGCTTACGTACTATTGTTTAGTATCTTGGTTAGACTGAAAAGCAGCTTAGAGATCTTTCTGACACGCAGTTAACCAGATAAAAGATAAATGTTCGCAATCCGCAGAATTTGGCTTCTTGCTGCAGTAATTGAACAGACCAGAGGAAAATCCATTTTAAATTTCCAAGACATTACAGCCAACATTGAAACAGCGGTTATGTAGCACTCTAGTTGATCTTCACCCTGCCCGTAATTCTACTACTGGCCTAGTGCAGAAAACAGTAAGGATTAGTGGATTCCAAGCAAGTTTCGCTTGATCAGAAGTCCATCCTTTTACCACTGAGCACATTGTTGAGTACGGTCCCAGGCCACCCATTCACCTTCATTGACAAGCCAATTAAAGGTTTTAGTTCCTCAACAACTTATCACCACCTAAAAATATAAATGAAAATGCAGTGAGCGTAAGCTCTACTACAACATAACACTATCTCACTACCAGACTCTCCGACCAGACTGTTCAGTGTTCCTGATGAACTGTGCACATCCTGAGTGTACCGGATTTCAACCAAAAAATAGCAAAAAAACTGGAAATCTCCTGTCTCAGTCAGTAAAAAGCTATTTTATTTTGAGTTGCTGTCGTGTGCTATGATCAACTGAGCTGTAGCGAATTATGGAACTGCGATGACTCCGTAATAAACAGTGCCCTTTAGCTGTGAAACTAAGTGGAGTTTCAAAACTTACCTAGTATGAAAATAGCCTTCGCATTCTTTAACTTGGCGTCAGCCATCGGGAAAGCAACACACGGCACTCCACGGGTGCGAAAGGTGGCGTGTGAAGTTTAAATCAGTTCCAGTGGCAGAACAGGCACGTGACTCGTATAAGCACCAATCTAATTCGGCGTGAGTTTCCGTCTCGGCTGGTTAGACAGACAAGCAAACGAGCGCACCAACTGGTGTGTCTGCAATTCGCCGTCGGACCAGTACTTTCTGGCATGGTTGCCCTACGCCCACCATAAACGACAAGGAAAGGTCAGTCTGATTGGCTGATGGAGAGAGGGAGGGACAGAGAGAGACACTAATCAATAACCCGGTGGGTGCTTGCGCCGATTTTGAATGAATGAGGCCACGGGCCGACGAACCGGTGGACGAAGATAAGGGCCTGAAGGACACGCTAGTGAAACGGTCTACTTCTGTCGGTTGACAACAGGTCGAAAGCAGATAAGTGCCAAAACGCAGGCGAGTTCGTACTTCGTGAGAACCGTGAGGAGTAAGCAGTGGCTATATTTTACTTATCTACTAATAAGTGTGCAGCATGCGTCAACTACACTTTATGGTGACACAAAGGCGTCTAGTCAATTGGTTTCCCATACAAGCTGTTACTACTCGCAGTCGACAAAAAAGTTGAAAGTGGGGGATAAAGTTTAAAGCCTGAAAAAGGTGTGACCCAGAGGATGCATCAGTCTGAAGGGTACTGTCAATCGACTAAGAAATATCGGAAGGAGGGAATTATTCGGCTGTGGTACCTGTACGTATGAGAGCCAAAACGATGTCGGCTTGTCCACGTCTGGACAACAATTGAGAAAACAAGTGCGGTCGGACAGTGGACCTCCCGCTTGGTAGTTCTCGCCTTATCAACTTTAAGAATGACTATCAGATCTCTCCGGAAGACCACAGACAAAGAGTATTCCGTTTCTAAAGAAAAAATTGTAACACAACCTCACAACACACCTCTGACACGCAACTTAAGGATGACAGAGGGATTCGCACTTCGCGGCGTTGTGGGCAACTGGATGATTGTGTGCATTCAAACCTGCTTTCTCATTCATATGGTCAGGTGTGTGTACATAGACTCGTCCCATTATTCCCTCACAATAAAGTGAAGCAGTGTAAGTATCTGCTACGCCGAACATGCTGTTTTCAGCTTGTGACTGGAATACTGATGACCCTTTCATCGACAACGTTGACACTGACATCAGCGCACCACCACCGTGCAGTCGTATGCAGTTACCTGGGTAAAGCACGTCAATGACAGCCAGAAAGAGGAAAGCATTTTAATACTAGCATCCCACGAACCTACGAGGTGCCATATCTCCAAACCATCTATTTTGTCCATTCGAATAATGCAATGAAATCGTCGGACCTTAACAGCTTGATCTTGTCTCATCACGCAAGTAAAAAAATCAGCTTGTCACGTAACACAAAACATATCACATAAAGTCACATCACACCACATAATGCAACAAACTATAGGAACTGTTCAAATTCACGTTCCCTTGCTCAGTTTGACAAAGAGGAACAGTAAGAAGACAAACGGATCCAGTCTTCATAAAGTTCGGGATCTGTTGTCAAATCTAAGCCCCAGCAATTTGAATTAGCCAGGCAACTCAGCTGCAGTCCGACTAAGTGTTGACTTTCACACCCTGTGACTGGATGATATCAACAAGGATTCAGTTATCCGATTGAGCTCACCGATGAACACTGACGACTCAACACAAGATACTGATGGGTTCTTGGCTAGGTTTCCAAGATTCGTGTGACTGAATGCCTCAGCAAACACGTAGGATTTCCCTTGTATATGATCTGAAGTGGACCTGACCGTGAGTAGATTACCAATGGGTTCTCGTCCGGAAAAATAAAAAAAACTGGTTGCAATACCATTATGAACAGTTCGGAATAAGAATTCCCTCAGAATCTCAAGAGTGATCACACTAAGCTGAACATTCAAGGTAAAGTTAGGCTGTTGAGTGCCGCTGAACGCTACACATCGGTGCCTCAGTGACAGCCCAGATGGGCAACCTGCCTAAGTCGCATCTTGCTCTGTATGATCAGCCTGATAGTACTCTGTGTAGCAGAGCGCCAATGTTCTCCGGTAGTGACTCTCAGCGGTTAGCTTCACCATGAGAGTGCGTGAGTAATCACGAAGGAAACGTCACAGCCGTGAGCTCTGTTACACAAGATTTAATGCAACTATCCTATCGGAGAAGAAACGGCAAGCCCTTAATCTGGTGATACCTTTTTCCAGGAAGTGAAATCACTGAGATAACTGTCAAATTCAGCCCCAAAACGGTGTGAAACTCGATCGCCAGTTGTTTTCTCAAAGCGAAATGCCATAAATGGTATGGCGAAATGGTATAAATGGATAAAAAAAGAATGAATTTATATGTAAATAAAAATAAATCCACTATAAGCAAATATACCTAACTTTGCGTACTTATTGTGCATAATGGTTTGTCTCGCGGGGCAACCCATGAAAACTTTTCGTTTTTGAGGCGGTTTTCGTTTCCCCTTGTGATCACACTATTATCCGTCCCTTTGAAACTCAGACGCTCCTCACACAATAGGAAAACAGGAAAAAATCGCTTTTTTGTAGGTCGACGATTTTATCTGATTGAATGAATAAACATAAATTTCCAGCACATTTCCACCAAACATTATTGACTGCGACACGCCATGCAGTTCTGTTCAAGCTCACGCATTTCACCTTTCATCGTGGTTAAAATCTGCATAACCTGTCTGATTCATGAAAAACCTGTGAGCTTGCCAGTGCGGTATTTTTCTCTTGAAGTGAGAAGCACCTACTCGCACCCATCCGTTTGAACTATCAATCGGGGTTTGTACGGCAAAGTCTGTGATATGTGCAAGTTCCGCTTAAACAGCTATAGCTGACATTCGCTCAAGGGCTGATATCTATTCGCCTGCTTGTTCTTGTTTTCGTGGAATGAAGATGGTATCACTGACTCACTTTGTTTTGTAATGTTTGATAGGACCAGTGAAATACGACTGAGAATAACAAAAAAAACAATACTAGACGCATATATATATATATGTGCATGTACTGTCATTTTGTCAAAAATTAAGAAAATGTACGTTGACATACGTGCACTGTTTGTGACCACCCCTCCATCATAAACTGGCTAGAAATTGCATCTTCCTTCGGAGTGCTGCCTGGTCGGAGGTTCCCCATAAGACAGGAACACCGCACTGAGTCAAATACCGTTTTAATCGATCGGTATGAGTGCTACCGATAGTCCTGGTAATCGTTTTGCGAAAAAAACGGGTGGAAGACGTAGGATGAATTTTATCTTCGGTGTAGCCAGATTCTCCGGATCCGGGGGTAGAACGGACGCGCTATACCATTGTTACAGAAATGGTACTTTAAGGCATCCTGGTATTTCCTTCAGCCAGTGCAGTGGGTACCCCATATACACCGAAGAGATCTGGTAACGCGGAATCCGGCAGTGCAGGAACCACAGCCTTAGCGAAATGCACTCATTTGCAAACAAATTTGGTTTTGAGAGGGACTCATCTGGAACCCATCTGAATCTCTCGTTTGCGATGTTTTGCAGTTTTGTAGCCATCTGCTCCCACGTATCACATCCACTATCGATTGCCAGCTTTTTCAAAAATCGGTAGGAATTAAATGGACTCCGAGGACCGGTAGGTAGTTAGAAGAAAAGAATAAGAAAACTGCCTAATATGGAGCCGCGGTACTGCTAACTCTCAGGTACTGAGTGAAAAAAAACCTCGTATTGCCACTGTGATCATCCTACTCCATGAACATTCCTCCACGGCCAGTGTAACTCGTGAATGATTGTTGCACTGAACGCTGAGTTCAGATTTACAACAGTCGTAAAGAAGTGATCTTGATACTTACAAAAGCATGAAAAAGGTTATAAAAAAGACGGCTAAGAGATATACTTCAGAGGCTTTTTAAATGCTTCAGGAAGAGCCGGTGGTGATGATCAGGTTTTTGATGCACACAATCAAGTCGCTACTTTACTGTTTAATGGCTTTGTTCACCCATACGGTGACGTCATCACCTATAATCATCAATGGTGCAATAAATGAAGAAACAACATTTCATGTCAAATGAACAAGAATCTGAGATCATTATTGCAGTCGCCTCTCTCAAGCGGGCAGACGCTAAAAGAGAGACGGGGTTGCTGATTTACAATCTTTATTAGAGGAAAAGTAGTTTCGGATTTCGTAATGCACCACTCATAAGGTTGCTGTAAATTCTTCGACAGCCCACGACCGGTTTCGCCCTTCCAGTTTGGGCTCATCAGGTAGGCGCAGTCCCCGAGTTTCCGTCAACCTTATGTTCTACTTGTAACCAAATTGCACGAAATTAGCGAAATACACTTATTTGCAAACGAATTTGATTTTGCGAGAGACTCACCTGAGTACTGCCTTACGAATATACATGTATCGCGATATCTCAAATATCGTAGCAACTGGAACATGAGGCTGCCTGGTACAGCACATTCAGTTACCTGGACACATCACAAACGGGCGATCCAGCTGGGTTCCGGGTGAGTCTCTCGCAAAACCAAATTTGTTTGAAAATGAGTGTGTTTCGCTAGTTTCGGATTTCTTTTTGTCCCCGTGATGGGGTTGTTATTGAAGTGAGTACACATCTTAAGATAAATCCCCGGGTGAGAATGCCTTTCTTCAGTCCTGATATCTTAAAAATAAATCCTTTGTAGAAGGAAAGCTCAGCCGAAATTAGATCTATGCAAATCACAATTAGTATGAAGTGTTTTCTTCACTCGAATTGCCCTGAGTCACTGCTATTGTGGATTGAATACTCTGAGACAAGCATACAGATCAACTGACTGTAAGGGCCGGCGAACATTCAACAGAGACAGGTTTATGATTGTAGCCTCATTTTCTATCGTCTTGGGGAGGGGCATTTTAAGCGATAAGGGTGTGACAATTATTTCCTGATCGGTTCCAAGATTCTACGAGTTTTGTCATCTTGTGACAAGTCACTATACGATAGGCAATGAATGAAGTAGGCTAAAACGTTCGTCGTACCACTGTTTTATCATTGAAGACTTAGAGAAATGCGGTAAAATTATGTGAAATCGTGATTTTTTCCTCCCTGGAATATCAAGCCCTATATGAACGAGTGAGCTCTACACCGGCTAAAATCTAAAATGGCGCAGTGAACTATTAAATCTTTTCCGGAAGTTGCACACATCAGAAGAAGCCTCCCGTCCGCCTATTACCAACCAATTTTGTTGTCGAGAGTGAGCTACCCTAACTTTAAAGTTGAGCGTCACATGCGAAAGAAGGATATCACCAGTGAACACATGACTTTCCACCCCGTAGTCATGCTAACTTCAGTGTTGTACATGGTCGAGGGGAGTTTGGTTGGCCATTGGGTTACTTGGTTTCATAAAAATTTGTCAACCCATTTTTTTCACCAAGCATATCCTTAGGTCCGCTGAGGACATGTGACGAACCACGTGTCTCCAGATCGCGTGCTGACCGACTAAACGAATGCATATGGCCTAAACAGTGAAGTGGTCGTTACTACTCACGGTAATGATACATACCTTTGACCTTATCACTAGGACAGCCATTTTCAAAAGCAGACTATGATCCAATACTGGTATAGTTGGAACCGTATCACCAGGTCACTGAGTGGTGAGTGCATCTGAAATGTAAAAATGTATACCGAAATTCACCTTTATCGGTCGCAGCCTGCAAGCACGAAAGTGTGTAGAAAATGGTATCACCAAAGTTCACCGATTCGACTCAATGAATCGGCCAATTCTCAATGAGTTGAAGAGACACTTTGTTATCGAGTACAAAGACAATAAACTACTCGTTCTCTTGAAGGAAGAAAACATGTAGGTAAGTGTTCTAATGCTAACTCCTCGCGATCTTATGAAGTACCATGTCTCCAAATCATCTTTTGTCTCCATTATGCAATGAAATCGTCAGGTGTTAACAGTTCGACCTGGTCTCCTCATGCGCAATGAAAAAAAGCCAAACTTATTACTGCATAAACGTAACACATTACTCACAAGGTTGCTGAAAGTCCTTGAACAATACACGACCGGTTTCGTCCTTGCTGGGGTTCATCGGGTAGGCGCAATCCCGGAGTTTCCGTCGATCTAATGTCCCACTTGAACCTAAATTGGATGGAATTCCCCAGCTATTCTCATTTGCCGACTAATTTGGTATCAAAGGAAGATTCATCTGAATCCAGCTGAATCACTGGTTTATGATGTTCTTCTTCAAATACATTTGCTGCATCATGTTTCAGTTGGTACGATGTTCGCGATATAAAAATACATTGTATAGAAGTAACACACCAGTGTTAAGGTTGCTAAAAACCACCCACGATCGGTTTCACCCTTCTTGGGGCTCATCGGTCAGAGGCGGCCCCTGAGTTTCCATCATCTTTACGTTCTACTCTTTACTCTGGTTTTATGTGTTTCTTCATCCAGAGGCATGAGACGACCACTTCCCTCATCTAAACCCTCAGTGCCCACCAGTTGGTTTTCAGGTTTCAGTCAACATTTTATAGAATGCGAAGCTCAATGTGTGTGTGTGTGTGTGTGTGGACTGCTCGTCGATTAGCTAAATCAGTGAACTCACAAAATTGATGTGTCTCCAGGACAAAGCTGCAATCAGTTTGAAGGTGGTTACAATGTAACAGTGAATACAGGTACATTTGAACACATATTGCCGGAAGAATGTCAGTCAGTCAGAGAGTCAATTCTTCAGCATAAACCAAGTACCAAAGGCGATAGGCTAATGCAGGGTCGCCTTTGGCTACGCGACACAGCCATATCGGTCAGGATAACTAAGTACAGGTTTGTCTCTTCTCGCGGTTCCCATCAGGGGAGACGGCAGTTATCAGTGGACCGAAATGATGGGTAAAGGCTTTCATGCGTCAATGGACTGATTGAGTACAGGCTCTCTTCATCCGAGACAAGGCTGGGGTAAAGAGGGATCCATCGGCTAAGATGGCACTTGGTTCTCGAACCGTATAAGAACCCATGTTACCCACGCCGAAATATGTTGTTTTTGTCAGTTTAGTGAAGATGCCTTATAGAATTTAATAAAACTACTATTCATGATGAGGTCATTCAAACAATATCTTCAGTGGACAACTGTCCCCAATCATTCAGACTGGAATAAAACCCAGCCTCACACCAACACTAGCTGAGTGTACTTAACAGGGCACGTGTCTAATGAAACACTGGAAATTCAAGTCCTAATATAGCATAGCTCACTGCCGCTCAGACTGAATGCTCATAAGTTAGTGGGGTGGGAACTCGTCAGACAATCAACTTTTTGCTTCCTTTCAGGAGCGTAAGAATCTATGACAGTGAGGGGTTCCACCGAACAGCAATTCAAATGGGTGAAGGGATGGCTGGAGGTTACTGACAGTTAAGATCTTATAAAATGGAATCGAGATACTGCAACAAATAGGCACACACACACGCACCAGCTGGCCTGACGAACGGAGTCATTCATGCACCATGTTTGAAGTGGAGGCTGAGTGTGTGCATGCCTATGCAACGCATTCATTGGGTGTCCGGATAACCGGACGCGTGACTTGCACTCCAAAAAGAGGTGCACGATGTAGCGTGCATGTAAAAAACACCTTAGGTTCACATCAGAGAGACGATGAAACTGCCATCGAGACGCTTTGATAATGATTTTGACATGCACTGTTTTGCACACCAGTTCAGTTTCAACGGGTGACTCAAATGAGTCCTAGCCGAATCTCTCGCATATGATAATCTTCAACAGAATGTGTTGCTTAAAGGCCACCGAGTGATGTGAATGCGAATTCTGTAAATCCCACAATCAGCTACAACTTATTATATGAGAGATTTGCGTGATTTTGAGAGATGTTAAAATGAAAAATTTACTGTATCAATGTTCACCAGCTAGATGATGACTCGTAGCACCATGGGGTTCACAACAGGGGACAAATGAAACTGATATCGACTGGCAGTCGTCACTCCTTCTGTCCGGTGGCGAAGGTATCAACATCCTTGTTTGTTACTGTAACGTAAATAGGCTTTGAAAACCGTAACCACCTAGAGCCAACACGAGCACAACATACATGAAGATGTTATCCGTTATAATCACTACTGACGTGGCACCTGTTATTGTAATTTTATCCAATGAAGCCGGTGGTTAGTGGCATTCCAGTGCTCATTGGGCCACCATTTTCGCCCGAATTTTTCCATTCACCCTCCATCGTCGATGGAAATTAACGCATGTACCCAAATCGACCATCGCCAAATGATCCCAAGGAATGCATACCATACACCAGAAATTGGTGAATTACTATTCATTTTTCTTGAAGATGCGGTCAGGTCCAGAAAAACTCAGCCGTACGAAGCAGTTCTTCTTCATTAAATCTGAATACATGGACGTTGCGCGACTGGGCCACCTGGGACTTATGAACAACTTTACCGGTAATATCAGCCTAGGTTCTGAGCTCATTTTCCGACAAGTGCCAGATCTTCTGTGACGGTTAATGACAGACTGGCTGTTCGCCGGCGGTTCTACTATGCAAACCAAGTCAACGAATGGTTAAAACCAAACCTACTTTTTGTGTCATGTATTTTTCACAAGTTTCAAGCAATACCAGTGATCAATATTGCAATATTGCCTTGTGCATTTGGAAAAAAACTTTCATACCTTAAACAGGTAGATTAGCGCATAATCAGTTTTGGCACACCTCACTCATCACGTGATATTTTAGAATGCATATTTGTTTAACCGACGAAACACAGAACCGGATGTGAGAGCTGCGAGTGAGAAGGGAGTTCCAGTGCTCTTACGAACCTGATGTCAAATGTTTGCAGCGCATACGTAATGCTCCGTGTTATACTATTCACCAAAGTTATCGTGCCGCAATAGCGTTTTTCAGCGCCCGCAACCAAGTATATGACAGTAGCGATGCACCTGTGGCAATCACTCTGACTTAGACATGTAAGTGGTTTTTAAACCGACCACAGACAAACACAAGTTACCAAGGATTCTTAGTTGAGCTGGGAAGGAGTAGGACCCATTTCAGCCGGTGAGTGCTCTTTCCATAACCCATATCACTGCCGGACAAACAAACCCGTGCTAGTACACAAAACAGATAAGGTGCGAGTTAATCACACCGCTAATCAGCTGCTCGCGACCGAATAGCTAAGTGCTCAAACTAATAGCCGAGGGGTCACGGGTTTTAGACTCCCTGGAGTGCTGTGATATGCGCACCGACGATGAAGATGAAACAGCTGCACAGTGCTTCTCACAAATCATTTGTTTTCTTCGCAGTCCCAAAGAACAGCCTCTCTAACTTGCAGAGGCCAGTATTTAGGCGCTGCAGTATGTTGGAAGAGTGGAGCTGATGAACATTTGGTCAAGTAACTAGTAACTCTCATGATGTGAGTATGATAAGGTGTAACAGATAGTCCAGCTACTTGGTCTAACTCATTCATTATCCACTAAAAGTATGAAGCTATTTGTTGTAGAATATCGCTCTAATCCAGTTGCACCAATGTCTCTGATACGGATACTTTTAATTAAGGACTATACAATTAGATATCCGCGAACGTAAATGTTCAACCTAACCACGTGGATACAAATCGATGAGAATACATCTCTTCAAAGCTGACATCCATGTTGTTAGGCTGCAGCTGACACGAATTTAGATCAAAGTATAGTGAAACGCTTGCTCTGACTGGTTTATCCTGCTGAAATTCATGGATATTTTAGGGTTTATTCTAGGTTTACACCTAGTAGATACACCTTGGGCGCTTATCTGTGACTGCACGTGACAGAACAGTTTCACGGACTTCATTCGGATTGAAATAATGAATTTTTATGGGTACGTAAGCGTTAGAATCCTTTTAATGATTTCAATAAACCCGTTTGTAGTTCACTTAACATATAAGAAAGATAATACCTGGATTGAGATATGCTTCAAGACACTTACAGGCACAATTAAGGGCTGACTGGACGCTTAGGCTGTCTTTTTCATGAAAGCCATACCTTGTTACCTATCTAACAATTTCAGTGGCTAGAATTTCCCGCCCAAGGATGAAGAGATCTGTGATAGCAGTCGAAGTTTTCAGTCCCGATGAAATCCCTCTTTCTAGCACTGAGTAACTCAACTTGGTAATTAACATGTGCAAAATATCACAAGTGGAAGGTCTGCCATTTCATCGATCCCTAGTGAGGATTGTGAAAAGTTCGAAAAAAATGTTTGATTGGTCACTAGCAGTCACCAGTGGTTCGACTCATGGTTTATAGTGAGAAATATGCTACCTGAAAATGCCTGAATTGTACGTATGCTTTTTTCTTGGTTAATATTCTCTCCTCAAACTTGTTCTCTGGGTATTTTCTCTCAGATTCACTAGCTTTTTGTGCCCTGTTGGGCTTTTCCTAACGTAGATATACCAGTCGTGAATAAAATGAAACGATGCCAAAGGAATCTCTGCAAGGAACGACAGAGTTATATCTACCGGGAAATTGTGAATACGCTTCTCTGTACTCCAGAATAATTGGTATGTAAGTGACAAGTCTTCATGAGGACTCTTTTATGGGATAAGAGCGGAAGGTCCAGTACAGTATTTTTTAGAATCCTTCGACTGGATTATGTAAAGGCCATTGCGGACCTTTAGTCTCTCAGACCATACCAGCGATATAAAGGCTTCTCTCTGAAAGCATTTACTCTTTGAAAATGGATGCGGAAAAGGACCAATTCAACCTTTCCAAGCTCTACGAATTCTTTGATTGGACCAAGTAATAAATCCGTCTTCTTGAGAAATAATCTATGAAACGGATAAAAACCATCCAGTATGATCGATGCTGAAATAGTACATTTTCTCTTCACACGTCTACGTAGTGCTCTTGTCTTCTCGTTTCGTTGCAAACTCCCATGCCATATCAATTACATCGTATCCTAAACTTTTGCTCTGACACGCATCCTCAGTGCAGCAAAATGAAAGGTAAAGTAGTTGCATGTGTTGTGTTCGCCAGTTGCAGCAATGCTTTGGGCGTTACATGTGGGCTAGTTAACCAACCTGCGCTGAAAACAAGTTAATTTTACTATGTCGTCAACCGTCGTCTAGCCTGTCTCAGCTATCAGTACGGGTCACTTACCACAACCGGCACTGTAGCGAAGTCCTAACCATCTGTGTACTATGACCGTTGTCAGCTCCATCGTCAACAGCTTCACCTGTCTTGACCTTAACACATTTCAGCAACTGTCCTAACGGTGATTTGGCGTCGCCCAGTGGTTCTGACCTGGCAGTCATCACCACAAATGGAAAAGCAAATCGTATCCTCTGAAGCTTGGCCGCCACAACACACACAACTTGTTTGATTTCATTCACACCCACAATGTTAGCAACAGCTCGATGGACCCGATGTAGCAATTTCACAAATCCTGGCCTTCTACTGGTAGTCCATGTACTTCATCTCATTGTCTTGACGCTTGGTTAGAAACTCACGCCCATAGGTTTTTTCAGTTTACAGAACTGTCTATGAGAAATGAGCTCGTCTTAGATTCAACGGCCAACCAGTCAGCTTGTGTGATCTGAGGAGGCTGTCGTTCCTGTGAGTACGAACTGGAATTTTATGGAAGAAAAGTATATGAGAACTATGAAATCCGTCCGCTTCGGGACTTATCTTTTTTGATATTTCTCCTTTAGCAAGAACCACTGTGTGGCGTCACGTGTCCCGGTCAGCATGCGCTGTATGTAATAGGCTGGGCTCTACAAGCCCAACGGGTTTATTCAGTAATCAATGTGCGGCTCCAGCCTTTTTCGGCTGTGGGTTTGAGTCATAGTCTTCTTATCCACCAAGTCTTTTCACCAGTCCTCAATGTAGCACACACTCAGGTCATCTGGAGAAACCATTCTGAAAAAAGAAACTTTTCCCTTGCCCAAGTTAAAAGTCCATATAAAATTATCGAACGTAGGAAGTAATCTAAAGATTTGACAGATGAATTGAATTAAAATCAACACTTATACATATCCTGAATCAAGTAAGAAATATCCGGGAACCTGCATTACAGGTTAAACAATCAGGCACACTTCAGCAAGCTATGAAACTCTGGTAAGTATCAAGTAAAAAACTTCAGCAGTTGCAATATAAACCGTACAACTATTTGATGGGCGGAAGTGCCTGTGTTGATAGATATGTTCTATGGAAATGCCGAGGATGGAGACTAGATTAAGTTTATCGCATATGGTATCGTATCGATGCTAATGAGCGGAAAGTACATCCACCTGGCTTCACTAAGATTCTCTTTGGAACATAATCACTAAATTCCGTTGCTTGGTGAAGTCTTGTGTAGCGTCTACTCAAAATGCAAACCAGCCCACTATGGCAGTTTATGAGGCCTATTTAATCAATCCCCAACCAGAAGAGCTACCTGGTCTTGAGTTGATTGTTGAACTCATTTACTGATTTCGAGCAATCGCCCCATAATACCTGTATGAGAACTCAGTTTCACCAATATAGTCTCAGCTATTCACAGATCCAAGTTGGGGAACAGCTTAATGCCGCTAAATGGTGTTTTTGTACTGAGAAGGGGCACATATTTGCACCTAACTCTTCAGCTTTCACCTGACACCTTGTGTCGTGGTGCATCCAACACCCAGCCACGATTACCAGGTGATGTTCACTCCAGGTTCATAAGGGGCAAATTAATGCAAATGGCTAGTCAAACTGATATCCAAGGCGTCTTGATCAACGGGATTGCTGAAAAATCGTAAGTCGTGGTTTTACTGGACGTAAACGAGCAAACCTTACAAGTCCATCAGATATTTGACAAATGTTTTCATCTAAAGCATGAGCTTAGGTCATGCAGTGAAATGCATGAATATCCAAATACTTCGTTCATATTAGTTATACCTATGGCGAAGAAGTTTGGGGCAAACTTTAAGATCCATGATTTTTGAACCAGCATGTACTCGTATGATTTCTATTGGCAGCTTCTTGAGCTTTTTCAGTTTGTCCAAGCCTTGCGGTCACAAAAGTCCGAGAACTTACAGGAGTGACAAGCATATAGGGTTCAAAATCTGGTGAAATCAGGTTTACCTGTCCTGGCTCTGGATGCGACAACTGCTCAACGATTGTCTTGTCCCCGTGGCTGATATGGTACTGTACTACATTAGACTTAGAATGATCACTCATGGCAAACTCCGCAGCTTACATCCCCCCAGAACCAAACCAACTGACTAGAAATATACCACTTTATGGTGCTTTAGGATGCTCGTTTTACACTTCCCACGAAAACTGTGCCAAACGTGCAAGAAATTAAAAAAAATACCTGTTGAAGGCGTCAAAAAACGTCGTTTGTTTTTTCCCTTCTTCTTATCGGTCACTCCAGACTGATGTGATTGATTGTTAGACCTCAAAATTCTGGTTTCCGTAGGTAGGTTAGTGCTTTGGATACAGTCACATCACGTCAAGTTTTCGGACACCACAAATACCTAATGGGGGTAAACCTGGCTATCTTGAATCCAAATTTGGATGGTTCGTTGTGGTGTTTGAGTAGACACTTCACTTCATCCATTGACTTCAGTTCGTTCTGCTTTGAAATAACAAATCGATATCGAGTTTCGACATCCTTGAGCGCTCGTACTCCATCCACAAATTTTTGCACGCATTTAACACTTCCATACTTGAGTGCCGGACACGCAGTTTCATGATGTTTTTGAAGGGACAGTTGCTTAGCTTTTTCTCCGATTTTCAAGCGGCATGGATACTGTGCTATGCCCGTCATCACCTGGCGAAAATTCCCACACTTGCATCTCCTTAAGACAACCTTCATCGCTCAGTACCAGGGTGCCGTTTAGGGTAGCACACGAAAACAGATTTGTTCAATCACAACCGGACCGGACAAGGATCCACATGTTAATATGACGGAAAAATTGGAAATTCAGACCAAAGATAAATGTTCCCGCCAATTGAAACCATATTTCCAGTAGACAACGGTCTTTATACTGACAGATAACGAGGAGCAGATCGGAACGAAACCTTGCACATTATTCCGTATTTTCTTCTCTCGTGGAATAACTAACTAAAGTCAGTTGGAACTGGAACGGCACTTATTCATGGGATACCAACGGCACAAGCTGAAAGCCAGTGAAAGATTAATTTGTTGCATGCAACGATCTACCTACCACAAATGGACATGGTGATTCTGGGTTTAATTCATGTTTATTTTGCCCCTCAGTGTGTCAGAGTTTCATTTCATCTCCTACAAATTGGGAGCCATCGACTAATCAGCATGATTACTCGATCGGGCCCCATCGAGTAGGCGCAGTCTTCCCCGAGTTAGCGGTAACCTTATGCTCTACTCGAACCTAACTTGTACGAAATTCGACAAATACACTCATTTGCATTCCAAGTTGATTACCACGGGAGACTCACCATGACTCCAGCTGAATACCTCGTTTATGATAGATATTCTTCGTGCTATTTAGCTTTAAATGGAGCATGAGGTTGACGGAAACTCGGGGATTGCGCCAACCTGATGAGCCCCAAGAAGGGCGAAACCGGTCGTGGGCTGTCGGAGTTTTAATCAACCTTGTGAGTACTATCCTTCAGGATATGCAATATCTCGAATTTCGTACCAACTGAAACGGTCTTTGTGCAGCACATTAAGACAAAGAATATCATAAATGAGAGCTTCAGCTGGGTTCAGGTGAATCTCCCATGGAAACCAAATTGGTATACAAATGAGCGTATTTATCGTAGTATTTGATTAATTTTAAATCCCGAATAACGAATGCTCTGTTTCAGTTTATCCCCTTAGACTGGTTTGGCATACTATCTTTTCATTTTACGGAGAGCAGCGGCTTGATTTGAAAAGTGAAGTGTCAAACCGAATCAGATGTTCTTTCTAGGGATGGTTAAATGTCAATCAGGTAACGCATTTTCTCCATAAACCGTGTGTAGACAATACTGCCTTTACCACGTACTCTACCTACTTTAAATATTCATGGAATCATTTATCATTTATCTGTATCTTTCCAGGCTGAAAGCGACGACAGCTCCACATTGTGAGGTGATTTGGTCACAAACGCACGGGTAGTGTACCTTGTCATATAAACTTGATAGTATATCTAGTTTTCCGGTTTTATCTCGATAGGTGATATAAATAAGTTTAGTTTTTCCAAATGAAATGGCTGTCAGTATTTACCCGGAGAAATTCGCTACCGTTCACAGCGGTAAGACACAATTCAAACAGACTGGAACTCCCATGAGCGTGATTTGGGACATGTGCCCCGACCCTGAAGTCAGTTGACCGAACAATCGATCGAAGCAAGACAAGCTCCAACTTGTCTGATTGATCACAGATCGTACCTAAGCTCCCAACCGCCTGGTCGGCCCCAGAAAATCGATAAGAATTTTACTCCAAAATGTCAATCTGGAACTGACAGTGTGGTCGATCGTTATCGACCGCGTCTATGCGCATGAATAACCTTGAAATGGGCGACCAGCTTGTCTTGGAGATAGACTATTGTACCTGACTGTTTCATTTACTGATCAGCGTCCTTCTTCATTTGATTCTTGTTTATGGTGTAAATATCACAACTACAGACGACGTCAATTTGTACTCCTAGGTGCTTGATAGTCATATGCTCGTCGCGTATTCCGAAGATGCATCCGTTTTGGTGGGTAGTTGGAACGAGGTTTCAGAGACGAATCTGAAACAGCGTACAAAGGACACATGATATCCGATTCCGAGATGCAACTTTTATTAACAGATATTAGTAAATATTATTTCGACCTATATACTGTGTGGAAAAAACTTCCAGTAATGTAGGTCCATCAAAAGGATGAAACGACCCTCTTCCTTTTCCGGATCACCAGTTTCGTTCGTTAGTCCAGCAAATTGCAAAACGTTTTGGCGTGCCTTTTGATTCATTGCAACTCATGGCTGGCATACGGATTTTCGGGGTGAACGGTGCAGCAGAATCGAATTGTTGTTCATATTCAATCGTACGAATGCATGCCCAATGTATCAGCTGGCAAGAACAGGATGCTAGGGTCACATCAGTACCAAAAGTGTTCATTTCAAACGTCTTGTTTAGAGATCTTAGTGGTTGAGCTTTCTGCAATACAAGGATACGATAGTGGTCCATCTAGTTGATGGAAGGTTGGCTTACACGTTGCTGTTTCGATTTAGACACTGACAAATGCAGGTCTTCATCGCTGCACCAGTCACGACATACAGCGTACACGGCTCCATCATCGAATTAATTAAAAATTGGGCTGATGGATAAACTGCACGGTAAATTCGTCATCTTAGCGCGGAAAGAAACAACTAGAAGGCGCCACTCATTCAGTTTCTGGGAATCCCCTTTCTGCCCGTTTGCTAAGTTTATTGGTGGTGAATAGCTTGTGGTTTTGATAAATACACCCATTTGGTGATGTTTCCAGGCAACTGAATGTGCTGCGCCAGGCAGCCTCATGTTCCAGTTGCTACGATATTCGAGATATCGGGACACATGTATATACGTAATGCACTACTCATAAGGTTGCTAAAAATTCTTCGACGGCCCACGACCGGTTTCGCTCTTCTTCTTCGGGCTAATCAGCTAGGCGCAGTCCCCGAGTTCAGTGGCCTGGAAACATCACAAACGGGAGATTCAGGTGGGTTCCAGCTGAGCCTCTCGCAAAAACCAAATTGATTTGCAAATGCGTGTATTTATCGAAACCAGTCCAATTTGGGTTCAAGTAGAACATAAGGTTGACGGAAACTCGGGGACTGCGCCTAGCTGATTAGCCCGAAGAAGAAGAGCGAAACCGGTCGTGGGCTGTCGAAGAATTTTCAGCAACCTTATGAATAGTGCAGCTTGTGGTTTTCTTTAGGATCGTTCTCTTGGTGGACCAAAGTTTGAATTTTAAGCGTGTCTTTAAGATATTCGGGCTTTTCCACAAATGGCTGATGAATCGATGAAGACTTAAGTTTCTTCCCAACATGGTAACTCTCGTATGTGATAGTAGTATGTGTCGGTTGTTTTTTTCACGTGAGGAAACATACATGCTTTGAACGCTCACAGGAATTCAAGGAACCAATACCCTAATTACTCATGCTTGACCAGCTAAAATCCAGGTGACATTTGGCTACCAATAAACTAGCTATTTTAGGGCCATCCGGTCATCGACGAAAGACTGCTTGTGCCACACGGTGTATTTTTCGGCCCATTGGGACTTTCCGAGATGCGCTGATTGGCATCACTGCCGATTAATGCCGTCAAACTATACCTTCATCACCAAAGTGCATTTTCATCTATGCTGCTAGCCGCCCCCTCCAATTACGTCAGTTTCAGCCGCGAACGAAACGCGGCAAATTACTTCCGAACCCGATGGCCATCTTGCTCTCCCTGCTCAAGCTATTGTTAGAGGAACTAAGCATGATCCTCTGCTGCAGGATGTTATCAGCTGTTTCCTAGATGGATGACCATTGAAAGTAAAAGATGAACGACAACAGTTGTCCGTTCGCGAAGATGACTTGACAATCATGGGTGATTTTCTAATGTGGAGCGAACGTGTTTTCATGCCAAACGTACTTGGGTACCAAGTGCTGAAGTGATTCCATGAAGGGCACTCTGATATTACCCTGATGAAATTCAACGCTCGAAGTTATGCCTAGTAGTCTTCTATTTGTGAGGGCTTTAAGAAGCTTGTCTGCCACAGTGCACATTGTGCAATCGTCGTCTGACCCACGGCAGACTCTCAATCACTTTCGTAGATGCAGCTTGAAAAGTCGTTGGATTTCGCCAGTCAAGTGAGATGATGTATGTTCTCGATCGTTGCGTATGCATTCTAAAAAAGACCAGAAGGTTCCGTAATGGGGCGAGCTTCGACTGCGGCGGAGTGTCTGCACAGTTGGAAGTTCTGGGGCTCCTAGTGGCAGATAAATGAACTCAGTTAACAGCCCATGAGTTTTCTCAGTTGTTCATCTATCAAATCACTCATGATTTGTGTAGCCGGTCAAGCCGAAGATTTTGTCGAGACCTTTAAACTGTGAATTATGAAGCTGGGAGACAGAGACAACATTCAGCAAAATGTGCGCACGTTTTTCCCTGCATAGCAAGCGAAACCTGGCTACTCGCGCCAAGTCAGCAGTCTCCAGGTGGAGTGTACCAAGAGGGAGACATTCGTTACCCCCCGAAAATGATGTTACTCACAAAATATAATTTTAAAGGCCGCCAGGTAGAGAGATGAGATGAGGCAACAACATTTCCTATCCCTTTTACCGCCCACAGTCATGTCCGAACTTTTGGAAAGGTTGAGTTAAGCGGACGGTTACAATAGCTGTACAACACATCGGCAGTATATGATATAAAGTTAAAGCTAGAGGGGTCATCTCGATATTATCTCACATCCTATTAGTCCTACATCTGTTACGATTGAGGACGATACTGCACAAGCCAATGAGACCGAAAACCTAGCCTCATCTTCCCCACCAAGCCACAGATCAGCTCAGATGCGCCATCTAGCAGGAGACTTATCCTCATTCCTGATTTTAAATCATACGACGAGAATCTGAACTGTTCAGAGGACTTTTTAAGAAGAAAATATGTTGTGCGGCATCCGTATGACAAGTCGGCCTACGCTGCTGTTTGGCGAATTTTTATTCGTTTTCGATACACATTAATTCTACTCCATTATTTGGTTTCTTTGCTGTATCGATTGCCGTGCTGTGGCGCATATGCACAGGAGACACTCAACACTGAGCCAGCACTATCGGATTCGGACCTTTTCCCTTAGACCGGCTGGGTAGTGGCTGTGTGGAACTGACGAATTCTACACCGAAGCCCCATTTCTTCTATTGCCAAACATCTTATCGATTATGGCCAGCAGAGACTGACATTTCGTCAGCCTTCCAAATGGTTATAATAAATGTGAGACCATGTTTGTTGACCCCTATGTTGATCACGACTAGGAATTTGTTCACAAAAATATCTCACTCAGACCCTGGATCCACCCTGATTTACGTGGCCTGATTGTCCACCGTTTCCTTCTAGTTAGAGTCTGAATTCGAAAGTTCCACTGCTGATTGGAACATTCGTTTTTTCGCTGCTTATGTGACGCGTGTTGTGGTTAGCTAGACCATTACGGTTGTTATCATACCGTACAAACTTTTCATATTCTGCTACTATTCGGATATTCATAGTGATTTCTCCATCCGGTCTATTGACGTCGAAACCCAAGATCACCCGTGGCACATGAATCGTACATATTGCACTATTTAAATGCTGACTGTCTGAAAGCCCATGGTCATGCAAATTCGAGAACGTCTTTTTTACGCTGCTGCTGGATAGTTTCGTTTACAAACACCACTCGCCTCACATTGTACCCAAAATTCTGTGAGGGTTGGTGTAGTCATACGGCCTTTTTAATAGTTCACTGAGAGTTGGCGATACTGCTTCAATGATCACCAAGCAGAGTGCACATTTAAACCACAGTGCCACCGCTAACCAAGCTAATCACGGTATTCGGGCAATCCGACCGCAGTTGAAGGTTCATGCTAGGTGTCTTCGCCTTGTCCAACACAGGCCCACGCTTTCCAACTTTGTGAACATACAGTCGTTTCCGCTGTGAGCACAGATAAACAAGATATCGACCCAGAAGTTATGTGGTTATCTGGCATCATAATGTACACGTCATCCCTTGACTCAACTGTCTCGCTCAACCTAAATAGCCGACCAGAAAACACTCCTTATTCATGATCTACACCTCAGTTCTATCTAGCAGCATTGAGATAATACAGGTCGATCGGTGTTGCTGTACTGATTCCCTATTCTATGCTATGCTATGTGTTTCACGAAGGAAAAGCAAACACTTGAAAATCATCCCACTGATCCGTTTTGCATAATGAGAAACACTCAGTGAATGATGCCTACCAACAACGCAACTGGTCCTCCTGGTCCCGATGTGTTATTCCTGCTGTTGAGGCTATAACTTCTGCGTCTGAAGTTACAATTACTTCAGTTGAAGTTTAAATGTCCTAGATGCCACAGACTGAATTACTGTACTATGCCCAGTAAACATCTCTTAATGCGCTTTCCATGAGGAAAGGAAATATTTTTTAAAGCTACATGCAGTGAGTTAACCACTCGCGTTAACCTTCCGCCGCAGTTTTTGCAGAATTCATATTGAGACTTCCTAAACAGACCAAACCGGACTAGATCCGAAAAGTCGAGTGCTCGAACACTGGCCGGAAGATCACGGGTTCGAAACTCTGAGTTTCGTGAGATGCGAAACGCCGATGACTCCAATAAGGATGAAACAGATGTACGGTTATGTACAGTATCTGTGTGTGAATCACTCCAGGATACTAGCTCTGCTGCGTCACCAACTGAGCGGACTTGTTGCGTGAGATGCCCGAAAACCATGAACCCGATACTTCAATATCGTATGGATGCCAGGCTTCCAAGGAATTTGCGGGTGAAGGGCACGCCTGAATCGAATTTGGGACAAGACAGGGCGCAGTGTTTCTCGCTTGGTTGGCAGCATCTTCGATGGTTCTATTGCCTCTGAACGTCGCACAGATATTAACACACTAACGCAGTGTGTCGAATTTCAGCCTTTTGGTGCACAGCAGTTTGTACCAGCTATTAGGAGATAAACAGGGACCGAATGATTATATGTCAACCTCCATCTTTTTGGTAAGGACTAACTATCTGAGCTCTGTGTATCGGACTCTGGATGCTTACAGTTGGCAAATTTGAGGCTTATCTTCGATTCCCCTTGTATACATTCAGTTATCTGACGCGAAACATTGACTATGTTCCATTTTGAGGCGAAAGCATGCCCTTCCAATACTACCGTTAGTGACAATAGGAAACTGCCTTCTCCCATAAGTGTACAGCGCACGACTAACCAGGTATTTGATCACACAAGGTCTGACAAATCTAAGGAACTTATTTTTTTCTCCTGCCTCAACTGGGTGCACGTCCATCCTACTGGAACTGTTGTAAGTCGGAAATTGGAAAACTTGAATTGAGAACATAGAATACGATAATACACCTTAGTTGGAGGTAGAAATGAAGAGGTGAAAGGCCAAAGAGTGAAGACTGGAAGCTATTGGAAGTGTTAGGTAGGTTAGTGTTTAATCCCGGGCTGTAAGTTCCACCCAACGTTTTCAAGATGGAACTAGGAGTAATCTGTTGTTTGCAAAGAACGTTCTTAATCTATTACGGAAAAAGAACATCTCAGCTCATCAGGACCAAGGAAACAGAGTTTAACCTGGCCAAGGATTTCTACCTTATGTTTCGCCAGTCGGTGGTTAAATGCAACCTCGAATCTTCTTGTAGTGAGTGTCATACCAAGCCCGATAGCTACATGCTCATTAGGTTCACGAGCATACCTAACAAAGCTGTGAAACGCGCCTTGACAACAGTCGTTCTATGAAACCACTTCACCGAAAAATTAATCATCTGGCCTAACGCGGTTGACCCTTTCTTTGCTGACTGTTATGTATTCGAGGCGTGCCATTTGAGTGATTACAAGACCTGACGATCCAAGAATTTGAAAAAAACGGTTTTTTACTAAACATGGGTGCTATGGGCGCAATGAAAAAATGCTTACCGTGCAGATACCAAACTATGTGGATCTTTGTCAGCCATGTCGCAAAGCGTGTCAGAATATCGACTGGAAATTCGAAGTAAACTGGCGAAATGTGAACAAAGTCAGAGTTTTAGACGTAATACACTACTCATGAGTTTGCTGAAAATTCTTTGGCAGCCCACGACTGGTTTTGCTTTTCCCGGGACTCATCAGATAGGCACAATCCCCCAGTTTGGTGCAATTCGGGTTCAAACAAAACATATGGTTGATGGGAACTCGGGGACTGCGCCTACCTGATGAGCCACAAGAAGGGCGAGACCGGTGATGGACTATCGAAAAGTTTTCAGAAACCTCGTGAGTAGCCGCCTTTGTGAAAATACACTTCGATATCAAGAATAGCTTGCCAACTGAAAGGTGAGGTTGCCTTTGTGCAGCACATTCAGCTGGAGGATACCACATAAACGAAAGATTCGATTGAATCTCCCATGAAAACCAAACAGATATGCAAATGAGTGTATTTGTCAAACACATTCTCTCGCACTCTCAGCGCTAGCTGTAGAATTTAGCAATTCGTCAGGTCGTCAAGTGAAATTTCCGTGTTTTATGTAAAGTGTACACCACGTGTTGCTATCACCATTTTTGTTATTGGTATGTTTTATGCGACGTTTCGATAAAAAGCGATGGTTGGTGCTGTTTGATCGAAGTATCTTTTTGTAGTTGAAAATGTCACCTCAACTAACCGATAGTTCATTTGGAGATTACTGGGCTGTTCGAATGTGTTCCTTCGTCGGTGACACGTATTTAGAAGACATTCAGGAAAATTAATGAATTCATTCGAGAATACTGAGTTTCCCCAGCTTTATGAATTTTTTCGCTCTCGCTTCCCATTGCTTGTAGTCACTGTGTTCGTCATGCACGACTCCGCATCGGAACAGTTTTTCCTAAACCGCTACCACTCCATAAAATTTGGAATAAGAATTTCAGTTACAGGTGTCTTATTAAACTAAGAGTAGCCTGTATGGTATTTTCCTTACCGTGGTATTTTCCTTACCGTAAGGTAGACGGAGCTGATCCATGGTGAAGCGGGCGTTCATGGGTCGACTTTATCAACAGGGTGAAGGGCTTTTATTAACTGTGAATAAGGCTTGCAACTGATGAAACACTGTCCTACTCGGCAAAGAAGGCCCTGATCTGACTTGGATCCTGCAGAGCAATGTAGATTACAACGCAGCCAGTCGGCAACCATCTGGCACCCTATCGGTCGGATGTCAGCTCGGTATTGGTTGAACTTGTCTTAAGTGTCGTTTGACCAACTTAATCCAATATACAAGCCCCTTTGAAAACTAGCTTTGATCAAATGTTAAGAGGGGTTTCGAGGCTTTGTCTAGGGAACCATCATTTCAACCAAGAGATAGTTAATCCAATACGGACCGATCTCAGCCAGCAGGGAGTAGGGTGCCTCCTTGGGGTGACCAATGTTAAATCAAAAGTCAAGCAGTGTCAAAGGGGGCGTTTTGTGTCCAATACACTCTCTTTTCACGGTCATTTACTCGACGAGTACCCAACATGAGTCATCACGACCTATAGTATAATATATACAGCCACCTATGGGCTTGGTTTGTGAAATTTCAACCGGAATGAAGCTGTTAATACAGACCTATTCATCCAGGAAATAGTACACATGATAAGGTATATATATATATATATATATGGTTTTCTTCTATCATCGAACCGGAAACTCGCCAGCCGTTCGACATTTGCAGACGTTACAACCCGTGTCGATTTAAAGAGGAGACCAATTTTGAATTTATATTGCACTACCTGCGGAGGTTAACTTTACACTGCGTTCATAGTAACTGAGATTGCAATCAAGTTCCGCGTTCAGGATTGCCGTCAGACCACTTTATAAGCATGAGCCGGATTCAGGAACCGTTGTTTATCTGTATTTTGAATTGGGTATCCGGATACAAGCGACAGATCCGACTGTAGACTCGTTATTCGAATTTTGTTCACTCTGATGTTTTCAGTTCATTCACACACGATCCAAATGACACCCAGAAATTGGTTCACCATAAGGACGTGATTTGTAACAGCGCAATACTGGGCTGAATCAATTAGCGGGTCCATTTTTATTCACACTCCATGTTAGTCCGAGGGTCAGTTTGATTCTCTCTGTAGATCGCTTATCCGAGAGTATTTTTAACACCCGCACTACAGGAAAATCCAATGAACCCTTTGGAGTATATTTGTCCGTGTTACGCTGCTCGGGACTTTGGCTCTGGTGGGAGCATACAGTGCAGGCGTTAGCCGAATCAGCCTTGTTAATGAATCGCATGTGGCAGAGAGCTGAGCTAGTTTAGCACTGATCTCAGAAGACCAATTAAAACTGGGATGGTGCACGGCACCGTGGTGAAAAAAACATGGTAAAACATCAGGACTAAGGCCAATTATGTTGGGATAAGCTAAAGTGTGGGCAAAAGTGATTTCGTTACCAGTCACGCGACTTATCTGTCATGCGCTATGTGAAGTGAGAAAGAAAATAGCCCAAAGTTTCCACGCGACCTCCAGTTCACGCCAGTACAACAACTGGCAAAATGCAAATCAGGTGACTCCCTTTGTAAAAACGACTTTATCTTTAGAATTCACAGATATTTACGATGTAGTAGCTCGCCTGTGTACTACAGATGCTGTCGTTTGACCGCATATCTGGAAATCTGATCCCCTAAAGGGATGATTTTTGTGTCGTGCAAAAGTGGATCCTGGGCTAAGAATCTAGCATCACTTTATTGTTCGTGTGGGAATTCAGTGGTGTTCCTCACAGTAAGCAAACGGGAACATTCACCATCACCACGGAGGGGAATATATATCATACAAGCCTAACTGTATGGTACCCGCTGGGATAACCTCCAGAATGCCAGCAGATATATATCGTATGGTGCGATTACAATCCTAGACAATTGTATCCTATAGTTGTTGTGTTTTCGCCACTGAGGTAGGCGTTGCCACATTGCATGTAAGTCTAACGCAACAACACCGAGGGGCACTGGTGAATGGAGCAAAGCGAGTCAACTCAGTTAGCTTTGGACTGCTAACTCAGCCTCACGGGCTATCGAAGATCGTGAGATGTATTGTCGCGGAAGTATTCAAGTGATTTCATGGAATGAAGATTCTGTCACTGCTGTAACACAGCTTTTATCCCAAATGTTCGCGTTGCAAGTCTCATGCTCGTATGGGAGAATTGACATAAACAACAGACGTTGTTTGGTTTTTTTGAGGTCATTTGACACATCTGACCATGTAGCCAACCCACTATTAGTCCTTCTAGTGAAGCATTCATGTGGGGTAGTTGAACGTTAATCCTGCAGTATTTTAGGAATTAATGAATGTTTAGACCTTAAAACATCATAAGACGGAGAATCCATTGGGTTCCAGGTGAGTCTTTCGTCAAAACCGAATCGGTATGCAAATGAGTGTATTTCGCCAAAGTTTAGATCTGTTTTAAATGAATTTCCGTTAATTATTATCATTCCACAGCGACCAACCTAAAAGAGAGTCTCATCTTCGAAGGTGTGTGTGTGTGTGTGGTCCCAAGATTTCAGCTGAGAATATGACACATGTTTCCCAGTTTCGTAGTTTGCTGCCTCATTTGTTGGGACAGGGGTTGAAAGATGAACAGGCGATACAAAATAAACCGTCACACACTAATTCAATATACATTTAGCTACTGTGTAACGGCAGATACTACTGATAAAGCACGCGAGTAGTGTCTGGCCTGGTATCCAAGATCTGATGAAAGATGAAGAGTATTGGGGAAATTATGGAACCGCTTTGCGGCGTTTGTTCATTATTGTTTCATATTCAAAAAACGTCCAGGAAAGTTGAAGAGGACGCTCGAGAGCGTTCCACCGTCCGCCTGTATTAACGCCATTCTTATTTTCCGTGCGGTCAGTTGATCGGCACAACTAGGCTAGTCACTTGGTTGGCGTTCGGGCCTTTGTGCAAACTAGTCACATCGCTCTAGCATGGACACGTTTGTCTGTTCAGCTCTGAAAATTCAGATGTGTTCAGTGTGTGATGGTATCGTAGTGGAACTACGCTCGGCTCGCATGTCAAATATCCGTGCTTCATTTCCCGGCTCGGCCAATAGATGTACAGCTGATGATCTCTAATAGGGGTGGAACTCGGTTCAAGGGGTTCCTCGATTTGGTGTAGGCTCCCCAGAATAATTGCAACAGGACAGGAGGACTACTGTTCAAACAAGCGTGATCTGAACCCGTATTCTAGAAATCCTGCAACCACGAACAATGAATAAAAATGCGAATGAAAGGTGAGAGCCGGAGTAACAAATCAGTGAATGTTTGATTCTGACGACATTGTTAGTAGTATGTTGTAAGAAAAATTAGAGTTGGGAATTTTTCGGGAGCAGAAATGTCGGGTTTTTGTTGCATTAATAGTGGTATTCCACGTTGATGACAGAAATCAAACACAATTTACAATAACCCACATTGTGCATGCGTTTCGTCGTTACTGTGGTACAAATATTGGGTTTCTCACAACATGAGTAAGCTGGTGCACTCTAAATAAGCAATTTACCAACGAACACCTATGGTTTTACCAAAGAAAACCTTTGGCTAGCTGGTGCTTGCGATCAATTTGATTTTGCTTCTCAATATGGTTGTCGCTTCTCCCAGTGTTGTAACTGCCCATGCCATCCCGACGGACCGCGACCTTGCGCCTTCCAGCGTGGAAGTTCCGCGAGGCATCCGGAATAATTTCAGGATAGAAGCTGAGTCATATGACAATGACTTGTTCAAATCCGGAGGTTCCGTGTCAAAATCTTCGGGAGAAAATTGAGCTGTCATGATTAAGCAGACCGATCCTACTCATCACTGGCCAAGGCCGTAAAACTCTCATTGCGAAAGCCCCTAGTCAAAGGTAAGCTTCTATTTATAACATGCATTGGGACAATCCTTTAAAGCAATTTTAAATAGGCGGTATACAGCTTCAACTCGGAAATCACGAATCAATAATGAGAGTAAAAGATTACTTGTTGGGCGCGGGCTCAAATTCCAATAATGAACAAAGAAAGTAACACAGATTTCCTTGAAGATGATGCTGACTACAGTGAGTCTTTGTGGTCATCATCACAAAGTAATAAGATTTATTTCCAAAGACATTTGAGTAATCCATGATTCTTTATTTTTAAGTACGTTTGTAGCTACATCTATATCTATCACGGTTTTGCGCTCCACTCAACCTGCATTCCTCGGATGCAGAAGTTATTCAATGTTACCTCGTCACCAACCTCCACGAAAGTACTTCAGTAATCCATCCTAGGACCACCCCATTGTCTCATTTATGTCAGCGGCCTTAACGATACACTTCCATGTTTAGTCCTACTTTCTGATTAAGTCTAAATTCTGAGGCAAGCTCATTTCAAGGGGACAGTAGTGGTGATAACTGGATTTGCATCTTCCCGTGATCGGTGACAAGTGTGCCCACATGCCTTGGGTGAGACCTGGCGAACATTACTGTCGCGCATAATGTGAATGGACGGAATATGTTACGAAACCAGATACCTAGGACTTTTTTAGTTAATTGGCTCTCTTCAATAGTATTTTCCCAGGCTCAAAACCTTTTGCGCTCTTCAAAAGTGAACAGTAAAACTCAGGGAAACCAGGTGATTCTGCAGCTGAATTAGATGTACAAACTGAAGGTTTGGACCAGGGTGACCTGATTAAAATCGTACCAGCTGGGAGTCTACATTGTGGAAACGACGAAGACAACTGTTCTCTCTGCAGTGAGTTGGTTTGCACTGTTCGTGCTGACGTAAGCAGGGAACTTAATAAATGCGCACTGCAGTGCTTCCGTGTGTCTTACTTTCCTAAATAACCCTAGAAATAAGTAACATTCGTCAAAAAGTGGACTACCCCTTTTCATTTCGCGAGAGGAGCACTTGGGTTATTGAGGGTACATATGACATCGCCCTTGCTGTTTTTTTTCTACCCAAATTCAATGTCAGGGAAGCAACTCCGGTAATGCAGCCCTATCCAACGCATTCCACAGATAGCGCGCTGATCACCACTGTGGCAAAGGTAGTGGTTGCTGGTGTAATCCTCTGCCGTGAACATCCCACACATCTCATCCCTATAACATCCCTGGATAAGGTCTCGTGACTTAAACAAATAATCTAGTCTGATTTGCCTTGCGCGTACACGGCGGTGGAACGAAATTAGCGTGCGAAATCTGGTTATTGGTTCTCAACCCTTTGAAGGCACCGAATTGTTCCGCCAGTGGAAGTATTTTGGATGGTCAAATTCCTTTGGCTGATGACTTCACAGCTGTCCAATAGTAGAGACGTTGCTATCAGTATATTTGTGGTCATTAAGCTAGACTGTGTACAAGATAAAAACCTCCACCATTGCTGAGATCACGCCTACCAGTCACTTGAACCAAATGGTCAGTAAGCCAAGACAGGACTGACTTGCCAAAAGAAATTTAGTGCATCAGAAATTGACTGGGACCTCCTTCTTTAGGACATGCCTCTAAACTCACAGTTTGTCTTCCTGCTTGAGACCATCCTAGAGCGTGTTTGCCCACGCTAAGATGAATATAGATTAGCTCACAACTACTGGACCTCAGAGAAGCTTTCGGGTTACTTCATTCTGATCTAACGCCCATGAAAAATGACGAACATAAAAATTTACTTAACCATGTTCGGAAGTGAAACGGGGAAAACACTGGAACTTTGAGCTAACGACTTCGGAAAACCCAGAAGCATCTCATTAAAGACTGTACTCACACCTGAAAAGGGGTATAAAAGCTGAAACCGGAATTTCTGACGCCCACTGCGATTCCTTACAAATGCTACTTTACAAGAACGATTCCATATGCGAACTCTCAGATACTTAACACTAATGGAAGTCTACTCCGCAAATCAACGCAACCGAGCCCTTGTCATGGTGCACAATTCCTTCTTACTGAAGCTTTTTCACAAAGTTTGGGAATCCAACCAGGCTTGAGCTTAAGGACATGTGATCAATCTGCGGAACAATTTGTTCATATTTTCTGTTTCTGTGAATGCAACAACCAACTCAATCGATATCCACGCTGGTGGACAGTCAAACCTTGAAGACCACCATCCCGTTCTGCTTAAATCTGCCAGCATGCCTCAAAAATGGTTTTGCTGTAACTTCTGGAGCATTTCTTCCTCTTAAGTGTGGTCTATAATGGATTACAGGAGGTTTACTCACGCATTCTCGACCTATTTCTTGCTGCAAAAGCGCAGGCAAACAACACCTGAACGGGAGACAGTTTTGATATCTGTGTCGCCCAGTACATGAACATTTGAAATCCCCCACATGTCTTCTGTTGTAGTGTGGGTGAGTCGGCGTAGCACTCTGGAAGGCAACGGATACACAGAGTCAACTCAGACACAGCGACACGTGGAGACACAACAAGCACGATGCACTGATAGGATAGCAGAACGACCGCGATGCAGACCACGTATATTCGACATCGGAACCGAAACCGGAACAACAGGGAGGTTCAGAAAACCAGGTCAAGGTTACTCAGGAGGGTGCACAAGCAGGCTACTCCTTCCCGTCCGGCGCTCGTGCTGGCTCGACCGGGACACCAGTAATTGAAAGAGAGAGCTGAACACGCAGGGTCATATGTTAAACATGTGTAAGCGGGTACAGTCAAGTTACAATCGCTTTACACTGCCCCTATTTGTAACTCCCGCCCCACTTTTGTGTTTAGTACGTGTGTATGAACTGACGCTTGTTTGTCTTCACCACTCCGCCCATTTGACTTTGAGGCCATCCAGCCATTTTGTGACGCCGCTCACTAGAAGCACACCCAAATTGTTTTCGCCGGAACTATAAGGTTTTCGAGGTTGTGACTTTTACGGGGAGTTCGTATAATCCATTTACACTTGCAGGTGCTATGTTGCTCATCGCATTTTGTTTAAGTGAGCGAAATTTCAAGGTCACGGACCATCACCGATTCGCAGTTTGCTACCGGTTTACGAGAGATAAAACACAAACATGTGTAAGCGGGAACAGTCAAGTTTCAAATGCGTTACACTGCCCTCCTGTAGTATGAGCACTGTCCTCAGTGCTCAGAAAGAGTGTTTGTGTGGATGTACTGATCTCAACGGTATGGCTGACAGGTGGGAGATAGGGGGACGTAGACGGCTGGGCGTCAGGACGGGGTGAAGGGTAGGGCTTTAACTGATTGTAATGTACACATTGCACATCCGCATGTGGTTGAGAAGGGTCACGAATGACGTAGGTGTTGTTTGGCCTCTTGATGACGATAATATACGGTCCCTGCCACACGTGATGGAATTTTGCGGGCGCACCCGGTGGTGCTTTCGGCCGGTGTAGGAGCACATAGTCGCCTACTTCATACACAGGTCCGTGTGAGCTGCGGTCGTACACAGTCTTTTGGTGTTGCTGTGCATGTCCAATGTTTTCACGGGCGATTTGTAGTGCCGCAAACAGGCGTTCCCGGAGTGATCGGGCGTATTCGTTACTGCCAACGAGGTCTGCAGGAACCACAGGCGTGTCTGCATCTGAAGGTAATCGGAGGTCGTGGCCGAGTTGTAAAAATGCCGGTGCATAACCTGTTGACTCGTGTGTAGCCGCTCGATAGGCCAGCATGCATAGCGGAATGTGTTCGTCCCACCGTTCCCCTTCGTAACGATCCACGAAGGTAGTTAGTATTTTCTTTATGGTCCTGTTGGTGCGTTCCACCAGGCCGTTCCCTCTGGATGATACGGTGTTGTCCTTGTTTTATGGATCCCCAGGAATGCACATATTTCCCGTAGTAGGTAACTCTCAAACGCTGGGCCCTGATCAGAGTGGAGAATGACTGGTACCCCATAGCGCGATACCCACTCAGTGACTATCACTGACGCGATCGTACGGGCATCTTGTTGCTTCACTGGCACAGCTTCACACCATTTAGTTAAGTAGTCGACCATGACGACAATGAAACGGTTCCCTTTTCTGGTCTCCGGTAGGGGTCCGATAACATCAACACCCACTCGATGGTTCGGTCCTTGCACGGGGATCGGTTGGAGCGGTGCTCTGGGTGTGTGGGGGCCTTTGTTCTCGCACACACGGAGCAGTGCCGGCAAACTCCGCAACGTCGTGGTGTAGCAGAAACCACCAATAACGCCGTCTGATGTGCGCTTCCGTTTTCTTCTGTCCAGCGTGTCCCAAATCTCGGTGGACTGCTGATATGGTGCGTTGGACGCAACCACGTGGTACGACGACACGAGGCTGGCCATCCCGACTATCCACAAGGTGAAGCACTCGGGATATAATCCGTAGTTGCCCCCACCGTGACCACAGACTCCGTGCTGCCGGGGATCTCGATGCCATCAGGCGTCCAGAAGGTTTGAGTTACCCTGTAGCTGGAGGCGGTAAATCTCTCCAATATCCGTGTCCCTGGATTGTTCTTCCTCCCAGTTCATTCGGTTAGGCGCGAGCAATAGATTAACAGACTCCAGTCCCTGGACTGGCCTTCGAGATAAGGCGTCGGCGTTCGAGTGTCTAGCGCCCGGGCGATAGATGCAGGAGAAATTATACTCTTGAATCCGTTCCTGCCAGCGCGCAACCTGACCATCGGGGTCGCGGAAGCTCTGCAGCCATTGTAATGAGTGATGGTCTGTCCGAACAAGGAAGTGCTTGCCAAGCAGGTAGGGCCGGAAGTGATGGAGAAAGTACACCAGAGCAAGCATTTCACGTCGGGTGGTACAGTAGTTACGTTCACGTTTATCTAAAACGCGGCTACCATATGCTATGGCGACTTCTCGGTCACCAACGCGTTTGGGAGGTACAGCACCAATTGCCAATTCGCTAGCATCGGTATCTAAAACAAACTCTCCTGCACCAGGTGAGAAGTCCGGGTATGCCAAAATAGGTGGAGATGTCAGTGCTTGCTTAAGACGGTTGAAGGCTTCATCACACTCTACGGTCCACGTAAATTTCCGATCTTTTTGGGTAAGTCTGTGGAGCGGTGCACTGATAGCAAATCCTTTGATAAATCTCCGGTAGTATGATGCCAGCCCGAGGAAACTACGTAAGCCACGGACATTCGTCGGTGTCGGCCACTCAGCGATGTCTGGTCTTATCCGGGTCCGTTTGGACCCCATCGGAAGATAAAATATGGCCCAAAACAATACTTCACGTTGTAGAAACTTACACTTCTCCGCGCGAAGGGTTAGGCCAGCTTCCTTGAGACGACATAGGACTTCTCGCAGCCGACTGTTGTGTTCGTTCGTCGTCCGACCATGAACAATGATGTCGTCCAGGTAGATCAGGCAAGATCCAGGGACCAGCCCTGCCAGCACCGTCTGCATAAGCCGCTGAAATGTTGCCGGTGCGTTCGCAAGTCCGAATGGCATTGTTTCGAACTCATAAAGTCCAGATGGAATTATAAAGGCTGTTTTCGGTCGGTCTTGGGTGCGACTTCCACTTGCCAGTAACCTGAAGCCAAGTCTAGTGTTGAGAACCATTTTGCCCCTGCCACAGCATCAATTGTGTCGTCCACTCGTGGTAGGGGAAAAGAATCACGCGTGGTGATATCATTTAATCTCCGATAGTCAATGCACATGCGCAAGTTTCCGTCCTTTTCTTTGCAAGGACAATGGGGAAGCCCATGGTGATGATGACGGCCGAATAATCCCGTCATCTAACATCTCTTGAATCATGGTGTCCAGTTTGGCACGGTAATGAATAGGAACCCTACGGGGTTTGATATATGGGGCGGTGGTGTCCAGTATCGATAGTGTGTTGAAGGACATGGGTACGGCCCAGTTTAGACCTGTGGGTGTCGAACGAAGTGGTGAATTCATTTAATAGTTCCATTAGGCCGTATTTCGCCTGGGGGGCAGGACTACACTCAACCAAGGGCTGTGCCCAATGACTGCTGTGTTCTACAGACGACAGGAAAAACCAAGGTTGTCGAACGTGATTTGTCCGCTGACGAAGTCGATAGAGGCCTTGTATTTCTTTAAAAGTCCATCCCAAGGATGGCTTCCCATGTCACAGGAGCACAATAGAACTGGTGGTGCGTGCACAATTGCCCGATACTGACAGAAAATGACGTTCCCGCTGTTTGGAGCGGCGTACCGTTCGCTGTTATTAATTTGGTGCTAGCTGCCGGTTGACGACAACGTGGCCAAAACTCGTGCACCGACTACAGAGCATGAAGCGCCCGTGTCTAGCAGGAAACGTACTGGGCGATTGTCTAAATAACCTGACATTGTGAGCGGTGGCGTAGAATGGGAAATATGAGAAATGACAGGTACCGAATTACAAAAATAGGGGCTCACCGGTAGGACGGATTGGGGGTTGTGACCGCAACGCTGGGCTCTTCCCGAACCGGCGGCAGTAGGGGCAGTTCATCCGGCTTGTCGGTCGATTATTCCAGTTACCAGGTGGTGGCTGACGGGGACCTGGATTTGCGGTCAATTTTAAGGCATGGAGTTGTGGCTCTAACACTGATGTTGCCTCGTAACTCCGGGCGAGTTGAATCGCGTCGCGTATATTGTCCGGGAACGACGGATAAGTTCTGCCTTCAGACCAGGGTGAGATACCCCCAGGATGAACTGTTGGAGTAACTCTTCCTCAATCTTTATTCGGTCCTCTGCAGCGTAAATCTTCGTTGCAAGATTTCTGAGACTCCCCAAAAACTGATCCACGGATTCACCGGGTAGTTGTTTCCGCTCCCTGAACCTTTCTAGCTGGAGCAGAGTTGGCTGCCTGACGTTGAAAAGATCGTCCAGAATCGCCCACAGGGTGGCTGATGGCGCTTCAATTGATGTACCAGTCGATAGTAGCTGTCGTGCTGCAGAATCGTCAAGCAGACTGAGTAGGTACTGTCCATACTGGGAAGGGGGTACTAGTTTGAGGTAGGAACGGGCTCGAAAAGACCAGAGGGTGAAATCATCGCCGGGACAGAAAATATTGGGCGGACGCAGGGCGGGGACGGGCCGGTCGGTAAACATAGGGGGATTCGACGTTTTCTGCGCTTGCGATACGACGGGAGGTTCGAATTCGTCTTTGGATCCATTTTTTTTATGATCCCACCTCTGTCACCAATTGTAGCGTGGGCGAGTCGACGCAATACGCTGTAAGGCAACGGGTACACCGGGTTAGTTCAGACACAACAGCACGTGGAGGCACAGCAAGCACGACGCACGGATAGGAAAGCAGAACGACCGCGTTGCAAACACGTGTATTCGACCCCGGAACCGAAACCGAAACAACGGGTACAGGTCACGGGAATTACAGAAAAACAGGTCAAGGTCACTCAGGGGGTGTACCAGCAGGCTACTCCTCCCTGTCCGGCGCCCGTGGTGACTCATCCGGTATACCTGTAATTGGGAGAGAGAGGTACACGTAAGGCCATATGTTAAACATGTGTAAGGGAACAGTCAAGTTTCAAATGCGTTACACGTTCCTATTTGTAACTCCCCGCCCCACTTTGTAAGTTTAGGGGTACGTGTGTATGAACTGACGCTTGTTTGTCTTCACCACTCCGCCCATTTGACCTTGAGGCCATCCAGCCATTTTGTGACGCCCGCTCACTAGAAGCACACCCAAATTATTTTCGCCGGAACTATAGGTTTTCGAGGTTGTGACTTTTACGGGAGAGTCTAATCCATTTACACTTGTAGGTGATATGTTGCTCATAGCATTTTGTTTAAGTGAGCGAAATTTCAAGGTCACGGACCATCACCGATTCGCATTTTGCTACCGGTTTGAGAGATAAAACACGAAATCGCACTTTACCATATTTTGGCGTTATTTAAGAATAAAATAACATCTACAGAATATCCAATGCAAATTCCACCAGGAAAATCGGTCATCAACGTTTGTTTGCTTTATACTCCACAGATTTAACGGACGAGATAATTTTGTTCAGCGAACTTCATCACAACACTTTCCTTATGGAGCTCAGCTTCCATTAGGTATAACATTGTCAAAAACAGCATGAATTGTGCAATGGAGATGCGAGGGCCATCTCAGCTACGTGCATAATTAGCCTGTGGATAATACAGCGTCAGGAGGTAAACTTCGGTGAATTACCAACACAATGGTATCATTTTATTAATAATAATAATAATAATAATAACAATAATAATGTCTCCTAGCGGTGAAATATAACAGGTCATCATGATAGCGGTCGTTATCGCTCACCTCGACTACTTATCGTCACTGCAGCATGCTAGGTTCGTGTCAATGTTCGCATTATGAGGCCCCACCTATACACGATAACCTAATCCAACAGCTAATGACGACCCGTCATACTATACGTATTCAATATCTCCCACCTTCGCTGCGTATCGTAACTGCTAGGTCCGAGTCCATGTGTGACGCTAATTATGAGGCCTCACCCATACACGGCAACCTAATTTAATGGCCAATGGCGGTCTTTCATAATCATAACTGTGCGTTTTCAATCATCTCGAATACTTGTTGTAACTGCTAGGCCCACTTCTTTGTGCGACGCTGCTTATGAGGCCTCACCTATGTACAATAACCTAATCCAATGACCAACGACTGTCTCTCACGCACACCTGTACGCGTGTCGCTTATCTCTGCTACCTATAGTAAACACCAGGCAAGAATCTATGGTGAAAATAAGGCCCCAACTATGCGTGGCATCCTAATCTAACGCCCAACGTGGGTCTGTCATACTTTAGCTGCAGTCGATATCGCCTACCTTGGCTACTTATGGTAATTGCTAGGCCTGTGTCTATGCGCAACGCCGAATATGAGGCCTCAACTAGGCTCAGCAGCCTAACCCGATGGCCAACGACGGCCCGTCACGCTTATAACCGTACTCGACGTGTCGCCTACCGTGGCTACTTATAGTAGCTGAAGGGCCCGTACACACGCTCGTAACTGACTAATGCCCCAACTACACGTAATAGACCAATCCAACGACCAACGGCGGTCCTTCATATCCATACATGTCATCCGTGTGCCAACCCATGCCTAAAAATACACAACCACCTTAAAAAAATCATGTTTCTATTTATTGGTCGTATCGGTGCAAACGTAATGTGTGGTCAATCCAGTTCTCAGTTTCAGGAAGCCGCTTTTACTCGACAGGATTTCTGAAAGGAAAATGTATAATCAATCATGACTCGTACTCCGTAAAGACATATAATTAAACAAAGTTGTAGTGGCCAACTCACCAAGTGCTTACTAAATCCCTTTGTCCACTCCATTCCAAATGGGTGTCCACGCTGAAGCTGCAGTCTTACTGTTATAGGGTAAACCCATCACTTGCTCAATTATTCCGTGTGTACATCGATTATTCAATAGCGGTATTCAGCAACCGTATGCATTATTGAGCACAGCGAAGTTAAAGCTAAAGAAGGGTGTATATGTATCAGCCGTAGACCAAGTGGTATAGACTTGAGCCCTGGGATCCAAGGAACACGTGCGTCATCATACGTGCACCCGTGGATGCAAGGGTAACGAAGACATATTTACTGGGCGGGTACTTGGTGTCAAGTCTGCTCAATACCCGCTTTGGACGCCCTGGTTGCTGTTATCCACTTCACCTGGTCAGTGATTTACATCCCCAGAGATCCCCAAACGGACCAGAAAAATACCTGCGATCTTACATTGGCTTCGTCCTATTTCTGCAAATTTTCTCGGCCAACTCAAAAATCCAGCTGCACACGGAAATGCATATCACAGCCCAATCATTACAAACATGACGTCCGCTACGGGCCTATCCAGAAACCGAAGTATGTCATGCAATGATAGCACGGCACTGCCATACCCAGTGTGATTGCACACCCGCAACTAGGCCCTTCCTACTCTTGACCATACCTTCTCGCCAACTCGGCCCATTAGCCACAACTACGAACAAACTCATGCTTTATTCCGAATGTTATCTTATGATCATGCTACCCACCAGTTGTGAATAAACATTATTATTGTTACCTTACACTGTGAGTGCAGGGTGCATACCAAAGGACGAGATGACTTTGGTCAGTTCACTCAAATCAACTGCACCTTTTCCTCCTCTTTGAAGATGAAAACGACGTCTGCATACTTCATACCGGCAAGGTTTTCGTCAGATATTTGAAAACCGGGGTCCGGAAGACGTTATTTAGTCAGGAATTGCGACCACTCTTGGCGCTTGTTATTTCGGGCCGCAGTCTAACTCATATCATGGTGCCTTTTAGAAGTCTTTCTGCGACTTTTCCCATTTTGTGTGCCAGATGTAGTCACGGTTTTCTTATTGCCTTGTCTGGATGACAGAAATGAAACACCGTGCGCCCTCAATGGACCCAAAAATACCCTGGTCCATTCCGGTGTCAATTTTTGACGATTCCCTGGCGAATCGTAACTATACCCAAGATGTTCGTGTACGGGGCTCTCCACGAGCCCAAGTACGGCGTTGCGATGACGGTACCGCGACCACCATACCCAGTCTGATGGACTGCCCGTAATTCAGCATATCCACAATATTTACCGGATGAGGGTGTTAAAGGCACCAACAAGACCGCCCCAACCCGTTAGTTTGCGCCAGGACTTGAAAGCACTGGCTGACTTATTGTGCTGTCTGCTTGTTCTGCCCACAGACACACTAATTCTACCAATATTACTATCGACGGTTCGGTATAGCCTTGCGCCTGATATAGCATGTACTGACCATCATAAAAAAAACGAAAAACTTACTAGCTGTGACGAATTCCTTGACTTGGTTTTGCAGGACACCTGCCACAACGATAGCAGACTTTTTCATACGCAGGCCGTTAAAAGCTGCTCAATTTTGAGTTTGCGGCGACACAGAGGGCGTAATTATTGTCCTTGTCGTTTCGGGATTATTTCCAAACGCAGTGCGAAATAAAACACGTGACGAAACCGGCTCTTCCACAAATTCCCCACCGTCATCAGAGGCACATCACGCGGAGCCGTTGGCAGCCATTAAAATATAAATTCCGCGCCCATGGTGGACCTCGAGTACGTTTAAACAACTTCCAACAGAACTGCGTCCGCATGGGAAGATCTTAAGGGACCGAATAAATGCCATCAAATGCTGAAACTTCGTGTTAAAGTTTTCCTCCTCCGAACCATGCATCTAAGGCTCGGCTTTTGTGACCGACCTTATGCACATGTGGGTCTCGCGTGGGAGCCTGCTTGCTCATTTGGTTTGTGATTTTGCAGACCAACTTGACCATTTCTTGTGGACGAGTTCCACTGTCGAGGTTTGTGAAGTGGTGCCTTATGTTAATAGTACAGTGTAGAAACCCAGCTCCGTCAATTTTGCCTTCCCGGAGGTTCTGGCATAACGCCTTACTCGAAGATACCGTTTGGCTGTTGCAACATCTCTGGTTGGCGTAGGCAGGAAAGTTGAGGGAGTGCTACTTAGGTGTTTCTCGCAGAAACAAGGTGATATCGTAAAGCTTTACCGCGTCTCTGCGGGGAAGGATCACATAATATCACTCATGAAGGGCAAGGTACCCCAGTAACTGAGACGTGTGCTTCAACCGTTAAAACTGCACGCCAGGAGCCTTCATAAGGCGTCCGCCTAACACTCATCCAAATACTTTCAGCTTATGGAACACCGCTCATTCCATGGGAGATGTGTAGCAAATACGGTGTCCCGTGTGCCTTACGCATGTGACAGTTGAAATGGTGGCCTCTGGACAGAGTGCTTAATGCGACGTGCTTGCGGTATGTGCAGTCCATTTATTCGGCACCTATCATATTGTATGGTGAATGCTCAAGAATGCTACACAAAAGAAGGATCTTGAAGCGAAAGCAATGTTTCCTAAAAGAACCCTGGACATAAAGCACAAGAGCGTCACCACTGATACCGAGTGGGCGGGCATCTGGGTGACCCCCAGACGCCTGAGAATGTAGGTTGTTTCCTCTTATGTTTCCTATTCTCTCATACCGCCTGTTGATTCCCCACGTGAATCAATGGTCGACAGCGGTAATTTCCTTTGTTTTCTGACTACTCACGAGTAATGTGACTTACGCCCGTTTATTATAACGCCGTTTTGTTTCCTTGCTGCTGGTTTTCCCCTGTTTCCCTCCTACTGAAGGCCTGCTTATTCTTCAGTAAATGACGTCAATATTTGTTGTCCGTCCGTCACTGGTCGCAAGTTCGTCTCAGTTCTACCTATTTTCAAGCGTGTGCTCTGACAAAAAAACGGACCGACTGAGAATCGAACTCGCAGCTCCTCGGATGGCGGGCAGGCGCACCGTCCACTACACCGAATTGGCACCAGGGAGGCCTTATTTTCGTATTACCTGCCAGATAGCCTTTGGCGAGACTTCTCCCAAACAGACCTAACCGCGCAATCTGATTTGTCACGTGACACGAGCTACCGCGTCGTGCCACCGACCGAAAGACTGCCCATTACCTCCCAAACATACTGATAGTTTCTGCGCCGTTATCACTCCATACGGCCAACTCACGCTGACAGACTGCCCATATATGTATGTTTGTACATCGTTCAATGTTTACTCGTTGTTGCTCCTAGAAATCCTTGCCGCTTCATCGATTACTTCCCGTTCCTGCTCAAAGCGTCATTATTGATTGTACGTTCACTTACGTTACGATGCTTACTAACCCGTTTGTCTGTAGAACCAGTTCCTGTTAGTCCTCAATACACCGTCTACGGCCCCCGTCTGTCTGCTTCTATTGTCTACTGGCTACGAACTGCGTATAATCTAATAGTCGGAATGGTCCTGTGAGATCCATTGCCGGCTGGATCTTAAACAAAACCACTCCGCTTCGTGTGACGCGAAGGTGCTGCGCCAAGGTTCTTGAGAAGTTGAAGGGAAGGGCGTCGATACCCACCAGGAAATTTGGCTACCGAACATATCTACGTTCCCAATCAAACAGCAGCGTAGAATAACAGAGCGGATTTACTGCAGGCGCATTTGACAAGAACGGCTTTGCACCAACTGTAGGCGAATCCCTACCCAGAATATGGGTTTATCGAAGGGGATCAGTTGAAAACCGTCCATATCCAAGAGCTAAGGATAGTCTGGGGGAAGATCGAACTACCGTCTTTTGGTTTGACAGAAAGGGAAGAGCACTGAACAGCTTTTGCGACGCAACAATACTACAAACGAGAAAGTGAATCTGGCATATGGGTGTTATCTCTCCTCTTTTCGGCACTTGACACTCAAGCCTAACTTGGCCCAAAACATACGTTTCATTTTGCATATCGTTGCGAGTGCATATTCAGGCTAGATTCGTTATACCAAGGACTCAGATACGCGCACGTACAAGAGCAAGCGTAAGTATATGTACCTGTGTTGTTCTACGGATACGTACTGGATCTGCCCCAGGGGGAAGTAACAATACCCAAACTCGATGGCTGGGCGGCTACACCAAATACTGTCTTGCGAACTGTTGTGTGAGCACACAATTTATTTCGAAAGTCTGCCGATAATTTATCACGGATTTGCCGAGCACTGCTGAGAGTTCAACCGCGCTGTTTGAATACAAAATAGTCCTTGTTCAGCAGTCCGTCAAAAAAGAAAGGCGAAATACAAAAGTGGCTGGATATCCTTTGGGATGTCAGTATGCTCCACCGGTTGGGTAATGTGGCCTACATTGAGTGTACGGAGCAAAAGTGGTCGTTTTAGCTACTTGGACGCCAAACCAATCCAATCGCTTCACATGTAGACTCGCAAGAGGCTCAAAGTTTAACGTCTATGGAATCTTGATGTAACGGTCATTCAGTGTGCCTCGCGTGCTCTTATTCCAATTATATGTTATTCAAGGTTGCGAGATATGAATTTGTCTTGGCTCTAAGGATTTTGGAAAACGCACCAAGAGGTCTCTGGAGTACGAATCAGGCAAGGTGGCTGTAGATGACAAGAGATATGGTGTGAACAAGCCCAGTATCAAAAAGGGGGGCCTAGTGCAAAAAAGCACGTAGGCGGTTATAAGAATCTCATAAACGGATGAAAATTAGGCTACAGCCCCAGGAAAACGCGGATAAATGTAGATTTACAATAGCGGACGAGTTACACTAAAGAAATGAGTTCCGAGTTGAAAGACCGTTTTGCAAACAGCCTGTTATTAGTATACTAGGTGGATAATCAGCTTGGCTGAAAAAGAAATGTCTTGGTATGTGGTGTTAAAAACCTTCCCCTAGATGCCGCGCATGATCGATAAACGTACAGAGAATTTTTCCAAAATAGTTTCTTTACAAGGATCTAGTGTTTAACCTTCGATTAATAGGGGAGCACGAGTCGGCGGTAGCAAACATACTCGGGGCATTCTCTTTTGTGGCATAAATTGGCGGCCAAATTATCAAATAACTACCTCCCAGGTTTCTAGAATCATGTCTTTGCGGTGAACGCTAATTGTAAGGGGGCAGAAACGATGTATGCAATTGGACAGTGAAAGAGTACTGGCCGAATAATGTAACACTGGAGCTCAGGCACAGTGATGCCGACAGCAGACACAACATTAGGGAAGTTATGAAGTGAGATAGATGGGCCTATAGGTTAACCAGAAAAATCAAGCCTGGTGCAAGTGAAACACGTGAAAAGAACAAACCTTGCCACGCAAGAGTTCGGAGCTTTAATTGTAAAGAGGTCCGGGGAAGCAGGTGTTCCAGTTTCATATATTCTCAGCGTCGTTAGAATCAAGTTATGTTCTATAAATAACACTACAATTAGTATAGTTTACCCCCTTAAGCTATTCAAAATAGAAATCGCTAACAGCCAACTACAGGGGGGTATGAAGGCCAGATAAACACTGTAAGGATGCAAAGGTTAATAAGCTCACCCATGGTATCAACCTGAGGAGATGTAGTACTGTGGTTAAAAATCAGCTAGAAGAAACAAGAAGCGCAAAAGGGGGCAAAAGTTTGCCGCACTGAATGCAGCTTCTACGGGAATGAGACGTATGCGGCTTCTGATATATGACTGTTAGGCTCTGTGTAACATGTCGCGGCGTAATTGTTGTTGGTCTGGCTGAAAGTGCTTAAAACTATAAGAATCACTTCAAGTACCGGGCTGTATTGCTTTTAAGACAATTTGTATGGAAAGACGCAAGTGTGTGTTCCTGATGACTGATTGCCTGCCTAGCCAGAAAGAGCTAACACTCCATCAACGGGTAACATCCTGCTCTTGACAATACAGATGAACTTCTGGGCTCCAAAGGCGTACGACAGAAGTTCTCAGAGAATATAATTCTGTCCCAGCATTATCGTGTCAAATGCGCTGGATCTCGTCCTTGCTAGGAATCCTCCGTCCTCCTGGAAGCAGGCGAGCAGTGATGCCGTCGACAGAAGAAGGCCGCGCCACGATCCTTCTAACTGCCACTCGGCCAGTCTTTGCAGCATACCCCGCAGGCTAACCGAGTAAGCTGTCAACAAAAACCCTTCAGACTTATAATGAATAGCTCTTCACATCCCGCCGAAATGGCCTCCTATCATCTCCATGCTCCCTGAGCGATTTAGCCCTTGTTCACTCTTAACTCTCCACTGTCACCGAACCCAAGAGTGTTGCCTGATTTATTTCTTTCACTCTCTGAATGGACCGGACAGAATCCCATACCGTGCACCTATTGTGACATTGGTGCTTTTCTGTTCTTATGGTAACTAGACCTCTTGGCCAGCCGAACTTCCCGGAACCGGGTCTGTAACCTACTCCCATCTCTGATGGATGTTTCCGGCGGGTCCGTTTGGGGATTTTCTCGCTTCATTACCCTAATTAATTCTTGCTCTAGTTACTTGCGCCCTAATACCCAGGGCTGTTAAAAAGTGATGATTTGGAGGATGTGTTTACTCCTTCAATAAAGGTATCAGTCTCCTTCCGCCTGAACATCTCCCAAAGTCATGCTAAAGATCTTGGTATTCGCAAGGTTTTTTTTTATCCATTTTTCAACGCAAGCATAGCACAGAAGCAGCCGTTAACCCCCCACATTCGCTAGGCTGAACGCGCGCATTCCCATATCGGAGTATTTGCAGTAAGTATATACATGCTGTACACCCTTTTGTTCACACCCTAGTTTAAACGCGCTCACCTCTCACTCGTATACAGGTCATGGTGTACGGCGCGTCTATTTTTTGTTTTCCATAGCTGGTCGTCTCGGAATGTAGACTGTGAGCGGTGTTGATCTTCACTGATGAGGACCACGAGGGCACTTTTGATTAGCATGTTGTGTAACTGGAATGATGACGCTACTCCCCATGGCGCACGATTAACAATTGACGGAGGTAAATCACTGTCTCGGGCCTAAATGTCCACTTGTTCTTGTGTGCCAGCCTTCCCAGGGTATCATGGGATTGGTCAGAACTGCTTGTTAACGGGGATTTCAACACTTCAGAGTGTGGCCGGTATCGTTTTTGTTGTGAGCTAGCATTTGGTGCTGGTCAACCCGAGACGATTCCAGAAGGACTTATGACCCAACGAATACCGCCCTCCACAAGGCTGATATCTGAATATGCTGTTAGAAAACTTGATACTGATGCTGATGTCTATTTCATTTACTCCATTGCTAAGGACAATCATTTTAAACAGTTCTACAGGGCCGGTGGTGTTTCAAATAATGCTCTGACGAAGACTACTGACTAAATCCGGCTGGCTAACCTATCAAATGGTAAGAGAGCAGCAACCGGATTATCGTAATTAAACCAGGCCTGGGAAGAAGCCGGTCTGTTCCTACTTGAAACAAACAAGCTAGCATGCATTTCTTTGTGCTCCTCCATGGGGACATGCCCGCCAACGGGAGGCAGGAACCGTTCCAAGCTTACCCATTTCATTCCATTTTCCGACCTGGATCGAAACACAGAGGGCAAGGGGTTGATTCTCAGCCCATCCTGATTATATTCTTCGACACTACTCCTGAAATTCTGTGTTGCACTGTGGATTCAAATCTCCCGTGTATAACCCATTCTCCTGCGTGGCCCACCGTTGCCCTCCAAGTCTCACTGGATTTGAGCGCACTTGAACGACTCTCCTTCAGCTACCGCTTCACACATCACTTCTTGGAAGGCGATTTTAACACTCCCAGGAACGCCTGGATCGGATCTGTTGGACGGCTGTTGAAAGGCGCTGATCAAAGGCGTTTAAAAGAAGGCTTGGACTTATAGTGTCATCGCACACACCGGATACTGCGAAGGCGAAATGCCGTATCTGCCGGATTTGGCTATAACCAATGAAAGACACCTCGTTTCTCAAATGTCAATTGAAGATCCACTGGGACACAGGGAGCACTGTGCACTGACCCTTGTTTTCATTTGCAAACGGGCCGGAAATCCGCAACCTCAAACGTGGATTGAAAACATCTGCCAGGCAGTTCAGAGATGGCCGAGCCTTAGATGCACACCCAAGATTTCTCTGAAAACGTAGTTCGGAGGAGGAAAACTTTAACACGAAGTTTCAGCATTTGATGGCATTTATTCGGTCCCTTAAGATCTTCCCATGCGGACGCAGTTCTGTTGGAAGTTGTTTAAACGTACTCGAGGTCCACCATGGGCGCGGAATTTATATTTTAATGGCTGCCAACGGCTCCGCGTGATGTGCCTCTGATGACGGTGGGGAATTTGTGGAAGAGCCGGTTTCGTCACGTGTTTTATTTCGCACTGCGTTTGGAAATAATCCCGAAACGACAAGGACAATAATTACGCCCTCTGTGTCGCCGCAAACTCAAAATTGAGCAGCTTTTAACGGCCTGCGTATGAAAAAGTCTGCTATCGTTGTGGCAGGTGTCCTGCAAAACCAAGTCAAGGAATTCGTCACAGCTAGTAAGTTTTTCGTTTTTTTTTATGATGGTCAGTACATGCTATATCAGGCGCAAGGCTATACCGAACCGTCGATAGTAATATTGGTAGAATTAGTGTGTTTGTGGGCAGAACAAGCAGACAGCACAATAAGTCAGCCAGTGCTTTCAAGTCCTGGCGCAAACTAACGGGTTGGGGCGGTCTTGTTGGTGCCTTTAACACCCTCATCCGGTAAATATTGTGGATATGCTGAATTACGGGCAGTCCATCAGACTGGGTATGGTGGTCGCGGTACCGTCATCGCAACGCCGTACTTGGGCTCGTGGAGAGCCCCGTACACGAACATCTTGGGTATAGTTACGATTCGCCAGGGAATCGTCAAAAATTGACACCGGAATGGACCAGGGTATTTTTGGGTCCATTGAGGGCGCACGGTGTTTCATTTCTGTCATCCAGACAAGGCAATAAGAAAACCGTGACTACATCTGGCACACAAAATGGGAAAAGTCGCAGAAAGACTTCTAAAAGGCACCATGATATGAGTTAGACTGCGGCCCGAAATAACAAGCGCCAAGAGTGGTCGCAATTCCTGACTAAATAACGTCTTCCGGACCCCGGTTTTCAAATATCTGACGAAAACCTTGCCGGTATGAAGTATGCAGACGTCGTTTTCATCTTCAAAGAGGAGGAAAAGGTGCAGTTGATTTGAGTGAACTGACCAAAGTCATCTCGTCCTTTGGTATGCACCCTGCACTCACAGTGTAAGGTAACAATAATAATGTTTATTCACAACTGGTGGGTAGCATGATCATAAGATAACATTCGGAATAAAGCATGAGTTTGTTCGTAGTTGTGGCTAATGGGCCGAGTTGGCGAGAAGGTATGGTCAAGAGTAGGAAGGGCCTAGTTGCGGGTGTGCAATCACACTGGGTATGGCAGTGCCGTGCTATCATTGCATGACATACTTCGGTTTCTGGATAGGCCCGTAGCGGACGTCATGTTTGTAATGATTGGGCTGTGATATGCATTTCCGTGTGCAGCTGGATTTTTGAGTTGGCCGAGAAAATTTGCAGAAATAGGACGAAGCCAATGTAAGATCGCAGGTATTTTTCTGGTCCGTTTGGGGATCTCTGGGGATGTAAATCACTGACCAGGTGAAGTGGATAACAGCAACCAGGGCGTCCAAAGCGGGTATTGAGCAGACTTGACACCAAGTACCCGCCCAGTAAATATGTCTTCATTACCCTTGCATCCACGGGTGCACGTATGATGCCGCACGTGTTCCTTGGATCCCAGGGCTCAAGTCTATACCACTGGGTCTACGGCTGATACATATACACACTTCTTTAGCTTTAACTTCGCTGTGCTCAATAATGCATACGGTTGCTGAATACCGCTATTGAATAATCGATTTACATCCTGGAATATTTGAGCAAGTGATGGGTTTACCCCTATAACGGTAAGGCTGCAGCTTCAGCGTGGACACCCATTTGGAATGGAGTGGACAAAGGGGTTTAGTAAGCACTTGGTGAGTTGGCCACTACAACTTTGTTTAATTATATGTCTTTACGGAGTGTGTACGAGTCATGATTGATCATACATTTTTCCTTTCAGAAATCCTGTCGAGTAAAAGCTGCTTCCTTAAACTGAGAACTGGACTGACCACACATTACGTTTGCACCGATACGACCAATAAATAGAAACATGATTTTTTAAAGGTGGTTGTTCATTTTTAGGCATGGAGTTGGCACACGGACGACATGTATGGATATCGAGGACCGCCATTGGTCGTTGGATTGGTCTATTACGTGTAGTTGGGGCATTAGTCAGTTACGAGCGTGTGTACGGGCCCTTCAGCTACTATAAGTAGCCACGGTAGGCGACGTCGAGTACGGTTACAAGCGTGACGGGCCGTCGTTGGCCATCGGGTTAGGCTGCTGAGCCTAGTTGAAGCCTCATATTGGGCGTTGTGCATAGACACAGGCCTAGCAATTACCATAAGTAGCGAAGGTAGGCGATATCGACTGCAGCTATAAGTATGACAGACCCACGTTGAGCGTTAGATTTGGATGCCACGCATAGTTGAGGCCTTATTTTCACCGGTTCACATAGATTCTTGCCTGGTGTTTACTATAGGTAGCAGACCTAAGCGACACCGCGTACAGGTGTGCGTGAGAGACAGTCGTTGGTCATTGGATTAGGTTATTGTACATAGAAGCTGAGCTCCATAAGAAAAAGTGTTGTGATATAGTTCGTTGAACAAAATTTTCTCGTTTGTTAAATCTGGGGTTATAAAGCAAACAAACGTTGATGACCGATTTTCCCGGGTGGAATTTGCGTTGGATATTCTGTAGATGTTATTTTATTCTTAAAGAACGCCAAAATATGGTAAAGGGTGATTTCGTCTTTAACCTCTCCCAAACCGGTAGCAAGTTGCGAATCGGTGATTGTCTGTGACCTTGAAATGTCGCTCACTTAAACAAAATGCGATGAGCAGCATATCACCTACAAGTGTAAATGGATTGGACTAACTCCCCGCAAAAGTCACAGCCTCGAACATCCTATAGTTCCGGCGAAAATAATTTGGGTGTGCTTCTAGTGAGCGGCTTAGAGATGTGTGACTTTCCAGACCAGTTTAAACTGGGAGCCAGTTTAATGGAGGATTTATAGACCACTGTCCGGAAAATTTATGAGGCTTACGCGATGTTCTCCTCAAAATAACCAGCGCGCCCTCAGATGGACCAAAGCTTACTTTAAAGATTCCGCGTCCTCTGCAAAAAGGGTCTGAACTATCCTTCAAAGTGATATATACAGGTGACACAGAAGATACGCTGGCGTTTCGTAAGCTGTTAAACCCTTGTAAATCCGAAATCCGATAGGGAACTATAAGAAACAACCTATGAAATTAGACTCCACTAGGAAAAATGTGTCACTTAGGTAGATAAGACACCGCCGTGGAAACAGCTCCACCGCCTTCTACTTGAGTGAGAGAAAAGCGGAATCCGCGAACGACCTTAAAGCAGTATCTGAATGCTAAACAGAACACTACGCAGGCCGGCGTCTTGCTTCAGCCAACTCATCACATCCAATCAGGCCAAGGAGTAACTTCGAACGGCCTATGACCAAACGGGTCTTCACGGACGGGGACATTCGTCAACTCTCGCACGGTACAAGCCGTTCCAGCACATTGAGGGCCAGACGGGGCCCATCCAAGAATCCTGAAGAACAAGTCGCTCACACTGGCAAAGCAGTTTACCTGGTGTTTCGTCAGTCGCTTGACTAAGGCAACCTTCCCTCTGCCTAGAAGGAAGCGATTGTCAAGCCATTCTATAAAACTGGTCACCGAATACCCCCGGCAGCTATAGACCTATTGGCCTCACCAACGTGCCGTGTAAGGTGACGTAACGTATTATAAAGCGGGCCATCTTAAACAACCTCAGTACCAGTAACATGATATCCTCAGCGTAACGAACATGCTCATATCTACGTGCTGCTTAACCCAAGCTAAGGACGAACGACTAATATCGGATATCATACTTTTTGACTTTTCAAAAGCATTCGATCGGGTTCCACACGTCCGGCTGCTCCACGGGCTCTAGTATTATTGGATTTAAGGAGAAATTCTTTGCTGGATTAACGTTGTCCTGTCAGACAAAACATTCCGAGTGAAACTAAACTCGACTTATTCTACTTCGGCACCATTCTCCATTGGCGTTTTGGGACCACCCCTGTCTTCGATCTACGTCAGCGACGTTCCTGATGTGCATTCAAGTCCGTGTTTACCTTATGTGGACGACTGGAAATCCTGTGTTTCACATACCAGTACCTTCCAAATGGATGTAGACGTCGCAAAGCAATGGTCGCTGGACTAGCACTTTTCTTTGAATGGCGAAGAGTGCTTCTATATGGCATTCGGAGGGAACTCAGCGAACGAATTTGTCATCCATGGTGCGAATGGACCAGAAGATAATGCTAGGACAAATGCCGAAATGGATTTAGGTATCTGGCTCTCTTCAAACATGTCCTTCTCATTGAACCATGAAAAATCGGCTCAAAAGGCATTTACCGTTCTACGGATGATTCGGCCCACCTTCCTTCGTATTACTTGTACAGACCTCCAGATACTTAAGGGGGCCTATGTCAGACCGCTTCTCGAATAAGCTGACCAAGTTGTCTGTTTAGGACGCAAGAAAGACTTAACCCTCCTTGAGCGTGTTAAACGAGCTGCTACAAAAAGGGCTGTCTGCCTTTGGTCCGTTGATTACGAAACGCGTCTCGCGGTGCTTGACCTCCTTCTCCTGGCGAGGATACCTAATACTTGCTTATGCCCTGTTGGAACTAGTTTTACTCAACAGAATTTTCATCCCTGAGCCAACTAATGCACGTTGGGGATATGTTAAGATTTTCAAGATCAGAGAGCACACCTTTACTAGGCAACGGTTTTTTCCAATTTCAAGTAGCTGGTGTGTAGAATAACCTTCTTCCGACGGTGGTACCCGCTGCATTGAGCACCCTGTCCGAAGCGCTTTTTATGTGGGTCCTCGCCCTGGCAAGCTTACTGCCGCGCGCTGAGAACTTAAGGAGCAGTGCCGCACCCTTTGTCGGTTTGTACCGTTCACGTGAACTCAAGCCGCTGAACGAACAAACCTGATCCGGGAAGCTAGGGCGAAGGCCACGACCCTGTGTATCAGTCCGTGAGTCCGTGAATCCGTGCTTCCACTCGTAAGTCCTTTGAACCAATCAGGGCGTGGCATTTTTTGTAGTTCATAGCCGGCCTGTAATTGGTCCGAGCGCGGGATACAGAGTTTGTGTAGGCTCGTGCTTCCCGCCATGTATTTCGGAATACTATAATCGAATCTCTGAGTCCGTGGCTGTGATTTTTGTTTCGGGGATCGCTTGCCACCGTATTTCAGCAAAACGCGCGTTTATTTTCAACCAACCTAACCGCACGTTTCACACATTACACATTTAGGTGATATATGTGTATCTTTTGCTCAAGAGTACAATACCGTTCGACGAACTGTCAGACTTCAGGTGGAAAAGACCATCTGCGTGAATCGTGAGGCTTCGTGGGGCCAGAAATCTGAAGAGACTGAGGAGGCAGTAATGTTTGCAGACCAGCTGATACGCTCAACGGGTGGAAAGAAGCCTCCTGTGAGCGAAGTAGTCACTGATAACAACGACCAGTTCACCTGCGAAAAAGAGAAGCACCTGAATCGATGGGCCGAACACTTTCAAGACCTATCCAACTGGCCACCTGCAGTTGCGCAACCTTTTTCCCAAACGGCAATGGAACCCTGGACAGTGGACTTGGAACCTTTGACGATTTCGGAAATAAGCGAATGCCTTTTGTACCCCAAGCGGCGCCGAACGGCTGGTCCTGACAAACTCCTATCCTCTGTGTTCAAAGATGAGGTGAAATCCTCAGTCGGTGCTTGTCTAACTTATTTACCTCTTTCTGGTGGAAGGAGGCTGTCCCAGCTAACTGGAGTGAGCCGATAATGGTGCTCATTTTCAAGAAGGGTGCTCGCAGTGAGTGTGATAGTCACAGGAATTAGCTTGACATCCGTTATAAGTAGACTGCGTTGCCTATTTTACGTCGACTTATGAAGGCGCGTGAAAAGGGGACCCAAGAACAGCGTGCGGGATTCTGGCCGAGAAGGGGCTGTGTGGACCAAATATGCACACTCCATCATTTATTAGAGCAACGGTGTGCAGTATACCCTACAGTCTTGGTATGTCTTGACTACAAGAGTGCGTTCGATTCTGTTGACTGGTTCGTCATTTTCAGCGCGCTTGCGCAACAGGTTATGTCTCAGAAGTTCGTGCGTATCATGCGCTGCTTGTACTCACATACTTGTGAGTGTGTGAGAGTGTATGGGGAGCTTTCCAAAAGCTTTTCTACAAGCAGGGTGTATGACAATTAAGTTCGCCCTCTCCACTTTAGTTCAGTTTCGTTATTGACGAGATATTGAGGCGAAGGTTGGAGTATCTCCAAAACCTCGGGTGTTCGAATCCCTCCGAGCGAGAACCTTGTCGCGTGCAATATGCAGACGACATTATTCTCATTTTTGGAACACAGCAGGAACCGGAAGAATTACTTGAAAAGTTGCCCAAGGCCTTTCAGCCTTTCGGCATGTGGTTCGTGCCCACAAAGTGCAAAGTCAATCTGGAGGATGTAAATGCCTCAGAAAATTTAGGGTGACATTGGAAGTTGTGGAAAACTATGCATATCTTAAAAGTAGAATTGGCTCGGTGCCTAGCTGCCATGCCACCCCAGGGAAGCACGAGGGCTGGTATACTGCCAGGTTGCTTAAGCCTAGACAGGGGAAGTCGAGAGGCAGAGGTCGGGTTCGAACCACGGACCTTTCGGTCAGTAAATTTGCGCCCTAATCACTTGAGCCATCTCGCCTCTAGGTGACAGACGAAGTGAGCGTACAATTCTAGTGGGCAAGGATTGCCAATTTACGCCGCTTGTTGCATCAAAAGGGCGTCACACTGGGCCTCAATGAACGCGTAAATCAGACCACAATGCGGCCTGTATTGTTTTATGGCTGCAGGACATGGCCACTCTGGGCGGAGGATCTGAGAAGTTTTCAGGTCTGCGACTACTGATGCCCCAGAATTATAGCTGGGATCGGCCTAAACCAGAGAGTTCAGACGGGTTTTGCGTGAAGCAGCAGGTACTTCACTCAAAGAAAAAAATGATGTTACAAAAAGTTTGAGAGCTGAGAGCTGTTGGTGCTGTTCTCTTCTCAGGACGTGGTTCACGTGCCCCTCCCTGTGCTTAGTTGTAGACACTGAACGATATGATGGCTAACCGATGTCAGCGGCGTTCATGTTTTGAGTTTTTATCCAGAATGTCTAACTGAGTGTTGGAGGTGTGGGCACCTCGAATGTTTGTGGTAGACTGGCTCTCGTTCACCTATCTGCAACATTTTCCATTACAGGGCTTTATTAAAATAGCTTGGCATGTTGTACGGCAGCGAAGCACCAATGTTCTCATCTGGTGTTTATGTCAATGATGATGATTGATGGGCTTGAATTAGGTGAATGGCATGATGATGATGATGATTTGTTCGCGCGAAACAGAATTTCGGTGGTCCCAAGGTTTGGTCTTCCCCTAGGCCTTCAAAGTGCAAAGTCCTGCTGCATGATTTCCCATCGTCTTGTGCTTCCGAGATTTCAGAATATGGAAGCTGTTGTTCAGCTCACATCTTAGCAGCTTGGCCATAGTCAATGCGCGAATAGCGTTCGCTAATTTGCGTTTTTTGTGGCTTTGGGAACGTGTGCGAATCGTTAGAGCACCTTTAACTTATCAAGTCAGGGTGGTTAGGACATATACTACATATATCCAACCACGTTTACCGAAGAAGGCGTTGTTTTCGGTCTCAAGCCACTTGGGGGAAGTTGCGCGGAGACAGACCGTGACATGATAACCTGAAAAGGACTCAACTACAGTCAAACTGAGCGCTGTTGGATATGCGTTTCTTCTTGTCTGGGGTCTGCGTGATCCTGCACGCATGCGGTTAGAAAACCCCGCAGAATGTGGCGAATGCAACGAATCTCGGTGACTCAGCCTGTCATTTCCCAGCTGGACTGCCTAGCTAAGGTTCGCGTGCTATTGTGCGCTAGGCCTGTGTTGGGTGAGGTTCATGACAGACGCTGGGTCAATCGTGCTGATGCTACCCTATTTTGACATGTTCAAATGTGCTTATTTTAATGCTGTACAAAGGTCTAGACACCGTATTACGGATCGTTTTTAATTACTTAAGCTTGTTCACAATAGGTCCCCACACTTCCATTTTATTTCCACTCCTTAGTCCTTTTACTCTCTTCCTCTTGCCCTCTACTCTTTTACTCTGTACACTTCACTCCCGACCTAAAGCTATCACGTTGTCGTGTTGGTAAGGTTTCAGTGCTGCAATGATCCTGTGAGCTACACTAGCTGGAAATCATTTCTCCAAGGTTCAACCGATACAGGAAGGCCAACGGTGTCCTCTGACAGGATTATGAAGGTATTAAGGCGTTTCTTTCAGACGACCAGCATTTCCATACTGTGAAGGGTCCCGTGAAGGGTTCTCGAAGAAAACCCTAACGATAGCTGCCTTGCGGGTCAGGCTTTTGAGTCCGAGGCTAGGGAAAGGGTCCCCGAACGAGTCCCTACATCCTCACGCTACCTTGTGGGTCAGACTTTTGAGTCAAAGACTCGAGGTGGAGTACCTGATCCAGACCCCCTCCTTCGGCCTGTACAGCCTCGAAGTATCACTGGTACTTGCAACATACGCACTGACAGACTTCAGTTGTGAGACTGTGAAGGACGGTTTTCATCGAGATATGTCACGACTGCTTCGGTCAGCAAATAGGACGGATATAGTTATCCTGGCGGATGTGTGAATGACTAAGTTCGACGATTAATCCCCGAAGAAGCACACTTAACTGGTAAGTCGGCGTTGATGCTTAATTTGCGGGTACCGGGGAGCGACTGCTTAAGTTGTGTGCTGATTATCGTTTGTTCCTGACCAGTACCGATTTCCGGCACAAACGCTCACATCGACTTGCTTGGAGGCCACCAACCGCAATCCAAATATAGGTATGGGCGCCCTGGCAGTATCCCAGCCCACACAACCATGAAATTTACAGCTAACAATACTCTCGTGCCTCATCGGCTATCGCGTGGTGCCATTAGCCGGGTCGCCTTACTTGCTGCATACAGCAGGCCGAGTAAGCGAAAACATGCTACTGCTGACGCCTCCATTCTCACTCTTTCACGTTTTCCCTCTCCCACCCTACCCCACCCAAATTTTAATACTCTATTCGCCGGTCCCAGCTCTAGGACTGACCGTTCTGCGTTCCCTGCATCACACCCATTTACAGCTTCCGTAAGTCCGAGTTTAGTAAAAGCCATAAACACTTCGAAATCTCTTCTCAAACCCGGAAAGCCTGTCTACTTAGCTGCCTTTAACCTTCGCACACTGAAGCAAGCAGAACAACAGGTGTCTGAATCTGCCAAGGACAGTTTCTATGACGCTCTAGGTGCCCTTCTACAGCGGGCTAAAACCTCAGATATCGTTGTGGTTGCTGGTGATATGAACGCCCAGGTAGGTAGACTGAGCGCTGCTGAGGCCCGATTGGGTGGTCGTCTTGGTTTGGACACGAGACGCACGGACAACGGAGACCGCTTACTTCAGATGTGTGCCGATCACAGACTGTTCCTTTGCAGTACGAATTTCCGGAACAGCGGAAATCGCTTGACAACGTGGTGCCCACCAACAAACCAGCGACGAACCCAAATAGACCACATCGCCGTGAGTTATCGGTGGCGAGGGTCGATCACCGCTTGCCGCTCCTTCTGGAACACCGGCGTGGACTCCGACCATGCACTTGTACGCTGCTGCTTTTCATTGCGCTTTTCAGGTGTACGCAAAACGCGCACACCTCGCTTAGCCATTGAGAAGCTAGTGGATTCAGAAGTCAAACGAAACTATCAAAACCAGCTCGTCGAATGCCTGCCGGACGGTACGGTGTCGGATATAAACGGCCACTGGGAAAAGCTATCCAAAGCGCCACTCAAAGTCGAAACATTTGTTTGCGGTACAACCCAGTCAACCTCATTCAAACACTGGATCTCTGATAGGACCGTGTCTTTGCTGGAGACCCGGCGACAGATTCCCCCTGGCCGCCACCACAACTCCACCCGACACATCCGACGCCAGTTGAAACTGAGTGTCCCTGCAGCCCGAGGAGCTTGGTGGACCGGAATGGCCGAAGAAATGGAAGATGCGAAGAATGCTGGAAATGTGCGCAGGCTGTTCCATTTGATTCGTTCGACTGGTCCTCGGGAACCTCTTGCCAGCGAAATCAGGGAACAAAATGGCTCCACGATATACAGCAAAGCAGAACGTTTGGATCGCTGGACACAGTACTTCGAGCAGTAATTCAGCTGGCAACCTGCTACCTTCAATCCAGAAACCTGGCCTTCAACAGAAAGCTGGACCGTAAATATGGAGTCGCCTTCGGTCAGACTTTTGAGTCAAAGACTCGAGGTGGAGTACCTGATCCAGACCCCCTCCTTCGGCCTGTACAGCCTCGAAGTATCACTGGTACTTGCAACATACGCACTGACAGACTTCAGTTGTGAGACTGTGAAGGACGGTTTTCATCGAGATATGTCACGACTGCTTCGGTCAGCAAATAGGACGGATATAGTTATCCTGGCGGATGTGTGAATGACTAAGTTCGACGATTAATCCCCGAAGAAGCACACTTAACTGGTAAGTCGGCGTTGATGCTTAATTTGCGGGTACCGGGGAGCGACTGCTTAAGTTGTGTGCTGATTATCGTTTGTTCCTGACCAGTACCGATTTCCGGCACAAACGCTCACATCGACTTGCTTGGAGGCCACCAACCGCAATCCAAATATAGGTATGGGCGCCCTGGCAGTATCCCAGCCCACACAACCATGAAATTTACAGCTAACAATACTCTCGTGCCTCATCGGCTATCGCGTGGTGCCATTAGCCGGGTCGCCTTACTTGCTGCATACAGCAGGCCGAGTAAGCGAAAACATGCTACTGCTGACGCCTCCATTCTCACTCTTTCACGTTTTCCCTCTCCCACCCTACCCCACCCAAATTTTAATACTCTATTCGCCGGTCCCAGCTCTAGGACTGACCGTTCTGCGTTCCCTGCATCACACCCATTTACAGCTTCCGTAAGTCCGAGTTTAGTAAAAGCCATAAACACTTCGAAATCTCTTCTCAAACCCGGAAAGCCTGTCTACTTAGCTGCCTTTAACCTTCGCACACTGAAGCAAGCAGAACAACAGGTGTCTGAATCTGCCAAGGACAGTTTCTATGACGCTCTAGGTGCCCTTCTACAGCGGGCTAAAACCTCAGATATCGTTGTGGTTGCTGGTGATATGAACGCCCAGGTAGGTAGACTGAGCGCTGCTGAGGCCCGATTGCCTGGTCTTCTTGAATTGGCACGAGACGCACGGACAACGGGGATCGCTTACTTCAGATGTGTGTCGATGTCAGACCGTTCCTTTGCAGTACGAATTCCCGGAACAGTGGCAATCGATTGATAACGTGGTACCCACCAACAAACTAGCCCGGGATCCAAATAGAGCACATCGTCCAGTCATCGGTGGCGAGGGTCCGTCACCGCCTGCTGCTCCTTTTGGAACACCACTTGGACTCCGACCATGCACTTGTACGCTGCCGTCTTTCATTGTGCTTTTCAGGTCTACGCAAAAGGCGCATACCTCGTTTAGCCTATGAGAAGCTAGTGGACCCAACGAAACTATCATAACCAGCTCGTCGAACGCCTGCCGAACGGTTCGATATCAGATATAACGCTAATCAAAGCTGGAACTTCCGTTTGTCGTCCAAACATTTGGATCTCTAATAAGACCGTGTCTTTGCTGAAAGTCCGGCAACAGATTCCTCCTGGCCGCAACCACAACTCCACCCGACACATCCGACGCCAGTTGAAACTGAGTGTCCCTGCAGCCCGAGGAGCTTGGTGGACCGGAATGGCCGAAGAAATGGAAAATGCAAAGAATGTTGGAAACGCCCGCAAGTTGTTTTATATTTTGTTTTACTTGACTCGTTCGACTGGTCCTCGGGAACCTCTTGCCAGCGAAATCAGGGAACAAAATGGCTCCACGATATACAGCAAAGCAGAACGTTTGGATCGCTGGACACAGTACTTCGAGCAGTAATTCAGCTGGCAACCTGCTACCTTCAATCCAGAAACCTGGCCTTCAACAGAAAGGTGGACCGTGAATATGGAGCCGCCTTCGGTCGCAGAAGTGTCCGAGTGTATTTCTCTACTCAAGCGTCATCGTGCTGCTGGTTTTGACGACCTTCCAACTGCTCTGTTCAAGGATGGTGGTGAACTTCTCAGCTAGTGCCTATCTAGCCAATATGGGTTTATCTGGGAGAAAAGACCGTGGCAGACAAGTGGAATGATTCGGTAGTAGTACCCATGTTCAAAAGAGTACTCCGAGTGAATGCAGTAACCACAGAGGTGTTAGTTTGGCTCCTGTTGTGACAAGGCGTCTGGGGTCACCGATTCTTCGTCGCCTTACAGTGGCATGCAAAACCTTGACTCGTGAGAATCAAGCGGGGTTTCGACCGCGTAGAGGCTGCGTTGACCATATCTTCACACTCCATCAGGTGTTCATCCTCATCACCATCATTATCAGCTATAAGAACTGTCAGGTCTTAGAGCGACGCCATATGTACTGACGACCCACAATCTTGCTATTCCTTGACTTCAAGGGTGCGTTCGATTCTGTCCCTATCAAAGGTGGTGTCCGAAAAGGATGTCCACTTTCTCCATTCTTGTTCAACTTCGTCATTGATGAAACAATGAGGCAAACGCAGGAAGATTTCGAAAAAAATGAAAAAAATAAATCGTTCATCTGTAACACCCTTTCGGCGCTTAGCTGCCATGCTACCCGAAGGAAGCACGAGGGCTGGGATACTGCCAAGTTGCGCAAGCCCAGACAGGGAAAGTCCAGAGGAAGAGGTCGGGCTCGAACCACGGACCTTCCTGTCAGTAAAGCCGCGCTGTAACCACTGAGGCATCTCGCCCCAGGTCTTCAAAACTCCGGTGTTCAAATTGTTGCTGGTAAGAGCTTTGTCGATCTGGACTACGCGGATGACACAGCCCTCATCTTTGAAGACCAAACCGAAGCACAAGCCCTGCTGAATAGATTGACCATCATACCATTTTTTTGGCATGCGCCTTGCACTTTCAAAGTGCCATCTCATGCTCCAGAACGTTCAGTCTCTGAACATACCTCTTACAATTCAAGGAGAATCACTGGAGGTTGTGGAAAATTTTACGTCCCTCGGCACTTGTATTAGCTTTGACGGAAATATGTCTGATGAAGTCAGCCCATGAATCTCAAAGGCTTGAATCACGTTTGCTATTTTGTTTCACTTGTGGCGTCAAAAAGGCATCTCACTAGTTCTTAAGGGTCGCGTGTACCAGGCTATAGTAAGGGCTCTGTTGTTGTATGGATTCGAGACATGGCCTTTGCGGACAGATGATGTGAGGCATCTTCGGGTTTTTGACCACCGATGCCTCAGAAGCGTGGCCGGTTTTGCATGGCTCCAGCGGATTAGTAAGGAGGTGATTAGAAAACGGGTATGTGGTTGTGCAGCAGGTACTTTAATCGCGGAAAACATCCAGCTCCATCAATTGCAATGGCTCGGTCGTGTGCTACGCATGCCGGAACGCCGTCTACCGAGACGAGTTTTGTTTTCTGAACCTCCTTCGGAATGGCGGAACCGCTATGTGGACAACCTCCCACACCTATGACACCGAAGTGACGTGAGTTGGTCTGTCAAGGGCGGAATGTACACTGCAGGAGTGCTATCCCTACTGCTTTATGAATCACATTAGGTCCCTACGCGCAGAGGATATACTAAAGATGTCAGTGTTTGGCCATCGGCGTCTCAGAAGCATTGGTCGGGTCTTGTTGGAATACCAGATTAATAATCTTAAGGTGCGCCAGATGGTTCTAGGAAGAAGAAACTCTCACACGATGGATGAATTACTCACGATTCACAGGTTACGCCGGTTAGGACACGTACTCCACATGTCAGAACACCATCTGCCTCGAGCTCTTTTCTCTCAGTCCTGTGGTGAGTGGAAGCTACCGAGAGGTGGACAATATATGACCTGGCAACGAAGTATGAAAACACTAACTAGTACACTTAGTCGGGTCGGCAGCTGCCGCCTCCCTGATTGGGGACCCCGGGACTCGACTCACCAATGGTTAATCACGGGCAGAAATGGCCCAATCGTGCAGCCAAGTGCGCTCGTTCATCAAGGCTTCCATGCGTAGCCACCCAGTTCTCGAACTAACCAAATATGCCATCGCTTCTAAGGCTTGGCTTTATATCGCACACTCCCACTTTCCGGTGATCGAAACTGTGTCAGCTGGAACCATTTTGTTTAGGGCACACGGTCTTTAGCTGATAAACTGATTGATTGATAGCACATTCGGCTTACCTGGGATTCAGAGAAGGTCAAGAATGCATCTAGGGTACAACACTTATCGGCATTGTCAACCAGGTGAAGACCAAGTGGGCATATAAAGCCGCCAACTGGTGGGCCATTTTGGATAGTGTAGGATTCTGCCTTAAAGATGGCAATATTAATGGATACCAGATGCAGCGTATCGTCGATTCTATTTTTCAAATTCTAATCAATGGTGCGATTCGGTCCCGTAACTCGTCACTTTGTCGCTGCGTTCATTTTCTGCAACCCCCCTCCAGAAAATACTACGATACCCACTAGAGATAAAACTGATAGACCGGATTTGTCGCTGAGTTCGCTGGTATGTAACGCTTTAGGAGCGCCTATTTTGCCGCCCGCCAGGGAGAGCCAGCGAATCAAAGTCGTTCAGTCATCAATTGATCCAGCATGATGAAACGACTATGTCAAACAGGATATCTGTCAATCTTGCCGATGCAGAATCATTTTTGATGTTTTTTACCAGTTCAGTCAAAAATGAACAGCCTGTGTGAACGGATGTAGTGTAGAATTTGGATCGAAGGTAAGATCTACAACGCTGCTACTCATCCAACCCTATTTGTGCACATTCGAGGCTCGTCTTCTACGGGCCGGGGGTAATTCGACCGCTTGAAGTGCGTCATCGCTCTCATTTGAGGTCATCCTTTAATCCTTGAATGGCTGGAATCGTAGTGTTCGTCACCACAGACTGGTATAATGTGATTCTGTGCTCTTACAACAACAGCAGCTGTTGTCTAATCGTAGTTTGATTTGCTTTTTCGGACACTGTCGTCCGAAGTATTTGAGTGTTTTTAATTTCCATACTGCACGTTACTCCTTCAAGTTTGTAAGTCAGCAGATACTTCATAAATTAGCCGTTCATTCTCGAGGTTCCGAATTCTTTATCCCAGTGCGTGAAGCAGTCAGCCACTTATCTATGACTACTTACTCAGTTATTTTCTCTTCCAGGTTTTCGTGTAGCACTCCACGGGCCATCCTCATCAGGCGTTTTATGTGTACACGCGCCACCCAGGCTCACAAGCCGTGTAATAGTGTGCTGTTGCTGAAGCTGATATTCTATGGACTACGAGCGAGGTAACAGCACACCTTCAAAAGATGACTCTTCTCGCGAAGAGTTCACGGCCATCCCCACGGACACACCAACCAGCAAAGATGACGTGTCCACAAAGGTCCAAGCGCTGGCTACGGATATTTATCGAGAGCTGGAGAAACTAATTGGAGTGTATGGGAACAAGTTCTTGCAGAATTTGATGCCTCTGGTGGTTTCAGCCCTGGAAAGTCTTGATGCAGTTCACTCTGAGAATCAAGAGTTGACGTTGAAATTGGCACTCGTCAAACAAGACCAAAAGCACTTACTTAGTGAATATGAACGTGAGAAGAGTTCCCGAAAGGTAGCTGAATCGGTATGTCACACTTATTTATGCATACTCTATATTGCACAGAGGGTATTGCGGCTCGAAGATGAATGCGAAGAAGAAAAGAAAACCCACCACGCCAAACAAGCAGAACTGGAGGCAAACGCAAAAGTGTTGGCTCAGAAAGTTAAAAGTCTTTCGGATCAATGTGAGTTCATTTTCCATTTCCGTTCATTAGTGCGTCTTAGTGGTTCGTCTCGAGGAACGGGACTGTGAGCTAACGCGCGACTACCAGTGTCTGCACGACAGGTACACTGGGCTCATGCGGTCGTACGTTGAGTACGCTCAGCGCGTTCGGAACAGTTCGAACACCAACCGAGTTGTGCCACATTCAATCGCCACGGACACCTTTATACCAACACGACCTGATCCTGTCAGCCTAAACTGCCTGGTCTCGCATTCTGCTAATATGAACTCACCACCTCCTTGTCATCCAGCGGATTCTTGTGACACATATTTTGATGGTAACCACTCTTGTTAATCTATATTTTTTAGTTGCAGCCGAACGTCAGAGAATCATGAAAAGCATTTTAGAAACTACCCCGGAGCTTTATGATTCTGGTGGAGATCAGCAGTAAGAAATTTTATCTTGGTTGACACTGTCTCAAGTTTTGCAGAGCCATCGTTTGACGAGCTGTCACAGGGTGACTTTCTCAGTGAAGACGGACATGACGTGAAAAGTAAGTGTAATTTGGTTGCCTTGTACTTCTGTTTCATCGTGGTCGTTTCCATCAATCCTTGAGTTGCTGCCTTTCATCTTATATAAGTGGCAATAAGAATATTCCTGAATATTTTCGGTTGTTCAGAAGTCTGTTTTCGCTTTTTGTAGAGATCCTTGTACCTATTAGTTCTGTTGTTCCAATTAATTCTTCAGTATGGCCATACCAGAATATGTTTTTCAGGATTTAGCACTTTTGAACTACGTGTCCACCTAATGCATCTGCTTGCTCCTACCTGAGGAATGATCATATAAACGGATAATCAGGGGTTTCGTAGGAGCGGTACTCCTGATTATTGTTCTTGTCATCACCGTTATTAGTGGTAGTAATATTGTTATTAATGATCACTATTCAAACTCCTTAGCTTCTCATTAGTCTTCTCTGAGGACAAACTGTAGCTCTCAGTATAGCCTCAACCGCATGGGCAACTAAGGGGTCTTCACGAATCTATCCTCACTACAGTTGAACAGAAAGTCAGTTCGTCTCATACTCGTAGCGTTCATCTTTCCGTCTGCAACATGTGTTGTCCAGTTTCCTGTTCAAACTAATTCAAGTTCACTAGTAACATTATTTCTTCACAGAGTTGCCCCATTTCGCGAAACTAATGAGAATCGAGCTGAATTCCAATCTGTTAAGCTTCGACAAGATCATTCCAGAAGTTGTTTGTTGAGTTCAAGTGCGGTTTTCTTCGTTAGGAGTTTGCCCCTACAGATGTTCGTACCTCTGCTTTCTTATATTGAATTGCGTGCTGCGACTTTTTTCTCAGGTTTTGATGGCTCTATTTGTACGCCGCAGCCTAACTTGGGTGATTCGGCAAGCTTGAGTATGTTCAGTGGTAAGTCCTCCACTATTGTCAGCTATACGTAAAACTTCTCTGTATTAATTACAAACGATAATCATGACGGGTTTGTTGATTAATGCAGTAACAGTAGTTTTGTTATGGACGTTATTGTAATGAGTTGGTTCGTGGTGCTTGTTGCATAGCGACAATAAACGATTTCCAAGAAATCCGCTAATTGATGCTGCATGATGCGGAGATGATAGTCACCTAGTCAAAATCGCTGGACGAGTATAGGATCAAAATTAGGAGTGAGGGTCCTCTGTTGGCAAGTACAGCCGTTCATTCACCATCTTTTGGCTCAGACTGAAATACCTGTTATGTTCAAGAGCGGTCCAACCAATCTATCTCTTACAGTAAGGGTACTGAGGTATATTGTTCGGTGACGTGCTCTTTGTTCACTGTTCGCACTTTTTTGCTGGTATGTGAGGGCTAGTGATCACCACACATGGTTTTAGTCCATCGATATTCTGCTTACTTCTTCTACTTCCTCTTACTTCTTCTGCCTACTTCTTCAGCATCATGATCTTGAGGATTTGAGCGTATTCACCTTTTAATGTAACCGACTACTCTGCACCGTCTATTTTGTTTTCCCATTTACTTAGCTGATTAAACTTCAGGTTATCTATTTGGGGCGTTGTGTTTCGACTGTTCCACAAATTCTCTTCACTGTGGAATCTCCACTCGAGTTTATGGTTGTGGTAGTGTTTTCGACTTGTTTTCATTTCATTTTCATTACTTGTCTCATTCAACCCGCCTGGAGCTACCAGATCTCCCGTGACACCGCTTCGAAGGTTCTGTGGACTTTGCTGTCGGATTTGGGGATACACGATGTTTTGTCTCCACCTACACACCATCATCATCATCGACAGCATGACATCAGTGTTCAACACCGATGCCTCACTGCACGTCCACGAGCATGACCTTACACTTTGTGGGTGCAAACTATACACCAAAGAACGGGATGACTTTGATCAGTTCATCCAAAAGCACCTGCGCCTTCTCCTCCTCTTCGAAGATGAGAACGATGTCGTCTACATATTCCAGATCGACAAGGTTTTCATCACAGGCTATTTGAACACCAGGGTTTTGGAGATCTTCCAGCGTTCGTCTCATGTTTTCATCGATCACGAACTTAAAAAGGAATGGAGATAGTGGACATACCTGACGGACACCATTTTGTGTACGGAATCATTTGGAGAGCTCGCCGTATACTCTCACCAAAGAGCTTATTATGTTCACGGACTTCCGGGGCATTTCCTGGTAGCCAGACGTGTCAAGAAGAACAGACCGGTCAACGGAGTCGAATGCGCCTTAACAAATAAAATGCGCCTTAGAAATCCAGGAATACTAGAACTGTGCGTCGCTTATACGTATAGCGTCGTTTTAGCACCTGACGGAGTGTGAAGATTTGGTTAACGCAACCCCTACCAGGCCGGAATCCCACTTGCTGCTCTCGAGTGAGTGCCTCCCGAGCCAGCATAAGGCCACGAAGCACCAGTGACGTCAACAGTCTCGTTACGACCGGAGTCAAACTGATCCCTCTGTGGTTACCACACTCACTACGAGCCCCCTTTTTGAAAATGGGCACTATCACCGACTCTGTCCAGTTGTCTGGGACAAACTCCTATTCCCAAATGCAAGCAAACAGATCAGACGAGCGTTGACTGAGGATTTCATCCCCATCTTTGAACAGTGCAGATGGGAGGTCATTCGGACCAGGAGCTCAGTGGCGCTTGAGAGGACATACGCAGCCGTAAACCTCCGAGGCCGTAGGTGCTTCCACGTTCAGCGTCCAGGGTTCTACTTCAACTGTGGGCTCCAGATGAGTGGCAGCTGGTAGCCACGACAGTTGTTGTTCGAAGTATTCAGCCCACCGGTCGAGACGTTCTTTATTCGAGATGGTCGTTCCATTCTGATGTTTGATGGTTTCGCTCACAGGTGGTTTCCGGGGGCCGGTCACACCGGGCATTACCGGCTTTCTGGGCCTCTTCCATTTCCTTGGCTTTCTGTGTCCACCGTACTTCACGGTGGGCTCGCCTACTCACTTTCACTTGACGTCTGATAGTTTTTCGCACGGTTATGTTCGGGATTGGCTGGGATATTTCTCCGAGATTTAAGCAGTGCCACCGTTCTGTCTGATATCCAGTGCTTGCGTGCGCCTGGTGGTGCCGTGCCACAGGCAAAATTCCCAGCACTATGCAAAGAGGTGGCAATCTCGTCCCAGTATGCGTTCACATCTGACGGTGGGGCATTTGGAAGAGAATCTAGAAGACGATTTTGGAAAATTCATCTAATATCCGGATCTGCCAGTCTCTCAGTTGCCAAGCGATTTGTCCTTCCTTACGCGGTCCTGGAAAACGTAGGAAGAAGCGACTCCGGACGAGTGCGTGGTCGGAATCCACAAATGTGTTCCAAAACGACCGACAGTCATTTATTGATCCGCGCCATCGGTAACTGATGCCAACGTGATCGATTTGAGTTTGTGAACGGCATGTCCTTGGAGGACACCATGTGGCCAGACGACTTCGGCTATTTCGGAAGTTAGTATCGCATGAAAACAGCCTGTGATCAGCACACAGCTGAAGCAATCCTTCACCATTGTCAGTACGTACCGAGTCCAATCTATGTCGACCTCCTAAATGAGTCTCAGGTACACTAAGCCTGCCCACTTATGCATTCAAATCTTCGGCAACCACCACGATATCTAAGCTTTTAGCTCGTCACAACATAGCATTCAGGGTGTCGCAAAACCTGTCTTTAAAGGCGTCGGAGCTACAGTCATTCGGGGCGTAAGTGGACACGACAAACAGACAGCGATCAGCTTCCCGCTTGTGAGACTCCTTCACAGACGTTGGCAGACGAACCGCACAGAGGCGACTATCAATAGGCATCCAGTCAAGGAAGGATACTTCGGCCCGGTGACTTAGGGCGATACCAACCCCACACATCCCGGCGCAGCAGACTCTGGATCACCAGAGGTGCGCAGCCGGAAGTGAGTGGAGACTGACGGGGCGGTTAGCTCAACCGCTGTGGTTGCATTTTGAATTCTTGTTTCTGAGACACAGCACACATCAATGCCAAGCGAGTCCAGTGTGAGCGCGAGAGCAGCTTGTTGTCCTGCTTGCTTCAGAGTGCGCACATTGAAGGCAGCCAGATAGATTGGGTATCGAGGCTCAAAGATTGATTTGGAGATGCCTGAGGATGTCGGCGCGATGTAACGAGCGGATTTGCGCGCAAAACCGACGCATGACGAACGGAGTCATCAGTCCTAAGTGCTGAGCCTACAAGGGGAGAGTTGTTAATGGGGTGGGGCGGGGGGAAGAAAAAAATATGTGAAAGAGAAAGAAGGGAGGCGTCAGCAGTAGCCTGATTTCGCTTAACCGCCTTGCCGTATGCAGTGAGTAAGGCGATCCGGCTGATGATACCACGCGACGACCGATGTGGCATAAGTTCATTTGTATATGTGCAGTTCATGTTTGTACGTGGGCTGGGATACTGTCAGGGCGCCCACACCTAAACAGGAGGACGATTAGGGTCCTCAGGCAAAGCCTTTGGTTCAAAAGGCTAACCGCAAGGCAGCGGTGTTTGGTGGAAATGCAAATGCATTACCATTTCTACGGAACAAGTCGCCACATGTTCCAACCCCCAACTTGGAGGGCCAGGAGACTGTGTTTGTCAGACCTCTAACCATTGACCAAGCTGGTATGAGAGACTGAGTTTCGCGGGGACACCCCTCCCCCCAGTATAGCTCAATGGGTCGCCGAGGTGCGTCACACCACGGTAAGGTCCAGTCTCTTCGTGACGACTGCAGCTACACGCTGATCAGTTTGTCCTAAACCATTTAATGCTCCGCTGCAACTCTATCCTTCCATAGCCTATTATCCCATTTTGCCCTAACATGCTCATTTCCTCTTATTTTCCCCAACCATGCTCATGTTTGATACTAATCCGGTTTACTGAATAGAAGACCGATGCGACGCTGTCACTTACAGTGATTAGACGTCTTACAAGGGCCGATCAACCGATCATGAACCTTATTTAGCATCTCTTCTGCATCATGCTGTATTAAGGCGTCAGCCTCACTTTCCCTCACTTTCAACGTACATTCCGTGACCATTTGAAGGATTTATTGGAAAGTTCAGGTTAGCTGCGGCTTCATCTTGTCTTGGACATTACAAACTGAAGCACATCCCGTGAAGTCACCTCAATGAGTGGAAAATTCTTCGAATGGATTTTCATATATATATATATATATATATATATATATATATATATCAACGTTTCTCGATGGAGTTGATTGTGGCCATAGGGACATTAGAGTGAAGTTCAACAGGATGGAGTGGTAAGGGGTTGCAGAGATCTGTCGTGTATGTTTGTGATTAGTTAACATGGTTGTTTCACCTATCGAAGTGAGAATTCGAGTCATCCGGCGCACACCATACAGGTGGTCGTCATTGTATCATCATGAAAGATGCTGTCAATGTGCATCTTTGCTTGGTTCAGTGAGTGTGTAGATCGTAGCTTATGATTGTGGTTAACCACATTCACGCACCTTTATTTAAATAAACCTGCCTGCCCAGCGGGCGGCCCTGCCTCCAAATCAGTCTTGGTTTACTGGGTAGACTGGATTACGAAGCAATATAGGGCTTGATAAGACCCTTGCGGTTAGTGTTTCCCATTAGGGTCCCACACAGTCAACAACAAGCGACAAAGTCTGTGGTGTTTTGGCAAAACGCTGTCAGTAAAAAACTGAGCTGCGCTAAAATCAGCGTTTGGAGAGCATTGCTACAACTCTCGGTTGCAGTGATAAGTATGTAAACGTCTTCCTGAATTACGGAACAAAGCAGATTATTGATTAGTTCATTTCTAAGGTCGTAATGAGCGGAGGAAGTTTCGGGTAAGCAACATAATTCCCCCTAAGATTGGGAGTTAATCCCACATCACTTATCTTGGAGAGCTGAACCGTTTGGCATAACTTTCAGCCTCACAGTTGTAACCTGATATTCATCCACCAAACTCACTCATCAACCACCGGGAATGGGTTATTGAATCCATCCGGAGGCTACTGTCATTCCGAAAGAATCACGCTAAATTATGCCTGATGGGAAATTCCTAGAGAATAACTTCTCTTTGTGGAATGCCTGTTAGTGTAAGTAATGTAAGACGAATCGGTGATGGCCTCCTGCCCTAAAGAGTTAAGAGGGGCGATGTGTCCACATACTTGGGAACCACTGACAATTATTACAACCTGAGGACCACCCACCAGAAGAACGAAGGTTTTCTATGCTGTGGAATTTCGCCTCAGAACAGCCACTCTTACCAACGAACCACAAACATCGTTTGAAGGTATGGTTGGGTATCAGAATACATTAGCCACTTAGATGACTTCTCCCCAGGAGAAACAAATCACCACTGCCAATTGGCTCCGTTTGCTTTAGCCTACTATTTATATCATTTGAGGGTCCACCCTCCAGCAGTGGTCGCTCTTGGTTCAGTTCACCCCCCAGTTCACCTCCTACAAAGTATCCGCGGATAAAACTGGTAGCCTTACTCCATATATTCATGCACCAATAGCCAATCTGACTCCGTACCACAAACGAGTTTGTTCCATAGGTCGTTAATTTGTAAAGGACCAGAAGAGAACAATCACTTATTGCGGTTATCCCGTAGAAGTGACCACCATTCATTAATGCTGTGGAAATCCTATCGAAGTCTTCTGAGTTCTGAGTAGTTCAATCAACCAGACTTTATGATGAACAGCCCTTTAATGATCTTTCATCAAAACTGTCCCCTGGGCGGACGAAATTTAACTACCGTAAGGCGGTTGCTTAATCAGAATTGAGAATATTAGCTAAATATAAACATCCGGGTATCCATTGAGAATCAGAAACTTGCGCTAGTCTCGAGTAGCTTTTAAGCCATCTACAAATGTACGACCGTTTATAGGTCTCAGCCGCGTACAGACTGTCATAAACAAGGATACAGCATCGAGTTACTGCAGCAGGTTCCAACATCAGAACATAAAAACTAGCCACTTGCCGAGCAGGTATTGTAATTAGATAGGATTACCAAACTATTGTTTTCCCACACAAAATCAATGAACAATCAGATGGTGTTTGTAAAGTGCTGGTGTTGTAAGTGTGAAATCGTTGGTGGTCTTTGAATATGCCAAAAATGGTCTTGCTCTTCGACTGACGTCTGTGTTGGAGTTCCTACAGGGGGAGCATGGTATGTTCTCAGCAACTTTTAATTCCTATATTCCTATATTTGCTCACCAAGTGATCCAACTTTCACTTGAAATTAGTGTGTCAGCATCTCGCGACAGAGCACTGATGCTTTTGACCGCAGTAGATGTAACAATTGGCCGGCGGATGTTGGTCACAACACGTCATACACCTCCTGTCTGACCCTCTCATCTTCGGTGGTTGTATATACTTTCAGATCTAGTATTCACTGTGCGCTGATAGAATTTAATCCTAGTAACAGAGACACTGCCTGTTCACCATTGAGGTGAAGTCACGTCGTTTGTATTCTACTAATCCGGACCATTTATTACAGTTGGTCACCTTAAACAAACGATCCAGCTTAAATTGATTGGGTGAATTACGCCGATAGGGAACTCACTGTTCACACGCGTGTGCATACTTGAGCACGTGGACTTTGTAAGCCACTGAGACAAAAAACGGACTGATCAGGAGAGTGATTATATTTGTTTGGATGCGCCAAAATCATGCGTAACAAGGGTCGCCGGTACTATGAATATGCGGTTTCTTTTTGTTTGATATCGATGCTCTCTACCTGGGGCTGAACGCAATTGGGGTAAGATCGGGACGCCGACAGATTGGGTGAACTGATCTAAACGAAGTCCTTTGTGTCGTGAGTGAAGGTCCTATGTCTGATTTTTCTGGAGGAGCTAAATTCCTTTTTCTATGCAGATTACCCGAAAATACTACTGATAGTTGTTCAGCTGTATCATCCTTTTGGCACCTAGCTGTCACGCTTCCAGAAGGAGGCGCAAGGTCTGAGATATTACTAGGTTTCCCTAGTATAGACGATGAAGTCAGATACTGTGGTTGGGTTCGAACCATCGATCTTCCGGTCAGCAAGTTTGCGCCTTAACCACTGAGCTGTCGCGAACCCTAGTTTGCTCCAAGGAGTTAATGCATAAGCCCATGCTCGTATATTCTTTCCATCGGGTCTTTCGGTACCATAGTATGACCAGCTCACAGTTTGGCTACTTTGGGTGTGTTGAAGTGATGACTTGTGTAGAATGTGGTCGAATGAGATAGAGCGAATACGTAAGCGCAAAGGCAAGTCTAGTTTGAGGCCACCCTAGGTCTAGTTTGCAGGACTTGTAGCAGTGCCTGAATCCATCGGTCTCTTCCTTTTGGTGTCATGTGGGTATGATAGCTTAGCCTATCTGAAGTGGGTATTTGGCTGTAGCTGCAACCGCTGCACGAAATCATCCGCCACATTTTTCAATGGCCCAGTGAAACGGTCTTAACAAGCATGCATAGGTCGGCTTGATTTGTTAGATAAGATACATGAAAAAAGCCCCTGCCTCCTGTATACTGGTTGATCTATCGGGAAAGTACACTACCTCTTCCCACAAAGAAACACCAGTCGGTGGTGCCCGATTATCTCCTTCTGACAGGTTGTTTCCTCTTCGAAGTGGGCTGACTATACTTCCTACAATTACTTAAAGGGAATTCAGTCGGCTGTGACTCCCCATCATCTCTTCACGCCAAAAATCCTTAATAGCCGTACAGTAGTACATCAAAACGCTGCATCTGGGTGATGATGAATATCTCCTGTGATCAGGACGATAACAGATGACCAAACTTTGTGTTAGGTAACCCTGACTAGAGTAAGGACAACAAACTATAAACAGCACCTGTATGACGGTGTATTTTTTACTATTGGAAGCTGAAGGAATTCCAGTATTCGTGTGCCGTTTCGTCCTGCATTCCGTTTTCATCGTCCAGAATCCCTATGGGTACTGTTTGACTTCTTCCAATGACTTCTTCTTGGACGTATTTAAAGCTACGCTTTTCGTGAAACCGGAAAAGTTTCTCGGATAGTTTGTAAGCGGCATAGTGAGCGTTGGTCATTCAGTCCGGCAGTTAGCAAGTAAATGTGGATCCTCGGCGGAATTCATTATTTTGGTTTCCATTGACCAACAAAACAGTCTTTTTGGAATTGTTTTCCGAAGGGTCTGATTTTTCGACGAGAAAATCTTTACCAAATTATTGTTCACTCCATATGGGGGTTGGTCTATGGGGGTTTTTCCGTATGGGATTGGTCTTTCGTAGAGGAGTACTGCACCGTTTTATTTTTCCGACTTACATTCCCTTTTTTGTATGGCAGACCGGCTGTACAGCGTTTCCCTAATTTTTATTTAAATTCCCAGGTGTGACGCGCGAAGTGAACAACTTGATTAAAGAAAACCAGGATCTTGTTCAAACTAAGTGAGTTTTCACAGTGTGTCCCTTTATGTCTGGTTGAGGCCGACAATTCCGGGCACCTCAGATCTCGTCAAATCTCTTTTAACCCCATCATTCCCCGATCTCCGCGAGCTTCTAAACTACACCCCTCGGAGTGTCAATTTTCCCTACTAGATGTTTGAAGGCCAGTCAGCTCGAACTCCAGCTGTGAGTGGCTGAATACGTACGGATTTCTACCCTACTGATTAGTACGACAGTCGCTCTCTTACATGTTGGCCACTGGGTTTTCACACATTGACTTCGGATGCGATGATGATATGTTATCGTGGCATCGTCAATCTGTAAGCGACACTGGGAACATTCACACAGTTTTCGGACTGGCTGTTTTCCTGTTTATGTGTTTTGAGTCATCCAATGTATAACTGACGATTTATTCGTCTCTAACTTTTGATCAATTAGAGCCGACGAGGGTCTTGAGGCTGTCTAAAATGTCCAAGAATGTGTGACTTAAATTCGCTTCATGCAAATAATTATCGTGCACTCTGTGTCATTGATCCAAGTCTATTGGTTCCATGTTTGGAACGGAAAATACTAGCACACCTGCCGAGCACATCCTTATCTTCGACTGGATCATTTCATGGTGATACGATAAATCTTTTACACTCGGTTGCCTTATGCTTTCGCTTGTTTAAAATAGAGGGAAACTTCCATAAACAACGAAAATAAGAAGTCCTTTTTCACAGAATGGCTTGATAACACATTCAAGCACCAGGACCATCAAATCTCCGAACAGATACATCAGTTCGTTTTCCCAAAGTCCCTGAGTTGGTTACGTAACAAGCTAGCTGAACAAGAAGGGCCAGAGTTTCCGCTTTCTTATATCGAACCCTAGAACAATGCTTCATTGGTCGGAACTACTGGCAAACGTAACTCGGTCACACCCAAAGGCGCACATGCGTCCAAGTTATTGCCTTCAATGTCCCACGTTTTCCGCTCACCAACTTGTAACTCGTAATTCTCTGGCTTTGTTCTGTTCCATTCTGAAATGTGCCTTTTCGAACTTAACGAAGAATGAGAGTGAGCTAAATAAAACCGCAACATCATAAATGAAGGATTCAGCTGGGTTCCAGGTGAGTATCCCGTCAAAACTAAATCTGTATGCAGTTGAGTGCATTTCGCGAAAACCACAGCAGTTCTTCAGCGCAACACTTTTTCAGTAATCCTGATTTCTCGTTAGATTTCAACTCGCTTTGCAAATCCCTATGTTTCATTCGCAGTCGTTGGGCCGAGACCTCCAGTTTCCAGGTATCTGGAAGGCAATTCAGCACCCCGCTGTTTCATAACAAAGCACTACGCAGGAAGCCAAAGCAGAACGCGGATTCTAGTGGATTTTCAGAGATGCGAATGTTTAACTTTTTGTTCCAATTGGACTCAATTGTCAAATCTAGGAGAACTGGAACATTCATCTTTATAACAAGATTGAACTGCAATTAGCTTTTGGCATTATGTAACAAGTACCTATTAATGTAGACCTGATAGGGAGTTTGGGCTCTCCCAGAACACATCAAGGACCCCTTCAGGTCATGTGACAGTCTTAGCTGAAACAAATCGATATTCAAAATTCTATGTTAAATTATGACGAGTTATTGATTAGATTTCACGAAAACAATGATAAATACATTATTCTTCGTGCCATTGTGCTACCAAAAATTGGAATTACAATAATTTGATTTGAAATCCCGTGTCGAATCTGGCTATAAGTTTCTGCATTCACTCGGTAGCTAAGTTTCGGACGCACAATACCGGACCATTGACTCAGACTGCTCCGCGGCCGCGAAATGTATGCAAGAAGCGGGATTCAGAATGTAGGCCCGTTAGTTCTTTTGAAATGCCTGATATCAACGTGTTCAAATCAGGGTCACCTTCAAGAGTGCAGACAACCCAGAGACTACTTGAACGCGTACTTTGTCAAACACCTCATGCTTCGTAACCACAGATATTCTTCGTTCACTCATAGCGGCAGGCAACGGGCTTAGTAACAGGAGTCTACCCTAAACGCTGTGTCGCTGCTTTTGCCATTCCTTCCGTTTGAATAGGCCACGGTTATCCTGACAAGAGGCGACAACTTCCAAATCTCGTCTATCCCCGGTGACACCTGAAAGTGTCGACTCTTATGCTGAGAAGACGAACGCGACAATGAGTGTTTGCAGGAAGTGGTCCGAATTCCAAAGATACAACATTTAAGTGCCACTAATCTCAAGCTGCTGTTGCACTCATTGGAGTGATAATCCTGACCAAAAGTATCGGGCTTCCCAGAGTCAAATGAGCGGTTTCTGTAAGCGAAGACGGAGCCCCATCGGACAAGTTTTTAGGGCCTCGTGCGCTTCCAGGGCTTCTCATTTATTGTAGTCCGGGGGAAAGTCGGTCACGAAGTTGATGACTGCGCCATTCTAGTGCTAGACCGCATTTCATAGCTTCTGACCATCATGATACTCGTTCGAGTATCAGTATAACCCTTTGCATTACTGAATGCTGATTAATTTTCACCCGTTTTCACTAGGAACGCTTTGAACGTGGTCACGAATGACTTGATCGGTCGTATTGATGAGTTAACATGGTAAGTTGTTTTCGAAGGCTTTGCTGTACAGTTAATTGCCTACGTTTGTAGCTGTATGTCTCCTCTTCAATGACCAGTATCTTGGTGATTTCAAAGTCGGTCGTTTTTTGGGCCACCACACATGACGGGGACGCTACTCGCATTTTTATCATCAATAGTAGTGCGTCCAATTTATCGCTGGGTATTGTATCGGTTGATTGTGTGACTCCAGTTACAACAAAGACTGCGGACCTGCCGATCACGATTTGTTGGCACTATCGGTAATCATAACTAATCAGAAGGTCGGCCGTAAGTAACCACACCAAAAGGATGTAACCAATCGGATAGCCGGGTGGTTTGGAGCACAGTTCGGACGGCCTTCAATGACTCTACGTGAGCATCTGTTTAATAACTGTACTGACACCTTATTTCAACAGCGGCAGTCGATAGATTACTAACCCTCATAGCGGTCTTCACCGCTCCGTAGGGAGTGGGGGGCGGATGGCGTGATGGCTCAGTGGTTAGAGCGCGAATTTACCGGCCGGAAAGTCCGTGGTTCGAACCCGACCTCCGCCTCTCGACTTCCTGTCTAGGCTTGGGCAACCTGGTAGTATCCAAGCCCTCAAGCTTCCTTCTGGTGGCATGGCAGTTAGGCACCGAAAGGGTGCTACAGCTGAACAATTTTTTCATTGCTCTGAAGCGGACACGGACTTGAGATTGATTGTAATGAAGGCGGAATCGAGACTCAACACTACACATTCTGATTGACCGGAGTTTACGCTGTCTTGTTGCAGGGGAGAGATTTTTGCAACTCAAATATGACCATTTCATATTCCTGGGGTAACGGAGATACGCCTTCTACCGGTTTCAATATATTCGTATCCAATAACTGCAGGCGTGAACTCACATTAGATGGTAAAGGGATCAGTTGATCGCTGCAGAAAGTTACACTGGGCAACAACAACGGAATCAAGCAAGTAGATATTTATCGTAGTCTCTTTGAACTAGTTGCGTGTTGGATGTGTCCATTTTAGGATCTAGTTGATTGATTTTTCTACTGAATTCTAGTTGTATCACGAATATCGTCATTAACAGTAAGGTGGTCGCTGTTTCGCTCTATGGGAGAAACACTGTATATCTTTTCTGGGTTCCTTGCTGCCTATCATTTGTTGCTTACACAAGTTTCATTCACCGAAACCTCTTTCCTACCCTCCTTTCAAACCGCAGAAATTTATTTAACAAATTTGTTTGTAATTTAATCTGTCATCCCGGTGTTAACCACTCTATGAGCCCGGTGACCTTATCTCCTTCGAACACTGTCTGTCATCGATATAGATTTTCATCTTATCTCATTAGGTAATAAAATTACCCATTATGGAGCTAGTTTAAAGCAGATCTCACTGTATTCATACTCTCCTGTTAGCCTCGTTTCGCAGGAATACTAACTTTAATGACATTTGTTCACTAAAATATTTTCCGCTAACCTCTGATGGTCATCTCTTTCCTAGTGAGAATGTACGGCTTTCTTCGGAACGAAATGCGCTTATCACAAGCAGCACTGGAATGCTGACACGCATCAAAGATCTAGAACAAGAATGCCGTCGACTCAGACAGGATTTGGAGAACAGCGAGTTCCGGGACTCTGTCTATGCGAACTCTCAGCAAGGTGTGGACTCCTCTGATGAGGTTTGTTCCTCCTACAACTTCCATTGCCTACGTATCTTAAACCATTTGTGCACCCGTCTTAACTGAGTACCTGTTTTCACACACCTCTAAGACGCTGGATTTATGACCCGTTTTCGTTTGCTACTTACATAACTCCTTAAACATCATGTTGCGTAGGATGAGGATGCAGCGCTATCAAAGTCACTTTTATCAGGTCGATGACTATCACTCAAGCCGTACAATACCGTCGTCTGTGTTCCAAGGTCACCAGTTCATTGTTTTTTTCGTGGCTACCACTCATTGATAAGTCATGCCCTCCATTTGAACAAAACAGTCTACGTGAGTGAATTGAAGGGTTCCACTCAATGCATTTTTGTCGTTTATGCCTACAGAGAAATTGAAGTGTTCAACCTATGACTTTCAGGAGAGTCTATTTGTTCTCCGGTTTCCATGCATTACTGCCCTTCTACAACCCTTCTTTAAAAGTGATTCCAAGAAAAACAACTTTGCCGCAATGTATACATGGCAAAACGCCACGGAATTTGGTGAGAGGTATACACAATCAGATAACGGATATCGTGAATATGGAAAGGTCCCTGAATTCGCTTTTTTCAGGTCCAGACGTTCCCGTTCTGAGGTCTTCCGGTTTAAAAAAAAAAGAAAGGTTGACTTAAACCGCTTGCTGCACAAAGTTAACTGAGCGGTAGGTCACACAATACGGGACCACCAGTGAAAAAAAAAATTTAATACGGGGAAACTGGTTCGGACGATTCCGATCGCATGGTTTTCTTGTGCATGGTATGGGTAAAGAAAAGGGATTCATGGCAGCTCACGTCATTGTAAAGCACCATTCATTCAACGTGATAGGAACAGCCAAATCAGTTCTCACGTTAGAACATTTGACAACCACGGCTTCCCAGTTTTCTAAGAACAAGTTGGTGTTGTTTCAAAATGCTCAAAATGGGCGACGCCTAGAACCGCACCGCCTTAATGATGAGCTCATCATTTTTTCTCTCATTTTTGGACGCCAGATCGTCCTGCACACATATTGGCAAGACCCGTTACAAGTCTTATGAAGTATAATAAAAAGACCTATGTATAGTGAGTGCGGTCTTCTCAACTCTGTGATGACGCGCTGTACGGAGAACTTGCCAACGAAGCTGCTCCTTTATTAGATAAAAGGTGTGTGACGGGTAACAGAAGGATTTTAGATTTCGATTTGTCTGACAAACTTCGCATTTCGTTCGCAATCGCTTCGTTACCAATTGAGGAGACATTGTCAGTCCACGGTTAGGTGGGTCGAACCTCGTGAGAATAGATGTGTCGGTTGGCTCCGGACATTATGACGACAGCTCATCTTTGGTACGATCGGCGTACCCATCACTGTTCGGAAACCCGTGAAGCCCTCGCCTCTATTCATCATTAAACTGGATGCTCCATTCATGTTACCACAGTTTTGAGACTGGAGGTAATGAATCAATTTTACAGGATATCCGCGAACTGTTGATTCGGTGTATATGGTATCACAAAAGTATTTCCTAGGCGGGCTAATGGGCAACTCCTCTGTCTTTGGTCCTCACCTGCGGCTCTTAGCATCTGAACCGGTGTGTCGCTACATCCAGACTACCGTCTTATTGGGTTGGTTAATGCTTGTGAGGACGACCAGGGATCTGACGCTCTTTGACCAGTTTATTGAGGCAGGTCCAATAGGTCGACTTTTCAATCTACCCTCCCGTTTTGTTCACCTTCTAGGGTTGTGGTGTTGAGCAAAGTGATGTTCTTGATAATGTCTTCTATGATCTTTCATGGAAGTTAGGGTGAAATGTTTGATGCATTCTGACGTATACACTCAGTTGCATATCAGTTTGTTTTTCACAAGAGACTCAACTAAGTCTCTCGTTTATGATATTCTTCAACTGAATGTGCTGCACAAAAGCCGCCTCATGACTGCATTTGTGGAAATCAGTCTAATTTGGGTTCAAGTAGAACATAAATTTGACGGAAACTCGGGGACTCTGCCTACCTGAAGAGCCCAAGAAGGGCGAAACCGGTCGTGGGCTGTCGAAAAGTTTTCAGCAACCTTGTGAATAGTTTCCTTCCTGGTGCATTCTCTTTTTCTGCAGATGTCCACGTAAAGCGCGGTAAATACTAATGGGTGTAAATCTAATCCGTGCTTCTTTTAGGTCATCACCCGAATGACCAATAAACTTGATTTATTTCGCTCGAACGCGTACACCTCTTAATTACTCCGTGTACAGCATGTGTTCGTGCTTTGCACGATTGGATATGTTAGAATCGTCTGATCTGTTTGACCCTTAAAGTTGTATTAGGATTATACGAAAAATCAGTCTGTTTGTATGTTGGAATTGTTTCATGTAGAACACTAATGTGGTTCTCTTAACTGGCTGACGAGCAATGCAACCTCTGAATCGCTGCTCGTCTTGAAAATTTTTATTTTTGACAAATCGTCACGATTGCATAGAAGACCAACCGAAATTCTGGTTTCTATCGTTTCATTTGCTTCATTCATTCGGTGTGGATCACCTGTGATTTGGGGTTGTTGACACAGGCCAGCTTCATTTAGGCTTCTTTTCCTCTTGGACTACCGTGAAAATTTCACCGATATTTTGCACACATACAAACAATATAACCAGATTATCGATTAATCTTACCTTTCGGTCCATCACGTTTAACAATTCTGTCACACTCTATTCATTGGCTGATTTTCCACGAAGCTCCAAAGTTCAGCTTCAATGATAATCTACTCGACGTGTCGAAGTTCGACGTGTTTTTTATTTTTACTTCCACCCTTTAAGCCTTAAGCTTTTGCAATGGGACAGTACAGCTATTCTACGTGTTCTTGCATGAAATTTGTGAACTTGGGACACTGAAACAGCTCTTATGAGCGTCGAAAGTCTTTGACTATTTTTTCTGCATCTGATGGGTATTCAGCACTGCACAAACACTATCGATCATCTTGTGTAAACCACCGTACCTCGCTTGCGTTGATCAAATTGCTGCGAAGCCACTCAACTAGTTAATTCACTTCGATTGCTGCTCTATCCACATCCATTGGAGGTTTCATTATTGTCTCCTTCAGACGTTTGGTGAATAAATTAAAGTTTCGCTCTAATAGCTTATCCATGCGATGAGAAATCGCTGAATTCTTTTGAATGTTTCTGCGTGCGCGTTCTCGCCCCTACCTTGATGATTTTATTGACTATGTTTCTCTATATGAATAAGTCATCGGTTGAGCTAACCCGCATGCGCTTTTGCTGCATTTTTTTGCGCCACGATCGCCATTGCAGTGACTGCGTATGACTTACTGATTTCTTGTGTTTTAGCAGGTTTGTTGGGTGGTTTTTGAAATGTAGAATATGGTACACAAACAAGACGACGACAGTCAACCGACCTTCATACCCGTGAACCTCAAGCGCTTATCTGCGTGCTTGGATTATTACATGGAACATGCTCTTCTAATGCAATCACTCATAACTTTTGATTTTATCTCTCCTACTGCTGCACAGCACGACTTGAGATTGCCAACTTCGTTGGGTTGCAACTTCGGCCAGTTGCTAATAGGTGGATATCCTTATCCAAAATGAGGAGGACGACTATCTCCTTTGGGTATCAATGCAGCCTGCCTGTACAGCCGCATGAAATCCCCGGGCAGACACTAGCGCCTCCTACATGGATGTTTTAAACTCGCAGATTGAAGTTGAAACTGAGCAAGTGGAGTGAAGGACACAAGCGTCGACAACAATGACACTGTGTAACAATGATGCTTCGTTGACACACAGTCCTTTCATTTTTTAAATATAATAAACTCTGTGACAAAATCAGGAATGGATGGAGGTTGGAAGAAACCTAGTATCTGTGTACCACAAACTAATCAAGAATGGATGGAGGTTTGAAGAAACCTAGTATCTGTGTACCACAAACATTTCACACCTCCAATATTCACCCGAAATACATAGACAGAACAGCTTGCGGTAGTGTAATTGACATTCACTCTCAGGTGAATACAGGACGAGAAAAGTGCTTCTTAAGTTAACCTTTGAAATAAGGTCATAAACCAACGTATCGAATTCACAAATGTCATGGATCATAGCGGCCTGAAAACGATGGTCCCAAACGAGATATGCTCATGTGTAGATCAATATCGGATTCCAATAGCGAACATCACAAATCGACCAAACATCTGAGTGGTCCACGTTTTTTCGGACAGTAGGGATTCATGTTTTCAGCGGACTATCTAGGCGGTGTCACCCCTCAAGGCAGGTTTTCGGTTCTAGTATTCGGTTGGCTACTTCATTTTCTTGGTATCTTAAGACGTGACCAATTCGCTGAAGGCGGTTTTTCTCTGAATGCCGAACCAGCTTGGGTGAATTTCTTCGCTGCACCTTTTCTTTTCTCACATACGTGTGTGGTCGAAGCCGTGACCAGATCCGAAGAACGCGGCGCTTTCGATCCAAGCGAACACTGATGTTTCGGATGAAAACCCTTTTAAATACCTCCATTCTTGTGCTCTTATCATCTTGTACTCGTGCCCGTATCCCCCTTTGTGGTATGCCACACTACACGGGATTGCCTTTGATTGTATACGGGCTGAATTGGGGACACACCGAGTTTCAAATGTGAGTAATTAAAGCCTAAACATGTTGCGTTCCATCCTTATACAGCAACTGTCCAAAGGGAATGACAAATATTATCAGCCATTGCGTATTTCTGCGTACAAGCACCCCTAGTCGTAACGTGATTTTCTACCACCATCTGTGTTGTTTATAGGGCGTGTTTGTGTTTCTTGTTCTGTTGGTGTCCGAACTTTACCAGCTCTTTCTCCAACTGTCTGTAAGGTTGAGCTGATGGTTTAGTTTCTCAGTTTTCCCCACTAGTTATAGCCTTCCGAACAGCTCTCTTCCGCTACAATAGAAAAGCGGCAAACTGAGCACGTTCTTGAGCTCTGGATAATACCTATAGAGAGGTTATCATAGTGGCACTTTTTTCTTGGTCTCAGCAGAATTTTTGTCAGTCATAGGCAAATCAACACCGAGTATTCTTGAATGTGGAATATAGTCGTTTTGCTCCTCCGATATCGTATATGAGATCAATCAGCGGCCCATTTATTCTTGTCTGCTTCTTCAGGACTTTGAGGAATCTTTGGCTTCGCATAAACGGTTTTCGCGGAGGGAAATGTCTCGTGTTCTCTTGGAGCGCAACTACTACAAGGAACAACTTTTAGAGCTTCAAGATACCGTACGCTGGACGGAAATGTTGCGCGTAGAACAACGGAATCGTGCGGAAACCCCGCGATTTCGGAAACGTAGTCGTATATGGAACATGTACGTAACCCGCTTTTGTGTACTAGTTACATGCTGTGCTGTCCATTCGTATAACGTTGACAATCAGGTTAACCCGTTGACTACACAAAGTGACTAGTGTTCAGATTAAGAGTATAGTGCATGGCTCTTTGGTTCTCATTTAAGAAATTATTGGGTGCTGTCCTACCTGGAGAAGTCGCGTTGATAGAAGATTGGGACGAAGGAAAACAGGAATTCTTTGTAAATTATACAGCCTGTTATTTGAAATCCAAAAAAGTAGTCTAACTTTACTCAGCCCCATCTACTTCTGTTTCTCTGAAAGGTGGTTCCACTAGTAACATCGAATGGCAGTTTGGTTCTCCTTCGGTATCTTGGTTACTGCCTCAGCTCTTGACTCAGCACGAACTGCTATGTTGTGCGTTTCACAATGAAACCCAAAGCTCCCTTGTCGTGAGCTTAGACTGTCCTCAACTAGAGTACAATCGGTTCTTTGAATTGCGGCTAGACGAACTTCTTGATGTTAAAATTGGTGACGTTCGTGGGATCAAACGAGCAGGATGTTCGCTTGTAGAGCGAACGATCTTTGGATGTTCGTGTCGGCATGCGTAGTTAAAAAAGCATCCCCGTTGATACTCTCTTTTGAGACCGGAATTTCAAGGTGTACTATCGTTTTCCCTCAGACCGCTTTGTTAATGATTTCATACCAAGTAGTTGAGTAACTGTCTGAAAGCTGATTTTAACATGAATGACTCATGAATGACATTTAGTTTCATCTTTCCTTCACTGTACTCGTCTTCCCATCCATCAGATGTCACTAGTGAGTTATCTCAGTCGGGTAGATTTACACAATGGTCCTAACTGGGCCACTGTGAGTCAAACCACGGTTTTCAGTCATTGAGGTCCCCAAGCTATTGGCTTAGTCTTTCAGAAACACCAGATCAACAGTGCTCAATTACTTCGGATAACAGGCATGCTCCTCACGGGCCCCGTTGCTTGGGTCACACATGTCACATGACTGAGGACTCTTGAGCTTTTTGGGCCATTTTCATTCAGTCAGGTGCCTGGAGGGAGCATTTGAATTGTTCAAACAATAGCTTGACTACGACCCAGGAAAACCTTGAACAGCAAAATTAGTGACGTTGTCAACTACCGCTGCTCCTCATGGGGGCCGCGCATTAGACGACGCTGTTCGGGACAATGACACACGTAGGAATTGACCTCTAACCTCCGTGTTTCAACAAGTCGTTAACTGGAATGGCACAAGCTCTCATTTGCTGCATCGTTGAATGGATACGACGACTAGAAACCATCGTAATAAGTTCTTGGCCCATGGCCGATGCATTGCACCGTGCTGCACATACAAATGTGAAAGTCCGAAAAAAAATACCGATGGTCGTAACATGGGAGATCGGGGGTGTTATCCGATAGGTATTTTGAAATTCTTGCATTGTGACTTCTGTTTTACCAAAGTATCCGAAGAGACTTCGTCATTTGCGTCCGCTACACATTTCGTTTGATCTCAAGGTTGCATCCACAACCTACGATCGTGATGGAACTGAGATGGACTGTGAATCTTCAGAGTTAGCTGTTTCCACTGGTCTTAGGCTTGCACTCCCAAGCTAGCACTTTCATATGAACGCCGTTAACTTCTACCGAATTGCACGAAAGGCTTCATTCTTTGGAACTTCAGATTCGCCAAGTTATTCACTCCTTCCAAGCGTCGTGATAGTGACGGCCCTTTGACAGCTGAGAATATGGCGCCGTCTGCATTCCCAGCGGAACCGGCCACTGCTGTCGGACAGGCCTCTGCCTACAGATCCACTCACAGCTGCACGACCGGTCCGAGACGCGTTATACCACTGACGTTTTCTGACACCAGGACAACGTGAGTGTGCTATTCCGACTTTCCTCAGAAACTATCCCTATCCACCTGAGTATTCCAGATTCCCAATGTCACATCGCGCTCTACCAAACTACTCTTTGTGTTTCTTAGACCAACAATTCAGAAGCGTTTCTCTCTGGATCTGGATTCAACACACGAACGTTCCATCCATTCAACTGATTGGATTAGTGTTCGACAACCCGGTATCGCCGAATATTTGGAGTATCACGGTTCGCGGGCACATCAACCTTCTGTCTGTTGCATTCGTCCTGTCTGTGAGAATATTGCTGGCTTCAAGGTGTTCCATTTCGTTATAATACTACTCATTGTTCTTGTACTGTAGCTGTAGCTGCATTTTTTGACAAATTATATGAACAGCTTAAAGTTGGATTCAGGCTTAGCGTTAAGCATACACTTTTGTCTCTCACGTATTGGCTTGCATCACATCGCCCATCTTCTGTGGATATCGATTCGAACTACCATCCAGTAGAACGGTGGTTGCTTCCCGTTGATCATACTACCAGCTTGCTTTATGAGATCTACTGGAGCCTACTTTGGCCCGTCTCTGCCTTGCCTATCTCATGTACTACTCGTTCTGTGATCTTTTAGTTTACCTACCATTTGAGTTTACGCGGATTCACCTAAACCTATTTGTGATATGTCTCAGCGACTAGTTTTGCAGCCAGACGCCGCCGGAACAATAGGCGGTCAGGAGTTTGTATTCGGCTCAAAGAAATAAGAGTCCGTTCGTGGTGCTACGGTATTATTTTGAATTGCGTGTTATAGCAGTGTGGGCTCGCAATGGTGTCCGCATGCAAGCGAGATCGAGTGCCCCTTGACACGAATCCATTCACCTCTCATATCCCACTGGAGAACTTTAGAGACTTGCTAACCATTGTTGGAGATCCGGTTCACTGCCTTCTTCACCACCACCAGCAGCAACAGGTTTAAAAAAAACCACGTCCTTTCCGTACAGTGGCTATAACTACCATAGTTTCGTTCGTCAATGATTTCGGAGATGGGGTGGATAGCTATGCATTGCAGGGCGGTAGCTGATATAATTGATACGTAAATACAGGGTTGTAAATGGACTTTTCATTGGGGAGATTGGGGGGAGGGAGCTATGTAGTGAAGGCACTAGCTTGGATGCACGAATGCCATTGAGGGCGCGACTGGACCATGTCCAATAATGCCCCTAACCACTCATGTGTCCTGTCTCGGAGTCCCCATCCATGGAGACGGCAATAACCAGCGCAAATGAGTTAGCTCTTAATGGCTGTCAATTGATTGTTTGACCTCTGACTCGTTTTCACCTTTCATTCGGTTGTGCGAAAAGGGCTGTTTGAGTAATTCGGTCATCTGACATACAGAGCACGTGACCAAGCCCGCGCAAACTGAAGTGTGATTAGTTCATCTATTGTGGGTGAATTATTTCTTCCGAAAACCCTTCGACGATGTTCTCACCAGACTCGTGTAATAATATGGGGCCCACCGCAGCACTGTAAACGCGACCCTTGACGGATAAGCCGACGTGGCGCCTACGCAGCAGGTTGCGCACGTTCACAAAAGCTACTCTGGCCATCCCAATCTGGATGAAAATATCATCTTTCGCGAGATCACCAGGACTGATACAGCTGCCCAGGTAGACAAATTTGTCTACTACCTCAATCGGCTCATCCGCAAGCATGAGGTTAGGGTTCGGGCCCATTTTACACTTTGCAGATGTGAAGCGCATGCCAAACCGCGAGGCAGAATTATTTATACTATTGCATGTTGTCTGCTTTACGAGATCGTCGGATCCAAGAGAAGCATGTTGTCTGTGTACTCCATGAGTGAATACCCTGGGAGCACTTCGACCCCACAGGCATTAGAAGCTGGTAGTGATTGTTCCGTAATCTTATCAATGGCAAATTTGAAGAGGAAACGTGAAATTGGACAGCTCTGTTTGACACCGCCTGATGCAGTGAACCCAGGCCTTTTCCATCTTCTGAGCTTTCGATATCCACATAACGGAGCTCGTTGCATTTTGTCTGACCGTGTTGGCCTTCTTGGTAAGGTTAAACCTGAAGGGACCTAGATTACAGTATCTATATCCTACATGGTTATCGTGGCACACAACCCTGACTATCGCAACAATCTACCAACATGATGTGTTTGTGTGCATATATATATATATATATATAACAGGTTACTGGTCATTTGCACGTATTTGAACCCGACTCACTATCACATGAAGCACTAGCTTTTGCATTTTATAGGTATTTGCTGACCAGCACTCATCTCATCCTTGTTGTTAGACGGTCATATTTACTCCATTTTCAGCACTCAACACTCATTTTATCCCATCTTTCTAGGTATTTTGTGCGACTGGTGTCTTCCTAGACAGTACCCGGAGTTCTACAGATGGATCAGTGCCCATCAACTATCTCTTCAATCGACCTAAGTTGGTGAAAACGAATACTGAGCAAACCCCGTGCGATGGTGCTGTGGTGGCTAATACTTGCCAGATCACTTCAGCTGGTACTGTACCCGCGCATCCGATGGACCTAAAGCCGCGGTTAATCGATGCAGCATCACATGTGGTGAGGTTACTTCTCGATCAACACTTTGAAAATCCGGGCCAATGAGTCATGCGCGCCCATTTTTCATGCACTTCACTCTGTGCGATTTAAAATGTTGCTTTTGTGTTTCAATGGGTTATTGTAGTCGACAATCTTACGAAGTCCCCGGATTACATATTGTGCTTGACATTGTCTTGAGGACGACGCATATGTTCAGCTGCCATGAACCTCATGGTGGAAATGTTCTATAAACTAGCAAAACTGACGTCACAACGAGGGGTAAAGCGGTCCCAACCATTTGACCATGGTTATCCCCACGAGTATCGCCTTATTGCGTGTGTTACTTTCCACTTGACGCGCTATGCACTATGTTAACCTGATCATTGTGGCTCGTGTTAGTTTAGTAGGATGCATACTCAGTTCCCGGTATAACTAATTGGTCTTTGTACAGGATGGAGTCGGATCCCGAGGTGCCAAGTCACACTGGGGATTTCTTGTTTATCACGTAATGGCCAGAGGTTTGTCATTTCAGACTGTTCCCGGCAGGACACCGTATCCGCCGATCGGTTTGCGCAGCTAAGTAATTGTAATCTCATATGAGGTTTTAATCAGCTGTTGACTTTCCGGCAGTCATCTGCATACCGATCAACAGTCAGAATGTTCGTTCTGAGGACTCATCCACGCTCACCTGGTGAGTCGCAATAGGAACGAAGGTGCTTCTGTAGCTGAGATCCGGTCATGTCTTCATCATAAAAATTCGGCAAAAATTCAAAGCCCATGACTCGGTTACTATCAGACCCTCGGCGACGGCCGGTGACTACTAGTCAGTAGGCAGTTGATCATCTGGATATACGAACAGCTGGTTAAAAGCAAATTTTCTTAACTAACAATCTCCTTCAACTTGACCTGTATGGTTTTGAAGCGCTTCTCAACTTATTTTGATCAGAGCGTCTGGTGCTGACTCATATTGTGTTGTTGATGAGATAGTCAATATAGACACAATAGGGACTGATCGAGCGGCCTTCCGGAAGCACCATTTATGGAAAGCTACTCAGGATATGCCATTTCTAGACCGACCATAGCTGGACATTTTGCTATACCCTACTGCATATCAAGTATGACGGTGCGAAAACCGGAATGTACACATGATCTTGGGTAGCAACTCGATGTTTGCCACCATGCATGGTAAATACAATGTTGTTTCTAGTAGCTGTCTACCATCTTTTGCTTGCGTTCTTGAACGTGGTACAGTCTCACAATGGTCTGTTAGCCGCTTCGGAGATTGGGTGTTCCATTGTCTCGGTAGTTCAGAAGAGTGTCATTTAAACGTGAGCTCATCGCCCCCTGTTGCTCTTCACGAGTTACCTGTTGAAATCTTATACCTTGTAATGTCTACACCTAGTGGTCATCTACATCTGTCCATTCTCTAGGAGTTATCACTCTTGTTTACCATCCAGTATAGCTCGGTGCTCATCGACATTCCGTAAATCACACCTACTGTTTTACTGAACAGCAACACAAAGACGTTCGATTTTTTAAACTAGATTTCGTTTTGTAAGCGAAGTCAACCTTAGCCGAACAGCCGAAAAGAACTGTACAGCCGTTTCACCTTTATTGGGAATCAGCAACGGCTTGCATCTAAAAAAGTTTCAGAGTTGTTCGAACCCGTAAGCTCGCGGCTAGTTGCTCAAACTAAACGTTCAGCTTTGAACGAAGAATTATCCACACGACTTGCGAACCTTCTACCTGAAAAGTCGTCACTAAAGTAGCCAGTCAGCACGTGACTACGTGGTGTAAATGTCTATGCTTGAGAGATGATTTGCGTTTATCCTGTCTACTTGCGACTTGATCCAATGAGGCCGAACCGTTTATTCTTCAACTACACTAGCCGGGAGGTTGTGAGTTCGAATCTCCCTGGATATTTGTGAATTATGCACCAGTTATCACTCTCAGTAAAGATGAAACAGCTGTAAAGTATTTCTCGGCTTCTCCGCACAGATTGACTTCACTTACAGGACAAAGACTTTTCAATTCCTCATGCTACCGACGAAACGTTCAATGCCGACGACAGCTGTTCTGTTGGTTGTTTTGTTCTAACAGACGCTTTGTTTTTTCTTTTTTATCACCGTTCAAGAGTTCAATGTCAAACCTGATCTGGGTTTGTTCAGTGCCCGTTGGAGCCCCACATTCTGGGCCATCTGGTAACTCAGAAAGCGGGCCCAATTCAAATATCCATAGCCTAATTACTATCGTGGACGTTAATAATCCCAAGCAAAATGTGGACTCGTTTGCGATCACAGTTTCAACGGTTCTCTGTATGACGGCCATTCCAAGTAAATTGCTTCAGTTTTACTCAGCCCGTTGTAATATGCACCTCTGTTAATCCGCTGGCTGGTTATTGACTACCGTTCATATACTTTTAGGCTCTGATCCTGAAACTCAGATGCACTTACAAGATATAACTCAACACTGGCTTGCTGTTCCCTTGGATCTATCGGAGGAGTTGCTGTCAATGGGGCGGCGAATGACTGCAGTGCACCATTCACACGAAAGTCAGGTGCACTCAACCGTACCTACCTATCCTGCGTTATCTCAAAGTGTTTGTTGGTCCACATCTTCCTATTCCATCTCCACGTCACATAGGTATTCAAGTATAATCGAAACCAGTGGATCCGAACGGAATGTTACCTCGTCTTCATCGAATTCACATGCAGGTGACTCACAACAGGTTGAACCTATTTTGTCCTATTCCGTGGAACGGAGACGCTTTGCGGTACGAACCATACAAAGTGATTGCTGTGAATCCGGAACAATGAGACCGTTGTATTCGTCTGCGGGCCAAGGCAGTGAGTGGATTAATTTGTGTTTCTTTAGGTCAGCCAACTGAACATGACATTGTTTGATATAACCAAAAATTGCAATATGCCAAAGTGAAAATGCCTGACAGGCAGATTTTGAAGCTGTTGGGTTGTTCATAAGGTCGTACAGCTTCGTCGCGAACGCTTTGTTATCACAACGCACTGAGACTATCGTCTTGCCTAGTGGCGGAGCTTTTTATGAATAAAGTTTTCAGTTCACTAAATAAACCAAACGGCCATCGATAGTACTTGAGGTACCAACATTCTCGACGCAATAATAGTCAGCGCAATAGTCAGATGTGCAGGAATACGAGGTGAGGGTATTCTAGTCATAAGCTGACAGTGTTATTCGGCTCGGCCTGTCACATGGGTTTCATGCCTTTTCTGTCAAGGTTGTATGTCTATAAGGACGAAGAGCCTGGCGAACGAGAACTAGTCTGTATGATTGTCACCAAACTGAGTATGTGAATATTGTATGCATACAATATAAAAGTGACTACAGTCAAGTGTTTCTTAATTTAAGTACGAGCCTTTGCGGTTGAAGAAGGGTAATTGAAGTCTCGAGGTCACTCAGTAGAGCTAAACTGGTTGTAGACCAACACAGATTCAGACATCGTATCAGCCTTTTCCGGTTACGTAACCGCCGAACCCGAACAACCGCAGCTATCGATAACATGTGGAAGCTCACAACACGTCTATTTGTAGGTTCTCAGTAGAATTACACGAAAGGCATTTTCTATTTCCATGGGGTGGTCAGTTTCGACCGCGTGTGCTGCGATAGTTCTAGAGCTGGGATTTCCTGTTGCACGACCCTGTGGGATGCGGTTGACACACGTCTCGTCGTACGACCAACGTATAGTGCTCGACACAAGCGTTTGGATAAATACACTCGGTAGCTGGTCATGGATTTAAGTAGTTTTTCTTTCTCCTGGATGACAGGATTGGGATTCAAACGCAGTGTTCTATTAGGAAGGTAACGTATGATTGAATTACTCTTTAGAATTCCCATGCACAAGGATACGTTTAAATCCTGTTTGACTGGAACTTTGACTTTATGCTCTGGGGAGGTCATTTTTACTCTTAGTTACACAGATTGCGTAGTTATACTTATGAAACGTTGCGGATAACCATTCATGATAAACACTTATTACGCAAATTTTAGTTCGTCTGGCGAATATTCATCTGAACATATACTCATTTCTCTCTCAGTCGTACGTTTGTTTGGATGGGACAAAATTGTCCAGGCTAACGTATTGCCTTGTTCAAGTCTGCATGCTGTGTACCTTATGCGGAGTAGTGCTATCCTCTTACGAATCTTGACAGCAAAGAAGTATAGTTAGTTCTCTTGTCCAGATTCCAGGGTAATTGTGATATTAGGATGAACCGTGTTGAAGCATTGAAAGACAGTTGCCCTACCACAGAAATGTCCTCTATGTAGTGTAAGTAGAGCATGAACTGTTCAATTTGCGGGCTTTATTGCCGGTTCTCGAATCTACTCATGCAGAAATTGCAGCCGGAGATCTCATGCTTCTTTCAGTAAGTTTATTTTTGCTAAAGCCGCTTTGGTCTTTGTAAATGCAAAGCAGTGCCAATTGTTGTTTTTGGTGACAAATGGATGCTGACACCGCATTCAGTCGAAACACAAGCGTGGTTGTCCGTGCCCTTAAGTTAAAAATTTTAGCACCTTTGTGACTCATCTAGCCCATCTATACTTGAAGATCTGCGCGTGTTTTTTGAAGAACTTAGAATGGATGACATTTCTGGAGGTTGGTCTTTGACGTCCAGTTTTGCCAGCTGGGAAACCAAACCAACGTAGATGCAACATGAACTACACATACTCGTTTGACGGAGCACTGCTCATAAGGTTGTTGAAAACACTTGGACAACCCACGACCGATTTCGCCCCTTTTGGTGCTCATCAGGTGGGCGCTTTTTCCGAGCTTCCGTCAACCGAAATTGGACTCAATTCGCGAAGTACACTCATTCACACACTAATTCTCCTTATTGGCATTGCACTTCCTGATGTTTTGTTATTTCCTGCTGAGCCAATGTAACTTAGGTGCATCTAGCAGTTTGTTTGTTTATTTTATTCAAATTACTACAAAGTATGATTGTCTTGAGTGAATACCTTTGGTTATCTCTTTACTTTGTACCTAAGGGAGCAGTTCTCACATGTAGAGAACCGCGTGAATGACGCTATATACAATTAAAAGTCACTGAAGCAATAAATCGGACCATCTTCGATCCCGCTGTGCTGATGCTATGAGGCATTCTATCCTTACAAGTCGACTAAACTTACCTGCATTGCACGGAGGCTTGAATGCATCTATCTTTTCTTTCCACTGCTTTCACAGCCACATCATCACATCCTGACGCCTCTGTGGTCACTTGTGAGCTTCCCTCGTCCACGGTCACATCTGCCTCGGATCCATCTCCGAATTGCTCAAACATGCCTACTAGTGCGCAACCCACAGTTTGGATTGGATGCTATAATGGGGACGTGTTTGTTCATTCAGCCGTAACACACTGGCGGCGTTCTATGCATGCCGTTCATCTTCCGGATGCTGTCATTCAGATTTGGTAAGTACTGGTATGTCAGAACGATGGCGGTTGCATACGCTCGGGCATTGTGCAGAAGGAAGATCGCTTTTGACCCTTTACTCTGGTCGCTTGCAATTTGTGTGCATCTTCAGAGGGTCTCTTTCGTGGGATCATTAGGACCGTGAATAGCTCCGATACTTGTCGCTTAATCGTGTATCTTAGAGGAAGCAAATACTACGAGGTTTTCCTATCCTGATAATGTGCTTCTCCCCAGCTTCTTCTTTGAACTTCCTCAGTCTTTTCGTACTTACTCCGTTCACGTGTGAAAGCACAAATTCCCCCGTGGGTCAGCTACTTTTCAGAGCAATATGCAGTTTATACGTAACAAACATGCCTTTTGGTCGTCCAGCTAGCTTGCATTATTTTTGATACAGATAGTGAATCCAGTATGGAACACATCAGTATTGACGGTTATGTTGAGAGTTATGCATCCCGCTGTTTGCGTTCAGTGTATCCCTCCGGACTAATACCAGCTCTCTGACACGGTCGTCTGCTTGTTTTCCCGGAGCCGTTTACCGCACCCGTTTGCCCACAGATCCATTAGTTTTCAGATCAAATGAGTATGGAGTGGCACCCAAGAACTGCTTCTTACCAGTAGCTTGTTTGGCAATGAGCACTGTGCGTTGAAGATTAGGGAGTTTCTCGCGTTAAGCAATACACGATAACGTTTGAACTGAGAACACCCAACACGGAAAAACGCAGAATTTGTCGAATTTCAGCACGAAGCATTAAATGTTGTGCGGGAAACGCAGTTTCCTGATGATGACTAGACCCCATTAAACAATTATTATGTTACGCAGCTCGGTGGTGAGAGTTCGAGCTATTGACCGATAACTACGGAGTTCGAGTCCACCGCCTTCTCCTCTCTGAGCTTAAGAACCCCAGCAGTATTCCATTCATCCTACATCCTTCAGGTTGCATTATAGGCGCCAAAGGTGTATCTTAGCCGGAATATTTATTCCCGTTTTTTAGTGATTTGTACAGTAGAATTAATTTTGTGACCAACGGACACTATCGTCACGTAACATCGCATCCGGATCCCTTGTGCATTCCATTCGATATTTTTTCATTCCTTCATCGTAGTCACTTCAAAGGGTACGCGTTCATCAGCTTAGCTAACGGACAGATTGTGGTATTTCGCCGTCGTCTCCGTTCTCCTCATCCTTCACTAATTTCCTCCGTACAATCTGTTCGAGCTTTGGTCTCATCATCCAACCTACCGGACGAAGGTCCACCACCTTCCATGGGTTCACCAACAACCTCAACCAGTCGGTTACAGATGTCGAATTCTACCTGTTCTGCAAATGCGTTCGATTGGTTTACCGGCACGTGGGACTTCACTGAGGCCTGTGTCATTACGTGTGGTCATGTTCGTTCTACCGGTCGACGTATGGTTTTAGTGTCATGTGGTGCTGCCTCCGTTTGGGTTGCCTCTCGCAGCCGAATCACGGTTATCAATGCAACCACTCTACAGGCTATGAATAGGTATGTTGTTGCACGTTCCGCTTCTGTTTTCTATCGTTTCGGTCACGTTTGCAGTGTGTCAGCTGTGATAATCCAAATGGCTAGTTCGTGGTTCGAATCGGAACTCGGACCTGAAAACTTGGGTTGTGGCATCGCTTTAGCGATAATCATGTGACCTTGTCTCCATCAAATTACATTCAGCGATGGATGACCCCGATGCGAGTGTTTGGCATGTGTTTCGAGTTTCTCAGTCTGCTCGACAAAATCGTTCGCGATTGGAAGGATGCAGTAGCAGGTTGCTAATGGGGAGATTGAATGAGTGGTTGTTGTTGTGTCTTCTGAGCTGAACAGTTCGGTTACAAATGTGACGTCATCAACCCAGGTCAGTGATCAGTCCAACGGTTATGTCGAGCTTGATGAGTGCTCTATTTGCAGAACATGGCACTATGAATGACTGGTTGCTGTTGTGTCTTCTAAACTGAACAGTTCGGTTACAAATGTGACTTCATCAACCCAGGTCAGTGAACAGTCCAACGGTTATGCCGAGCTTTATGAGTGCTCTATTTGCAGAACATGGCACTTGTGCACATCAAACCTCAGTAAACTCACCCGAGTTCCCAGTATTTAGGTACTTTGTTACTAACTGTAAACCTGTCGCGGCAGTTTTTTCCACGTCGCCATAACCGTTTACCAAGCGGTGTCTAACACACTGTGATGGTCCTGGATTGTTCTAGTCTCTTATTGTTACTGATGCTAGTGGCACCATGTAGTTGGTTAACTTGATTTGGTGGTCTATCAATCTTCTTCCCTAATTTCCACCGGTATGATGTTCTTTAGGATTGAAAAGATGCTTCGGGCTAAATAGACGCATTTCGAACCAATTTGGATTTAACGGAAGACTGAACGGAATTCCAGCTGAATCTCTCTTTTACACTATTCTTCAACTGACTGTCGCACAACGGTCGCCTCATTTTCCAATTGATACGATATTCGAGAAATATCACAGTATTTTTTCTTGTTGGAACACAATACTCATAAGATGGGCGAAATCTCTTCTATAGCCAATAGGGGATTTCGCTGGGATTTAGTGGAGTCTCTCGTCGACACCGAATTAGTTTACAAACGACTGTAATTCGCCAATTAGCGTGCAATTTGGTATTCAACTGAAACATAGGGTTTGTCCCAAGCGCGCCTCCCTCCCGGTTCTCGGAAAACACTTGATCCATTGATGAATTCCACATATGAGTTGGCAGTTTTCCGCCTCATGTTGCTCCCCTTGAATAATCAAATACTTTTCATTCCACAGTTTCGAGCTTCCATCCCCTCGGGCTGCCCAGGTTCACCTCATGGATTCAGGTGGTGGTGCTGTGTGGATCGGCATGCGCCCTGACGCCGTCCTCTATTCCTATGATGCCGTGACACAGCAGCTTTTACAAACTATGGATTTTGGAACAATACTCCTAAAGCAGTTTCGTGAGTTCACTTCCTTGTTTTCACCTCTTCTTTCTATACTCTAAATTTATAGTAATCTTCACGTATTGTTGAATAAACTTAGCTTCTAGTTCACCCCTTAGACTACTGAGTGATATTCTATTTTCGATGGCCTGTTTTTGTACAGTATGTCCAAATTTAGAGTCCCAATACAAAAGGCTCTGATTTATACTTTTTTATGAACTGTGAAAAGAGAATTGTTTTCAGTGTATCATCTCACTTGCATTCACTCACTCTGTGACGGTATTACTGATCCCGGCTACTGAGGCTTTGTTCTGTCGTCACGGCTGTTTGATGTGTTGACGTTGCTGTTACGATATTTTCCGTTCGTCCTGGTTTCGTGTGCGTTTTATTTTCTGTTTGCATGTGACATCGCCATGGTGGTGTCCCTGAACGTTGATATTACACAATGACGCTGTTGTTCCAAACTTGTTTACTACCAAATATGGTAACCTGAATTAGACCCCTTATAGTGCATGACGGAGGAAACCGTGACTGTCTAGGTTGAGAGTTGGTTCATACTACACTGGCGCTGCGAGTGTATACCATACAAGCAACGTCTTGAGTGCCACTCGAACTTTTGACTTCCGCGCAACCGAGCACACTCTGCAAAGTAACAGAAAAAATCATTGAGAAAGATAGGTCAGGACTGTCATGATGTCATCTTAGTCCCGAGAGAGTTCGCGTTCGTTCCCTCCACCTAAACTCGTTCATATTTTCACTGTTGCTTTAGACTTAGGGTTCAGCCTACTCTTTTAGACGTACAAAACTGGACAACTACATAGGTTATAACACCTGGCGCTCGCTTTGGCCCTCTCACTTTAGTAGGAATCAGTGAATAGGGCTTTCTCCTACATGGTGACAGATCTGTTAGGAGTATATCGTTCGATGCAAAGGACAGCTTCACTCGTTTCCCTAAACAATCGTGCTGACTACAGTGCAGCGTTTGGAGCGAACCAGTCCAACTATTTTATTAGTCTCCTGCTCTCGAGCTATCTAGTATGGGAGAAAACAAGCATAGGCTAGACTCTCTTGGATAGATGTAAGGTTGCTGAAACACTGTGGTTTTGCCACTCCTGACTATTTATTGTGCATTCAGGCATCCAGAAAGCAAATCCAAGGGTGAAGTCAAAGGTGTTTTCGCACCAGGATTAGTTCATGAGGTTTTGTGTGCATTGAAGCACCACCAGCCAGTCTTATGGTTAGCGATCCGCGTATTACACAAAACGCAGTTGAGTTGAATCACCTGACAGTATCCACGTGAATCGACGTGAGTCATGTGGCAATGGAGTTATTTAGGTTGTAGGTAAACACTGTTTAGAGAGAGAAAATTTCGAACGTAAAATGCGAGATATGATATCTTTAGGTAATATAACCCGCCGAAACCTTAATTCAGCTCTTAACATCCTTGTCTGTCTATTTGTTGCATCATATGTACGTGAACTTTTCAACTGAAAATCTAAGATCCTGTTTATTCACCACGTCCTTGCTATTTATTTAACTGTTCAACTTCTGATTCTGGGTTGATTTTCATTTATAACATTGCTTCTTAACCTATCGAGGTCATTTTCGAATAGATAGTTCTTGAATGTTGGCGTTCAGTTCGTTGCGGCCTGCTTATATCTTGCGTAAACTTGTCTTCGTGGGTCATGATGACTGCCTTCAGCAGAAAGGTGGACTGTGAGCATGGAACCTCTTTTTGGTTTCAAAACTGTCCGAGTGTATATCTCTACTCAAGTGTTATCGTGATCCTGGTGCCTACTATCTTCTACCCGCTCTGTTCAAGGATGGTGGTGGATTCCTCAGACAGTGCGTGTCTAGCCTGTTTGCATCTATCTCAGAGACAGACCGTCCCAGCCAAGTGGGGAGAGTCGATAATAGTGCCCATTTTCAGAAGGCTACTCGCAGTGGATATGATAAACACAAAGATGTCAGCTTGACTCCGGTTGTAACAAAGCTTCTGGCGTCACAGATCCTCCGTCGTGTTACGATGGTATGCAAATCCTTGACCCGCGAGCATCAAGCGGGATTTCGACCGGGTAGAGGCTGCGTTGACCACATCTTCACACTCTGTCAGCTGTTAGAACAACACCACATGTACAAACGAATCACAATCTTGATGTTTCCTGAATTCAAGGGTGTGTTCGATTCTGATGATCGTTCAGCGCCGTTTATCACACTTGCTCAACAGGATATGCCTCAGAAGTTTGTGGACATAATCCGGCCCCTATGATCACATACTCCTGGGACTGTGAGAGCGTGTAGTGAGCTCTATGAAAGCCTCTCCACAGGTGTCCGACAAGGATGTCCATTCTCTCCAGTTTTGTTCACCTTCCTCATTGATGGACTAATGAGGCGAACTCTGGAAGGTGTTCAAAACCCCTGTGTTGCTGGTAAGAACCTTGTCGATCTGAAATGCGCAGACGACAGTTGTATTAGCTCTGACGGGAGTGTGTCTCATGAAGTCAGTGCACAAACCTCAAAGCCCGAATCGCGTTTGTTAATTTGCGCCACTTGTGGCGTCCTAGCGGCATATCACTGGGTCTCCAGAATCGTATGTAACAGGCTACAGTAAGAGCTGTATTGTTGTGTAGTTGCGAACCATGACCCCAGAGGACAGATGATGTGAAACCTCTTCAGTTTTTCCACTACGGATGCCTCAGAAGAGTTGCCGGTGTCGGGTGTCGCCGAGAAATTTGTAAGAAACTAGTTAGAAAGCCTTTTAGATCAAGTAGCGTATTTATCGGCTGCAGAAGATATTCAACACCATCATCCGCGACCGCTCGGTCATGTGTTGTGGACGGCGACTCGTGGTTTACCGGGGCGAGTATTTTTCTCTGTGTCTCCTTCGGAATAATGCAAACTTCCAGGTGGGCAACGTGTGGTTTGGCAGAAGAGTGTGGTTACAAGGAGTTTGGGTGTTGGTGTGGTCCACCTTCCATGATGCGGTCACCATGACCCTCTCTGTGTTTGGCTGGAGACGTTGTTGGAGATGATATATAACCGATGTCAGTGGTTTTCTCGCTTTCATTTTCTTTGCAGATTGTACCACTGAACGTTTAGATATGTAGGCTATCACCGGGTCTCTTTTTTACCCAGTTTCTTCTTTGTTTCACTTTGTTGTACCAAATAGGGGAGAATGAATCTTCTGCTTGCACAGCAGTGGAGCATCAGTATTAACATCAGTGCTTTTATTGTGGTGATGATAGTGTACTACCAAACTGCGACACACTGCTAATTCACCGTACACTGATAACAGCACATTGACTGGTGACAAAGGGTTTTCAACCCAAGTGCCAATATAGAGGAACACAACAACCAATATTTGCATCGTGGTGCTTGGCACCTTATCTTTCCAAGGTTGTTTTCGATTCTATATTCTACCTGAGTAATTAGCGTGGAAGGATCATGCCTTAGCTTTTCTTCAACCCTACTGAACTTCCAGAAGTTTCTTACGGAGTGTTGGATTTTGCGTTCTATGCTTATTGTTTCCCCTTAGTTAATCATTTTTCATTTGTCAAATTTATTGGTATTTCTTTTTAGTTCTGCTTTTACTTCTTCCGGCCTTTGTATAAAGCTACCAATCTCCGAAATGGTGAGGCCAATTTTTTGCAAATCGTATAGCGTCGAGTTTTCTCGATCGACGGTGGTGCTAGCATTGCGGCTGATATGCGAGTTCTTGCTCAGATAAGTGTAAGCTCAACTTTTAAACAGCGATTCTTATAAAAATAATGTTGTTAGCGTAAAAGAGCTGCTACTTAGATTTGTGTTTGTTCTCACTTACCCCGAGATGGTTCGAAAGTGTACTACATACACCATACTGTGTGTTACTACCTCATAGGATTGGATTCCCCCTAGTAGCCGTTTGATGTGTTTCCGCACTCCAATCTGGCCAAATGATTTCCCAGTCGGTCAGCTTCTGCTTAGCTTTCGAACGGAACATGATCATTTGCTGAGGTGCAACCGTACGTGTCATAGAATTTGAACGATGGTACCCTTCCAGATCCTTCAAGCATACTTGAGAGGATCAGACTACAACTCAATGAAAATTCAAATCGGACCAATCAAATCAATGAAGGAGGAATATGATAAATAGAAACCAGCGTGGGAACCAGTCAAATGAAGAAAGGCAAATCATGGCGTAACAGAACTCGGAAATCGATCAATCACTCCAGGGACACGAGATTTTAGGACGAAAACTAATCGATTCCCCAAGTGAATTCAAGGAGTGTGGACCACAACGCAACACATTTCGGAACAGACCATTGTTCCCGTCAGCCAATCACTGAAGTAGATATCATCTAGCCTTTCGCAACAATTTACGCTTAGGCGCATAAGCAAGAATATCACACACACTGATGATGTCACCTCGGTTGGTGATGAGACGTCTGCAAGCCAATGGCCAAGCTCGGCGAACAGATCAACCGACAACACCTAGTGACTTTGTTCGCTTCACGTTCAACTGTCTTGTGTTTTTTCCGTGTCCACCCCTCAAGTGCATTTAATGTCCGACAAATATTGGTCTTGGTTGAACTGAACTGGTCTTGAACTATCTCCCTGTGTAGACCCGAGGAATTGCGTGTCATTTGGAAACTACCGTAATTTAATCCTCAGTAAGCTGTTCGATCAGCTTTAAGCTGATTGAACGCTTCACGGTCCTCATGATAAGCCGGCCATCTCAGCAAGTCCTGTCAAGTATTTTTTGTGTGTTTTTGCACAACGGCTTGGTGCGTAGTTTATTGTCCTCATCAATCCAAACCGTAACATTTTGATTCACGGAAGTCTCTGCAAGATACCTATTCACTCTCGACCACACACACGAGCTTTGGATTTTTATTGTTTGATTCATCTGTTCGCCTCCGTCTCCACCGTAGTCGTACAATGTGATGTCGACTACTACAATGTCGACGTAGTCATTTTGCTACGAAACTTGTATCCTTTCGAGCACCTATAGACATGAGTTGTTTCTTCTACATACTGCAGCCGATCTCAAACGCCACGGATGTTCAGGCTGTCGTAAGGGAAAATGCTCCCACCTTTCCGTCACAGCTATGATGACTTCAGACGCGGGTCTATGGGTGGGAACCAGTAACGGAATTGTGGTCAACGCTCCCTGGGACAGGCAGAAACACGATGGTTCGAGCAACCAGTCAAGTACAACAGGTAAAACTTCCAACAGTTTCCCTGATCTGAACGACAGTTATCCCGTTGTGTGACCGTGAATGAAGTAGCCATGTTCACTTTTTACTTGTGTATCTACGCACACAAACCCGTTTCGGCTTAAGGACGCCAGTGCCTCGAGATCTGGTTAGTGAACTGGGTGTTCCCATTGTACTCATACAAACACTCCTGAAGCTGGTGGCTGATTCTTGGGATAGCGGTAGTGTATTCGGAAGTGAAGATAGACAACCAATGTCGAGCCGTCGGCACAGTGCCATAATCGAAGTAGCTTTGTGCTGCACTGTGCTATCTGTCAGTTCACGGGACTTGTTTCTACGTTATTCAGGCTATTTTCCACTCATTCTGCTAGACCGTGGGCTTTGAGATATTATCCAGAAAGTTGAATTTTAAACCACTTTGGTTTAACTTCCAGGATAACTTCATAGAAATTCGTTGAGGTTTTCCCAATCATCTTCGCTCTCTTACACTTTCCTTCGTCATCCTTTGGGCGCAATCATCTTTACCAGTGGTACTGCTTTTACATATCGGATCCGGAAGCAGTGTGACAAGTGATTGCTCAGTAGCTAACTGGCTACTCTAATAAGAGTTTCGGTTCATCTTCTTGAACTCGCTCAGGAAATGCCATTTTCCTTTCCAACGCCTTCCAATCCCCCTGGGCTTCATACAACCAAGGCCAATACCTAAATCCACTCTTCTAGATAACCTGTCGTCGACCGGTCAGCTTGCAGTTCTACTTATTCTGCCCATTTATCTTAGGATTGTTTAACAGTCTTAGTCGCAGATGATCATCTCTTTCTACTAGGAGTGTTCCAACAACTCTTTGGGCGCATTTTCACTTCAAGGCCTATTTGATTCAGTTTACTTTACAGGAGTTCATCTCCGTCACTTCGATTGTCATGTCGTTCACAGAGAGCGGCTCGTCCGCGAATAACCTGATATTTTTCCATACAATTCTCCTGTTATTATCATATTGCCACCAGTGACCTATGCTCCATCACTAGCATCTAGGTTTATATACTATTTACACTGCTTGTTAGTAGCTAATTGGTGGCGGAAAAACAGCACCATATGCGTGATTTGACTTCCTAAATGATATTCAGAGGACTGACTACTTGTGGTTACTTTGAAGACATCGTTGGGCAGCAGAAGTCCAAGCAGGACTTTCCGGAGAAGATAAATATTCCACAGTTTATTCTGGTGGTTATCCTCAGCGTCCCAACCCCGTCTATTTCTTGACCATTCTTGTTTATTTACACTTGTACAAAAGTTATTCGGGGACAATGCGCATCTTTTAACTTTCACATTTCTCTTGACTGCACCTAGGGCCTACTTCATCTGGACCCGTTTCTATGGGTGCTATCCTCGTGTCCAAACTTCAGGTTAGTTGGCTTTGTGTGTTCTATGTTCGTTTCTATACTAGTGCTGGAATAGAGTTTATTTTGTGCGATCTTACAATCGTAATGGGGAAATCTACGACTGGCTTTTCTACCAATTTTGTTCTGTTTCTAATCAATGTCTTGTTCTGTCTTCATGAATACCTGGTCACAACTCGTTGGCATTTTTAGGATTTACTCCTTGTGATTGTAGCCTTGGCAGGAATGATTCACTTCACTGAAACATAACACATGGTGGCATTGTATAACCAATAGATCGAATCCGTCAGACACGAAACGGTTTGCAAACAATGCCTCACATGCGACAAATACACTCATTTGTAACTCAATTCTCGGGAGGCTCAAGTGAATCTCTCGTTTATGATGTTCTTCTTCAACTGAATGTGCCTCACCGGCCGCTTCATGTTTCAGCTGGTACAATATTCGAGATATCGCAGTATATTTTCATAAAGGAAACTACTCACAAGGTTGCTGAGTTGTGTGTAGTTTCTTTTATGAAAATACCTCGCATGGTTACCACACTAAACATATATTTTATTCGCAACCCGAAATGGACGCAAAAAAGTCGAATAGCCTTAGATACGATAAAGCGCGATACTTTATCCCGCACAATTCGCTGTCATCCGCCACAGCTATCCGAGCCATTTGCGTACGTAGTTATCAAATTAGACCGAGCTGATGTTCACTGGCGTCGTTTTTCGGAACGGCTTCCTTCGTAGACTTTCGAGCAGCATTTGGGCTGATTTGCCTAAGTGAGAAGCTGCCGACTTTAATCAAAACCTACTGCATAAGAATGAAGGACCACACCGGTGAATAGGATAGAGTGACAAGGTTATTGAAATGACCACGTTGCCCACTTCTAAGAATGCTGTCCACTGTCGTGATTGAGTAGACCATGAATCATCCCCTACAAGACTGTTCGGGTATTCAACTCCGTACAACCACATGGCTCGCACACCCGGTCCGTGTGGACAATAATCCGACAGAACCGTAGGTGGTTCTTGATAAGATTTGTCACCGTATAGCATTAGTTGAACAGAAATGGTTGGGAAGACATAATCTAGACCATTTCTTGTAAGTGATAAGAGAGTCGTCCAAACCATGCCCTTTAACTATTTCAAATTCATGATTCTACCGACTGGTCGGCCTAAAGAAGTTAGATGACAGAATCGGAAGTGAAAGAATACCATCTGGTAATGCTTAATCTCTGTGGATTTGGTTACAAACGTCCCATGATTGCCCAAAAATAGAGGGGATATTAGTCCTCAATTGAAAGCAAGAATAAGTGTACATGGACAATTCACTGTTCCGACCTGTGTTCATACGGAGATGACTGGGACCGTATCCGGGAAACTAGAGTACACACATTCCAAAAATGCACCTTACATTTCTACGATTTGGGTGTGAAATTCTGGAACGGAGTTGGAACCAGAGTTATCAGGGACTTCAACGGATGGACTCCACCTAGTAGAAGAGAAGCTCTTGTTGGTTTACAAATATTCCAGGTCGTCCTCATGACTAAGGAAGCTTTCGTGTCCTCTTATCTTTTCGGTATAGATTACACGATGACAATACCCTTGAAGGAAATTCTCCTGAATGGTTATTATATTGTCATTCTGGCATATGGAATGCATTGTAAAATTGTCTTGGCTGGGAAGCCTTCAGTCAGTTTACTTTGGTAGCCAGTTACGACGTAAAGTACGTTCGGCAAGAGCACATGCATTATTCAAGCATTAGTTTCAACCGGCCCAGTGCGCACTGGTTGAGTGGTCATCGTACACGCCAGATGACCGGAGGTCGAATTCTGGTGCGGCGAAACATCTGCCTTTTCGGGGAGCGCTAATATGAACCGAACTATAGTCCCGTAGTGCGCCTATTTGTTATGAAAATAGTTACATCCAGGACAATGAAAGCAATAATCGGTCGAGAGTGCTATGGAGATAAATTTCACGTAAAAATGTCGTCATGTGAATTGTTGGATTTGATATGTGTTATATCTGCTGATTCGCCGATCTGTTGGATCTGACTGCTGACCCCGCTCCAGTGCCTAGGGCCGGAAAAAGACTCACTGAAGGGAGCACAACAGCTTTGTCCCAAACAAGTGCGAGTGCGAGTGCGAAAATACAACGATCTCAAGCTATTTTATTGGAGGGACACTGTCTGACCTTGATCAACGTTGACTGGCGCTGTCTGGGTTTGATACTAGGCTGTCAAGCGCTGCATATTGATGGGTGGGGCGTCGTTTGTCTGGTCGGCATCTAGCGGAGTCGAGAGTCTCAGTAGATTTCGAGCATTCGGCGGTTACTTCCAGGAATCTGACCTTCCTGATAATATGAGTCCCCAGTGTCACTCGGCTTTTGTTCGAGTGCATACCTCTGGCCATTGGACGTGCGACGGGTGATGTGCAAGGTAACGGACATAAAGAAACACAAACAGACTTTCGACTGTAGCAGCAGACAAATCGTTGAGATGGATAGAACAGAACCGGCATCGTGGATGCTGGATTCTGGATAAGATCTCCGCACAATCAGTCGGAACTGGTTCATGTTTTCGGAGTTATTGGTTTCGAATAAGCATTTAACCAGCTCCTTTAGACGGACAACCAATGGATCGTCAACCAGGTTACAACGCCTGATGCCCACTTTCACCCTTTCAGTTTAGTGTAAACACCGCCACGGGAAGGCAGTGAGTAGGACTTCCTCATCAGAGGCTACATGCTAGCAGGTCTTTTGGCAGCGTTTCTTGAAGTGGAAAGCATGACTTCACTCTTTTCTCGAGATGCCGACCTCGGCTCCCGTAAGCACCAAAGCAAATAGTGTACGATCGCATCTTAGCAGCCAGTTTCTGTGATTGTGGCGAATGGCCAATGGAGTTACGCCTCTTCTTACAATTTGTAATCTTGCCTCTCTGACTCAATTACATTTTAAAGTAATTTCTCTGGTTCATTTAAGAAAATATGAGTTTGTCATGCTCGTAATGCCTTGTTTACTCTTCATGTCGTTGTGGTCGATATATGAATGCTATACTGTCCCGGTTTTCTGGGTGTTTCCTTGTTCTGCTGATATTAATCACCTTGTTTAATCTCGTTCGTCCAGGTCAGTCGGCACAGACACGATGGCGCTGTGCGCTTTTTTACCGCTGTTGAAGGGGTTGACCCTGACCTAAACAGTCAGGATTGTGCGGTCAACAACTCTGAACAGCCTAATGATCAGATCGCCCTACCTTTGAGGAAGTCAACCTCCTGGTCTCCCTTGCCACTTTTTCCTAACAACCAGTCCCAGAAGAAGCTCGTTCTTTCAGGTGGCCGAGGCTATTCCCGTATAGACGGTACGTTACTGCTCTTGTTTATCACGGAAAATTTGAGTTTATCTTACTGCCAAACACACACGAAAGTAGCTTCACCTTGCACTTCTCATCCGGCTCCCCATTGGGTTCTGGTGTTTGCGTATTGCTAAGCTATGTTCCTTTGACTAGCCGAGAACCGGCGATATGGTCAGTGATTCATCCCCAACTATTGCGGTTTGTGTATCTCTGTACAACTTAGCCCCGCCTTCAGTGACAGCTGCAGCATTTGACCGCATTTTCCATAACGTTCCAAATTCATGGAGCTGGTTTATAGGCTTTGTACGCCACCTTGTGCTCGGGTTTCACTTTCAAAATTCGTCACAAGAACAACTTTTTAACCGAAACTAGTCTGTACCGAATTAAAGACTCGTGAGGAATAATATTCAATCATCCTCGATGGTCCTATCTAGAAGAGAATAGTGCTCGGTTCCTTGAAAGATATTAACCTGAAGACTTCTCCCACATCAGACCACGGGGCACTTGTTGATTGGCATTATACTTACTTTTTTCCTAAGAAGCCGAAGATCAATATACAAGTTAGCCCGTGTGATATCCAAACATTTGATACACTAATATACATACGGAACATTTATTGGTTGACAATTGTGTAGGCTTGTCAACTTCTAACCGGGGCGATCAAGAACATCACTCATTTATGCCTACCGTTGTGCAGCACTCTCAGTAGTAGCATGATTCATTCCCGAAGATTGGGAGATCTGACTATCACTATCGGTATGCCAGTTTAGAAGCAGCAATCCTTTAAATTTGTGGATACAGCTCTCTGCTGGACGGGCAAAAGACGACATGTATTGGTCGAACAGCATTTTTGCCTAAGCCACCGGTTTTCGTCTTTAGGCTACACTTCTTTCTTCGTATACTTCCGTATGGAATTGTCTGCCTAGTGCAATATAAACGGGGGCGAGACGACCCAGCGGTCAGAGCGGGAGTTTATTGACCGAAGAGTCCGTAGTTCGAACCCGACCTCTGCCTCTCGACTTCCCCTGTCTAGGCTAGGGCAACCTGGAAGTCTCCCAGCCCTCGTGCTCCCTTCTGGTAACATGGCAGTTAGGCACCGAAAGGGTGCTACAGCTGAACGATTTTTCATATATATATTTTTACAATATAAACTGTAAGTGTACTTTGGAAAGGTGTGAATACGCTCACCACAGCAACGACTGATCTTACCTGGGATCAAATAAGCGACATCTCTTTATTCTCAGGGCTTCTTATTTGATTTTTTGATCAATCCTTTTAGAGGTCCCTTATGACGGAGCATCCACATGTTCTATTTGGAAAACCTCCCCCGGTTCGTTTCCGAGCCAGGAAAAAGCTCGATGCTAACCTCGCTTGCTTGGATCCGCACAAGATATGCTCCTCTGATGTCCTATGCTTTCAGCGCTCTTGCTGGTCTGTCTGCTTGAGTCTAAAACACTAATTATCAAGCAGTGCTTTTATCTCTCATGGCTCTTATCGCCAAATATCAAAGTTAATCTATACTTGCCTGTCCGTCTGCGTTTTTTATATAGTCTGCTTGTGTTACATCTGGCAGCTTATGCGGATTTGTCTCCTCTTCACGCAGCCTCCTCCGATTCACCGTATTTTGCTAATGTGTTACTAAACGTTGATTTCGTTTTTATCCTACTGTTAATGGAACTACTAGTTTGGGCTGTCCAAAATTTCTTTACAGATCGACATAGTTCTGAGCCGCGGTCGTCGGAGGACGGGAACTACCTAATTGTGTGGGATGCCACAACTCGATAGCGCTCTCAGTACCACTCTGGACTGTCAGTCTGCTCATCCAGACGTGCATTTCCGAAATGCTTTCAAATCCATTGCTTTTACCGTATCATGCTCCATCTCTTTTCCACTCGTCGATAACTACATCTTGGACCGTACCGCATCAATAGCTGCGACCTTTGCATAACCCTCGTAACACGTAGTACCTTCAGGCAGAGGTCAGTTGTCTCCATCCAATTTGTCTTTCATTTCTCAATCCAGTTTTCCATGGTTTGTTCGATCCGCACCAAATTTCCGTCACAGTTACACCTCCATCCGTATTTGTATGTTTTAGTGGCCCACACTCTGATTTCAGGTTGTGCCTAATCTGATCTATCGTCAGATAGCCTTCCTCTTCCCTCCACATCCATCCCACCCTGCTATTGACTCTCATTCGATCATCTCATATTTTGTTGAACTTTTGTCATTTCATTTCAGGAAATGCTTTTGTACATTATAGGCCTCTGAAACACCTCAGTTCTTTGCACTCAAATGACGTCTTCCCAAATTCTGTTAATCATGCGCCCTATTGGTGACTTATTATTTCCGATGTGCCTCATTACAGTTTCTATCAATTCATGGTGTCTTTTGATATTGCTGGCTCCTGGACTGCTGAGTTTCAGCACATTCGCGCTATAGGCACCTCGTTTTACTGCTCGAAACAGGCAAAACTATCAGTCGGTACTTTCAAACCATCATTCGTTTCCTTAGAGTATTGACGCTGAAGTCAGGCGATTCCAGTGGTGCCCTTCCCCAAAATTATCCACTGAGGTGAGCACCATGAGAGGACTGTGCAAAATAGTGAGAGAACTTCCATAAAATTTCTAAAGAAACTTGCAGCTGTTTTCAAGTTTTTCTCCAGATTTCACTATACTATAGTGCATAGTGAACATCTATTATTTTGGAAATCAAGCAGCTTAAATTGCTTCAGAGAGACTGTTAAGGTACTTGGTGCTCTGAATATTGTATCACAATGTCTCTTCTTGGTTTCTCGCTTGTTTCTATCTCGTTCTTAATACATTCACGGTGGAATCTCCATTCATATCTAAGTTAATCTCACAATCTGAGCTCAAGGTCGACCAGTAACAGACATGCAGTTTCGTGCAGGGTTGTCCAAAATTCACCCGAGTAGATTTACTCAACACTCAGTTTCCACCGTAGGTTTTGGTCGTCCGAAAGGGTCAAAATACCGATTTTCTACATTGCCAGTTTTATTCATCGCCAGGAGATATGTAACAGTTGGGGTTTCGCATCATAGTGGCAAGAAGAGGTGTAGATGAGGCTTATTTTGATTTGATTTGAAAGGTCGAAAGGAGATACCTAATTTGTATTTATTATCTAGTCTAACCAGGCTCTGAGCAGTTTAGAATTCATTGGTTTGTTGGTTTGGTTACGTCGTTCAATACTGTCTTCCACTTACTGTAACCTGTAATTTTTGCTGCATCTTTCTGACATAGTGGATTCCACAGCTTTTTCTCGGGAAACGAGGCAGCTCCATTTGGCTCTAGGGACCTGAAGGCTTTCCCCCTCAGGGATACGATATCCGGTTGATATCCAGTGATAAATGCCTTTGTAGACACCCATGGAAGTGGTTTCTCTTTAGAGGTCTCTTTGGATGTATCTAAAGCTGCTTCTTGGAGGCCTCACTAAATGGGCAACAATTTACCGCGACCATTATGAATGGACAAAAAATGCAGCAGAAAAAAACAGACTTCAAGTTGCATTGGTTATTCCTCATGTAAGCCATTCTTAACAGTTTCACTAGTGGTAAGCCACCAAACTTAATATAGCAACTTTCCATAAAAGGAAGTACGGGCACGTACATTCGTGTGAAAGTGTTAGCAGTCATTATCAGCTGTAAGAACCGCGTGCTTACCGTTTTAGCTGCCACAGTTCCATTCACCGAGGATTTGAGGAGATGGGATAGGCAGCTGTGCGTTGGAGGCGGTGACTGCTATAAGTGATGCGTAAATAAAGGGTTGTAAGTGGACTTTTCATTGGGGGGATTGGGAGGGGAGTTATATAGTGAAGGCACTAGCTTGGATGCACGAGTGCCATTGAGGGCGCGACTGGGCCATGTCCGATAATGCCCCTAACCATTCATGTGTCCTGTCTCGGAGTCCCCATCCATGGAGACGGCAATGACCAACGCAAATGAGTTAGCTCCTAATGGCTGTCATACTTTGCTGCAATTGATTGTTTGACCTCCTTTCACTCGTTTTCACCTTTCACTTGGTTGTGTGAAAAGGACTGTTTGGGAAATTCGGGCGTCTGACATACAGGGCACGTGAACAAGCCCGCGCAAACTGGAGTGTGGTCAGTCCATTTATTGTGGGTGAATTATTTCCTCCGAAAACCCTTCGACGGTGTTCTCACCAGACTCGGTCAGTGCCCCGAACACATCGATGGTCAAACACTGAAAGTCCTTTGACGTTCTCGGCGTGCAAAGGCCAGGTTTCTGATCCGTGTAATAATGTGGGGCCCACCGCAACATTGTAAACCCGATCCTTGACGGATAAGCTGATGTGACGCCTACGCCACAGGTTGCGCACATTCACGGAAGTTTCCCCGACCTTTCCAGTTCGGATGGAAGTATTATCTTTTGCGAGACCACCGGGACTGATACAGCTGTCCAGATAGGCATATTTGTCTACTACCTCAGTCTACTCGTCCACAAAGCATGAGGTTAGGGTTCGAGCCCCCGCAGTCCTGCAGCAGCATTTTACACTTGGCAGTTGTGAAGAGCATGCCAATCCGTGAGGCAGAATTACCTGGATTGTTTAATATTGTTTGCATTACGGTGATGTCAGATCCAAGAAGAAATATGTCGTCTGCGCTCTTGATATCTGTAAGCGGATGCCGCGGGAGCACTTCTACCCCGCAGGCCTTAGAGGCTGGTAGTGGGTTTTCCATAACTGTATCAATGATGAAGTTGAAGAGGAAAGGTGAAAGAGGACAGCCCATTCTGGCACCACTTGATGTTACGAACTCAAGCAAAAGCTTCTCGTAGACCTTCACACGTCGGCGGAATTTGGCATACTGTGCCTTAAGGAGGGTCAAGAATTTATATGGTGCACCTTTGCTCCACAGACACTGCCATATTTCCTGATGGTCTTTAGAGTCAAAGACAGTTTTGAGGTCAATGAAGACGACCATTGTTGGTCGCTAGAAGCAGCGTCGCTGTTTCAGAACCTGTTGGAGGGCGACAATATGATCGATACGTCCTGTTGCAGGATTGAACCCAGATTGGGTTTCACAGATCTGTCTCTCCCTGTGTTCAATCAACCATCGAAGGATAAGGCCAGAGAGTATTTTTGATACCACGGTTACCAGGGTGGTTTTCGCACATCATCCGCATACCCTTTTTGAAGATAAGAATAAATGTTGACATGTCCCATTCTGCAGGCACTTCTTCACTCCATGTCTTATCGGTGAAATTAGATGGGTCCCTGGGGATTCTCCTCCTTCTTTGAAGAGGGCTGGATACAGACCGTCCGTTTCTGGTGTCCTTTCACGTTTCAGTATGGATATTTCTTCTGATAATCGGTTAACGTTTATATTCCATTCGCCCCTATAAGCTGTCTCCACAGGCTGTGTTGCAGGAGGCCAGCTGAACTGTTCTCCGAAGTGTTCAACCCATCTTTCCAGTCGGTGTTTTACCGAGTGAAATAATGAGCCTCTTTTTAACTGATCGTTTCACTGAAGTTTGCTTTCCTAAGGCCAGTCGATTGTATCCGTTGATATAGGGTACGACTGTTTCCGGTAGCAGAAGCCTTTTTCATCTCCCAAGCTTTCGATGTCCAACATAGCTCTGTGTCTTTCCTTAAGCTCTTCACTACTTGGGATTTGCATGCGCCGTTGTAGTTGTTCCCGGGATCAAACGAGACCGGCGTTCTGGGCGATATTCAGTGATCGAATGGGAGAATTCGGATAGACAGCACTCAACGCCGCTCGCATAGCTTCTTTCACGTTTTGCCATGCTTCATCCACGTTCTCACTACCAGTACAGTATTGTTTTACCGTAGAGTTGTTGAACTAGCTCGGATCGATACTGTTGAGTTATGCTATTTTTTGAAGATGGATTGGCATGCTTCTTGCTGAATTGCGAAGGCCGGAAGAGAAGCGAACTGCCAGGCGTGCACGCATCGTGGCGCGGTCGGAACTAAGTTGTGTGCTTTAGAAGGAATGGCAATCTTGAACTGTTGCTCTCCACCAGTTGCTGTGGCCACATGCTCCAACTGGGTCCACGGTTGATTTGCAGTTGGTGGCTGCCAGGTTACGTGATGTGAACGTTTGTGCTGAAAGTTCGTACTAGGCAGAAACAGTTGACGATCAGCACACAACTGGAGGAGTTGCTTTCCGTTGTCTGTGCGGTGGGCATCGACTCCGGCTCGACCATGAAAATGAACATGCTGGTTGCCTGGGGGAAACACCTCACTGGGTTCACGCTCCGAAAACCGAGAACAGTACGACTTTACCTCAAGACAGCCTCGTAGCAGGATTGCTGGTAGTGCGAGGTCTGTCTGCACCTGGTCTGACTGCTTCCCTTTGGCCTTTCTGGCATGGTTGAACCTTATGGAACTGAGTTCCCGCGGGATCATTACAGCACTCAAGCCCGATCACCACGTCAAGGTGGCAGCTTTAGGTCTGGTCAGTCGAGGAATGGAGAACAACGAACAACAGAATGAAGTTTAAGGATACTGCATCAGATGGCTGTTGACATATTCACCGGGCATAGTATTCGGCTTGTAAACCTCTTGTAATGAGTCAGGGGACATCATCAGTGCACGCACTTGAGCTAACAGTACTGCGATAACTTACCAGAATGAAGGTTGTTCAGTGATACTCATCTATCGACAGTTGTAAAGGCCAGCGAAGGATTTGGAATAGGGCAGTTTTCCTTATCCAGAGATGAGGTACTGAAATGCACCACAGAAGCTGCACCATCCAATTTGTTGCGATTGTTTAGATATGCAAACTGAAAGAAATAGGAAGGAAGAAAGTCTTAATGAAATATGACGCAGTGCATTCATCTCCTTGAAATTCGGGACAACTTGAATCGAGGCATTTGAACGATTTGTGCGGATGTACTTGATGCTAGAAGTCCCTTCCATTTGACATAGAGAAAAAAGCTGCAGCGATCCATTCAGTCCAGCTCGGTTTTTCAGTTCACAAACCGTGTGCCGAAGCGCAGTAAGTTCGAAATGCTATCGCCGAGGATAAGAAGAACAAAGGACAGAGCCACGCGTTGGATGCGATGGCCCAATTCGTGCATTGGCGATAAAATAGATCACTTTGTCCAGTATGGCTTAATTGAGAGCTACGAAATAAAGGCGATAGTCCTGACGAAAAATCACCATTGGCTGCGTGACACAGCCATATCTGTCAGGGTTACTAGCCAACGACCCATTCGTTGTGATTAAAACAGTGTGAGATGGTTAATCAGCTATGCATCATGGTGGGTGAAGGACACCTATCGAGTAGACCATGAGGCCTAACTGTAAACGCCTGGAGCGTACGAGGAGCGGAAAGGAATGAATATCCGAATTGGAGGAACTCAAACAACCGGCGAAATGTGCCCCACAAGCGAAACTGGTGCTATGACAAACAGGTCGAAAATTTCCTGCCTGTTGTTTCGGCTGTCGGTGTATACAGCAGTTTAATGATGGGTGTTCGACCGCGGCCCGCACTTTCGATTTACAGCCACATCTCTTCTACCTCTGTGGTTGTTTAGGCGCGGGGGTGAGTGAGAGGCGAAAGTACAACTTTTTTCTTGACAATACCGGCTTGATAAGTTTTTTTCACTATCCCAGCTGGTTACAATCTATTTCAAGACGCTGGTGTTCACAGTGCCCATCCGCGCCCCATGTTAACAGGGTAAGATAAGTTACAACCTGGAACATCACTCAAAGATCCTCTTCTGCTTGCCGAAACAGCCTGGCATTGTGACGATATCAAGTGGAGGCCATTAAAGCGCTTACTACCTATAGTACTTTGGTGAAAACGGTGACGTCTTTAGTTTAACGTTGGCGGGTGAAATTGGTAACATATCACTCATAAGGTTGCTGAAAGCTCTTCGACACATTTAATACATTTAGTAAATTAACTTGAAGAAGAACATCATAACCGAGAGATTTAGCTTGGATTCAGGCAAGTCCCTCGTGGAAACCGGATTTGTATACAGTTATAAATCTCTCTGAAGTTACAAAACCATTCATTCATTGGAAGATTATGCCTCGCTGAATACTCATTCCATGGCTTTCAGATCCGTCGGTTCAGAAAAAAATGTCTGGTGGAGCAGTTGTTAGCATGTTTTGAGTGGATTGAAAAAAGCAGCTATAACGTGAACAAACAGTGGGGAAAACACAAACAGGGAGCATTTTTGTATTTTTTCAAGGATCAAGAATCGGCCATATCTGGTTGGCTGACTAACCACATCGTGCAGGCCAGAGAGGACCAAATTGTTGCCTATTTTGAGTGGAAATAGTCCAACCAAGAATTCGTTATGTATATGATCGAATGTCTTTGCTATCCTGCTATTAACCTTTCGTACGAATGTCGTTAAAATTGACAGTCGTTTGATGGGATGTGCCGACGATTCATGTGAGTTTACAATGCGGAAAGTGGAGTAGCTATGTGCAGGTATCCGACGTCATCCACCATCCGGTCACATGTGATTTAGTACTTTGCTAACGTTGGTTCATTCACAACTGGACAAATCAGACCTAGTGAGTGCATTTGACAATTTAGTGGAAGCGAGAATTTTAATTTCCCAGTTGACCTGGAAGAGGAAGCCAAAGCAGAAAAAACAAATATGGTGATAGTTCGACAGACGTACTTCAAGTCTGTGGACTTGCTTTGGAGATCTCTGCCTCTTCGGTACTCGTGCAGGGTTCCAACAAACCATATTTCGGAAATCTTGCTTCCTAAATTCCTGTATCTGACTACTTACTGTTTGTTTTTGACAGACCCCAACAATGAAATCAATTACGCGTTAAGTGCACTTCGTCATTCACTCCCTCTTATTACTTGGGCTGGTTTCACGTTGCTATCCTGAATTCCCCATCGATGGGTCACGTTATCAGGTAGGATGCGGAATGGAGTAGTTATCGCTGTCAGGGACACACCACAGAAAAATCGGAAAGCAGAAGCAAAAAAGCAACACAAATGGTTGAGGAGGGATAGTCATAAGTGTAGGTTAGTCACCACAAATAAAGTGCAACCTGAATGACTGCATGGATATCAAGAGTTGAACTTTAGTCTCGTTAGAGGACAAAGCGGAAGCACCATCTCTTTTGGATGGCTAAAGGTAGACTCATGGCTCTTAAGTGCACTTTTTTAATCTCACTTGCATGATGGCACTTGTAGAACCACAGGCTAGATGAACTCTTTCGTATTCAATAAAATGGTGACATTTCTCCACATTCTACTGAATCGCCGTCCAAATGATTATCTCAGGTTCCGGGGACTATGCCCACTCGGTAAGCCCCGAATAGGGATAAACCTACTCGTGTGAAGCGCACCCGTATCAGTTATGCTGACTAGACTTACCCAAATAGTCATAAGTCCATCCTGCTACTATTTTGTTTTTTACCATGTCCCGTGAACATGCATGTTTCATTGTTCTAGTTTGTTACCTAGGTGACCGATGTGGTCTAAGCCCATAGTAAAGTCTATTGTTAAACTGTGAGTCTACACAATGGATGCAAACGTTCGTTGCCATTGGCTCACCAGCGTGTTGTCAATTGTCTTATAGGACCAGGATTGTGTGGGGAAATCATTTCGAGTTCGGCTGTGACTGAAGGTTGACCACTTGACTAAGTAAGTTGATCGGCCACAGGTTAGCACGGAAAATTGTAGCCCCCTTTCTGTTGAGAATTTCACACCACTGCCTAGTCCACTAGCGCTCTAAATAGAAAAATGTCTGGTCTGTCGTAAAAAGTAAAATGACAGGTTCAGTACTTACGGTTTATGCAGATGGTGGACACTAGGAGAGTACTTGCTGATTATCGTCATGACCTGTGTGCGGAAACTGCATAAAATCTCTTGACTGGTTTCTCACCTGCCTCAGTTAGATCACTTAGCAAACTGTTTACTGTAAATCCGGTCTCGGTTTCCGATCTTCTTTACTTTAATTGTTTTTGGCTTCCCTACTAAACATCAGCTACGGTGATTACATGATCATTCAGATTTTTGGATTTGCGCGTCTTTAGATTCTGAAACTGCGATCAAAATTATCTTGAATGGCCCTGGATCCAGCACGCGTAGATTAAGAACCGGCAGACTGTTCTTTTCATCTCCTATAACATCATGAGAAATTTACTGGCATTTTTTGTCTTGCGTAGCTTTCTTCAAGTTTACGGTATATTGTGAAATCGGTCGATAAAACGCCTGAAAATCTAGGGAGGTTTCTGTGTTCCATAATTCCTTTTAGACAGCATTGTATCCTGTAGCATTAGCCAGTTATTTTGCCGATACTCAACCCTTCCATTGCGGCTGCCGATGGTGCTATCCAAAATCGTCGCTCTAGAGGTTGGAGGCTGTGCTGTATGAGGCGATCCAGCGTTTGTCCGTGAATTTGGCCGTAATAAATTTGCATTCTGCTGCCTGCTTTCCTCTGCTTCATATAAAACACACTGTAACAGACATATTCAAACCACTGAAATGAATTAAGGACCTGATGGTGACTGCTCACCCGTAATCTGAACCAGACTTACCGTTGCATACTGTAAAGTGGACCTCCTGTACGACTGTATGCGTAAGTGTATACATCTCAAACCTCACTGCGTAGCAGCCGTATCAGACCGGATGCATTATCCCTTAAACTGCATGTTTGGGTCAAATGGAGTCCTTTAAATCCAAAGTCCGCGAACCATGGAGACTTACCCATCGGTATCGCTGTGTAAATGGGAGCTTGAACCTGAGAAACGTACTTTATCTGACAGTTCTGTGCCTTCATAAGCATGTGGGGATGAAAAACCCAACTCGAATGTGGTGCCAAAAGCTACCAGAACTTAAGCTATGTTTCCCGGTCGGTTTTCTTAAAGTGTTTTCATGACCTTTCATGGCCTTACGAACCTAATGCTTGAAGCCAAGATTCTTAAAATATTGTCTTTAGGATTTAAATTCTACATGTCTCGGTGCAGACCCAGTCAGCTTGAATCTGAGTTGCAATTTAAAAACCCGGTGTGGTCGAAGCAGCCCACTGAAATCTACCCGAATCGAAAGACCCGAACAGCTGAAAATCATATCATATCAATGCAGCCATAGTCCTTTGCATAATAAATATCTTATCAGGCCTTCGTACACACAAGCGCTTAAAATCTTGAATAACAGAAAGAATGTAAAAGTTGCCTCGTCCGAACAAATAGTTAGTGATTGTGACTGTGAACATAGCGGACCACTGAAATAAAATGTGATGTTTTCTCCAATGAAGCCAAGTTCACAACTTCAAACGAGGAAGACCATACTAGATGAATGGAAACAGAGCTTACAAGGTGTCTGAAGTGGTTAAACAAGTAGGTTGTGTATGCAGTAGCAACCTATAAAATCCACACATATGGACTGCCTACGCAGGCCGTAGTAAACATGAACAAGCGTCTGTCACTTTATTGTCTATTGACCTAAAAATGTGCTCGCGTACACACTATCTGCCTCACCTTGGGCTCCATCGATTATATCCGCGATGTACACATGAGCAGCACAGCTGTGATACAGGATTTTCCCATCATTTTTCAAAGACACTCTTCCGTGAGACATGTGACTAGAATTGCTCGTACGTCTAACCGTCTGATCTTAGTCTGTCCAATTCACTGCCCTGTCTTAAATTTGTAATTTCAATGCACAAACCTTATTCAGCGGGACGATATTTCTCAAGATAGACAAGCTTACACTTGCCTCGCTACTGATGTCCTCATGAGTACACTTGAAAGAAATTCCTTACAATCGATCCATGATAGTTTCCAGGTTTGTCCTCAACAAGTCGATTACTTTTTTTAGCATCGATGCTCAAATTCTTCTCAACTGTTTTAACCTTATATATACATATATATATATATATATATAATCTTAGTTTATGTTGAAAAACAGGTGGCGGGAATGTCACACCTAATGATTCAAATTCATGTGCACCGTTACATAAAATGGCTGGGATAAAAAGCAAACTATTCTATTTTGACCGACTTGAACTACAAACGTAACTTCGCCAGCTACACTCATTTGCTTACGAATTTGGGAGACTCAAATGAATCCAGCTGAATCTCTCGATTATGATTGTGTTCTTCAGCTGAAAGTGCTTCACCAAGTCCCTCATGTTTCAGTTGGTACGGTGTTCGAGGCCATTATGAACGAGAGATTCAGCTGGATACATATGAGTCTCCCGTCAAAACCAAATTTGTTTAATTCCGTGCAGGTCGGGTTCAAATAGAAAATAAGCTAGACGGAAATTCGGGGACTGCGCCCACCTAATGATACGGGGCAAAACCGGTCGTGGGTTGTCGAAGAATTTTCAGCAACCTTTTAAGTAACAAATGTGGCCTGGAAAATTTGTTCAGACAATATACGATAAAGCGGGAACTCTAGTTGGCATCGCAGATCCTAACTGCGAGCTTTTATCCATTACAGTTGATCAGCAGATACTTGTAGGTACCTGCTATATCTGCTGATTCGCCAATCTGTTGTCTGACTGCCTAGCCCGCTCCAGTGCCTAGTGCCGGAAAAAGACTCACCGAAGGGAACACAACAGCTTTATTCCAAACGAGAGAGTGCGAGAGCGTGAGTGTGTGCGAGTGCGAAACCACAACGACCTCAAGCTATTTTATTGGAGGGACACTGTCTGACCTTGGTCCAACGCTGTCTCGCGCTATCTGGCTTCGATACAAGGCTGTCACGCGCTGTATATTGAGGGGGGGGGCGGGTTGTCTGTTTGGTCAGCATCTAGCGGAGTCGAGAGTCTCAGTAGATTTCGGGCATTCAGTTGTTACTTCCAGGAATTTGACCTTTCTGATATTACCTACTACCGTCATGTTGCGAAGCTGTGCCAGTGCGCCGAAGGAAATCCCTATGTTGGCAACCAGCACTCATAAGCGACTTAGCCTCTAATTCGATTGCTCGGTGCTTCTCAATGTCAGCACGAAGGACTTTCAAGGCTGCAAGGATAGTTACCCACTTTTATAGCAACCGACTGCTCACCATAACTTCGAAGACAATATACCGGTTCACGATTCTTCCTAACTGATTTGTTTACTCTTTTGTGGTTATAACGCAAACTATGTGATTCGCACGACCGAAGGCCTGTCGGAGGTAATAGCTGAGTACAAACCGGCGTGGTTCGAAATGAAGGCAACCAAACACGGCTCACTTAGTTGGCACCAAACGTTATGCCACCCTGGTTGTCTGATTTGGCTTGACTTACTGTGTATCGTCGAATAGGTCAAAGACCGTCGATCAGTTTCTGCTGGTGGTAGATGAGGCCACCAACATCCGGCTGAACAACCCCGTCCTCCAAATAATCGACATGCACATGCCCTCAACTTATATAACCTCCCTATTAGCCCCAATAGTGCATCCGGATCGTCCTGCGAACAACACATGGCTGTTAATTCATCTTGACGTTGTTCGCATTTTTTTGTATGCGTTTCTCTGTCTTGATCGCTATCTCAACGGAGGACTGATAGTCAGATCAGTAACGGAAGAATACATGTTTTCGTTCAGTGTGGCTTCTCGCTAACATGGGCATACTAGATTAAAAATCTAAAACCTATAATTTATTGCCACCTATCTTTCAGTTTGTGATCAAATTTCCCAGAAATCCATACACCCTACTGTATCCCTTACCCTGACTGTTTACCTGCAAACGCTTTAGCCTTCTCCGGACCTAGCCTAACTTAACTTATTCTACCGCATGGTAAAGGTTCACCTAACTTAGCGACTTCAGTTCCATTCCCCCGGTCTGTCTATCCGTACACCATGCCCGTTTCGTCCAAACAAACCTATCAAGTAAAACCTCCCTTTATTATACAGGTATTCATTCTCTAAACTGTTACGGAAACGCCTGAATCCGGTGCATACTCTCGTTTTCCATTCTCCATCTTACTCGTTGTAATCATGTTCTATACCCATTCTATACCTTCTTGCACGCGATTGTTATTCTTCTGTCATTTAAATATCTTGATGTGCGCTTTTGGCTGAATTTTCATCATTTATGTACGGATTCTTCGACTGGCGTTCCTTGCAACACATGAATAATTAAGATAGTCAGAAAAGGTGAATGACGTGGGAGAAATTATCTCGTCCCTGGAATATCGACACCCCATGATAAGACAGCCACAATAAGGATCTATTGTGACAGATCACAGTAGACCTGTACCGAAGAGTAGTCATCATGCAGCGACATGTTATTAAAGATTGTGCTGCATAGCTAGGATATTTCCTGGTTTACGGTTCAGCTTTACTCGTCGGATGATCGAGAGGCTCAAACGGGCTGCGTTTCTTCTCTTGTGTTAATTGCGTTTGTAAGCAGCCTAGCTGTTCCAACATGGTCCGTTTATTTGGACTTTGAAAAGTATGCGGTCAAAATCAAACAGTACGTAAATTTTGACTTAGATGAGTCTATATTCTGCATCCTTGACCACACTTCAAGAAGTAGTGATTTATTTCAGGTCTCTTTCCTATTATCCATCTTTCAGACGCCTTCTGAACGCAGTCAAAATCCATGGAGTCTACTGACCGCTCAGACTCTTTGGCCGCGCTCGGAGATGCCATTCAATTGCCTTTAGAGGAGTTGTTTGATCCCCAACCAACTGCGTCTTCTGCGCAAACAGGATCTACATCTGACACTAAGAAACATGCTCACAAACATCCAGGAAGACAAAGAAACGTTATTCGTTGTAAGTTCGTTATTGCAAGTGTTTCACACAAAAGTGTAAAATGTCTCACAAAACTCGCGACTGCCACAAAAAAACTGCCACATTTTTCTGAGTAGGTCAAATAGGTTCCGAGTTAGAGTTTATCATGGTGACGTGTGCGGCACCGTTTATATCATTACTTTTGTCCATTTATGCTACCTAAACTTTATAATTTTGATTAATATTATCACTCAAAGTAGCTTGCGAAAAGCCGTCAGATTACATTTCGCAAATCTGTGTAGCACCTCCAGCCATTCCATCATGAGATGTACAAGTCTCACGTTCAGCTGCATTGTTTGGCTGTTCACTTGACATGCATCTGAGATTCCATTAAAGATTCGTAGAAGCCCCATTCGTTCCGGAAGACCGCAACTTCCCAAAAATGGTAAGCTGAATATTGGATATGATTAAGTCGGTATAGTTATGATAGGTTCTCATTTCAGCTGAACACCATGACTTCGGGATTTCTTTTCGAGTCGGACAATGTTTTGTTTTATTTTCGAGAAACAGAATGCCAGCTCAGCGGCAATTGTTCTATTCATTTTCTTTCACCAGCCATCTGGGCAACCCGACAAACTGTGAACGTATCGGACAGACGCATTTTTGCGAAGACTTCGCTCCGGGAATTGGTGATCTATCTTATTTTTGTTATGCTTGCGCTTCTGAGTAAGTTTTTGATCATAATAGTATACATATGTATGAATATATCTGTATTATGTGTACGCTAATCTTTGTTTATGCCCCACTCAAAAATAAGTCAGTATACAATTTTTCTAAGGTAGTTGGATATGGATTTCGTGCACCCTGATTCATGCTCCACGTCAGTTGATACCCGAAGTTGCTTCACCAAAGAGGAAAGCACTGTTTTTAGAAGTGAATGTTTGGAGCTACTCAAGAAATGCTCTTCGTACGAATGCCATTTTTAAGGTATTCCATTGTAGGGAGTGCTGTGGCTTTCTATGACTGCGCTCCAAGTTAACGATTGAACCAAAGATAGCTCCCAAATTTTAGATCCATCAGACGGAGCCAAAAAAAGTGTAGGATGGCTTTCCTAATAATTTATCTCCAAAATTCGCTCAGGGAAATGAAGAAAGCCAAATAAAACGCAAATAGAAATAGCATATCTTGCCATATGAATTGGATAAATGCGTCATCATATTAGCTCTCAAAAACTCGCATAACTTCTCATCATCTAATTAATTTCTCTGCCAAACGACTATGTCAAGTTGCCTTCGATTTGCGGGAGCGTCGATGAAGCTGATATTTGTTGTACAGTTCGATAGAGAATCCTGGAATTTAAATGCACTGCGATATCACAAAAATCGGAAGGCTGAAACAAGAAGCTAACTTGTGGAAAAGATCGTAAAAGATAGATGCAGCTACGAATCATTTGTTTCTCCCATTTAACATAAATTAGTTTACAAATGAGTGTACTTCGCCGAATACCTCCCTGTTTGGGTCACCTGATGACGTAATTTTCCGCATTCACCCACCTCAGGTCACCACGAAGGCTATCTAAGGCCTAGGGTAAACTACGGTGATCGTCGTAAGCGTTCTGAGGTTATAGGGAAGACTTATGAGTGGTCTTTGAAACGGTAGATAAATTGACTGAACTGATGAAGATTATGATCAGTGCGTTTGGTTTCAAAGGCATGTTGACACTGCGTCGTGTCAAATCTGAAGTGAACCCGTATAGCGAACGTCAAATCATTCGTGCTTACTCAAAAACTGACCGATGACAAGTGTCAGATGAAATTACAAACCCCTTTGTGGGAGATGAATGCAGCAGCGGGCTTTGTGACTACGGACGATTGCAATCTTTAGATATGCGGAAGAGAAAGTCTGGTACATTTTCTATCATGCGAATGTCCCTAGGTTTACTTATTTCCAGCTACCTGAAACCTTGTCGATTTACTTGGGTTTTGGTGTCTTGAATGCCAGGTTGTGGAAGATATTGGCAAACGCCAGTTTATCGCCTATCGTTCAGTTTTCTGGCTCGGTTTGAACATTTTTGATATGCCGTAGTTTGAATCACCATTGCATCCGCCCAATGTGGGTGGCTACGGAGACTTACATCGTCAAAGTGGCCGAAATCCGTTTGCGGTTTTTCGGACGTGTGATCATCTCAGGGGTTTATTTCCGGTCGTTCTCAGACTTCACTTGATTACTTACAGAACAGTGAATTGATTCATTTTTATTACTTTCAAAATTCTGCATACGCATTTGGTGCATTGATCTGTGGCGGAATGACAATGGCTACCTCATTAATCCATCGCTAAAGTTTGTGATTGTTCGGCTTTGACGTACCACTGGAGTTAGATAGTAAAAAGGAGAAATAATTAACCCTTGGATATTTGTTTGAAACTGCAAAGAACTAGAGCTGTTAATTATCACGGAGAACACGGAAGTGATGAATGTTGGTAACCATTTTAATCGCCAATTCATCATTAGCCCAAAATGTGAGTGTTTAGCACCACTCACCGGTAGATGTACGTCTCACTGTTTCACTTTTTTTCATTACCGACTGACCATTCTTGTTGAGACAGTATGTCTAAATGAACTCATCGTATATGCATTACGTACTTCCATTCCTGTCTGTTGCACCAGTCTCATTCTTTAGCTCCAGTCTCACTGTCGAATCCCATTCCTGCCGATGATCTTGCTGTCCCACAATATATTTTCCGATAGTTGCGTTCTCGAACTAGTGTTATAACATCTAGACTCAATGCACTACTCATGGGGTTTCTGGAAAATCTCCGGTTTCATCCTTCTTGGAGCTCACCAGGTAGGCGTAGTCCCCGAGTTTTCATCAACCCTATGTTCTAATTGAATCCAGCTGAATCTCTATTAGCCGTCATGCTCCAGTGAGCTTCGTGCTCACTCCGTTCATTCCAGTTGAATTAAACTTTTCATACTACTACACCAAACCTTCGATTGAATGCTACGCAGTTTATGCTCTAAAGTCATGTTTCGTCATCTACTGCGATCAACGGTGGTGGGTCATCTGAATTAATATCGTTATAATTATTTTTGTGTCAGTCACACTTCTGATGTTGAACAGTTCAAACTACTTCTACTACACAAGCGTGTTCAATTTGGTGGTTGGGCCTTATCAAGAGAATCCGACTGCGAAGGCCGTTGACCTTTACGGTGAGATCAAGGATCTGGACGATATATGGGAGGTAAGTCCCCATTTCGATCATCACAATGATGTAGTTTTGTCGCGCCTAAACGTCGGTACTAGACGTCAAAAAGGACATTCTGAAGTTACGCGTTTCCGTGAAGCTGATTTTGCAGTTCCTCAGTAATGACTATGGATGCTAATTTTTCAATAAAACAGCCCGTTTTCTAAATTTAACAATTGGTTGAATCGACTAGTTCATTTGTACATGGCAATGAAACCACAAAATTCGCCTCACGAAATGACGCAAGATTCGATTCTTTGTTGATCTGAATCGTGGCATGTTGCACAAGAGTGAGAAAAACGGATTCGAAAGTTTGATGGCCAGGGCAGTGAATTCATATCGACTAAGTATCCAGAGCGCGTATAAGAACTACTGGTTGAAAGATCAGCATAAGATTGCTGAAAACTCTTCGACAGCCCACAACCGCTTTCATCCATCTTGGGGCTTATCAGGTAGGTGCTACCCTCCCGTTTCCGACAAACTAATGCTGTCTTTGAGAGATTCCTGGAAGCGAATTCTGAATAGCAGACACATAATAGCAGACCTGAACGGTAGTGTACGACTAATCACCTACTTTGCTTTTGGATTGAAATGCACACAGGTTACGTCTGCGGGAGAGTAATTAGCAGGTGGGACAGGAGAGTCGACAGTTAACAATGAGGAAGGTTGGGACGCGTCAACAATATCATATCTTTGCCCATACACCCAGTTGTGTGCACAGAATAAAACAGCCAGACTGACATCATACGATGGCCGATGTCGCACGAACGCACTCCTGTCTGTATGCTTCAAAATTTTATGTGCACCGAAGTACTGCATTAGAACCCAGACCTACACAGGAGTAAGATAGGGTCCTCATTCGGAATATGTGGCGCAAAAGTCAGCCTGCATAACCAGAAGGTTGTGTCGGTCAGGCGCGTGTCCTTTTGTCGATGAATGGGAAAGGCTCATTGCAGCCGAATGGGTTTCTGAACTATGAAAACCGTCGCATCGCAAAAAGTTCACCATAACAATCCTTAAAAAACGAAATGCTCGATACAGCTTCCGAGAACCATTAATGATAGGGCTGTTTTCCTCTCACATACACAGCAACTTCCCTTCCACGCGCATCTGTGACTGTTGCCTTATGGTTTAGTTATTACGATGGGGCATTTGATGCTCTTCTAACTGAATCGGCAGGACCACCCTTATTCCTGTCACATTCCTTTTTATGGCCATCCGTCTGATAGTTTATCTATCCTCTCAGAATATATCCACTGGAGATCTGGTGATCTGGGTGGATATTGTGATTATGCTGACCAAGCAGACCTTTAAGCGGGAAATGTTTTAGCAATTGTTCAAATAGCTCCATGTTTAGGTAAGTAAAAGTAGATTGGCGACAGATGTTAGAAAGGTGTGGATTGCAAAAAGTGCACAAGTAAGGATGAGTGCGCACCAATCCACGAGAACTATTTTGCTGCAGCATTACTGAAATTTTCAGCTGAATGGCAAACCATCGAGTTTAAGTCCCGTCATTCAAGAGGTGAAAATTCATTTCCACATATAGATTTGTTATAAATATGTTTAAAGACTAAAATTTACTCCATACGAGCGATATGCCAGACAGAAGAGATTGGACAAAACTTAGGAACCTGTATTCACATAACACTTTCCTCTGCAGTCATATTCCTGTCAAGGCTCTAGTTTTCGAGTTAATCCACACCAGACCTTGAGTTTTGCCCTAACGGCCTCCTTCAAGCACCCTTTCTCGTCCTGACCGTGATTTTAACCGCGGTTATCTGATAGGTGAGAGGAATGTGCGACCGCTACTTTAGCACAAGCCGGGAGCACCTGAACCCTCATCTTTAAATCGGCGAACTTGTTTACATCTGAGCCATATGTGTGGTTTCCTGGACACCTCAACATAGGATCAGTGGAGCACACTGGTTCATCTGATACCCTCGAGAGGGGCGGTCTAGTTGAAACTGTTGGTAATCCCGAACTAGGCTTGAGTAGAAAAAGGAAATTTTCAGTTAGGCCTCTCATCAACAACAATGCAGTTTGTATGTGAGTGTGTTTCACCGATTTTGAGGCTGACAAACTGAAGAAAACGGGTTCAGATGTGAGCCAGAAAATATACTTTACTCACTTTTAAACGTCCCGGAACTTTCGTTACGAAATCTTATTACCTGATTCTCCAACATTTGAGAATGCGGACCAGCATGCATAGAGCTTGACAATATATCGAAATAATGGTATGTCCATGCGTTAATTGGCTGTAGATCAGATGACCATTTATCACCTAACTTGGCAGTCTGCTTGCAAACGTTTCGTCACCAGTTGTGTGCGTGTTATCAGTGTGTGATTGGGTGATAATGCCCCAGCCCAGCGAACAGCTGAACAACCGCCCGATCTAAACCAATACGCTGTATTACGTCTATACAAATGTGCTGTTTACTTGACAGGCGAAGAATCGATTATTCCATTAAACTATTCTTTTTTCTAGTACTCACTTTTCAAAGGTTTGCAGTGGGAAAACAACATGATTGGAGAATTATCTCTCTCGTCATTTTGACTAAATGATAGTTTGATACTCAACCTTTGGGCTTCACCCCTCAAAACTAATGTAACCCTTACCGAAAAGCTTGGAAGTATTGTTGTTTCCGTAGTGAGAATTGTAAGCTGTCTTAAACTCTCAAATTACGGGTGGGTTTGAATGCGCAATCTTTGGCGGCGTAGCTAATAGTAACCGTTTTATATGATGGTACGTTATGTCCTGCAGTTCGATGATATGACTTTAGAACCTTAGTGATTTGGTTTGTACGATGTACCAAAGAATATACAATCATAACATGCACGACTGATGTTATTTCATAATCTGACACTCCTCGAGATGTATCGTACACAACTACTGCTTTTCATCTAATCATTGCCTTCATTATCAGTGACAGTAAAATCACATGGGAACACTGAAGGTTCAACGCCGTACAGCCATGTTAATCTACTTAAGTTAATTTTTTTTGAAACGCATTCGTAGTAAAGGGTAAGAAGTGTTTATGGATGTTTTCCGACACATGCAAGATTCACCATTCTCGAGTGTCCTTGGAATATAATTTCTAGGAATCTAGGGAGGTGATTCTATATTGTTTACTCTTCAGGAAGTTGAATAACGTAATTCTGTTTTGAACTGGTCCCTCGAACGGGTGTTCTTTAGAAGAAGGGTAACTTGAGGCTTTAATTTATATACATATATATGTACATATATCCACTAAACCAAGTTGATTTGGTATGCAAATTGCAGCGCGAGCCACTGAAACGGGGCCCATGTAAAGCAGCTTGTCTGAGTTATGTTGTATCTTTAGGTTTCCTTTCAGGCAACTGGTCTGATTTCACACATTATCTGTTTTAGTCCACATTTGCGAAACACTCTTCTGTCCTTTACTCTCTGCAGTACATCCGTAAACAAATCTTTGGTGCACTCTTTCCCGACACATGGTACAATCAACGCAACGTTAGCTTCAACGAAAAGGAGTTTATTGGATATGACAACAAACTGCTAGGGGTCGCCCGACTCCGCCAAGTTCGTGTTACCTCAACTCCATGCGATGTTCTCGGCGTAATGAATAACGCTGAATATGTTTGCTACCCACCGTATTCGGTCGGCACAGAAGGAAAGAAACCAATGCAACCACAAGGAGGCGTCGTACCTAACCACACTAAAAACGCGTAAGCATGTACACCAAGGCGTGCTATGCTAAATGGTCACAACACACAGTCCATATTAATTTGTCAGAGTGGACTTACACAATACTGAGAACAGCAAGAAATGTCACTAGAAAATATGAGTTATTGAAAGATATAAGGAAAGGGGAGACTAGGCAAGCATCTGTTTTCAGCGATTCACTTTCTGGCCGGCACAGATCATATATAGAATCAAACTTAATAACGGTGAGGCGGACAAAGGGTAGGATAATGTACATTAGTCGGGGCAAAAGTCATCTAACACAGCTAGTTGTCTGGGTTATGGGAGCGATGCGGTTTGGTGTGTGCTAGATTCGGATGAGAGGTGGACACTGGACCAGTTCAACGAGAGGACTTCAAATCTCTTCTGTGGACAAATTCTGAGAGGGAAACCATTGCGACCCGACTCCTTGCACTCTAGCTTTGTGCAAAGAAGAGAGTTGCCAAATCCCTCCAGCTGAACTGGCGCAGTGTTCACCTCTCATCTGAATATAGTACACACTAGGCCATATCTCTCACACAACTCAGACTATTCGTTGTGTTAGATGACGTTTGCCCCAATTAAGGCGCATATTCTCCCACCGCCACGTCTGCTATGCGTAATTGGTTCGATTTTATTACATTTGATTCTCTATATGATCTGTGCCGGCCAAAAGATGGATCACTGAAAAAAAAGTGTTCGCCAAGCTTTCTCATCCCCAAATCTCACTCTCATGAGCTGATATCGATGAATATTTCCAATTTTTACCTCTAACCAAATGGTTTCTGCTTGGTGTTTGGTTACGTGATACCAAAATTTCTGAACAATTTTCTGATGATTGTAGGTCTTGACCAGGAATGTTTTCTGCCGTAAGGGTTTTGAGTCTGAGCAGATAGCCGGATTTGAACTTCTTGCTGTCGCTGGAATCTTATTCCCAAATTCACAGCTATGCTATTCTTCTAAGCATTGAATGGACTCAATGTTTCACGTAGGTGGGAGGTTTATTCACGTTGGAACCAGTCACGTGACATAGTTTTCGTGTACAACAACCCAACACTGACGCGTTTCGGAGACGAGCGCTCAGCTGGAAGTTTTTATCTGACGTCTCCATACTGTTTTGTACACGAGAACAGATCGTGATAAAGAAATGGAAACAAGTTATTCAAAAAACAAAGTAAAAGGCGATGGCATTTTGCCTTGTTGGGCTGCGTATCATTTTACAAAATATCTTCAGTGGTATACGTAATGCACTACTCATAAGGTTGCTGAAGAGTCTTCAACAGCTCACGACCGGTTCCGCCCTTCTTGGGGCTCATCAGGTAGGCGCAGTCCCCGAGTTTCCGTCAACCTTATGTTCTACTTGAACCCAAATTGGACTGTTTTTCGAGAAATACACTAATTTGCAAATCAATTTGGTTTTGCGAGAGACTCACCTGGAACCCAGCTGACTCTCCCATCTGTGATGTTTCCAGGCAACTGAATGTGCTGCACCAGGCCGCGTCATGTTCCTGATGAGTCCCAAGAAGGGCGAAACCGGTCGTGGGCTGTCGAAGAGTTTTCAGCAACCTTATGAGTAGTCCATTACGAATATACATGTATCGCGATATCTCGAATATCGTAGCAACTGGAACATGAGGCGGCCTGGTGCAGCACATTCAGTTGCCTGAAAACATCGCAAACGGGAGATTCAGCTGGGTTCCAGGTGAGTCTCTCGCAAAAACCAAATTGATATGCAAATGAGTGTATTTCTCGAAAACAGTGCAATTTGGGTTCAAGTAGAACATAAGGTTGACGGAAACTCGGGGACTGCGCCTACCTGATGAGCCCCAAGAAGGGCGAAACCGGTCGTGGGCTGTCGAAGAATTTTCAGCAACCTTATGAGTAGTGCATTACGTATATACATGTATCGCGATATCTCGAATATCGTAGCAAGTGGAAAATGAGACGGCCTGGTGCAGCACATTCAGTTGCCTGGAAACATCACAGATGGAAGAGTCAGCTGGGTTCCAGGTGAGTCTCTCGCAAAACCAAATTGATTTGCAAATTAGTGGATATCTTCAGTGGTCTTTGAAATAAATAACAATAGGAAGGAGGCCAGTTTGACGAGTGAATCTAGTTTCAAGTTTTCGAGCTTTCCAACATTACTAGAGTGCTTCAAATTTAGCATTCTACCCTGTCAGTACCTTACTACAACCATTGTTTTCGACCTGTGGCATGGACATGAGTAACTTTGTGAAGAAATTACCGCATTACATTTAGAACGAAAGCCACAAACCCGGCTACTTCAGTGGCATCTAATGTCGAACAATTTTGTCCAGTCCACTGTTTATCACATGGCCCGACGGGGTGTTATCTTCGACGTGCTCAAAAGATGCTGTGGCGTTTCGAAATAACATCATTCAAGGTCCTTTCGCAAATGTGATTGCACAGTAGGAAGTAAGAGTCTTGAGATCATGGTCGAAACGTTCACATATTAGATGAGAACCTGTGTGCTGCTAGCTTGTTATTGGTTTATGATTAGCGGATTGGTTCACAAGAAGGTAGAGGCTAGGGCAATCGGTTTGATCTACTCTAATCCACCGCTGTCATGTTTTCCAGAACCTCCAACTTCACGTTCCAGAAAACTAGAGGTTGAAGTTGGGTTCCTCCATCGAATAGGGGCTTGGTCTTCAGTCCACACTTGACGTGAGCCTTTGGAAGTCCTGCATGTAAGAAAATTTTTCATTTGGCAGCATGTTTGACCACTCAAGTTTCGCGGTCAAACAAAAGACTTGGATTTTAACCATGCTTTGAAGACGGTTGAAATACACTACATGCGCTGATCGATAAAGACCAGCGGTCTTCAACCAACATGTGAGAAGTTAAAAGCCATCTTGAACACTGCATCAGTTCACCAACTGTCACAGATGAGGCAACTCTATCGTTTGTTAGACAAGGACTATTTGATGAAGCCAACGAGGAATACCGACAGCCTGGTACCTGAATCAACAGAAATAGACCAGTACAACCCTCAGAATCGATAAGTAAATACGATTTTAACAGCCCGGGGCCATGCATGGTCTCACAGATAGAAACGTAGTGCATTTACTATGTCTGAAACTGTACTGCTAAGGTATGGCTAGTGGATAGATCATTACCATTATTTTGGCTTCCTTTTGGCATCATTACCGAAATCAGTATCGAATGGGTCTTAAGTCATGAGATACGGCTGACCAGGTTGGATCACAAGCGTCTTCCGCAGATAGCTAACTAGTCCTTAATGGACAGTGCCTTTAGTTACATAGCCAAACAGAGACTTCAAATTCCGTCTTGTGTTCACCAACCTGGTGGGAACACACAGCCATCACAGATATGGGTCAGGGATGTGCACGGCCTCTAGAGGAAGGGACATCCCCTTGGGGCTCTTGGGAGGAATGGTATGCCATCTATTTTATTCTCGCAGTTCTACTTGGTGTGCTTTAGACAGTTTGCGCCGCACTGCAGACCATATCATGACCCCATAACCACATCTTTTTCCACGCGTCCCCAGATGGAAATATCAGACAGCTGGTCAGTTGGGATCAGCTGCTGTGGCTGCGCAGTATGGGGCCTATCCAGGTTCGGGATACGTTCAGGACTTATCCCGCTCCCTTAATACTTCCGAAGAGATCATTCAAGAACTGTTTGAAGGAAGATGGATCGATGAGGCTAGCAGAGTGCTGTTTCTGGACTTCACCATTTACAATGCAAACATCAACATGTTTGTGATTGTCAAGTAAGCCTTTTGTTCGATGGTCATCAAACACCTACTTATACACAAATTCCCTCCATGTTTCTTATTACCTCCTCCGTCAGCATACAGTTAGTTCAACATCAGTTATTCGTATGCTGCATGAACTGCGTATAAAGCCAAATATTTCACACGACGCCTCAGCTCTCTCACAAAGCAGACATTCATTCCGGCTAGTCGAAACAATGATAGGTGAGTTGATCAACACAATTAATTTCCAGTTACATGCTGGCATAAAGTGCTTCTCCTAGATAACAAAGCTCCCCGTGACGAAGACCTCTGTAAGTAAATCACAGGAGATAAGATGAACATTTCTCCGAACCGCAATCATTTATCCCACACGATGAAATTAGCCCCAGTTTCCGAGGCTGCAACAAATGTGTATTCTGTTCAGAAGCGTGCTTGAAAGTCACCTCGTTTGCAATTAAGAGAACCTGAATGTTTCTTAAAAAAGTTACTGGAACTCGACGTCCGCCTAGAGGTTTAATAAAAATCTTGCCGTTTGCAGGCACGTTATTTACACTAATTTTAGTTTGTTTCTTCTACCTTCAATGATCAGAACACGCATTTTTACCTCATGGCTCCTTAAACGTCTGGTTAAATTTGAAGTATACTTGATTAGCAAGTGCCGACATATTCAAGAAAACAGGCTCCTTTAGGATGCCACATCCACTACGGACATGAATACAAAAACCGGACACGCTCTAACCATGCTACCCAGACTAATGGTGAGGCAGTCAGATATCTCCTTAAGAGGTTATCGTATCGTGCGTCAAACACATTCCACTGAACAACTGCAGCAGAAGGAGTATACAGCGAATTGAGTGGGGTTTAGCGTTTTGTCTTTGGAGTTTAGGCTTAGTGAAGTGTTGAATGTAAACCAAGAATGCCAACTGGAGGCTGAATGGTATGTCGTTTTGATTGAAATAAGCGGCGACCGACTGTGTCTGCTTTTGTAGCCTCGGTAAGGTAGGCTTAGGTAGACCGAACTCTTTACAGCGGTTGTGACAGGCGACTGGATAGCACGCTGAGACACTGTTGACTATACATCGCTTAGCCATTAGCTCTGAGGACGTCAACAGTTCATAATTCAGTGCATCCAAAGGGCAGATTTGCCTTGCTTGGTTCGATAAGTTATGAATCAGAGTGCATTTCTGCTCAGGTGGCACAAACCAACCTCCGAGTTCAAGCTGAAATAATCGTGGAGCTCATAATGTGCTGCGTAAACTAAGTGCTTTATAACTCTAGCAAACAACCATGTTTCTCTGTTCAATGGGATAAATCCATCCCGAAGAACGTTCTGCGGTCGAATCAGTAACAGACAATAATCATTCATATAAAATCCAGACTTCGAGGTCGGCCTTAAGCAAGGAGGTGATAGCAAGCTAACTAAAGCTACGCCTGCGATGTTCCCTCGGCAGATATTTACAAGGCATGGCACTATAAAGAGAGGGAATTTTATGGGTGGCCTAATACAAGCACTCGGGTGGTAAAAGTAGACCGATCTGAGTAGCGTTTGCACAAATTCCTGGTCATCATCTTGATAACATGTTGCATTACGTTTATTTCCTCAAGGCTCATATTTGAACTACCCGTCACCGGAGGCGTCTTTGTCAGCAGCGAATTTCAACCAGCAAAACTCGTGCGCTATTTGACTGCAACGGACTACTTCGTAATGGCTTGTGAAATTATGTATCTCATGTTCATTCTGTACTACATTGTTGAAGAAATTTTGGAGGTGAGTCAGTTCCTCCTGTGTTACTTCTTTTAAGATACAAAGCCGCTGGTGCCATCTACACGCAAGGGCACTGAGCTTGACTCTTTGCTCCTCAAGCAGATCTGATAACCACTGCTCTTGAACCGACCCGAATGAGCACCGCTCTTCACTACCTTTCACTAAGTAGCCTGAGACCATCGTTCACCCGTTTTAATTCAATGGTTGATTTTCATAAGGTTTAAGGTTTCATTTAAGGTTTTCAGTATCCAACATGGTCACACATCTAAGCGAGCCTAAAGCTGCACTAGCTGACTGGTTATCCTCAAGTTGAGCTGTTCAAGTGTTTCTTCTGTTTGGCATTCGGCATTTCAGCATAAATTGGTTTCATTTACGCCCTCTATTGAAAATGTCCAGGTTTCTCCACACTGTCAAAAATCTGTAAGTAGCCCAAAAGAATAACAATTCACACGAAGTGTGGACCTTTCATCTGAGAAATTCCCACTCGAAAAGGCTGTAACACGTGACCAATAAGGATGAAACAGCTGTACACTGCTCCTCGGTTTTTCAACACAGATTGTCTCCGCTTACACGAAGATGTGTCTAGCCGTCCAGTTTTGGTAAACCATAAGGCGTAATTCCCGATAAGCTTCGACTGCGCATGCTGCAGTTCATCTAAATTCTGACCTACACCCATTTTTGCATGTCACACGTGACAAGCCCACTGAGAAGACTGGAACTACGTTTCCCCTAGCACAATCTAACTCGTAAAAATTCAACTACTACGACTGCCCACATTAGTACATGAAACATCACAAGGTCACTCCCGTTCGCAGATCCTAAATTCGGTACATTCTCACTGACTACGTATAATTGGATCATTAGAGTTTCTACTGTAATAGCCCTGGTTTGACACTGTTTAACTGTGGCTTATTCTCGTTATAATGTCTTCATATTTACATGTATCTCCAACTGTCACGAAAAATGAGGATGACCTTGTAATGAGTTTCAACTATGACCAGAACAAACACAGTAATTTCAGCACGAGAGTGGCTGGTATCTGAAGCTAATGAACCATCCAGTAAGGCTTGACCTTCTCGGTCATTAATAACAGAGACTAAATGATTGGCTATGATTCGGAACTATCCGCGTTCTTCTGTTTTTAGCTAGTGCATACATGAATAGGTAAACTGTTGAGCAGAGGTTTGTGAACGTGAATAGGTGAATGTCCTCAGTTGCGCTGGCTCTGTGGCCTCCAGAACACCACAACATCATTTCGGTGGCTTACTGGGTCTACCTTAGTCTTAGTTGCTTCGTCGCAATAGACGACTCCCTCCACCGTCCATGAAACTGAAGATATATCGTTATTGCCCCAACCATCCACTATCTCTCCTTTTCCCTAAGTTGGACGTGTGAAAAAAAACTATTCGCAGCCTCCAGTTTCTTGTCATGAATTGCTCGAACTGTCGCGACCGACAATGCCGCAGTTGATCATCATTGTTGTAGTTGATCATGTTTAACAAGCCCAAACCATTGTTAACACTGTTTTTGACGTGTCTACGCGCGCAATTTCCACTGTGACATCAAGCAACCACAGATAAATCTCTTGCGTCTATCTACCTCTGGGGTCTCTAGAGGGGTGAAATCAATGTTCTAAAATGCGGCAAAATAATAAGCGAAACCTGTTCGTCAACTGGGCGTACAGTGGGCTAAGTATAGCATAAGCAGATAAAATGCAACAGTACGCTCAGTAACAAAATCGTAATAAGGAGGTAAAACTGAATGAATCCAGCACAGATTCGCAACAGATGATGAATGTTAATGGCTAGCCAGAGGCTCGGTACCAAAGCAAATGCTCTCGTGTTTGTAATTTTGGATGGCAATGTAAAACAGATCCCTCTTTGGTGCGGGGTCGGCACTGACGATATCACCTCGATTGGTGATGAAACGTTTGCAATCCAACTGCCAAGCTCCGCGGCGCACCCGAACTACCTATACCACACATTGCCACAAACTGAAAGTCCCTGAAACGATTGAAGAAGACAGACCGTTCGGGCCGCATTTACTTTCGTAAAAGCCAGAAAAGTGAACCCCACTGCGCCAAAACACTTACAGAACCCAACGGAAATTCAATCCAAGCAGAGAAATGCCCATGAGTGCCAGTTTGTTAATGAGGCGGTATGTCGTATTCCATTATTCCGGCGGATTTTCTACAATTCAAACTAAACTAGATAAAGTGTATGGGCTTACACTCTTTGCCTTCAGTGATGGATGTACTTCCACAAGAAGTGAGTTGTTTGGAATGACAATGACCAATGACATTTAGCCCAATGGCTGTCGACAAAATATTGTTGGTTCCATTGATTCATATATATTCGTTGGTCGGGACATGCATACGAATGATAGAGAGGCACATAAACGACAGCTCATCCGCTTGTTTAAGTCACTGAAACAAGCTGACAGAACTATTGTGGGCATCGGGCCACAGAGAATGCCACAAAGCCAGTGCTTGTCCCACAAAAAAGCTTGCGTCATCTCCCTCCATAAGAAGACATAGGTCATTGTTCCTGCTTTACAAGGGTGGCTTTTGGTGAAGGTGACTGCAATACCGAGTGTGTTTTCAAATGTCTCCGAGAACCAGCATTACACACATTCTTTTGTTCTCGTTCCAGATAAGAAAACAAGGGTTCCGCTACTTCCGTGGGGTCTGGAATATACTGGATATTGTCGTGATTTTGCTCTCCCTCATTTGTGCCGGATTCACAATTTATTGTACCGTCACCGCATACGACGTCATGACCAACATGCTGAAAGATATCAATGCTCACCCACACTTCGATCAACTGAGCTACTGGTATGGTCACTGGGTGAGAGCCACGGCGCTGTGTGTCTTCTTTGTGGTGATCAAGGTGAGCTGCATTACCGTTCTACCTAGAGGAATTGCTTCGTGACTGGTTTGATTGTCTAAAGAACGTAATGGGCACCAGTTTCATCTCTTCCGAGATTATCCGCAAGGCGTCTAAAATCAACATCACTTTCGTGACATCTGGTGGATGACCTTAACTCTGGGCTACAAGTGACTGATAAACACATCGTCAAACTTTTGCCCATTCACACCACCCCAGCTCGGTAACAAACGTGCATCTACACCGGGTGACCTTTCCGATAGAGGTTTCTCTTCTAATATCAGGATCTTGCTGATAATTCGTACGTGGTGGGGAGGGCTTGAAATAGCTCACCAGTGCGAAATTAGTGACCCGAATGTCTGTGGTTCCAACCGAACTTTCGCAGCTAAACGACTTCTGCGTAGGGTTGGGTAATCTGGCGGTATCACAGCCATTCAGACAGCTCAATAATTACTTCGAGAGTTGTGCTCGAGCTTCCTTACGAAAATACTGATTAGCATTTGGCCACGTGGAAGGACCATCGTAACTCGATCTCTTCGGTGATGTAAGGTGCCGGTGAATAAAAACTGAGTAGTAGAAGTAAATCGCAAAAGTAATTGCTTAGATCCGACAATTATAAAACTGCTATTATAGTTAGTGATAAATTTGCATAGCTTCAAGAAAAGGCACATTAGTAAACAAGAATGAAATATTTAATAAGCACACATGCCCATGAGCTGAGTTGGTTTAGTGGTTATGGAACGAACTTACGGACTGGAAAGTCCGTAGTTTGAATCAAACCTCATCATCTCCATTGTCCCTGTCTAGGCTTGAAAAACCAGACATTATCTCGGCCCTTAGGTTTCCCTCGGGTCGCATATCAGGTAGGCACCCAGAGGGTTTTGTAGGTAAATGACGCACGCCTACTGCTGGCATGTAGGTTTCAGGTTGGCTCAATGAATTCAAAATTGTCCTCATGACGGAGGGTTCATAGCGCTCCACGCAAGGGTTCCAGTGGGGCAGGATCCGGCGAGTGATGGCGTGGTACGGTGAGTTAAGCAAATCATTTATCGTCTTCGCCCAAAGCTTTTTTTAAAATGTATTTTAAACGGTCTGTGGATACTGCGAGTGCATCAGCCAGTTGGTGTTCGAGACCCGTAATGTGGTTTTACTGTAAGGCAGTCATCTTTCAAGGTTTTCAGACCTTCAGCCAGTTTAGATTTCATTTTCTTTGCACAATTGTTTTTGCGATGGTAATAAAACTGTCTCGGATATTTTGTCGAATTAAAAAATATCGTCACTATTCCAGAAGGCGACGTTTTCAACTCCGAACTCTTTTTGGAGAAAGTTTTGCGGGACACAGTTTATGGTTTCGTAGTGCGAAATGAAGGAATCCACTGAGTGCTGTGGGATCTTTGCGTTTTCCCGGTAGGAGCTAGCCTGATTCTCGTGGTACATGGCTAAAACCTTTCCGGACATGGCATTTGATTCGTCCCAATGGAGCGAATGCTGTCACATCCTAGTCGGACTGTCTAGCTAAATTGTGCTTGTCGTTGTACGGTGAGCTCAATCAGCGTGGGGCTCGTAGAGGATGTTAGGTTAATGCCGCTGATGTCGACTTAATTCGACGCGTACATTTTTGGCGATTCTTGGCCGATTTCTGTAGGACAGAAGGCTGTTTGTGATAAATCTCGCCCTCCCTCTTACGTTCCACTCTTTACTAGGCACGCTTGGTTTTATGATACCAAATCACCGGCATTTAATAATTGTATGTTGCCATGAAGGATAATGATGGTGATGGCGATAATAATGACCTAACACATCAGTTGCTGATGTTCTCACGCAGCAACCGACACTGAAGTACTATTTCCTCATTCCCAAGGATAAACACACCAGTCTTGTTCTTATTTATTTTCTGTACACACCGTCTTCCCCTATGTTATTACACGCTGCGCACCGTCATTCTGTGGCGACCCGAATCACTGTACGTAGATAAACGGTCCACGCTTGACACAGTGAACCGAACTGTGAAATGAACGAAATCAGTGAATTGAATTTCGCTACAAAAGTTCGGACGAGAACCTGCTGTTTATGGGCAGCAGGCAGGTAGTAAGTTTACTGGACCACACTCTCCTCAAAAGCTCACAATCAGTTCCCTTGCCGGTACATATTTGGCCGACGCAAGAGCTTCTTTCGGGTTGGGCCTAATGCGTTGCAGCCACGACTTTGACTTCGCAGCTGTTTCGTGGTAGCCGTCTAGTCAGCACAGTGAATGAGACTGAAAAGTGTCCCTCAACCTCCTCCAGATGATTTTACGCTACCAAGGCGACATTTGCCACCATCCGGCCGACATCAAGTAGGGATCGCCAAAGTGAACTTGTCGTGTTTAGTTGGCTATGGTCATAGACGTATGAAGATATACGCGCAACACTCCGTTTCCGTATCCATAATACAAGCGACGACGTGATGGATAGGTTCTTCAGGACCTGGAACCTAGCTGAATCTCCAATTTATGATGTTTTCGGCTGAGTTCCAGGTGAGTCTCCCGCAAAACCAAATTTGCTTGCAAATGAGTGTATTTAGCTAATTTCGTGCAATTTGGGTTCAGGTAGAACATAAAGTTGACGGAAACTAGGAGACTTCGCCTACCCGATGAGCCCCAAAAAGTGCGAAACCGGTCTTAGGCTGTCGAAGAATTTTTAGCAACCTTATGAGTGGTGTATCACGCCTATGATTGTAAATGTATTCTCGAAGTGTGACATCAGATGAAGTGAGGTTGCATCCATTATTCAAAATCTACCAACGCATTCATGTTCATTCCTGATCCCTCCATCCCCATTTTTAGATTTTTAAATACGTCAACTTCGATCGCTCGTTGGGACAACTGACTAAAACCTTGGGGACAGCTGCGTTCGATATGATCGGTTTCATGATCATGTTCTGCATTATCTTCTTCGCCTTTGCTCAGTTGGGCTATCTGGCTTTTGGAACAAGCATCGAAGGGTTTCGTTCGTTTACACAAGCTTGGTAAGCAGCGGTTCCACATAACCTTCCTCCTTCAGATTTAGTTTTGATGGTGTTTATTTATGCCTCTTATGGAACAACGTGAAGTACGGTTTAGGATATGTTCCAAACGATGACATCGATTTTTAGTTCGTTTTACCGCGGCTGATTTACAATTAGGCGGGTTAGTTTCAGCCTGACGGCGCTTGTCGATCACTGACATGATTCGCACCTATTGTTTCTCACATCAAGCAACGCTGACGTCTGATGTGCGATTTGGGGACATGAAACCAACTTCCCCGTTGAAATTCATGGGGTAACACCAAAGTTGGTAGGACCTACGGCTAGGGAGTCTTCATATAAGCTCATCCTCTTTTTGCGGGAGATATATTTAAACCAACTAACGTACACGATTATTTGTGCGATGCTAAAACTGCCACTTTGGAAAATCAATCACGGCGCCTTGTTTTCAGAATAATTCTCATGAAGCGGGAGCCGGAAGCACTCAGATATAACTGCATCGCCGTGGTCAGTTCTTTTATCCATACCTAATAACAACACTATTGCCGGTTCGGTACACCTAGATTTTAATCCTCGGGATTGTCAGCCCTTTAGCGCAAGACACACTTCGTTAGATGAATGTCATTTATCACTGGGATAATTGCGATTGTAGCCCATCAGGCTGCGGAATCGTCATTGCTGTGAGAAAGGGCACCTCCGTCATCTTTATCAAAACTGTCGCTTGCGCGTTATATCCAGTTGATTCAGTCCGAAAACCTATTTCTTGGATGTAATTTCAATTCTGAGCAAATGAACCTGGAAGCCGTTTCCCAGAATCGTGAAACGAGGCTGTTTTACGCCATGTTAAAACGGATTTTGACCAGCTAATCCGCAGCTCTCTACACCTCAGATGTAATCTGGAAAACTCTCAGAAAAAACGATACCAGAAAAGTTGTCGGAATAAATATAATACGGGCCTTCAGGAATATAACTGAAATGCTTTTTAACTATCTAGTGGAAAACTTGGTAGCTAGGGTCTACACTTCTGACTGAAATATACGAATTCGTAGAGCTCTACAATGTAGAAGAAACCGGCAAGAAACTAAGCAGTCTTTCGGACACGAGGGTCACTCTAGTTATAAATCTAATAGGGTTATGGTGGATATGAGGGTAACTATCCAAGTAAACAGTGGGGACTTCAATTTACAAAACTGAGATGACCTAGATGAAGATTAATCAACAAATAGTTTTTGAATTTGCATAAACGGAGATCTTCTTGGAAGTGGGGGCTACGAAGTAAATCCTCACTGCTGAGGGACACTGGTGTCGATCTTCTTGTGGATTCTCGTCATTTGAGCTGATTTCTTGCGAAAATTATTTTGTTCGCTTTTCGTTTGGTCATCGGATCTGCATACATGACACACAGTTCAGACGGCCACGTACGTTTCTGGGAGTGGGCGAACGATTTTTGAACTGAAATTATCAACTTTTGTCTACATCGCTGGATAAGATTTAAGAAATAACTTATAAGCACCTGTCTTTAGGTCCGATTGAACGCGGTTCCTCAGTGAGAGCCCATTCCAGCGTGCACTCGGACGTCGCATGTTATTTTGCAGAAGGAATTGTTGTATAGTCCTTCACCTGAACTTTTCAAGACCAGATCAAGGTGTCCTTCAGCAACCTCTTATGATTTCGCATTTTTCTTTCATACCACCTTCCAGCTACACGCTATTCCGTATTATGGTCGGTGATATCGATTTTGTAGCCCTCCGGAGAGCCCACTTCTTTCTTGGTCCGCTGTTTTTCGTAGTGTTCATTTTCTTCGCTGTGTTTGTCCTGCTGAACATGTTCCTCGCCATTGTGAACGATGCATATGCCACTGTCAAGGAAGATTTAGTGAAGCAGAAGACCCAACTAAAGCTCAAAGACATGGTGAAGAAGGTTAGTTCTGATCAATCTTATTGTTCCACTGAACCGTCCTTGATCTTCAGTCTAATGATTTTCAAGTGTCACAATGTATTTCAAATAATAAGTACAACACTATGTTGTACATGTTGAAGGAATTCGCAGAACGGCGCGGTTAAAGACCGGTTACGCTGGGAACAAAAAAGAAACCAACAAGGTCACTAGTATCGAGGTCTTAGGACAGATGTAAAATTCCATCAGAATTGCGGACGAATTTATGCAATGTGGACCCATGAAACATCGTTGATGCATGATGTGTGAGGCTCAGTTAAGTCGGTTTTTAAAACTCCAGTCATGCTTTCCTCTTTTGTTTCTTCATTCTATTTTACACTGGATATATTCCGTGGTGTTGGAGTTCCTCACAACACCCATGAATTGGTTAAAAAAAGTTACTTTATGATAGTATTGCCACTCCTTCGTGGCCCTCACAGAGCTGCACCTGCTGAAGGTATATTCAAGGGGGCATAGAAGGCTGGTCAGGCGGCAGCCTTCATTGGTGTGCGATGGTCGGCAGAGACAGAAACACGTCTGATATGAGGAGGTATGAAATAAAAACCAATTAATGTATCCTTATTTTTGTAGATTTTTTTGTATTCTCGCGCTGAATCCTGTATCAACGAAAGCTCAGAAAACATTCCGTTATTAAACCAGTCATACCAATACTGAAGTTTATTAAATATCAGGCAGTCGATCACCGCCAAATTCACCCTGTTCTTGGAGATATTGGTACCGAGGTCCACGAATTTTTGCCACAGTTCTGATATGGTCAGGTTTTTTCTCCGAAATGAATATATGACTCTTGTTTCACGCAAAACAAGCCAGGGCACCAGACCCACATTTGTCCAGTCGGTTATGGCTTTATGCGTAGCCACTCCTGCTTATTCTCGAGGCTGATATAAATGTTGGGAGAAACTACTCAAAACTGAATATTTTTATTTTCACAAGCAAACGTTACAAGGGTCAGACGAGCGAACGAAGGGGCAAGTCACAGATCTGAACGAAATAACACCTCAGGCTGTTCCAACATCTTTTCTGGTGCAAGATGTTGTGGTTAGAAATCACTAACGTAATTGGGTGACTTATTTAAAAAGACCCACAGCGAAAGAAAACTGTGAATTCCATTCAGAAATCACTAACGCAATTGGGTGACTTATTTAAAAAGAACCACAGCGAAAGAAAACTGTGAATTCCATTTATACTTAAGAGGAGAGAGAATTTCTGCAAGTATGATACTTTCCTTACGAGATTCTAGCTGTGTTGGGAATACTCATTTACGTGAGGCAAACACTTCAAAGATGATCTTTGTAAGTTCTGTGATTAAAAAGCACGTTTTATGATTGCAACTGCCAACTTGACTCCCAAAAATTTCTCAGGTTAGGCTCCGTGACTGTGTGGTTTTTCATACATTCAATGATGTACTCATATACTCATTAGTACTTGGTGTGTACTGAATTTTAAAGCTAACCTAATCAGGCTACCCTTTTAATCTTTAATTCGGAGCCATCTTACTTGGTAGACTAATCGCGATAAAAAATTTGGAGCTCCAGAATCCTCACTTCGGAGCCATGTTACTTGGTAGAACACTCGCGATAAAAAATTTGGAGCTCCAGAATCTTACTTGCTGGCTCAAATCCTTTTCGTAAAATATAATAGGTCAGTCTTACCGTCTTTAGCCTCGGGTGGGACCTCGAGACTGTTCGGTCAAGTGATGTTCACGATAGAGAATCACACATTCAATCTCGGAATCCCGTAGCCAAAGACTTCACCTGTGTATATGGTGTCCATTTTTCAAATGAATATCACTTGCAAAGTTCCAAATCTGTGACTCTGAGAACCGTGAAAGCTTACAGGCAATTAGCTGACTCTCCGTAGGCAGTCGCCTACCTAACGGGTTTAACTCATGAGCTAAATTAGACAACACCCAATCACTTTCCTCTTACTGAGGTTTGAGCTGCAGTTGACTAATTGCTCTACTCCGCTTTTCTCCCCCATCTCTCTGCTGTAGAGCGCAAGGGAAATGATCAAACGAATGCGCAAAAAGTCCAGCAAAACCCTGGTACAAATCCTCCGCTCAACAGGCTTGTTTGGCAGGGAGGTTATTCCCTTTGATGATTTTAGAGTGGCACTGAAACGGTGAGTCCTGATTATTGCTGGTATTCAGTTTTATTGATGCTGAACCTAGCCTGATCAATATAGTCAGGTTTGAAACTCATCTCAAGGTAGAGGTCAGGTTTCGTAGACGTCATAGTAGACTATCCGAGAATTGGCCAGTCTGTGTTTGGCTGTTATCAAAAACACTTCGAGCATTGACTTATTGGATTGATGCACGCTGCACGCTGAACCCTGACAGAATGTTGCTCGTCCACTCATTCTCGGAATACTGATACACTCGGTGCGTTTATTGATTTCTGCCTGTATGCCGAGCTTAGAAATAGCCTCTGGAAAGTTTCAACACCAGCTGAAAACCGACTGATAGCATTTGAATGGGATGAGACCTCATTACGGCAACTCAAGAGTACCTGGTGATGACGAATCACTCAAGGTTCACCATGCCGACCGTCGAAAAGGGGACATTTGATGGACCTATCATGTTCAGGTGTGCGTCAATACAATAACCACCTACAGACTACCTATCCGAACTATTTCTGGTTAAGGCCAAAGGTAAGGATGTATAGGTACTTTAAGGGTGATTGTCGTACGAAGGATAGTCCGAGCCGTAATTAACGAGTCAGGCCGAATTGGCACGCATGACAGAAGATAGCGTCGTGGTCGGCCAGCGTTTTGGACCGTGTTTGTGTAAATCACTTACTTCTTTTGGTAAACAAGCACAATGCCTGTCGGAGTTACTGGAATTTTTTCCTACTGATTCACCATAATGGATACACGGAACCCTAATTATAGACGTTTACGATGAAGCCTGTCGTTCCTGAGTGCTTAAATGGGCATTTTTTTTAGAAGATAAGTCTTGTTGACAACTGGGTATATGCTTCACATCCAGGTTAGATAGCAAAAGCGGTAGGATACCTTAGCCCATCTCTCGGGGCACAATGTGCGCTTGCCAGTATTCTGTCATGTAATGTATATATATATATATATATATAATGTCATAGAGCGCCAACGCAGACAACACGTTGCTGTTGGTCAGAAACGTCAGGAACCGGCTTCTTTCTCTCGGGCAAAGATAGCTTGGGCAGATCAAATTTTTATGTTTTTGTTTCCGGGTGATTTTCACACACCGAAAACCTATGGCAAACAGGTTTGAACAGAAAGCGTCACATTATCCGCCGTGGAAATAGATTAAAATAAAACTATTTCAAGCGACTTTCCGACGCAGAATAACTCCTAAAATATTAATATAAACCCGAACTCTCGCCCAACTTTACAGCCATGGCTATGGAGACACAGAAATAACAGCCACCTTCGTCAAGTACGACACAGACGGAGATAATTGCTTGAATATGAAAGAACAACGACAAATGGAAGATGATATCGAAATTGGGGTGAGTGTGACTACGAGTACTGCGATTCGTTGCACTCCATAGCTTTTCTTATATAATCTTCCTGTAATTTAATGACGATGCACGCTTCCTATCTGTTGGTTCAGGTCCGTACGACATTGAAACAACACGAGGAAGATGAAGGACACGGAACAGATGAAGAAGGAGAGCAGGACGAAAATGCTGATCCGGGTGCTGTTGAGGTAAGCAATTAGAAGTACGGTTCCGTAAGGTCAGAGTGCATCGCGTTAAAGTGTAAACTTATCCTAGCATTCAGACTTTAAGACACATTGGTGGTGTGGATTTAGAGACCCCTTCTTTCGTGTCAGGTGTAGAAGAAAGTCTGGTGGCATGGACTTCCTGGAAGAGTTTTGCGAAGATACACAAACGTGTACGAAATATAGCTATCGGAAGTGGACACTATCACAGTAGCCGTTCGATTTGTTACCGGTTGCTCGTAACGGCATAGCGTCCATTAATTACTTATTTATCCTGGTCAACAACTCGTGCTTACTTTCTCCCAGCAATTTAGTGTAGCAAATAGATAGTGTTCTGTCTTCTACTCTCATGGTCACAATAAATGATTTCCAAACTTCTTCATATGTTGACGACAACCAGTTTAGGGTGAGGAAAGAGCACGTGACGGCGCGCCCGGATTTGCCCCTTGGACAGGTGATACTTTAATCCGAAGCTCAGCCGACAACGAAACCTTCCAATAAAACTGCTCACCATAGACAACGGCACCAGATGAGAATACTGGTGTTTCATTTCCGTACAATCATGTCAATTTATTAAATAAAGCCTCATAACAAAAAGAAGGAGGAGATATGGAAGGGAACCAAGGGCTAGTCTACCACAAAAATCCGAGGTGCCTACACCTCCATAGCTCAATCAGACGATCTGGATAGAAACTGACAGCATAAACGTCGCTGACGCCGGTTAGCAGCCATATCCTTCGGTGCATCCAGCCAGGCACGAAGAGGGTCACGTAGATCCAAGTTTGGAAAGCGAATAGCACCAACGGCACCCAAATATCATTCATTCCCTTCTGTTTTGGCAAATTCTGTCAACCTCAGGGTTTCCGCCACTCCGAATTGAGCACGGGAAACAACGTTTATCTCGTCAGGCGCTAACTCCGCGTTCGTAACACATGACTTAACCACCTTAACTTGCAGTCCTGGGTGTGTTTTTGAGGAGAGCACGCTCTGCTTCACAAAAAATCCGTCTTCTGATCACCTCGCTGCGAATTCGACAGTTCCATCCAATTTGGTTATAGTTCTAAGACATCAGTGATCAAAGACATGAAGATGTCTCAGATACTCACACAGGCCATAATGTAGTCTGATACACGCACCCTTTGAGAACTAGTGAAACGCCTTTTGATGCCACAATTGGCATAAATTTGGAAATACAGTGCTGATCTTCGAGATTCGTGCGTTCACTTCGTCTGTCACATCACCGTCAGAGCTAATACACCTTCCAAGGTACGTATGGTGTTCCACGAACGCCAGTGTCACTCCTCCATGCAGCATGATTTTACACTATGTCGGCGTGAAGCACGAGCCGAAGAACTGGATAAACTTAGTCAGCTCTTCAAGCAATACTTGCATTTCCCACTATTTTCAAAAATACAACAATATCGTCCGCGTATTCCAGATCGACAAGGTTCTTGCTCGGGCTGATCTGAACACCAAGGTTCCGGAGGCCTTCCAGTGTACTTCTTACTGTCTCATCAATAATGCAATTAAACAATAAGGGAAACCCGTTACGCGAGCCCTGATGACCCACTTCTAATTAACGCGAGGCAACACTAGTAGTCAAGGCGTAGGATGGGAGACTAACAGAAAATAGCACATCAACGCTATGTACTCGGCTAGACCAACTGGACTGCGGGACAACGAATGGATATAATCAAGCGGTCCTACGTAGCGCACGAACGCAGATTAATAATCTGGATAACTCTCAGTCAGATGTGTTGAGGCTAGGATTTGGTGTGCCGCAGTCGTTAGATTTGAAGAATTGGCTGCCCAGACAACCAAGGTGATCCATTTGATCCTGTTTTACTGCTTTACTTAAATATGGATTATGAAACGACTCATTATGAGTGGGTCCAAAACTGTTCCCCATGTGGTGGAAACCAAATCTGCGCAACCTTTTCTTTTCTTATAAATCTTTTCAATTTCTCCGGTTCAGTAGGAACGTTAGAAGGTTAAAGGACGCGGGTATTTCATCAAAGTCAAGAGCCGTTTGAATCACCCATATACTATTAGCCAGGATGGCGAGATGCCCCAAGTGGTTAGAGCGCGAATTTACTAACCGGAAGGTCCGTGGTTCGAACCCGACCTCTTGACTTCCCCTGTCTATGCTTGGGCAACCTGGCAGTATCCCAGCCGTCGTGCTTCCTTCGGGTGGCACGGCAATTAGGCACCGAAAGGGTTCTACAGCTGGACGATATATATTAGCCAGGAGGCCCCTGGCTGTGTACAGCATCCAGACTGAATAAGTATGCCCTTTTCGCCAAGCCACCAGCAATAAGTCACTCTCACTATTGAGTACATTGGCAGTTCTAATTGCCCAAGCCACAGTTGCTTTATGCCAAAAAAGTACATATGGGCTGTGCATTACTGCGGGGTCCATGACAGGTTCGGGGCGGGTTCTCACCCGGGCTACTGTACCATCTTTTAACCTGCCGCCTAGCCGCATTCTGCCATTCGGAGTCATATTGAGGCAAGCTACCAAACCGAGCTGTTTTGCACGATAAGTTGTAAAAGGAGTTCAGTGAAGCAGCAAGTTAAATTAAACGGCTAGCTGGTGGAGATAAATACTCATCTGCAACTTACATTAGTAGTAACAGAAGATTGGACTGAATGTCGGTTAGCCTGCCGCTTGAAATAACCGCCAACTAAACGGCCGCATCCTGTTTCAGTCAGAACGGTATTCGAGATACCGAAATGTCTTTCTGCACAACACTACTTAAAAGATCTTCAACAGTATACTACTGGTTTCACCCTTTTTCGAGCTAATCAGGTATGCTTCATTCCTACGTTTTTGCCATCCTTACTTTTTACTTAAACACCAAATTTTACGTAAGCGAAGACATAAATAAATCTGAAAATCGACTTGAACGTCAACTGAGGGCAAAACCGATAGTGGGCCGTTAAAAAATCCTCATCAACCTCATAAACAGTGTTATGTGAAGAATAAACGATTAGGTACACGTTGTTGGTGGTTGATGAATTTTTAGAATTGCCATTCACACCACTCACGTTTGACCAGCCTTCCTCTTATCCTAGCGCAATTATTCTCAAGAGTCCACACCAAAAGGGGGAAGGTACCGGACTCGAGTTTAGCTCTCATTAAAGTTCATCAGCAATCCACTTGCTCGACCATGTCGGGCTTCAATTCCGAACATTCCACATGTGAATAATGGAGTGGTGGATTGTTGCTATTGGATTAGATCTTTGTTCAAAAGCGTCCCGAAACGTGCAGCCTACTTTCCTGTGTATACCATAGGCGAATGGTTCACATATATTTTTTGGCCGATAGTGTATGCATTATAACATGATCATGACTAAACGTCCGGTGTAAACGCGACACACCAGGAACAGTTGGAACATCAGTGACACTGTGAGTCATTTCCGATGCACAGCTAACTCTCAACTAGAAGAGAGCACAGGAGCTGATATACTGTTGAGTTTCCAAGCCTTCGCAATACTTGTGCAGCTCAAACTGCGGACGTCATTAGGAGAGTCATTCGGATGACATTAGCTCCAATGGAATAGTGGCGAAACCCGAACCTCTTCAGCACGCCGATGGCGCTGCCACTAGCGATGTACAACTGAAGGCAGATAGCTCCCCTCGACTACATCGTTTAAAAGTGAAATCCAAGCACCCGGTCGTAAAAAACCGTGCACTTTCGGTGTTTTGCTTGGTCTTAGTATCCCAGTTCCCCAAGGCCATATTCATCAACCCACTTCTTTGCTAATTAAGCAGAAATGTTCCTAATATCAAGTGCCGGAGAAGTATTATTGTAATTTTCCCCGCCTCATTTCTCTTTCTTCGCCCACATATTCGGTCAAGTACGTTGACCCGGATGACTATGCTGAACTGGTAGAGCGTGTTGAAGCACTTGAAGCGTCCCTTCTTGAACTCTTGTCACACGGTGATGAGCTGTTGGCTGTGCTGGAGCAAGTGGAACTTGCCAAGAGGGAACACCGGAAGAACCTAATGGAGATGATGGGCAACATGGTAAGTGAAACAGTGTTATCTACAAAGACTATTCTCTAATAGAATCTATGGCTTTACTCTCAAGGACAAGTGTACAGTCGTTTAATCCCTCATCGTTTGTCTATGTATGTTATCATACAATGTAGACATATGCACCCACGAATTGGTTGAAAAACACCCCTACGGTCACCTGATAAAGTGCTAGTAAATTATTCATACAGAAGTCCAGCCAACTTATAGACTGTACTGCGAAAGGAATGCAGTGGGAATTCATCTCAGAGTGTCTCACGCTACACTAAAGGAACACAAAAGTGATCCTATATGTTTAAACGATTCCTATATCAGTCAACTCGTCAGCCTGATTATTCGAGTTCTTATAGCGAAAATGACTTTGTCTGGTGTGTCCCAGTCACCTAGAACTGAAAGATGCTATGTAAAAGACGTAGAATCCTAGAGTTGCTCTGAGATAAAAGAAACAACTCTACCGATAAGGTACTATTCTAAAGCATGTAGATACACTGGACATGTAAGTGAACTTCGCCAGAAAGGAAGATTCGGAACACCACATGCTAGACTTCCGTCAGTGAGCACGATTGAGGATGTTTGTGGCTACTTCAGGGACAGTTTCTTTTAATTTTTAGTGCATTATATTCGCGCTCTTTCTTTTCTGTCTCCTCAGGTCGAACAAACAAAAGCCGACAAAGAGTAACTCCATGCCAAAGTGAAACACAAAACCATCATGAATGTTGTCCTTTTTCGCACAGATCGTCACATGATCGGGTATCATCTGGTCACGATTCTTTAGAAGTTTCAGTGTTATTTGGTGTTGTCGGTTCCGGCTATTAAAAAATTACTTTCCACAGCCACCATATATGGGAAATAACGTTGGGTTCATTAAAATGATAAATGGTGCACTGGGATTTGATATCCGGGCCACTCATGTGCAAGCGATTTCTTCAATTACGATGCAGAGCGCACGATGGATGCACTTGCTTTCACTTCTAAACGGATGAACATGTGAATGGTTTACAAGCCGCTCCGAATGAAGACCCAGTGACAATTCTGGCTATGTTGGCTCGACTCAACTATTCTACCTATAGAGGGCAATTCCATCGGAACAGAACTACTCAAATGAGTGTGAAACGGGTGAACATTCCGCAAGTCCCGCAGCCACAAACAAATAATCAAGAAACAACTCACGATTTTCTGTTGTCCGTGACACTCCTCGAATCCGAAGTCCTGGCACACATTCATCGTTTGGGGAGAACGGAACAGTTACTAGATCGTCGTTTGAAAAGCCAGACCGATTGTTCGCATCGCTCAAATTGCGAGTAGGCTCATCTATTCGGACGTGATAAGTCAGTTTTGTTCAGCGTGAGCTGTTGGAGTGAAAACAAAACGCTAGATTCGCAATTCGGAGGTGTGGTGTTTAGATCCCGGCAAAATCAAGGAAATGCAGTACTTGTGAGCTCTAATAATTACTTTCCTGCAAGGAAGTGGGGGCATTTCTCGAAAAGATCCGAGAAATAGCGGCCTAGGAAATCGAAGAGCACTGGTCAAGGTGGCAGTGGATTGGATACCGAGTACATCGGAACTATCCGCTCAATTCATCAGACGTCAGGTGGGCACAGTACGTTTCCCTAATCAAACGCAGAGGGGTTCAAGTTAGCAGGTCACATAAATTGGGAGAACTCAAGAAAATACTGACCGTAACGGTTCAGCTACAGCATCCATTCAGTGCCTGGACGCCATGCCAGCAGAAGGAAGCATGAGAGCTAAGCTACTTTCAGGTCACTCAAGCCAGACAGGAGCAGCCGGGATTCAGAGGATAAGTTCGAAACACAGATCTTCAGATCAGTCAGATAGTGCCTTAATCACTAAGCTATCTGGTGTTCGGTTTCAACTCGAAGATCGAGCATTAGAGTCAACAAGAGGGACTGCAAGTGTTCCCAGAGGGATATAGCAGATGCGTTCAGAATAGTAATAATGATAAACATCACCAGCAGATAGAGCAACGTCAGTGTTGATAATGGTGCTTCACTGCCACACAACAATGAATTTTGTCTAACTGAAGGCTTAGAGTGAAAAGAGAAAAGCATGAGCGAGGGAGGGGACCTGATGCTACCCTATCGCAAGCATTCTGAGGTGATTACACCTCCGCTAAATCAGACAATCTTGAAAGAAACTGGCGGTATAAACGCCACCGACATCGACCAGCTGCCATCTCTTGCATTGTCGCCAGCCATGCGCAGGAGGGGACACGGAACATCATCCTGGAAGCCGCGCTGCACCAACAACACCCAAAGTTCTCAATCTCCCCCACGCCCTTCTGCCAGGTTGTCCACCTCGCCGTTTGCGCCATTGTGAAGGAGGTACGGATAACAACCCTCGTCTCGGAAGAAGGTGTAGCACATGGCCGTAGTTCATGGGGCTAAATGTCATCCGTCACTGAACTTGACCAAATACCTGTTTTCAAATTACGAATGCGTTGACGTCATTTGACATCAGCAACATTCATGAGATATCGGTGGTCGAAAAGCTGAAAATGCCTCACGTAATCTGTCCTCGGAGTTTATGGCTCGCAAACACAACAAAGCCCTTACGATAGCCTGGTACACAAGACCTTAGAGGCCCAGTGATATGCTGTTTTTGACGCCACAAGTGACGCAAAATAACTAACGCGATTCGAGTCTTCGAGTGATTCCAGTGATTCTCATTGAATTGTAAGGGGCATGTTCAGAGACTGCACGTTATGAAGCATGACTTCACACTTTGAAGGTGCAAGGCGCATCCTGAAAGAGCATATCATGGTGATCGTCTTCAAAGATGAAGACGATGTCGTCTGTGCATTTCAGAACGACAAGGTTCTCACCAGCAACACAAAGGTTTTGAACGCCGTCCAGCGTTCGCCTCATTATTCTATCAATGACGAAGATGAACAAAACTGGAGGGAGTGGACATCTTATCGGACAGCTGTGGGGAAGCTTTCACAAAGCTCACTGTGCATTCTCACATGCCCAAGAGGATGTGATTATAGGGGCCGGATTATGTCCACAAACTTCTGAGGCATATCCTGTTGAGCAAGTGTGATAAACGGCATTGAACGATCGTCAGAATCGAAGACACCCTTGAATTCAGGAAACACGAAGATTGTAGGTCATTTACATGTGGTGTTGCTCCAGCACCTGACGGAGTGTGAAGATGTGGTCAACGCAGCCTTTACCCGGTCGAAATTTCGCTTGATGCTCGTGCGTCAAGGATTTGCGTACCGTCGAAAGACGACGAAGAATCATTGACACCAGAAGCCTTGTTACAACGGGAGCCAAACTAACACCTTTGTGTTTATCAAATACGAAAACGAGCACTATTACCAACTCATTCCACTCGTCTGGGACGGTTTCTGTCTCTCGAATAGATGCAAATAGACCAGACACGCATTGTCTGAGGAATTCACCACCATGCTTGAACAGAGCGGGTAGAAGGTAGTAGGAGTAGAGATACACACTAGGAAATTTCTGAGGCTGAGAGGGCTTCATGTTTCCAGTCTACCTTTCTGTTATAGGCGTGCATTTCGGATTGGAGGAAACATGTGGCCAACCGAATTATTGTTTGAAGTACTGCACCCACCGGTCCAGAGGTTCTGCTTTGCCGGATATCAGAGCCATTGTGGTTCCTGATTATTTCGCTCACATGAGCCTTCCGAGGACCAGTCGAACGAATCAAGTGGAGCAGCTTGCGGGCTTTTCCAGCAATTTTCGCATCTTTCATTTCTTTGGCCTTTCGGGCCCATCAAGCTTTTCGGTATGCATGGACAATCACTCTCACCTAGCGTTGGATGATGCGTTGGGTTGAGTTGTCGTTGCGGTCAGGGAGAACCTGTCGCCGGCCTTCAGCAAAGCCATGGTCCTATCAGAGATCCAAGGTTTTAATGAGGTTGACTGGGTTGTACCGCAAATGGAAGCCCCGTCTATAAGCAGTACTTTGGATATCTGTTTCAATCGAATCAAGTAGAAACGCTTCCGCTCGGTAGCTCAATACTATACCCACCCCGGCGTATCCCGCTGCAGCGGCCTCTGGATCACCGGAGTTTCACAGCCGGAACCTGGAAGATGACGACAGGCAGTCAGTTGAATTACAGCACTTGCGTCCTTTATCCTCGTTTCTGACACAGCATACATTATTGTAGGTGCAATTCAGCGTACGAGCAAGAGCCAATTGTCCTGCTTGCTTAATTGTCCGAACGCTAAAGACAGCTGAGTGGATCAGCTTTTGGGGTTTGAAAACGGACTTCGAAGTGTTTAGCGTTGTCACTGAAGTCGGAGCTGAAACTGAGTGTGATGCACGGCGAACAACCCTACCCGCCGGGTTGGGTAGGGTAAACGGAATAAGTGAAAGCGTAAGGGGTGTCAGCAGTAGCATATTTTCGCTCACGCCTTCTTGTATGCAGCAAGAAAGGTGGCTTGGCTGGTGACACCATGAGACGACAGGATACCGTTAATTGTATCATAGTTGTACGTAAGCTGGGATACCGTAAGAGCAACCAGACATAGACTGTTCTCGACCAAAACATTTGGCTCAAAAGCCTGACCGCAAGGCAGCGGTGTTTGGCGGAAAATGCAAGTGCATGAGCATTTTTATAATACAAGTCACTAACATATTCCAACCCCCAACCTCAAGATGCAGGAGACTGCGTTCGTCCGATCTCTAACCATTGACCAAACTGGTATAAGAAGCCGTCAGTGTCGCACGGATACCACCCAGTATGGCTCAATGGGTCACGGAGGCACACAGACCTTCACACAACGGTAGGGCCCAGGCACTTTGTGTCGAAGGAGTGTCTGAAGAGTGAGCAAATCGCAAGTACGGAAGCTGCACACCAACCATAGCATTCTGCAAATAATACTATGAACATGAGGAGTTTACTTAGCTACCCTGATTAGTGGGCTGGTGCGCTGCTTGAGGAGCCTGGGGACACCCGTTTTGCTATTCTGCACACCCCTTAGGGGTTAGGTCCTGTGGTTTGACCAATGAAAGCTCACGTTGTGGCATCCTGGCTTATTGTTCACTCGCAATGGCTAGTCCAAGGAAATCCCGAATAACATATACATTCTATCCGGTACAACAAATATAATCCTTACATCTTTATCGATTGTAGTAATGAATGAGATACATACGAAAAACGGTTGAGTGCAAATTGAAAAACGTCTTCCGTACCGCTGGTGCTAAGGAAGAGTAAACAATACCTGGAATCAACAAACAGTGTTGGCCGAAGAAAAGCTCCATACGCACGGTCCAGACAGCTTAGCATGCTACCGACAATGTTTAGTTACTAAGAACAACATGGCGTCCCTGTGATGATTCGTGGAGCGATTTTTCGTAAAAAGATAATCCTTCTTATGCCATCGCGAAAACGTGGCCATTCACGCAGTTAGTTGAACATCATCAGGTTGATGGGTTGGGTAGCTCAGTCTGAATCTTAACTCCATTGTGAACAGCTGAACCACCGCACCAAGAAGTGACCGCAAATGAAAACCGCATCCTTATTCAGGATTTGAACTGCGTTAAACACAGTTGAAGGACGATTCCGAGCCAGTGCTCAATTCCAGAGTATGAACCAACTGTAGCGTCATGTAGTATGTGTGCTGAGAAGTGAAATATGAAGTACCGAAAACGTGGTGGACAGCGAACCTCGAATAGGCATCTTTTCACTAAAGTGTGGGGCGTAAGCAGCACGAAAAGATCTTGGTGCAGTAAGACACTTATTTTGAGCTCCAACCTTGAGCAATCAATTGTGATAAGCTCGTGGTCAAGTGCATCGTAATGAGCCAATGAAATAAAACGATGCGTAACACAGGGTATTGCAAACAATTGTTTTGGACATTCTCGTTTGGAAAATAGTTATAAATGGAATACACGGTTAAAATGGTTGCATAAAAGTAGACGGTAAAACGTACGGTGAAAAAGTGGGAGGGTACTTGAGTCGCTCAACTGGAGCTAATTAAGAAGCCTGATCAGTTGAACAGGATAGGGTCAATGCTTTCACGTGACGCTTTTTGATGAGTAAGTTAATCCGTAAGGTCGAATCGCGACAGCACTGAAGTGCACTTCGTGAATTGTCTCCATGCACTAGTCCCTAAATGTCGACCGAAAGGTCGGCAACCGAACCCAATGGCTTGAAGTAGCGAACACCTATTGCTTGTACGGTGACACCTACATAGCTGCCAAATGCTGCGTACCGTGAAGCTGATCTCAACAATCACAAGACATGGAAATAGTTCAGTCGAACTTTCGCCCTATAGGGGAAGCCAATATCTACCAAAAACCTGAGCACTGTGCAGCTGTTTCATCCGCATTGGGAATCATCAGTAGTGCACACCTCGCGAGTCTCCAGGGCGATTCCGACGCGCAAGTTTCGGCTTGTAGTTGAAGACTAAGTCCACATGTGATTAACTCGCACATGGACAAAACAAAGCACCCCTGAACCTTCAATCGTGGAATTCACATCACGTGTTGCCTGGCCGCTCGAGTGACGATTTCTGAGATGGGGGATTCACCCATCATGTGACTTATTCTTCTTTGTGAGCCGGACGGTTTGGCTATCAATTACTAGTCGGAAGAGGTTCGTATCCCCCTGAAGTTTCGTGGGATGCGTACTGTGGACGATTCTCAATAAAGATGAAACAACTGTAGCATGCTTCCGTTTTTCGGCATAGACTGACTTCTTTTACAGAACGAAGTCTCATAATTTCAATATAACAAAGAAATATTTGCTCGAGCAAACCTTCTTTCCAGGGCTGCTCGAATCAACCTGCCTGGACAAAAACCGAAGCCTTGAATTGAAGTCGTTTGAGTTCCCAAATGGGTAGTTGGTCGCCGGAGTGCACCGAAGCGAATCGCGTCCACGTTTTAACCAACCGACCTGTGAATGGTATGAACATACTGCATACAATTCTACGGACAGCACCCATCAGCGTCGCAAGGGTAATAGGGTATGAATGCGTAATTGAGGGCTCGTAATCAGTTTCAGTTGTCGAGGTAGCAAAACGACCAGAAACATGACGGCCATAGCAATATAATGCACTTTATACTAAATCCGATTAAAAAGAAGGCATGCGAATTTTTTATAGCAATAAGTTTCTGTATCCAGGTTTGAGGTTTCCAGTCTAATGAAGTATAGTTAACCCAACACCTTCATGAAACCGAGGATCGTCCGCCTCTAGATTTTACAACTGATAAGGGAAACGCGGAAAAGGCCCAACGAGTTACTGTTGCATTTCTTGCTTGAGGGTTGTCGCCTATGGTGGTACAGTACTCTCTAACAAGGCGCTTTAATACGACGGATGACATCACTCCCGAAACGCGACGGGGATTTAACTGGCTTACCTGACTTCTGCTGTTCCATTAATGGAGGATTCCTAAGGCACAAAACGCAACCGGATCCAACTTTCGGCGAAGACTGTACATAGGCCAACAACAAAAGACAAGCAGCGCATATTCTAGACTATTCCATTCGCCATCCCGGCTAGTTCCTTAATGAGAAAAAAGGCAGAATCTCGCAAGCATTGTTCTAAATGTTGATGGTCTAACTTTCGTAAGCAAACACTGGATGAAGTGTTGTGGCTGGAAATAACATGGGCACGGTTTGAAACCCTTACCGGCAGGCCAATCACGGACAAAGTCGCTTCCTGCGTGATGCTGCAGACATATTTCCCTGCTGACTATAAGTCAAAGTGCTGGTATTGAGTAGAATGCTGGGACGACCGATGAACATGTGATCACTGAGAAAATGAATGAAAGCCCTAATTCTGTCAACAGTTTGCAAGCGGCAGTAGAATGTACTGAGGAATTCAAGTGACCCGAGTGTCCGAACAACTGTCCAAGAATGACCGAAACAGCGGACCTTATCGTTGAGAACCCTGGTAGAAAATTAACATGCAATGGCAAACTCTGCATAATTTATCTCTCACCGCAGTTCCTCGCATCCGAGTTATAGTTACTTTCGGCAGGCTACAGTAGTTTATCTAATCTAACTACATTCACGCACTCTCCGACCCTGGCTTTTACCGAAACACTATATTGTGAATAGATCGTGGATAGTTAGGGATGCAAAGCACATAACAACCAGTGATTTCACTTTCATAAGCAGTTCGTGAAACCCGGTGGCGTATTCCATTGTGGCACATTTGTAAGTTATTTTCTGTTTCCGTACTTACTGTGAATATCCAGTTATTTCCTTGTTCCAAATACATAAGCACAGTTGTGCAGTACTGATGATAGGCTATTCCGCGGCTGCTCAAAGCAGGGTTTCTGCATTATACAACAGCAACCTGCGAAACGACTGAATTCGCTCGACTTATCGCAGGTTAAACCACCGAGAAACATACTGAACAGACTGTCGGGCTGACGAAAACCGGACGGCATAGTCATAGTTGACGTTCGACTAACCGCTACTTTTATTCGGTCGACGCACACCCGTAGCTTTTCGCCGTTTAAATGTTCGAGCCTTTGACTATAGGACCAGATTTTACGCTTGTTCGACCCCTCAAGACCGAATAACCGGCAGAGATTCAACGTCATCGAATAATGAGTCAAGGATCAGGCTTAACTGTCCAGAGGTCAGCCGACCCTAATAACTGAGCAGCACGTCAATTGGCCGGATGGATCACGTGCGGGCTACAGACCAAAAGAAGGCATGCCCTGATTGGTCAGAATGTCAGCCAATCTGTATGGAGCATCTTTAGCTCGAAGCTTCTCGCCCTATCACGGAGATTCTAGCATGACGTCGTGGAACATTCTATGGTTACCCTATAAATAGTTGTAATGATTTTACTTTGTCTCCATAAAGGGATGTCTGAAGCTACCATGCCTTTTGGTATACCACAGTGGGCGGATCAGGAAGCCAAGGACCGACACAGTTGCACGACCGTTCGGCGGTCACAACATGCACTGGACGTATTGTGGTCTGTGATGTGAGAGACCTGATTCAAGCAGCAATCATAAAATAGCTGGGTTCATTTGTATAGAATTCCTTCCGGACAATTTAGCTGCGATATACTCAACACGAGTCACTTGCAGCCTCTTTATTTATGTACCCGATTCTAGTCACGAGACTGCTCCGGAAACAATAATGTTCTAAAATCTAGTATCCATTATGAAGCCCAACAGTTCCCGGTGCGCAATATGTAACCACAGTCGACAGCTTCTAAAAATGTTGAGTTTCCGGTTGACGAAGTTGGGTTAGAAAGTACGATCAGTTGAGCACACATCAAGTTGCGTTGGCGGACAGCGCATAAGTTCCTCCAGATTTGAAACCCAAGTGGGTTTCCAAACCCATTTGCTTTTCGACAGGAAACCAATGAGAATAAAGAAATCTAACATGCGATTCACGCCGGTGGGGGGCAAGCAACAAAGTCATGAGTGACGCAGCGCAGAAGTGCGGGAGGGACATTAGGTGACGGAGCGCTTCAACATTGGCATTAGGAAAGTTGGACATAACGTTGACTCAGAAGTTATGGAAGTCAGAAGTTACAGGAATAGTCCTCGAGGAACTTAGTACACCCATGGCACTTTGAGCAACCATGTGGACAAGGGTTCTGAACAAATATTACGACCCCTCAGATGACAAGTAATTTGATACGAACGATACAACCTAATCAAAGCCCCGAAGTGGTCCACTTCACCATCTCAACGTATTCGATGGTGATCGGGGAAACGGAAACATTACGCTGAGTCTAATAGTGGATTTGGAATGGGGAAAACAACAGTCTTCTAGACGTTGGTCGTTACACCGAAAAAAGCCAATTGTAGATAAATGCGGAGTAATATACGGTTACCATAACAAGCCATACAGGATGAAAAATTTGTTCGACAAGCAAGCATTAATTTTATGGACAGCAACAATAGTGTCTGCACTGACACGTACAACATAGTGAAATAATGCTGGCTCTCGTCTTTTACCGATTTATACAAAAATCAACGAGCACAAAATAACGATTCGGTATGAAAAACTGGTGTCCGTTACAAAATACGTTCTTTACACGGAACAGGCACCGGGCGGGGTTGCTGAAGAGAATAAAGACCAGCAGACAACGTTAGGCGATTGACATGTTAACCTCATGGCTGTCTGCTAACGGAACAGTAGGTTGTGAGGTGGTGTCCATAGAAGTATGTTGCCCTTTCTGAGTTGTACTGAGAAATTTCGATGTGGGCAATGAATCTGCACCCAGTTCAACGGTGCTTGGGAGAACCCCAAGCTCTCGACCGGCGTTTTCCCGATCCGATTCCGTTCTATAAGCCTCCCCAGCATCTGCTAAGAACATCGCAGCAACCTCATGAGGTAACTGGTCCAAAGGAAGCCCTATATACTCTTCACCCGTGGCAGGGACAGTTGACTTATCTAAATCCGCGAAGTAAGGATGAAGGAGAGCATCCCTGGCAGTTATTCGGCGAGATGGTTCGTAAATGAGCATTGCCTGAAAGACAAAAATAAGGAAATGGGCTCCTGACAATCAGTTTATACGAATTTGAGTCCATGGCTGCCAACTTACATAGTGAACCCTGAAACTTTATTGAAAGAACAGTAATAATAAGATTGTTGGATACTCTTCCATAGCCTGCGACCAATTTCGCCCCCGACGGGACCCATCAGGTGGGCGCATTACCCGAGTTTCCCCTGTCGCCTTGTTATACTTGAAACAAAATTGGACGCAATTCGCGAAGTACACTAATTTGGTTTTAACGGGACACTCAACTAAATTCCAGCCGAATCTCTCATTTATGATATTCTTCCAATGAATGTGCTGCGCAAAGAGCGACTCATCTAGAATACCGTGCCAACTGAAACATGAGGCACGCATGCCACCAAAGTGACCACCTTGGCGAACAAGTCAACGGCCGCGTTCAGTTTTCTTAGGCTCAAGTGGAGCTTTCATGTTCAGCCAACCATACGGTAACAGGCGTACATGCAAAAAACACAAATTTACGCCGCGGCCTAATAACCTGGCAGTGACCTTAGTCTTCAGCTAAACTAGGCTTTTAGGAACACCGCATGAGCGTAAATGACCAGCTTACTTCCAAATTTTAAGATCACCCGTAAATCGTTGAGAGTTTGGTGTCTCCTCAAGAAACTGAAACCGATTAAGGCGAAAAAGTGTTTGCAAGCGAAAAATCACTGGCAAATTAAGTCAGTCATCTGGTCGCACGCTCAAGGTAGTTTCCTCGCGATTACATGTTTAAGACCAAGACTCAACAAAATCGTTACGTAAATGATCACTCGAATAAACAAACAGCTATATACATAAACAATTGAAATTAGGGAGATTATCGGTCTGTGCTCATAAAAAGCACCCCACCCATTGATAGATGTATACCAAGGGCGGTCACTCTGCAAAGGAATAGTGTATTCGAAACCTGAAATTCAAAGTTGGGAATCAACGCCTCACACAGGGACATGTGGAGTAATTCAGCAATTCATCAAATACGAGTCAGTACGAAGATGCGCGAATCCCTGCTCTTGATTCGGTCTGAGGATACTAGTCCAAGAAACAACAGAGCATCTCCAAGTGACCGACCACTGGAAAAGGTCCTAATTGCGATTCCGGTCAAGGCAGGGGAACTATTCAAGCAGAAATTGTAATTGTAATTCGGATCACTATTAGACGGTGACGGCAGTACCGCAGATCCATGGGAAACAGGTAATTTACTAATCCGAAGGGTGACAATCAAGACTATGTGGACGAGCCTACGGAACGAGGTTACTCAAGTTCATCGTTCAGCTGTAGCACCCTTTCGGTGCCTAGCTGCCATGCCACCTGAAGGAAGCACGAGGGCTGGGATACTGCCAGGTTGCCCAAGCCTAGACAGGGGAAGTCGAGAGGCAGAGGAATCGTATAAACCCACTTTAAAATAGAACGCAGCGAAATCCACTTGGGTAAGGGAACTTATTACACTTAATTCTTCAATCAACAGTGTTGGCGGTAAGACACTCAATTATCAAAGCAATCGTCAATCAATTAGCAACCATCAATCAATGATCGACCAAGCAATAACCAACCAACGAATCATCAGGAAATCACAGAATTCGATTCCAAATGTGTGAATAATAGTCACGTACGCAGACATGAATGACCACAACTAGTGATTCTTTCTTCGTGGACCCAATACACAAGTGAATAACGTATAGAGCATCAGCCGTAGCGGAAGATCCTGTAGAATCTACATGGCATCGATGAGAATCGCATGCAGAACCTCTCAGACACCATGAATGTCCGCTTCCTACAATAACGAAAAATCGTTCAGCTGTAACACCCTTTCGGTATCTAGCCGCCATGCCACCAGAAGGAAGCACGAGGGCTGGGATACTGCCAGGTTGCCCAAGCATAGATAGGGGAAGTCGAGAGGCGGAGGTCAGGTTCGAATCACGGACCTTTCGGTCAGTAAATTCTTGCTCTAACCACTGAGCTATCTTGCCCCCCATCCCGCTCCCTACCAGCTCTCGCATGATTGGGTCGGTGTTTCACTGCCGTGAACATATCATCATCGGCGAGGACACGCACGCACAGCTTCGTGCTGCCTGTAAAAGGCACGGCGTGGACATTTGCTAAGATATAACACCTACCTGAAGCAAAGACAAACCAAGATCATTGAAAGCCTTTGTGATATTCTCATTCGTCGTTAGTTTGGACTCTCTCCACAGTGGAAAGCCTTTCTTTTTGTAGTCAGGTAAGTTGGTTACGCCCGGCCAGACGTCTTCAGAAGGGGTCCCGAGTAGACGGAAGATCCGAAACAATTGGTCGATTTCAGAGTCACCTCTGAACAAGGCTTCCTTTGTAGCAACTTCTGAAAAGATGCAACCCATCGACCATATATCTACCGCACACGAGTAGCGTTGGGCTCCGAGTAAAATTTCGGGTGCACGATACCACAAGGTAACGACCTGTGAGATGATAATGAAAAAGATAGCAAACGTACGTTTTCGAAAGGGACGGTTTATTGTACAGCTGCGTGGTGGGAAATGCTTGTAAATGCCCTGAAATTGCAAACCTAATGCCGAAACAAAGCAAAATTTTCGGTTGAAAACGTGAACTGCGATGACGTCGATGAGTACGAGCATTTCAGCCAGAAGAGCGCATGATCAACCGAAAGGGTGACCGTGTTGGATGTTGAGATTTTCCAGTCCACTAATTCAAAGAACTGCCACATCTGATACAGTTTGCTTGAAGCAAATACCTGGTGATGAGTTCAGTGGTCCCATAAAAAGTCAGGTGTCGCAGCCGGACCCAGTCCTCCCATTTATCCGTTTTAACACTGCTTGCTGGCCTATTAATGAGATGTTTCGTCCTCAACCCTATCAACTCTGCGACAATTAACAGTTCACCATCAATGGAAATATTAAACACTCGGTTCTAAATTCAAAGGATCTACGTGCTAGGGCAAAGGTCTCTCGCTTATACAACACGCCCCGAAGGCGGCTGGTGAGATAGCTGAAAAGCGGTCGAAGTGTGTTCTGTAGAAGTTGGAACGTTATTCTAATTCCATCCCAATGTAAAATCCCACTTAGTTTTATGCAATATGAAGATTAACATGGGGACAAAAGCCTTTTAGGTACTATTACCGGAAACGTGAAAACTGACATCAAGGTTGCCTGGACAGGAGTTCAGAAGGATCGAACAGAGCTGGCCACTTGAGCGGGATGAGCTCCACATGAACAGACTTAATGTACACTCTTCGTCAAAAGCTGGTGTAGGTGTAGCAGGGTAGCACACGATTTATAGGCTTGTCACGCCCATATGGGGCAAGTAGGCTATTTTCGACCCTCAACTGACATTCTCAAGTGTCGCTGTTTGCATGCGATAGTGGCCACACCTAAGAACACTCCCGCCACAAATCATCAGTAGTAAAACCGCCTGCATGTCATGGAGTGGTTATGCTGACAATGCTTCGTTCACCAATAAGTAGAAAGTTAGGGTAGACAGCTACGCAGTGGAGGCGGTAGCTGATATAAATGCGTAAATATGGGGGTATCGGTGAACTTTTCGTTGGGGAGATCGGGAGGAACCCTATGCACTGAAGGCAATATCCAGGATGTACGAGCGCAATTGAGGACTTGACTGGGGAAAGTTTGACATCTCTAATCATTGATGTGTTCCGTGTCGGGGTCCCCACCCGAGACGTCAATGATTAGCGCAGCTGAATTTGCTGGTCACGGCTTTCATAATTTCGTTGTTTGACCTCCCTTGGCTCGTTTCCACCCTTTGCGTGGTTGTGTGAAAAGGGCTCCTTGAGGAAGTCGGCCAACTGGCATACGGAGCACGTGACTAAGTCAGCTGTAATGCCCTTTCGGTGCCTACCTGCCGTGCCACTCCAGGGAAGCACGAGGGCTGAGATACAGTCAGGATGCCCAAGACTAAACGGTGCCCAGGGTGGGCTCGAACCACGGCCACCCGGTCAGCAAATCTACGCCTTAACCACTGAGCGATCTCGACTACTCTGGGGACCAACCGGTGCTGCCTTGCGGTCAAGTATTTCAACCAAAGGTTTGGTTGTAGTGGTTTCATCGTCTAGGTTTGACATCGTGGCAATACCACATAACCATAGAATATACATCAGTCGGGTGTCTTATTCTCTACATGCTGAGCGGATAAGTGACATGTGGCTGCTATCTATGCTAATTTTTATCTCTCAACCCACTCCCGCTCCACTTAATAAGCACCGCTCTGTGGGTTTTACTTGTAAGAATGTCAATCAGGTGCCAGAAGTGACCGACTGTACGTAACAGTTCAGACCACCGGTTCGCGCCCGTTAATCACACCTTGTTCTCCTATCTTCATCGCAGTCTCTCAAATGAAGAATCTAACTCAAACAGGACCTTTAACACAAAGCATACTTTATCGGTTGACATTTGATGGACTCAAAGTCGAGTACGAGATCTCTATGTAATACTTAGGCTTCCAGCACCAAAATTATCTACTACGAGCTCCGGGTGACTTTATAGCAGCTACAATCGACTGCACAGGCGTCGGTACAGTCGTCAGTTCATCAAACGAGACTCCCTTGAACGATTCGATATTCGTAAACGGCTATCACCGTGTCGTTTGATTGTCCGACTTCATAAGAGCTGATCGTCGTCATTGACATTAATAGTAATGGTGACAATGATGCCTCTCGCACACAAACACAATAATTACGAAATTCGAAAGCCCGAAGGTGGAATGGGTGGACAGGGATCCGGAGTTAGTAAACCCTCATTCTGAGACGCTTACGCCTTCAATGTCAGCTAGGAAATCTGGAAGCAGATTGACAGCATGAACACTATTGATATCGACTGGCCGCTACATGTTAGTTTCCTCAGCCGAATGCAGGAAGGTTCACGCGGACCGTACTCGCAACGACTGCATTCAAACTCTCTGTAAATTCCACACATTCACCAGCTAAGCCACACTTTATCCACTTTAGAATCCCCGTCACTCTAAAGGTATAGAGCATAATACTCCTTTTGATGGACGATTAGTTGGCATGTGCAGAGCACGCCTGAGCTGTCGTACCTGGTGATGCAGGAGGTCTGCCACGAGTGAAGCACCTGTTGCACCAGCAAACACTTGCTATCTCCTTAAATAATCGAGAATCCATTGGCGACATTCAACACCAGCACCGTTTCTGGGATATCGGTCAAGAACCTCGATATAACGCAGCCCGCATATCCAGCTGTATACACAATCATACTGTAGCTCTGTACACGTAACTCGAGACCCAACAACATGTCTTTTGAATGCCACAGTTGGGTGAACGTGCAATGACTTCGCTGCTGTCACGAAGAGACTGGACCTTACCGTGGTGTGACGGTTTGCGCAATTCAGTGACCCATTGAGCCACATTAGGGGGGGGGTGTCCGTGCGACACTCAGTCTCACGAGGTTGGTCGATGGTTAGAGTTCTGACGAACACAGTCTCCTGGTCCTCAAGGTTGGAGGTTGGAACATGTGGCGACTTATTCCGTAGAAATGGTAATGCATTTACATTTCCCGCCAAAAACCGCTGCCTTGCGGTTAGGCTTTCGAGCCAAAGGCTTTGATTGAGGACCCTAATCGTCCTCCTGCCTAGGTGTGGGTGTCCTGACAGTATCCCAGCCCACGTGCAACCATGATACCTACGTCTAACAACAAGCATGACGACTTCATCAGGTAATTTCGTCAAAGCTACTGTGACGACCAGGTATATAAAACTCCTCAGTCCTCGGTACTTCTTGAATTGCGTGAGGTATGTTAAGAGACCGCACATTTAGGAGCATGATTTTGCATTTTGTAAGTGCAGTGCAGCTACCAAAGGATGGTATGTTGTTGACTAGTTTGAATAGTGGCGTTCGTACTTTCAATTAGTCTCCGGAGACTAGAGCGAGGTTGTCTGGATACCTCGTCTTCAGCGACCCGAACTCTTGACGTTCACCTGATTATTCCACCGATGACGAGGCTGACGAAGCACCATTCCTGTAGGAAGTGACCTTCACTCGCGAATGTAGGGACCTGGTTGTATTCACGTGCTCTTGAACAAGTGTGATCAGAATCGACTGACTGACTGCACTCGTGAAGTTGAAGAACACTAGAATTCTGAATCGTCTGCACACAATGTTGCTTTAAAATCTAACGGTGTGGAGACCTAATCGGTGAAGCCTTTAACCCATCAAAATCCTTCTGCTCAATAGTCAAGGTCTCATGCGTCACCATCTGTCATCTTCAGCTGTAAACCGTACACACACTGTAATGGTTACAGTTACAATTATGTTCGCTGATAGACTGGGAAGGTAGGAGTGGATAGCTAGGAATTGGAGGTAGTAGCTCACATAACAGACGCGTGAATCCAGGATTGACAATGAACGTCCAAGATTCTGATCAGTAGATGGGCATTTAATAATGGAGCTCTGATATATTCGTTTGGGTCTGAGGCCTATAAGCTTCTCAGTGGTCAAATGAGGTGTGCAGTTTTTGGACCTGGAGATCGCAATTAACTGCGTCAGTGTACGAGTACATGGTTGGAGTCAACACAAGTTACTAATCAGGAGCAGCGGACACCGATCAATACTGACCATCGACAATTGATGCCCAAGTGGTCTACTAGGGTCCAGAGCTGGCTCGTTGGTCACTATAAGGTGACAAATGAAAAGTGAACCCAAGTCTCCTTACGACGGAAGTCAAGCTAATCCTCTGTGATTACCGCACTCTCTACAGGCCCTCTGGAAAACGAGCGTTTTCACCGATTTTTCCCATTGTCTGTGGTAGTCTCTTTTTCCCAGATGCACGCAAATAGACCAGACAAACACTGACTGAGGGTCTCACCTCCCACACTTGAGCAATGAGGATGAAAGGTCATCTGGACCGGGAGCTTGATGGCGACCGGGAGAACATATGCAACCATGAGACTCCGATGCCCTATGCGTTAACCATTCAGGATTCTAATGCAGTTCAACAATCCGACTAACCAGCAACAGGTGGCAATGACAACTGTTGTTTAAAGTGTTTGGCCCAAAGGTCGAGTCGTTCTCTTTTATTCAAAATAGTTGCACCACCTTGGTCTTCAATCGTTTCGATCACCGAGTTCTTCCAGTGATCCGTCGTACAGGAATAATATCAAAACATTTCAGGAATTTCACGCCTATTCCATTTCCTTACCCGTCCGTCCACCTAGCCTCATGCAAAGTTTGAGTTCACTCGGGATCTGCCAGTCTCTCAGTTGCTGGGCCATCTGTCCACCAGTCACAGTACCATGAAAAGTGACTTCCAACGAGCGTATGGTTGGATAATCGTTCAGCTGTAGCACCCTTTCCGTATCTAGCTGCCATGCCACCAGAAGGAAGTACGAGGGCTGGGATACTGCCAATTCGCCCAAACCTAGACAAGGAAAGTCGAGATGCAGAGGTCGGATTCGAACTACGGACCTTCCGGTCAGTAAATTCGCGCTCTAGCCACTGAGCACATGGTCAGAATCCAAAAGTGTCCCAAAACAAACGGCAGTCAATTGTTGCCCTGCGCCATTGGCAACTGATGGCAATGTGATCAATTCGAGGACGTCACTGACACTGTTGGAGGACACCATGTGGCCAGACGACTTCGGCTGTTACGGAATTCGGTACTGCATGAAGTCTGCGGTCGGCGTACAGCTGAAGCAATCTTTCACCAAAGTCCATACGTACCGAGTCCAATTAATGTCGACCACCTACTCGAGTCTCAGATGCGTTAAGCCTGCCCACTTGTATATTCAGATCTCCGGCAACCGCAACGATATCTGAGCTTTTAGCTAGCCGCAACACGACATTCAAGGCGTTCTAAAGCTTGTCTCTGATGGTGTCATAGCTACAATCGGTTGAGAGCAAGCAGGCACGACAAACAGACGGCGACCAACTTCCCGCTAATGAGACTCCTTCGGAAGTTGCGAATATCAATCGTTCGAATAATCGTTCAGCTGTAGCACCCTTTCCGTATCTAGCTGCCATGCCACCAGAAGGAAGATCACGGACCTTTCGGTCAGTAAATTCGCGCTCTAACCACTGAGCCATATCATCCCGAGTAATTCATCTATCGCGGAAGATTTCCTTTTTCCTAGAACCATCTGGTGCACCCCAGCATTCTTAATCCGAAATTATCACCAGACCCGATCAGTGCTTCGGAGACACCGATAGACAAACACTGACAGCTTTTGTATTTCCTCTCCACGTAAAGGTCACGCTTCTGATGAGTTGCACCGTCGCAGTATATATTCCGCACTTGACAAACTGACGTCAGGTAGGCGCCATACACGTCGGAGTTTGGGGAGCCGTGCGGGTTGTGGTTGCTGCGTACGCGTCCATCCAGACGACCTTAACCAGAGGACGCTTTGGGAAGCCAAGCATTGTTCTCAAATCCGAGTGTTGATTCTGCGAACAGGGTGTCCACCGATGTCCCTCCCCAGCCCCTTCCCACCACACAAGCAAACGCACTGGGTCATTTGACTGTCAGTTATCTGACCGAAGGGCCTTATGATCTTCGCTGCCTATTAACAGTAAACAAAATAAAGCCCTTCTAAATCCACGAGATCCTTTCTATATAGGAGCTCTTAACGTCCGTACTCTATGTCAACTTGGCAAACAGGCAATGCTTGCTGAAACCTTATACTCCCTTAAAATTGATGTATGCTGTGCCTCCGAATCACGCATACAAGACCCAAGCGTGATTATGCATCTCAGAATGCCAAGGATGAACTCAGCTCCTTCACATTTCTCCCTCCGTGTGTGTGGTGACCCAGAAGCAATGACTCGTGGACTATATGGCGTGGGAGTTGCACTCAGCCCCAGAGCTGAACGCGCTTTGCTGGATTGGACCCCAGTGAACAGTCGCCTTTGCGCCAGCCGGCTATCCAGTTCAATCAAGCTCAATGCCTCTCGGTATAAAAAGCGGTGCCTGTTTGTAGTGTCGGCTTACGCCCCAACGGACTGCAGTTCTGATGCTGAGAAGGATACTTTCTATCGAGAGCTATCCGTCAGGTAAAAACCACTGATATTGTGATCCTTGCAGACGATATGAATGCTGAAGTAGGTCGTCTTAGCCACTTGGAATCACATTTGGGCGGTCAATTCGGAGTCGATGCTCGCCACACAGACAACTGAGATCGACTTCTTCAGTTGTGTGCTGATCATGAACTGTTTCTGGCAAGTACTAACTTTCGATGCGTACTAAACGTTCGCATCGCGTAACCTGGCGGCCACCAACTGCAAATCGACCATGGGCCCAGTTGGACCACGTGGCCATCAGCTACCGGTGGAGAGCCACAATTCAAGACTGCCGTTCCTTTTTGGGCACACCACTTGATTCCGATCACGCCATGGTGCATGCATGCCTGACAGTTGGCTTCCCTTCAGGCCCTCCAAAATCAGCAAGAAGCATGCCAATCCACTACCTTCGAAGAACGAACATAGCTCAACAGTACCGATCTGACCTAGCCCAACAACTCTCCACAGTAAACCAATACTGCGTTGGCAGCGAGCATGTGGATGAAGCGTGGAAAAATGTGAAAGGAGCCATGTTAGCGACGTTCAGTGCTGTCTGTCCGACCTCCCCGATTCGACCACAAGACCACTGGATGTCGGCGAGGTTGCTATCCATGATCGATGCCAGGAATGCCATACTAGCGGCAACGAGTACGACGGCGCATGCAAATCCCTGAAACGCCAAATAGTGAAGAGTCTGAGGAAGGACCGAGAGTCCTGGTGGACATCGAAAGCTCGGGAGATGGAGAAGGCTTTTGCTAGGGAAACAGGCGTGCCTTATATCAACTGATACGATTGACTGGTCCCAGGAAGGCAACGGTCAGCGAAACGATAAGTGAAAAAATGGCTCACTAATTCATCCGCAAAAACGTCAACTAGAAAGATGGGCCGAACACTTCGAAGAACAGTTTAGCTGGCCTCCTGCAACACAGCTTGTGGAGATAATGCATACGGGCGAATGGAATGTAAACCTCGATCGCCCTTCGGGAGAAGAAATAAAGTATGAAATATCCGTATTAAAACGTGAGAAGGCATCAGGACCGGACGGTCTCTATCCAGCCCTCTTCAAAGAAGGCGGAGAATCCCTGGTGACCCATCTGACAAAGCTTATTGGTGCTATATGGAACGAAGAGAAGGTGCTTGAAGAATGAGGCATGTCGATAGTTACCCCTATCTTCAAAAAAGGTACGCGGACGCTGTGTGAAAACCACCATGGCATCAGCCTGTTAGCTGTGGCATCGAGGGTGCTCTCTGGTCTTATCCTTCGAAGGCTGACTGAACACAGGGAGAGACAGATCCGTGAAAACCAAGCTGGGTTCCGATCATATCTTCACCCTCCGACAGATTCTGGAACAGCGACACTGTGCCCAGCAACCAACAATGGTTGTGTTTCTCGATCTGAAAGCTGCCTTTGACTCTGTAGACCGTCAGGCACTATGACAGTGTCTGTGGAGCAAAGGTGTTCCCCATAAATTCTTGACCCTTCTTAAGGCCCTGTACGCCAACTCCCGCGAAAGTCTACGGGAAGCTCTTGTCTGAGTTCACCACATCAAGTGGTGTCAGACAGGGCTGTCTTCTTTCACCTTTCCTCTTCAACTTCGTCATTCATACGATCACGTAAGACCCACTATCAGCCTCTAATGTCTATGCGGTCGAAGTGCTCCCGGAACGTCCGCTCACAGATATCGAGTATGCAGACATAGCTCTTCTTGGATCTGACGCCGTGGTAATGCAAACAATATAAAATAATCTTAATAATTCCGCCTCACGGTTCGACATGCGCTTCACACCGGCAGAGTGTAAAGTGCAACTGCAAAACTGGGTAGGCTTGAACCCTAGCCTCATGCTTGAGGATGAACCGATCGAGGTAGTAGACAAATTTGTTTACCTGGGCAGCTGTATCAGTCCCGGTGGTTTCGCCAAAGATGATATTTCCATCCGAATTGGGAAGGCCAGAGTAGCTTCTGTGAACCTGCGTCACCTGTGGCGTAAGCGTGAAATCACCTTTTCCGTCAAGGGTCGAGTTTACAATGCTGCGGATCAGAAACCTGGCCGCTGCGTGCTGAGGACGTCAAAAGACTTTCAGTGTTTGACCATTGATGTCTTCGGAGCATTGCCCGAGTCTGGTGGGAACACCGGATCAGCAATGCCGAAGTAAGCCGAATGGCATTCGGAAGAAATAACTTACCCTCGATAGATGAACTGATCACACTGCCTAGGTTGCGCTGGCTTAGCTACGTGCTGCGTATGCGAGTCGGTCGACTTCCTCAAAGGGTTCTTTTCGCACAATCACGTGAAGGATGGAAACGAGCCAGAGGCGGTCAAAAAATGACTTAGCAGCGAAGTACAAAAACCATCGTCAGCAAACTCAGCTGCGCTGGTCATTGGCGTCTTCCCGGATGGGGACCCCGAGACGGGCTACATCGATGGTTAGAGACATTGTCAGACATGGCCCAGTCGCGCCCTCAATGGCGCTCGCGCATCCAGCTGTAACACCCTTTCGGTGTCTAACTGCCATGCCACCCGAAGGTTGCACGAGGGCTGGGATATTGCCAGGTTGCCCAAGCCTAGACAAGGAAAGTCGAGAGGCACAGGTCGGGTTCGAACCACGGACCTTCCGGTCAGTAAATTCGCGCTCTAACTACTTGGGCCATCTCGCCTCCCATCCAAGCTACTGCCTTCAATGCATAGCTCCCTTCCCAAACCCTGCACTTAACAGTCCACTGACAGTGCTGTACTTGCGCACCAGTTTATCAGCTCCCGCTCCCAACGCGCGGCTACCTTTCCCATTTCCCCAAATCATCGGCGAACGAAATTGTGGCAGCTACAATCACTGTACGACAAGTACGCGGTTCTTACGGCTGACAATGACGATTGAAGAGTTTTACCGCTCTGAACAACGCCTTGTGAAACTGTAGGTCTGTACTTGACTTCACTTGACCCGCTATTTACCCCGGATTTTCGGTATACAGTCAAGAAATTTAACCTCCATATTGCAGAGCTCGCCCCACGTAGACACATCGTACGATAAGACATACTTATGATAGTTTTTCTCGCATTTTCTCGGTTGCTGGAACAGGTAAACCGAATCCTCGCCAACAAGTCCATAATCCTTGAGGTGTCGCTTCTATTGCCGTCGAGAAGAGCCCCAAATCTCCAGGTTGAGCAGTCGGAATGTCATCGTTTTTCTTTACGGCAGCGAACTAGTTCCAAATTTTCGCATCCTCAACGCCTCCGTGATCCTCGGACGCAAACGTTCTAATCATAAAGTAAAGACTGATTCGCTTTCCTTTGGCTTTCCACAAGCCAATATCTTCAGCTTAGCTCACTCGGTTGCGGGTACATGGCCAGGCCAGGGGGCGGACGGAGCAAGGCATCATTGTCATACTCTCAATATTGTTGCGCATAGGACCTGCAGTCATTTCGATCGTACTAGCCAGTGCAAGTGGCCATCATGGACTCTTAGACTAACTTAGGGTCGAGCAATTTCAGTAGCTGCTCCGAAAGGCAGGACAACCGTCATAATGAAAATGGACGCACTGAACGCCCCCGGGAAACGCCTTACTGACATCGCAGGATGTCGATACGTCTACCTTATTCGTGCTCTGAATACCAACCAGAACTCACCTCGTGAGTTAGAACCCGTACAGGGATTCCGAATGCTCGTGCTAGTCCAAAGTCAGCAAGTTTCACTATTTTCCGACCAACATCCACAAGTATATTCTGTGGCTTCAGGTCTCGGTGTATGACACGTCTCCCGTGGCAAAACAACAGTCCTTGAAGCATCTGATACATAAAACTCTAAAAGGATAGTATGTGAGTTATTCTGTATACTCTTGTAACGCTCGGGTCCAACATATTTTTTCGTCCGTGGTCATCGAGATAACGTTTCAGGTCCACATTAAGATACTCGAATACCAGATACAACCTCCCACCATCCATAATCACTTGCTCCAGACTAAAGTTCCGTATTATGTTTGGGTGAGGCTCACCTAACAATATTTGGATGCTGCAGTTCCTTTAGAAGTGATATTTCTCTAATGGCAGTGGACGGGACACCTTCTTCGTCGTTCTCCAACCGTATTTTCTTCAGCGCAGCTAATCTCGAATTGCGTTTATTGCGGCACTTATATACAACGCCATAAGTACCTGTTGGTGTAGGGAATCAAATTATGTGGAAATTTTTGGGACATAACCTTCGCCTATCTTCTCCAGTCGGATGAAATCCAACAGCGAAAAAGGGCCTTGGGTAGACATAGGACGAAGCTGAGTCGTGAGCGCGCTGTTACTGGTTTTCGCGCGACATAACAATTAACTCGTTGCTCGGACTTCGATACAGATTTTAAACCCGAAAATGAGCACTTCTGTTTTGAACACTTACCTGACACTTATCTGCGTCAAAATTTGACATATGGAATTGACGTTTTCCGCGCTTTTCGAAAGATTCGCAACTGCACTTTCCTCCAGGCCAAGCCTTAGACGCACACCCAAAAATTCTCTGAAAACATAGCTCTGAGGAGGGAAACTTTACGTAAAATTCTAGCATTTGATGGTATTTATTCCAAACATCACGATCTCCCTATGCGGCTACAGTTTTGTTGGAAGATGCTTGAGCGTACTCTATGGGCGCGGAATTCATATTTTAATGACTGTCACCGGCTTCGCATTATGTGTCCGTCAAGGAAGTAGTGACTTTTTGTGGAAAAGCCAGTTTTTCCGTATGTTTCTTTCTGCAGTGGATTTGGGAATAATCTGAAAACTATACATGAACAATAACTACGTCCTCTGTGTTCACACAAACTCAAAATGGACCAGCTGTTCGCGAGCTGTGTAGGAGAAATTTTCTATCGTTGCGGCTGGCGTCCAAGGAATTCTTCATAGGTAGTAAGTTGTTTTTCGTGAGGGTCACCGCGCGCCATACCGGGTGCATGGCAAGTTCTACCTTCAACGGTAAAGTGATCTCTTGACAGTACCGTCGACAGAATTAGTGGGTTTATGAGCAGAACAAAAAGATAGTACGATAGGATGGCCAGTGTTTGAAGTACCGTTGCAAATTCAACGGATAGGGCAGTTCTTGTGGGCGCACGATTGGTCCGGAAATATAAGAAGTATGGTGAAGTACGGGCATGCCACCAGACTGGGCATGGCAGTCGCGGTACCCTCATCGTGACACCATAATCTGGTTTGTGGACACCCCCCTACATGGACATTTTGGGTGAGTCACTCTGGGTTCTCATGGCAGTTGGGATTGGTCAAGGACTCGTGTCAAATAGAGACCCACGTTCTTCAAGGATATTCTTGGGTCCGTCAAGGGCGCATGGTGGTTTATTTTTCCTATTCAAACAAGGCAATAAGGGAGTCGATTATACATTGGGGACCCAAAATAGGAAAGTGTCAGAAAGCTCTGGTAGAAGGCAATATGGTACGAGTTAGACTGTGGCCCGAAATAGCAGGAAGCCATAGGTGGTCACATTTTCTAACTACTGCAGTGAGGCGACATCGCCCGATTGCGAAAACGGTAATCGATGTGCAGGTGTAGATAATAGGTATGCGATCGATGCGAACGGATGTGAGCATATTTGATAACAAGGGTTTTGTATTGACTTGGGTGTGCGCAACTAGGGTAGCCCGGATGTCACAGGAACAACAGACCAAATAAAAACGTGAGCGTCTGGTGGTGTTGCGTGTTTTTAGGATGAGGCGACCTCAGAATGGCGCAGTCATGATTTTAAAAAAGCGTGGGGCTTTGCCAAACGGGTTGCGTCTGGAGCGTCGTACTGCGTGAATTTAATGAGCCTCTGTTAGCATTTTTTGCTCCGGTAATAATGAATTTTTCGCCCTATATATGCGCTACAACCAGGGCAAGCTCAGGCCGGGAACACAGGCGTCCGAAAAAAGTTGCTTCCGTTTTAGTTTTCCTTTTCCGCGTTGCAGAAAGCGGATTATGAAGTTGAGCAGTCTCTATTCCCACTTAATTTCGTGATCGATGAGATAATGAGACGAACGCTGAAATGTCTTCTGAACCTCGGTTTTCAAATACCCCTGGGGAAAATCTTCTCTATCTGAAATATAACGACATCGCTCTCATGTTCGAAGAGGAGGAAAAGGCACAGGTGTTTTTGGATTAATTGACCAAAATCATCCCGCTTTTGGTGTGCACTTTGCACCCACAAAGCTGGTGGCATGCCGTCAGGAATTATCATAAGGTTGCATTCAGAATAAAGCGTGATTTTGTCCATGCTGTCGGGCGCTATGTTACAGTCAAGAGGAGGAAGGGAATACTTGCGGGTGTGCTAGCAAACTGGGTATGACAGTGCCATGCCATTATTGCACAGACATGCTTCGCTTTCCGGGCAGCCCCATAACGGACATCGTGTTTGAGGTTACTGGGTTGGGATGTGCAATTTCCTGAGCAGCGGTTTATTTGGTTGGCCGAGCGAATCCGCGGAGATGGAACAAAGCCGGTGTAAGATGGCTTCCAATAATGCATATCCTTGCCGAAACCTGCTATCAAATCATCGACGTACACGTGGTTCCCTCATTATCTCCAATACGACTAATTGAGCAACCAGCGATTTTGGCTTTACACCAGTAAAGCTCCAGTTTCAGCCTAGACATCGATCGGGAATTGTGGACAACGGGACTAATTAAGCACTTCATGCGTTAGCCACTGCAACGTTGTTTGATTGTGTGTTGTATGCAAGAACGTATACCAGTCGTAATTGATTATACATTTTTCCTTTCAGAAACCCTGTCGAGTGAAAGCGGCTTCGTGAAATTGTGAACGGGACTGGGCATACGTTTGTACCGATGCAACCAATAAATCAAAACCCATTTCATCAGGGATGGCGGTGTATTTTTCAGGCATGTGCTTGACAGACGGACGACATGTACGGATATGAAGGAACGCCTTTAGTCGTTGGATTAATCAATTATTTATAGTCGGAGCCTTATAGTCAGCTGTGAGCATGAGTACGGGCCAGCAGTACCATAAGCAGCTAAAGTAGGCGACATCGAATATATTCATGAGTATGAAGGGTCGTCGTTGGCTATTGGATTAGGTTACCGTGCACGGGTGAAGCCTCATAATCAGTGTCGCATAAAAACACGGGCCTGACAGTTAGGGTAAGTAGTCGAGGTCACTGACAACGGCTCCCGTTATCATGGTGACCGCTTTATGATGTTTTCCACCTATGGAGCGTCATATTCCTAATAGTACTGATACCATTGTGTTGGTAATTTACCTGCAGTTATCTCCCGACGCTGTATTATCCAAACGCTAATTAGGCATATCTGGGAAAGGGAGTCATCCAAGTGAGTGGCCCCGGCACCTCCACTGCACACTTCATGCTGTCGTCTAACAATTTGTACATAAGAGAAGCTGACCTCCAGAAGAATTGTTGTGGCGAAGTTTGCTGAACAAAATCTTCCCATTTGTTAATTTTTGAAGGACATGAAGAAAACAAATGTCAATGAGCGATTTCATTGGGTGGAATTTCAACTGAAAATGGTGTACATGCTATTTTATTCCTAAAGAACACAGAAGAACGCCGGAGTAAGCCAAAGTGACCATGCAGATTCTAGAATGTTGAGTGGACCATTTCAACCGTAAAACTGTCTGAAAGTTCCATCCATTGTAAGTCAATCTGCTTTTTCCTAATTCGCGACTTCTTATTACATTAGGCGGCGTATTCACAGTCCGTGGTGTTTACTGACCTTGGAGATTCGCACACTTAGACGACTCGTCAATGTGTATAAGTTGCATAAATATATACACAGGCATTCCACACAATGAAATGGCAACCCTGAAAATCTCGTAGCTTTTGAGGAACCCGTTCACTTGTGCGAACAATGAGCGGCTTCTCCATACTTGCGACGGGGGGGAATTTTGCGACTTAGCACAGCATTTATCCGCATGAATTCTCAAGCAAAAGGGCTTGTAATCTGCCTCATGTTTACCGAAATTTGTTCTTGACACACGATTTCAAATATATGGTTAATTGTCAACCGCCATGAATCAATAAGCTGTTGTTCAACCTCAGCGGATATTTTGAGGAGCAATTAGTTGCTGCATGCTCTCCAATGTCCACAGCCATCAGGAGGTACTAAATAATCACGAAATGCGAAATAAACATATTATTACTATTGCTACTACGTGGCATTGCTGCGCGGAGTTGGCAAGGAAAGCAGCTACAAATGCCTGCACTACATTTAACATAGGCGAACGACAAGCCGCGGGAGAGAAAATGAATCAGGAAAAGCCAGTTATAACGAATGGAACGGTTTCTCCCGTACCAGACAGGATTACCATAGCAACGGCCAGTTTGTGTTACACTGAGTCATTGTACTCATTAGTGGGGTAAAACGACGGTCTACACCCAGTTCACGTTCCCTATTTGTGGGTGAACAGTCCAACGCTTGGTGAATTCTGCGTCACAACGCTAAGGAGAGCCGACATCGAAGGATGAGAGAGCGACGTCGCTATGAACGCTTGGCCACCATGAGCCAGTTATCCCTGTGGTAACTTTTTTGACACCTCTTGCTTCAACCTTCAAATGTCAAAATCAAAGACTTGATAGGCCGCGCTTTCACTGTCTGTATTCGTACTGAAAATCAAAATCAGGTAAGCTTTTGCCCTTTTACTCCGCGCCAGGTTTCCGTCCTGGCTGGACTCACCTTGGGACACCTGCGTTACCATTTGGCAGATGTGTCGCTCCAGTCAAACTCCCCGCCTGACATTGTCTTCAGAACGGGCCGCACATCGCATCAGGCTTAAACGCCACGATTCGTCTGGCATGGTCAAGATACCGACACCCACAGCGAAACCAAGCTTGCCGGCACGTGCTTGGGACCAAAATATTGTTCTGATTTCACTGAATGAGCAAATAAACGTCGACGGTAGTGGTATTTCACCGGTGACAAGCCGAAGCTCATCTTCCACTTATTCTTCACCCGTCATGTAACTTTCTTCATCGTGTTCACAAACAAATGGTGACTAGTATTGGGCACGCCCTACCGTTCGTTAACCGATAGCTAACCGAAGATTCCGACAGATGCAGTGCACTAAGGGAATACGGATAGTCGTCGTCTTGCGTGCTGCAGTTGGTGGCCAAAAGGTCGCTAATACCCGGAGCACATAATAGCACAACCTGCATTGTCCACTCACTCTCTCGCGTAAGTACCCGAGAGTTTAGTTGCACTGTCGGAGGTGATGTGCCCCTTGCCCTGACTAAGCTATCCGGAAGCAAGCTTGTGCAGACGATCGATTGATTCGAAGGGTATTGTAACAGCGTATAGCTCTCCGGAACCCATCGGTTTGCGCTAACCCGACTTTTCCAAGAAATCTGAAATACTGACGGAACTCAAGTATTTAACAATTTTTTGGAAATTCCGTTTGATGCGATCCATCTACTTAGTCTATTCAAGCAGGTGATGAACAGCCAAAAGTGAAACTGTCTGCGATGGATAAATTGGCATCACGAAGACGAGAGGCCAAGGTTGTGTCCGGCTTTTTTGTTCCTTTGTGCTGACTACATATACACAAAGCTATTAGGATGCATGCGCGTATCTTAAAACACTCATGCAGTACGCCTACAAAGATCATTCATCGACGGTTGACACACGAAGCGGCCTAGACGAAAGGTGTTAACAAATCTCACCCCGAGGCGAATACGTAGCGCTCTTCATATCAGGCCCTTTGGCTGCGGAGAATATTACTCAGCTCTTTAATGCAGCAATCAAGACAGCCAAAGCGTCTCTTTGTGGACAGGTGCAAGGAGTCTAGGATGGACACCTGGGGGTCGTTCTCCATAACAAACACGCCAACGAAACTTGAACGACGGCTACTTAGTTGTGTCGTCACAAAGCCAGAATACGAATGGCTTCCAAAAGAGTGGTAGCGCAGAGGGAAACAAACAAACTTTTGGGCTTCTAGTCGTGAGTTCCTCCCCAACTGCCGTACACAGGTCCTAAGAGCGGACTGTCCACGTCAAAAAGGCTTTCCGAAAAGCAAGCGTATTTCCGAAGATCAACCTCCAGGGAGCGAAAACTGGGTTGCAGCGGTCCTAGAAGAAAGGGGTGAAACAAGTTTCCGCTTGGAGATCATCCATCCCAAAACTTACGGCCAACCTGATAAAACTTATGGATTATTGCGCTCCTCAAAGCACACCGTTGCAAGTGACTGCGAATTCAGATTGCAGTTTTTACCGAATCGATGCGGGCTCCTCAAATACCAACGACAGTGATTCTCGAGGTGATGCGAGCATCGCGGGGATACTGCGTTTAACCTATGTAGACCTGTCGTCGCTAAGTATCTAAAGGAGCAACGGTGAACGTCACACCCAGTTTAGAGGTTCTAAGATGGAGTGGGTCAATTTTATGGTGACACGGGGCAAAGTCCACTGACAGATCAGCAACACCCGTTGACCTTGACATCGACAACCACTGCGGGAGCTCCGCAATTACTGGAAATTCAAAACCGCCGAACTTCAGCTCCACTATGTCAAAAGCGGTTTGTTCAATCATAGACTCAGGCTTCACTCGTGACCCCGATAGCCAAAGCCACAAACCCGACAACAGTGCAACAAAAATTAAGCACGCTGGGTCGGCGGCGCTGATCGCGGACTAACTGAGAGTCCACACAGACACAAAAGAAAATCGATTAGGGTCAAATAAGCTACATGAACTTTGCCCAATCGAAAAGCTGCTTGCTGAATTAAAGATGCAGCTCTCTGAAAAAACAGCCATCTGGAGTGCCACTGGAACGAACACTTCTTGGCGGTACCATGCAACGCACAAGCGACCAGACAGGACCTCAAGGAGACACCTTGGCGGCTAAACCGCACCCGAAAGCCCAAGAAAACGGACGGACACATGTTCTTCTCACATTCTTGAACAAAAACGAATCCAGGCGTCCATAAGTTGACACTGTACAAGTTACAGACAGCAACCATTAAAATGTTCTACCATGGGCGAAAAAATCACGTCCCAAAAAGGCACAAAGCCGGCGCAAACAGCAATCCAAAAGGCGAAAACCTCCCCTGCTCGGAAACGCATTGGCAGGATGCAGAAATGTGCGCCACAGAGTCTCTTTCGGAGACTCACACTCAAACCAAGTGTCTTGTTACTAGATCTCCTACCCTCTCTGATAGCACGTTTCTCGGCTCCGCACGTTTGAACGCAACATGGATAGTGTTGAAGTGCTTATTCACAAACCGCCTTAATCTTGATCAAAGCCCCCTAGATCCGTCATAAAGCAGGTGGGCTTTACCGTGGTGTGGCGGTATTTTCCATGAATTTCCATGAATCACCAAGCTATACTAGAGGGTTTCCATACCAGATTGTTCAATTTTCAAGTCTTATCAATAATGTCCCCATGTGCCTCCAGATTGGACTTAAAATATGTGTCCATTCGTTACTTAAAAATAAAATGACCTGTCGCTTACCTCCCAACTTTCAGATTTTTAAACCAAGGGCTCTGAGTGAGGATTACAACTGTTAGCCTGTCCAAATCAGGGAACCTTGGTATCCCAGCCCACAAACACCCATGATGCGCACAACCTAATATACCGTCGTAGCACACTGAACATTAGATAATGCCATCAGCTGGGTTGCCTTAGTGAATATAGAACATAAAAAACTACTGCTTAAGTCTTCCTTCGTTCCCTTTCATATGTTTTCTTCTACAGCCCCGCCCCAGTAAAAATAGACCAGTTTTGAGCCCATCAGTCACCCTACATCAGTCGTATGACCTCGATTTTTGTGATGTCATCACCCATGAAGACCACAGACGTTTCAAAGCCAGTCCTGAAGCCTCGATGCTCGGTCTATCCGAAGCTAGCAGGGCAGAAAACTGCTATTGCTCCCATACTGAATTTTGCTTTACATTGAAGTGTGCTGTGCATCAAAAGTGAGAACTCAAACTCAAGGACAGTCACTGAACCCCTTTGTCATCAATTTACATTCGACCCCGACCGCGCACCTCTGGCGAGCCTTTGCGACAGACGACAGGCCTGGCGTCGTCCTTAGTCGCCACAGGGACGGGTCCTTGCTTGAATGGCCACCCGTCACATCCCTGTGGTTTTCTGATAATTTTGACGGAGAGCTGCACGCAGGAAGTAAGCCGTCATCCAATAACCGTATCCAGTTCCGCTCTAAGCAATGCCTGACTTGGTACTCGGTGCGCGTCTGCGACGTACATGAAAACGGGTGGACGAATGAGGTAATAATAAGTATCGCATATTCTTAGAGCTGCAGCACGCTTTCGGCGCCTAGGTTCCATACCACCCAAAGAACTCACCAAGGCTGAGGTATAGCCAAGTCACCCTAGCTTGAACAGGAGAACTGCAGATGCAGTAGTTAGATTTGTAACACGGATCACTCGGCCGCTACGCTCAACCCTTGAGCAATTAGCCGATTCGAGCTTGACAAAAGACTGAGGGAGTGAAGGAGACAATGTATATCACCGTCATTGAGTGTCAGAAAGACCAACTTCATACAGATAATCATAGGCAATCAAAAGCCCATTGAGATATTCAAATTCCTCCAGATCTCAATAAGAAAGAAGAAAAACATCCAGGCCTATCGGTCAAAAACTCAATTCAACAACAGACTGAAACTATTACGTGTCATGCAAAAGGACACTTGTAAGCAATAACGCTGTGTTCCTTTTTGCTGGATCTTTTGCTCACACCAAGGCCCTGGAAGAGCGGATTGCCGTTAGATATATCACTGAATGAGGAACTCTGAATGAGGAAGCATCATCCAGTGCCGTGATGTATTATTCCCAAAAACAGATGAGAATGTGCGAGACACCAAGAGCTGGAATTAAAAAAACAAGAAAAGTGCCGATCGATCTAACCCTCAGTCATGGAAACTCGATCGAAAACGAAACATGTCCACTGGCGCCGTCAATGTCTTAATTCAAGAATTTAAAGAGCGACATATAGGATAAAAGCCCCCTCAATAGATTGCCCTGTACTTGCGGCTTATTGGTGAAAACAGCCTCCGTTCACATGAAAGGGAAAGGCAAAAAAAGGGTAAGGCACTACTCAATACGTTCTCAGTGCGAGGCAATAATTTTGCCAGTGCAACGGTCAACGAAAAAGTGTCTAAAACTGCTTTGAAATGGATGCTACATGCAGCGTGAACGACTGTCGCAGGAGGTTTGTTCCACACACCAAACGCCCGAAATGAGAAGAAATTTTGCCGAATAAAGCTGTGCGCTCTGAGCTTGAAAATCTCCTTACCATGTCTCCACCTTATGTTAGTTGGGTCAACGGTGAAAACCTGTTGGTCAAGCCTTGTTCAAACAAGGCTTGACCAACAGGTAGGTATTAGATCTCTTCTGAGGCGACCATACTCTAGGGGGAAGAAGTCAAACACCGCGAGACGCGTTTTACATTCCACGGATTTATGGTCGGCAAACATTTTCGTAGCAGCACTTTGAACTCCCTCAAAGGGGGTCGCGTCTTTCTTGCGTCCTGATTGGACAACTTGGTTGGCACATTGAAGAAGCGGTCTGACGTGGGCCCCATGGAGTGTCTGGGAGTCCATGCGAGTAATACGGATGAAGGTGCACCGAATCATCCGTAGATCCTATTTTCCATGGTGAAGTGAAAAGGACATGTTTGAAGAGATCCAGATAACTAAATCCTTTTGTTGTCTGTCGTAATGTCTTCTGGTTCATTTTCACCATGTATGGAAAGGGCGTTTGCGGAGCCTCCTCCGAATGACATGTGGACACATGTTTCTGCATTCAGAGGAGGGCGGCAGTCAGCGACAACTGCTTTGCGGCGTCGGCATACATTTAGACGGCGTTGGCATAGGAACCCCAGGCTTTCAAGTCGCCCGCACAAGACGGACGTTGACATACATGAAAATTCGTTAGGTCGCTCATGTAGGTCCGAAAAAGCAGTCGCCCTGAATGGAATCTTGGATATCTCCAATTGAGACTGGCATGAGAGTAATATAGATCGTGTCCTTTTTCGTTTGGAATTTTCTATCTGATAGGGCTACCTTAATCCAACGCTTTGGTTCCCGTAAGACTGGAGCCTTTGTAGCAGCGGGACGTGTGGGACTCAGTCGAATCCTTTTGAGATGTCAAACATTAAGGCTTTCGGTGTGAGTCCTCCGTGTTCAACATGGGTTAAGCTGTCCATAAATACATGCGTGCTTGTGACGCAGAAGCTGTTGGGAATAATCCAGGTCTCGCTGTTTACATCGGGTTGTTGTCGCTAAGCTGCTTTGAGGTGGCCGCTTTAGAATGGTTTGCAGCTGCTTGCGCGGTATGCCAGTGTAGATAATAGGCTTGTAGGTGCAGGCCCTTATAATAATACTGTTTAATCCCAATTAGTGGGCAACATACCGTCAGGCACGATCACACGGCTACAGTCAGAATAAAGCACGACTGTGGGATCGGTGGGTAGTGGGGATTGCGCGAAAATAGGGCAGTCCGGCCCAAGCCGGCATGGGAAAGGAACCACAGTAACCAGGATTTTATGATAATAATAGGTTTGTTTCCCAACCCGTGAGGAGCATACCAGTTGAGGCATGCTCGAGTCGTTACAACCTGAACACGGCAGACAATAACACAACGTAGAGGAAGTTACAACCAGAGGCATGTTATTACGTGATTAGTCACCGCAGTTGTGGGAGGCGAAAAAAACGGAGACAATGGGTAGAAGGTCCTACTAGGTTAGAGATAAAGCCGGCTGATCTGAACTACAACTGAAAACCGTTGCTGAACACGAGTGGTCTTGGGCGGTCGAGTAAGTGGCTACGGTCAATAAAGCGAAAATGGAGATAGAGGTTGAAGAATTTGATCTGAAGACAAACGGCAAGTTTTGTCTCAACAGTATGGTTTCAATTGAAACTGAGTGGACTCACTGGTTCCACTGTTGTAGAGAAGTCAGGTGCGAAACATAGTTTTGGTGGGCAGATGTCGCTAGTGCGTAGGGTCAAACGAACGCCGTAAATGAAACTGAACTTGTGAAAAGGCGTCCCGAAGTTATGACATGAGACTAGCTTGATTAACTCTAAACGATAGGTTCGGTAGTTAAGAACGAAGCAGTTGGGGCCAGGTGAAAAATTTGTTTGTAGTTGCGAATACAGGCTCAAATGGGCGAGAGGGTGCTGTCGAGATTCTGAAGAAAATAGTTGTGGGAGTGCCATCAGACAGGGTATGGCAGCGCCATACCATTAGTGCACTGACATACTTCGGTTTTTGGACTGTCCCTTAACGGTCGTCATGGTTGTCGCAATCGGGCAGGAAATATGCATTTCCACGGCAACTGCATCTGAGTTAGAAGAGGAGACTGACACAGAGTCAGGCCGACGCAGAGTCACGGACCATGTAAGCTTGGGTACAAGCCAACTTGAGTGAATAAAGGTTGCACCGGCGTTTGCGCAACTAAAACCGAAGTGCGAAGCTTGGAAAGAGGGGAATAAGGAAGGAATAGGATGGAAGGGGATGAGAGCATTAGCATCTGGTAAGTGCCAGGAGGCATCAGATAAAACGGTGCCCAATAGAAAAATCGAAAAGGGGATGACAACAAGCCCAATGAGCCCAGGAAGAGGTGGGTATTGTTTGCTGGCCTAGAAACCAGGTACTTGCTGGGACAGAGTGGGTGCCTAATTTTTAGAATGTGAGGACTCATCCGCCGAGGTGAGGAAGCTAACCATTGGACTAGTTGGAACAGGGATTACATAAGGAGATTACACGTCGGTATATGTTAGCTCAGCAAAAATCCAATCATAGGGTCGCCGTTGTGCATATGGAGCGTTAATGTAAACAGGGATAGCAGACAAATAATAAGCGGTTGGGCAACAGCTTCGGAGATAATGGATAAGAACCGTAATTTAACTGGAATCCACTACGTCAACTCAACAGGAGGGCAAGAGTAAGGGTCGCCACTCACTCAGTCACTGCTGTCAGCTCCAAGAAACGAACGGCGCATGGCAAAAACAGTCATTAGGTGCTAACTGGAGCTACTGGAAATAATGAGAAGTTTACGTTCTACGTGTATACGATTGCTTCAGGGAACAGGAGGGGAGAGCTTGTGTGTTATGTCTGGATGATGAACGGACTTGTGGTGGTGCAACCCAACTGAGACGAAGGCGGCAACTCCTTGCACGTTGATGTTAGCTGTGAGCAGCATGCAGTACCTTGAGGCCACTCCAGGCATATATATATGCTTTTTTAAACAAACGAAAGAACTGCTGTCATTCGCTTGTATTCCTTGGTGTTGCCAGACAAGTTACAAGCGGGACAAGTCAATCCAGACACAGACAAGCAACAACGGTGCTCCTTTATGGTTTTCCTGAATTAAAGGTCGGGCCCAGAACCACCAGCGATGGGCGATGCACCCGTGCTACCTGAGGGGTGGCGAGTATACGAACGCATCATGGCGCAAAGTGACAGGGCGACCCTCACTGCATGGCGTACCTGTCCACCACACGAGGTTGTCATCCCTCGCGCATACTACCAGATTTGCAAGGTGACAAACCACCAAGCAGTCGTAATTGCGGTTTGTGTATAATAAATAACTCCAGCTATCAGGTATTTTATCCGGTCGGGCGGAAAGCCAGGCCAACAAAACGACTTAGACATTTCAAACAAGCAAGCAGTGGGCAGCTGCTGGGAAACGCAAGTCACGCAGGCAAATGAAACTGCAGCTACCTTTGGGGTTATAAGAGTAGATGTTCAGAGTCTGCGTACTATGGCTAAACCACGAGGAAGCATTAGTGTGAACCGCCATGTCAAGTAAGGGCGCACAACAATGTTATGTATCTGTGTGAATGAGTGGGATGTGGAACCAACCAAGTATTTCATTCGTTGCAAATCCTCAGACCCACCATTTGGCGTGCGTGCACTGCACGTGGTCAGAGGGAGCGGAATAGTGAGGAAATAAGGCTTCTGTTCGGCTAAGGTTAGTTGAATTTAGTCAAAAAGCACCAGACATTAAATGGAGCTAACAGAGTTATTCAGAAATTAGGCCGGGCTTAAAAGAATTAGGAATAAGCTGATTGAGTGCAGAAGCTTATGACCGGAGGCAAGGAAATCCAGGGTCAATGGAGACGGGCAAAAAAGACCGATGGCAGGCGCGAGACACTCTCTGCAATACAACTACCCTTCAGAGAGCAGGTGCAGATGTAGTCCCAAGAGGTGAACGTTTGAATAAGAGTTAGGGTAAGATGGTGATTTATGGACAAAAACACTTGTGTGGTTGGTTGTCTTATATGGGTTAACTTTTCGGAGTTCAAGCTGGTGAATGTACATTCTAGGACCAAGTAATAGGACGTTTACGATAAGAGCCCATATAAGAAGGGCTTAGGGCCTATTTCAAATAAAGTGTCTAGTGAAAGCCGTGGCGCGAATAGGTGCTCGGCTCCCTCAATAGAAAGGCAAGAATCAAGTCTTTCGGAAACCTACATTAGATGATATAATACGGATACAGGAGGAAGGCTTCTTTCATAGTTTGGAATACAGGCAAAGGGAAAAGTTTCGTCTGATGACAGTTCGACAGATCAACATTGAGAGCAAAAATCCAGAGTTGCGGATACTGTAGGGAGGGCACTAAGAAAATTCAGGACGGCAATCAGCTACGTAAGCCCGTCGGTATATTAGGCGATGCAGAAGGTCTAGGTTCTACCTAAAGTGCCGCAGCCATAAAGGATCCGGCCCAAGTTGCAAACAGCGAAAAGGATACGGCAGATGCGGATGACGCCGCAAACAAGGATTTAGGGGGCAAGCGCTGCACCTTTTCCACAGCAATCCGGCGTGCCTGTTAGGCAAGTGTAGGGCTTATTCAAAAATAGGTCTTATAATCTGCTTAAAGATGGCGATTAAACATGATTTACTGTGGAAGGACGGGCCAATGAGGGCGAAGAGCTTGCGAGCTTCAGCCACTCTGTACCATGCATGTTGGGGAAAATTAAACGCACAGGAATAACTTAGACCTAGGTCTCTCACTTCGGGAAGAGTAGAAATCGAGAGTCCATTAGGAATAAGCGGCCAAAGGGGAGTCCAGAATTGATGCGGGAGGGCTTGGCATTTTGGAATGACAAAAAATGACTGGGGTTAGATGACTAGAAGGATGAAGAATTCAGGCTGGCGAGACAACCCCTTCTTTCGAGGGGGAGGGAAGTTTGCTCTCGTCTGGCGAATGGCGAAACACTAAGATGGAATGCTTCGTCAAAGTGAGCAATCCGGATGTGAGAACTCTTTAATGGACTTCGTCTGCCCCTAACGAGCTGAAATGCTTTGTCTTGTACAAGGGCTGAATAACGTCCTTCTGCTTAAAGACGAAGTTGGCTCGCGGACGTTTGTATCTAGAACTCGAAGAATTTTGATGTGATGAGGTCTCCAGGGCAGAAAACCGTCTCGCATATTTTTCTCTGGAGGCTCCGTATACCACTCGTGGGGTCCCCGCTTCCGATCTTCAAGGGTAAGGCGGTTGGATATTTCTCCAGCGGTCAGTTGCATCCAGGTGCTTTCAACAACACAAGAGCAATTCTACAACAACTGTCGGCTTGCCCATAATTCTGTGACATTTTGATCTGTCGCCCAGCGAATAGTATCTGGAAGTCAAGAAGTTTGGCTGTCCTCTTTCCATGTGAATGTTTCGCGTGAAGTGACTCGTACTCAGACTTTATACCAGCATCAGTTCTTGTCGGACTTGTTGGTCTGCTTGTTCTGGTAGACTACCTCCAGATTACCAACCTAAACCCTTCATGCGGCTGTCCAATAGAGACTCCGTGGCGGTCTTGATTGCTACCTCAGAGAGCAGGAGCAAATTCTTCGCAGTAAATGGACCGGGATGGAGAGGGCTACGTACGCATTCAGGGGGGTCTAACTGTCGGCTTTTTTCTGATCCTCAAAGCTATTTGTGTTTGAAACTTGCAAAACCCTAGGAAGGAGCACCAGTTTTTGTCGAGCCTTAGTAGCACCCCAAATATTTCTTTGAAAACGTAGTTTGAAGGAAGGAATCCTTAGCATAACCTTTTAGTGCTTGATGGTATGTATTCGGGCTCTTAAAATATTCACATGCTGCAGCAGCTTTCTTAGAAGTTGTTTAAACGAACTCGAAGTCAACTGCGGGCGCGGAATTCGTATTTTAATGGCTACTAGTCGCTTTGCTTATGGTTCCCGTGAAAACGGTGAGAAAGTTTGTGGAAAAAGCTTCATTTGCTTTGCTCCATAATGGAGTTGGAAATAATCTCAAAACAAGATAAACAGTAACAACGCTCTCGATGTCCGCGCGAACTCAAAATTGAGGGGCCGTTTGCGACTCGTATATGAAAAAATAGTCTATCGTTGTGCCTGGCATCCCGAACAAGCCGGGGAGTTCGTCAGAGCTGGTAAGTTTTTAATTTTTATGCTGGTCAGCACACGCTATATCTGGCGCAAGACATAGTTTAATCTTCCCTGGTATTCGAAACCAGCAACAGTGCCTTTGGATGAATTAGTGGGTTTATGGGCAGAACAGGCCGGCAACACAATAAAGTGGCCAGTGCTCTCAAGTCCTGGCACAAATTAAGCAGATTAACACGGTCTTGTGGGTGCACATAACACGCTCGCCAGGGAAGTACTGGGGATGTTGTGAACTACATGCAAGCCATCAGACTGGGTATGGTAGTCGCTGTGCCGTTGTTGCGACGCCTACATGGGTACGTTCATACATGAACATCTTGAGTGAGCCATTTAGGGTTGTCATCCTAGTTAGCAGTTTCGAAGGAACCGCGACAAATTAGGACCAAAATGCATCAAGGATAACCTTGGGTCCATCGCGAGCGAACGGCGTTTCATTTCTGCTATTGAAACGAGGCAATAAGACAGCCGAGCCTACATCGGAGATAAAAAGGAAAGTGTCAGTACGGTGTGCTAGAAGGCACTATGCTGTGAGTTAGACCGCGGCCCGAAATAACTGGCAGCCAAAAGTGGCCACAATTCCTAACTACTTACTTGAAGCGACACTACCCGATTTCAAAAACGGTAATCGATATTCCGATGTGAACAATAGGCATGCGGGTGTGGGCATGTGTGATTATGAGGGAAGTGCATTGGCTGGCTTGTGCGCAACTAAGGTAGCTTGCAGCTGGCAGAAACATAAGATCAGAGATAATCTGCTGATGTTGTACAATAAGGTGGCCTAAAGTGAAGTTTGATGACCTTGCGAAACCGGTTGCCTCTAAGGCGTCATACCACATGAAGTTAGTGAGTCTCCCAACGTTTTTGCTGTGCTTTCAATGAATCCACCGATTGAAAGGGAGATTGGCTGGGATATATGCTACAAACGGCGCCAGCTCTTGCCAGCAGCCCAAGCCTCCAAAAAAAGTTGCTTCCATTTGAGTTTTCTCTTTCCTTTGGGGGTGATAGGAATGCAGCTGAAGTGCTAGTTGTCAACCGTTCAGTACTTCGCATAGCCATGGACAGGATGTGCGAGAGAGGCATACACGCTACGAAGAGGTATGAAAATCTCTCTAAATACTTTCGTGCAAAAGCGTTGTCCCTCAGGGGTGCGCAAGCTTTCCAGTCCTATTTAATTTCGTAATCAATGAAACAAACTATGAAATGCGGTGTTCCGCGGTGTTCAAATAGTTTGGGACAAATCTGGAATATGCGGGCGAAATCGTTCTCACCTTTGAAGAGAAGAGGGCGCAGGTGTTTTTGGATGAACTAGCTAATGTCAACCCGTTCTTTAGTATGCACTTTGCACGCACAAAATGTGAGGTTATGCTCCTGGACATGCAGTAAATGAACGCGCCACCTGTAGTCCAAGGATGGGCACACAAATTTGAGGAGCTTTCTATGTACACTCGGAGTTGTATTAATCTTGATGTTGGTGTGACATGTGAGGACAAGGCATGGATCTGCAAGGCCCCGGCCACGTTTTCTAATTTGAAACACCTATGGCGTCAAAGCGGTATGTCCCTCAATATCAATGAACGTGTGCATCAGGCTAAAATATGGACTGTTTTGTTATATAGCTGAGATTTGACCTGTTTGAGGAGCGAAACCCAGACGTTTTCAGGTGTCTGAAAGCTGTTTGCTGAAAACCATAGCTCATGTGGGTCAGATTCGGCGTACCTGCAAGGCGACATCCATATAGCAATTTTTCGTTTGTGCACCGGGGATTTCCATTGAAGAATGTGTCCTTGCAGTCTTCAGCTAGATTATCATCATTATCAGATACAGTTGGATCGCATCAGGTTTGCCTGCCTTAGTAGCTCATATATTCGGACATAGTAGACATGATTTTGGATGCGAACGTGGGTTGCAATATTTCGACATGGACGATGAGTTGAATAAGGCACAAAATAGAACTCCTTGTTGGTGAGACTGCTACTGTGGTTGAGTATGGGATGGTTACTCGTTTTGATGAGTAAGACGGATCTGTCGATTTCGTTAGGCTACATTGTATCTGTATCAGGAAGCAGAAATGGAGTGAAGATGGCACCTAGTTTTCTAAATTAGCGGATTTGGCAACAAGCACCCATCCACCCACCAGATCTTCGCTACGTCTGCATCCATGGGCACACGTTTGAGGACGCACCTGGTCCTTGGATCTTAGGGCTCATTTCTATGGCACTTGGTCCTTTCGACTGACAAGTATACACCCCCTCTAGCTGTAACTTCACTGCGCCGAATAATGCATATGGTTGCTGAATCCCGCTATCGAATAAGCGATTACACACGGATCCCTCATTATCGCCAATGAGAATAATTGAGCAAGCAGCGAGTTTACCTTTGTAACAGTAAGACTCCAGATTCAGTGTGAACACCGATCTGGAATTATGGACAAAGGGATTTATCAAGCACTTGGTGAGTTAGCCACTAAAACTTCGTTTAATAATGTGTTTTAAATGATATCGCGGAAGATGCGTACGGGTCATAATTGATTATTTACTTTTCCTTTCAGAAATCCCGCCGAGTAGAACCGGCTCCCTGAAACTGAGAACTGGATTGACCACATTACGTTTGTACCGATGCAACCAATAAATAGAAACATGATTTGTTGAAGGTTGTTGTGTTTTCTAGGCGTGGGGTTGGCAGACGGACGATATGTATGGAAATGGAGGACTGCCGTTGGTTGTGAAATCAGTCTATTATGTATCGTTGGGGTATTGTGGTCAGTTAATATTATGTGTACGGGCCCGGCATTTACCATAAGGAGCCACTGTAGGCGACATTGAGCAAGGTTATGAGTATGAAGGATCGTCGTTGGCCATTGGGTTAGGCTACTGGGCATGGTTGAGGTCTCATACTCAACGTGGCACATAGACACAGGCCTAGCAATTACGGTAAGTAGCTAAGGTGGGCGATATTGTCTAAATTTGAGTATGACAGGCCGTCTTCGGCCGTTAGATTAGGATACCATGCATAGTTGAGGCCCCATTTTTATCGGCCCGCACAGATACTGGTCTGGTGTTTACTAGGTAGCAGATGTGAGCGACAGCGCGCACTGTTATGGGTATGACGGGCCGTCGTTGGCTGTTAGATTAGGATAGCATAGTTGAGGCCGAATAATCTACGTCGCATATGGGGAGTAGACTAGCGGTTACAAAAAGGTTGATGATATCGCGTACAGTTGAGTATGACGTCCGTATTTCGTTGTTAGATTAGGTTTGTGTGCATAGTTTAGGCCTCGTATTCATCGTTTCGCATAAATACTGGTCTGGTGTTTACCCTAGGTAGCAGAGATAAGCGACAACGTGTACAATTATGAATATGACGGATTAGGTTCGATCAGGTTACCACGCATAATCAAAGCTTCATAATCAACGTCACACATGGACACGGTCCTAGCAGGTACGATAAGCAGCCAAGTTAGGCGACATCGAGTACAGTCACGAGTACGACATGCCATCTGATTGGGCTATCACGCGTGGATGAGGTCTTATTTTTACCGACCCGCATAAATACTGGCCTGGTGTTTACTGTAGGTAGCAAGGATAAGCGACATAGCGTACAATCGTGAGTGCGAGGCAGTCGTTGCTCATTGGATTAGGTTACTGTGCACAGGTGAGGCCTCATAATAAGCGTCGTAAACAGACACAGACCTAACAGTTACAATAAGCATTCGAGATGAATAAAAACGTGTACAGTTATGAGCATGATAGGCCGGCGTTTGCCGTTGGATTAGTTTACCGTGTGTAGGAGAGGCCTTACAGTCAGCGTCGCACGGGCCTAGCAGTTAAGATAAGTAAACGAGGTGAGTGACAAAGGCTACCGTTATTCTGATGATCGCTTTATGACGTATTCCACCCATGGTGAGCCATATTCCTAATAAAAACGATACCATTGTGTTTGCAAGTTACCTACAGTTACCTCCTGACGCTGTATTGTCCACAGGCTTGTTATGCCTATCCGGGAAGAAGGATCATGCATCGAGATGGCCCTCGCATCTCCGTTGCACAATTCATGCTGTTTTTTGGCAATGTTGTACTCAATAAAAGCTGAACTCCATGGGAAAATGTGTTGTGACGAAGTCCGCCGAACAAAATAATCTCATTTGTTAAATCTGTGGAGTATAAAGCAGACAAACTTTGATGACCGATTTTCCTGGATGGAATTTGCATTGGATATTCTGTAGATGTCATTTCATTCTTAAATAACGCCAAAATATGGTAAAGTGCGATTTCGTGTTCTATCTCTTGTAAGCCGGTAGCAAAATGCGAATCGGTGATGGTCTGTGACCTTGAAATTTCGCTCGCGTAAACAAAATGCTATGAGCAAATATCACCAGAAGTTGCAAATGGATTAGACTAACTCCCCGTAAAAGTCGCAACTTTGGAAAACTTATTGTTTTGGCAAAAATATGTTGGGTGTGCTTCTAGTGAGTGGCTCAGTTTTTTCTGGTGTTCCGATTAAAATGGAACATTTGCACTGCTTTTCCAGCCTCAAAGCTAGGGAATTTGCTTCATTATCGACAGATGTCCAGTTATTTGTGGAGTGCGTAGAACCCCTTAGTTGGAGGCAGTTTGAACATCCCAAAGGGTCGAGAAAGCTGAGCGATAGTTGTATTTGGTCATCTCGCATACCCGTACACTTAAAATGCTATCAGGTCTGGCAGGCGTGATATAGCATTCCACGTCTAATCTTCGGTGTCATCCATTTCCTCCACATCTGCGATGATCCACCCGATCGCTGCAGCAGACAGCAGCCTGGCTGATGACTAAGAACAAGTGGGTACACCGCAGAAATGGAGTGCAGGCGGACAGAAATTTTGACGCAAAAGTTGTATTGGAGTGAAAAATTTAACCAAATGACAGTTGTTAAATCTACAACTAGATTAGAGAGTGAAATAATTCGTTCACGAATTTGCGCAAGCAGAAAACAAAACCAATTTCGGACTTACTGCGGCAGGTGAGCACAGCTAGGATCACTAGTCGTCCGGAGGCCAGCCTGTCTTAGTAATGGAACATCACGCCCACTGAACGAATGTCACGTGCGGACTGAACGAAGGCATGCTTTGATTGGTCAGAATGTCAGCCAATCTCAATGGGGTATTTGCAGCTCTGTGTTGCTCGCCGCCTCGCAGAGATTCTAGGGCGACCTTGTGGAACATTTTGTGACGACCCATAAATATAGTGGCAGTAATCTGCCTTCTTCTCCATAAAGGGAAGTCCATGACTTCCGTGCGTTTTGGTGTACCATAGTGGGCAGAGCGGGAGCCAAGGACCGACAGATAAGTTGCGCCACCGTCAGCAAGCCATAACATGTTGACCCCACCTCGGAAGGTGAACAGCATCCCAAACTGTTCGTAACATCGTCCATTCACTTCTATCGTGTCAAATTCTGTCCACCTTTGGGTTTGCGCCACTCAGCTTGGGGCCGAGGCGAGCGTTGTCATCGAGGATAATTCACATACTCATGGATTGATACACAAGATCGAGGCTTGTATGCAAGCGGCTTCCGTTCGCCCGAAAGGCAAAGGCGAAAAAGGGCAAAGCACTACTTTTTAAGTTCTCGGCGCGGGGCAGTAATTTTGCCAGTGCGAGGACTCAACTAACAAGTGTCTACAATTGCTTTGAAATGGGTACCAGTTTCAGCGTGAACGACTGTCGAAGGAAATGAGAACTGCTGCCTAATAAAGCTGTGCGCTCTGAGCTTGAAAATCTCCTTACCATGTCTCCACCTTATGTGAGATCTAATACCTACCTGTTGGTCAAGCCTTGTTCAAACAAGGCTTGACCAACAGGTAGGTATTAGATCTCTTCTGAGGCGACCATACTCTAGGGGGAAGAAGTCAAACACCGCGAGACGCGTTTTACATTCCACGGATTTATGGTCGGCAAACATTTTCGTAGCAGCACTTTGAACTCCCTCAAAGGGGGTCGCGTCTTTCTTGCGTCCTGATTGGACAACTTGGTTGGCACATTGAAGAAGCGGTCTGACGTGGGCCCCATGGAGTGTCTGGGAGTCCATGCGAGTAATACGGATGAAGGTGCACCGAATCATCCGTAGATCCTATTTTCCATGGTGAAGTGAAAAGGACATGTTTGAAGAGATCCAGATAACTAAATCCTTTTGTTGTCTGTCGTAATGTCTTCTGGTTCATTTTCACCATGTATGGAAAGGGCGTTTGCGGAGCCTCCTCCGAATGACATGTGGACACATGTTTCTGCATTCAGAGGAGGGCGGCAGTCAGCGACAACTGCTTTGCGGCGTCGGCATACATTTAGACGGCGTTGGCATAGGAACCCCAGGCTTTCAAGTCGTCTGCACAGGGTATACATGGACATGAAGGATCCGCTCAAAGGTCATTGGCGTATATTTGAAACGGAAGTACTCCCAAAACTGGGGCTTCCCACAAACATGAAAAATCAATCCAGGCGTAAGGTGGGTTCCGCATCTCCCACTCCCATTACATTGAAATCTAACAGACATGTTGGAAGTCGCGCATCCTGCAGCATGTCATTGCATTTGGTGTGCACAAAGCACTAAATGACCTCGGTTGGCTTTTCTAGTACTGCCCTCAAAAGTCTGCATATCCCATTTCGACAAGCTTCTTGCGAGGTTTTGACGCCATCCACTGCTCGCCCCCATTACTTTGTCAACGATGAAAAATGAAGAGTGTGCACCGTTGAATGTCCATTCTCACTCGCTTATAGGCAGCGCATGATATTCACGAACTTCTGGAGGCATACCCTGCTGTTGAAGCGTGGATTAATTTTTTTGTAGAATTGAATGCACTCTTGAAGCCTAGGAACACGAAGAATGTAGGGTTACTATACGCGTGTCGTTACTCTAACACGTGACGGAGCCTGAACATATGGTCCACACAATCTCTTCTCGACCGGAATCCTGTTTGCTGTTTTTGACCCTCCTTAATTCGTTGTACGCCAACCCCCGCCGGAGTGTGGAGGTCTACGGGAAGCTGTCGCCTGAGTTCACTACATCAAATGGTGTCAGGTAAGGCCGTCTACTTTCGCTTTTCCTCTTCAACTTCGTCATTGATACGGTTATGGAAGACTCAGTACCAGCATCTAAACCCCGTGGGATCGGAACACTCCCAGGGCATTCGCTCTCAGATATCGAGTACTCAGATGACATAGCTCTTTTTGAATGTCACGCCATCGTAAAGCGCTGATGTGCTGTCGATGATGATGTTGATATTATAGAAGGCGATTCTTAGACGTGTGATTTCGATTCGCAGGACGATGTTTACGCTTTCGATATTTGTGGTTCTCTACATTGCATTTTCTTCTTTATGAGGTGGATGTTTAGATACTTCGTGTATCCGTATAGTCCGTAATTCTTCTTGTTTTCGGTATTGCTCCTCTTTTTGTTCTGTAACTCGGAGTGGCTAGCACCCTATCATCTGAAAACCTTTTTGTCTTCTTTATTCATGTCTGTTTTTATTGTACTCGATCAAGTGTTTATTCATCTGTTTCAGCATCTGCACTAGGTGATTTTGGTTATAGCTCACTTGTAGTGTGACGCAGTTTCACTACTCCAGAATGGGTAAATTATGTCGTTTGATCGTATCCGGTCCAAGTGCTGTGGGGAAGACGTCGATGATTGAGCAATGCATATATGGAAATTACACTTCTAAGGGACCCAGTGACTTTGTAAGTATGCTGGTATTTTACGTCCACTGTCCTGTCTCTTGTTTCCACCTTTGCTTTGCTACTTATTTCGGGCATCTTTTACTGCGCGGTGCATCTTTTGACCTAATTCGACATTTTTACTTCTGGGAAGAAGCAGAACTTTACAGCGGTTGTGGGATCTGGTAGGACGCGACGCCACTTCGACGCGCGTGATTGTGTTCTGACTAGGCGGTCGACTCAGGTGTGACCAACGTTCACCGAAATACAAGGGGAAACGCGAAGCGCGATCGTCATACGAATATATAGCCGACTGGCAAATCGAGGAAATAGGTCTGTCCACAGCATTAAACGAACGGCAGGCATGTAACGCACTACAATAAGTGAAAAATAGAATACGATCTTTTCTTGCTGAAGGGGTTGCCTGGCTCCGTAAGCTGCGCAATTTGGAAACGTTAACCATTGCTTCTGGATATCTGATCGGGGGAGATTGATGGCCTTTTCAAAGATCAGGTCTTCATGGCGTCGCGATATGAATGATGATCGCATCCGAAATTTGGGAACGCTTCTGAGTCTTTAGAGTACATCAGTTTGATCTGTTTTGTGGATAGTAGTTTGTACTGAGTGGTAAGATGAAGTTTTAACTTTTTACCTATGGTGGTATGGTCCGGGTTGCATTTATTTTCGGTTTCTTCTCCACACTGGGACCTGCAGTATCCAGAAGACGATACCCGCTTTTTTTTCTTATGTATGTTTTCAGAAAAACAGTTGTTATCTGTAACACCCTAGCGGTGCAAAACTGTTTTGTGGTCTGCGGGAATTACGTGGGCTAACGTGCCGTCGAGTTGCTCGAACACATCGGAGGCAGCTCATTTTCCACGTAAAACTCATCTCTGGCGTATCAATGCATTCCCGGTCTCACGATGACCGGTCGAAACCTGCAGATTGGTGTTAAAACCCAATACTTTTCACTATCGCTTACCTACTGTGACACAGCAGGTTTACTCTTCACTGCCAGGTGCTTCAGTGACTAAGGCTGAGATCTTCGAACAGCAGTGTGGCTTCGGGGTCAGGTTTGTAATGACTTGAAATTACTTAGATGCATCCTGTGGTTAGAGCACGAATTTACTGACCGGAAGGCCCGTGGTTCGAACCCGACCTCTGCCTCTGGACTTCCCCTGTCTAGGCTTGGGCAACCTGACAGTATCCCAGCCCTCGTGCTTCCCTCGGGTGGCATGGCAGCTAGGCACCGGAAGGGTGTTAGAGCTGAACGATTTTTTTGATCCTATTAGTCCCCCAGCCCTGTGGTAAGTGAAAGGGACCAAGAGGCGGACAATGTTTGACCTGGAAACGAAGTCTGAAAACACTAACTGGTAAACTGAGTCGGGTCAACAACTGTCACCTCCTTGGATGGGGACCCCGGGACTCAACTCACAAATGGTTATGGCAGTGACAGAAATTGTCCAATCGCACAGTCAGTGACGCCCTTGCATCAAAGCAATCGCTTTCACTGCGTAGCTACCCAGTTTCCGAACTAACTGAAGATGCCGTCACCTCCAATGCTTGCCTGCATGTCCCACAATGTCCCACTTTCGATGATCAGAACTGTAGCAGTTGGGACCAATATACCCGTGGTACACGGTTTATAGCTGATAAATGAAATGAAATTGATTCTGTTATTCGATTTTGTCAACTTCGAAGTAACATCTAGTCTCTCATGTCGTTCCTCTTCCACCATTCTCCTTGTGGTTAACTGCTCATCTGCTCACAGCTACGAAGCTCATACGTTGATTTCTAGGAAATGTGTCACACTGATAATTCTCCCTTGAGGTGACAGTAGCCTCTCTCTGTATACCAGTTCATCATTCCGAAAATTGTTTCCTTTAGCCACACCAGGATGCAATAGACAGCATGCACCAAGTTCTTGCACTTTATTCAGGGCTACTTGTTCTGAACTTGGGTGGTTCACTCTTTCTGTTTTCTCCGTCTTTCCTCCTCTAGTTCCCAACCTATGAAGATACATATAACGCAGTGGTGGAAACAGATCGTGGAACCAAAGAAAAGGTTCGCATTTATGAACTGGGTGGGAAGGCTAAAATCGAACGTCATTTTGTAAACTGTGCTGACGTATTTATCCTCGTCTACGATATTGGCGACGTACGTACTTTGCATGCCGTCCAGATGCTTAAACGCCAGGTACATTTTGACCTACACGATACATATCCTGTTGTATTTCAGCTGGAAGAATGTCGTGGGAAGCGTGAGATCTTCTTTGTCTTCTGTGGAAACAAGGCTGATAAACCAAAAGATCCTAGCTTAGACTCCGCCTCACTAAGTGATTGGGCCCAGCGGGAACGAGGTATGTTCGCCGATGGCTGTGATGAATGTACATGATTGTGCATATCAAAGTTAAAAGCACCTACGCTATCAGGATCTGGTTGAGAGATTCTCTTGGACAGTCAGTTCATGTTAATCATGTAAATAACAATAAAAATTGTTAATCTGTAGCACCCTTTCGATGCCTAGCAGCTAAGTCATCCAAAGGACTGAGCTACTGTCAGGTTTCCCGAGCTTAGACAAGAGCAGTTGGGAAGTAGGGGTTGGGTTCGAACGATGGGCCTCTGGCAAGTTCGCACCTCAACCACTTAGCTATCTCGAACTGTTAAGCATGTGGGATTGCTCTTCTGGATACAGGGTCACTGCGCCTGTTTGATACGTTAGCAATCGAAAAACGCGGCCTTCAAGATGCCATTTCACTTGTTTTAGTTTGTTTTAGCTGTGTTCACTATAGAAACTATATTTAAGCCACGGCACCTGTTGTAACTAACTGCTGTCCCTGATCCAGTGTTCTAATGTCGGAAAAAGTCTAACCATCAAGGAGTACAACAGCTTTTTGCGCACAAGCGAGTGCAAAAATTAATAGAGACCTCACAGTATCTAAAGCGCACTTTCTACCTTGATCCAGACTGTCTGATCAGCGTTGGGTGAACGCTCGTCATCATCGGCCGTTGCTTCTTTGAAATGCTTGAACACTCGTCACCGTAGACTGTGCTTCTGTGACATGCTCGAACACTGTTTCTTGTTGGTCGTTGCTGAATTGACTGGTTGTTTGAGCGTTCAGCGGGATATGGCTTTTCTGGCCTGGATGCTTGATGCCTTCCCTACTGCGATTTTGGTGGGGTCTAAATAGGTTGCGGGCATTCTGGGGTTATTTTGAGGAATCTGACCTTCCCGACAACACACTTATGTATAATATCTGTTCTGTTTTCTTGGACGCTAGCTCGGTTATTAGGTTTCACCTGATGCAGTGGAATTAGTGGCAATTGTTTACCCTTATCCATTTTTCTAGGAGTTATCCGACCAAGCCGTCTGTGTACTTGCAAAAAAAGATTCCCGCTGATGTATGTAATGTCTTGTCAGTAGTTCCGGTGCCTGTGGCCGGTAAGTGTGCAATGTCACACCCATCCGTTTAAGTTTTCTTCCTTCCCCTGCTCCTTCTCCTCCTCCTCACCTTTTCGCCGGCTTGTATCTTGTTCGATTGGTTTATTAGGTGGTGTACGCCAGCGGAGACACCTGGGTTTGCCACTTGTATCCGATTTCAGCTGGGTTAGCACGTTCCTACATAGCAGTTTCAAACGCGATATAATATTGGATGTCCTTGAAAACAGGAACATGTCAACTGACCCTTCTCAGCGCATGCTGTACGCTTAGTTGCCTGTTGTGCGGTCGTTTGTGAGCAGCATGTGACTCCATAGGGTATTATACGGCGCGTTGATTGAACAACAGGTTTTCCACGTTATCATTATCGAACCTTTGGGACAGTTTATCAGGAATGTGGTTCAGTGGGAAAATGCTGAGCGATTAAAACCAACGGAGTTTGTGCACTCAGAGGACCATTAAATGCATAGTATTCTATCGTATCGGTAGAAAAATGGAACCGTTTGGTTCCGTTCACTTTTTTTATTCCTTCTCCTTATGATTTGAGTTGATTGTTTTCAGTACGTGGCACACCAAAGACGAAATACTGACAGTCTTGGAACTCTGCTCTCCTGCTGAAATCGGTAAATATAAGGAAATGTGTAGTTTTTAGAGTAGAGCTTGGTGCGAGCGAGCAAGACGGACCCGTTCTTACGCTTCATCACATTTGCCATCCCTAACCTCCTCCCATCATCTTCAGCTGTGAAAAATGTGTGTATTGCCGTACAGTGGGTAGACCTGCCATACCTTTCGCCGACGATTTAGAGAGGTGGGGGTAGGTAGCTACGCTCTGGAGGTCGTAGTTGATATAATTGATGCGTAAATACAGGTATGTCGGTGGAGAGATTGGGAGGGGGCTATGCACTGATGGTGACAGCTCGGATGCGTGAGCGCCAATAAGGGCGTAACTGGACCATGTCTGACAATGTCTTTAACAATTTATGTGTCCCGTCTCGTAGTCCCTATCCAAGGAGACGGTAATGACCAACGCAGCTGGGCAGGCAAAACCTCGTAATTGTTTACCTCCATATTTCCGGGTTTTAAATGCGGTTCTATGACGCCGTTGTAATTTCTTCTGCTGAAAATTACCTTCAGGCGCATAAAGCTTTTTTCGAATCAGTAGCCTAGTAGAGCGGAACGGATGGAGTCCCGGCTGGATATTTCTCGTCTGAAAAGCTGATAGCGATCCAAATGGCAGCAGGATAATAGAGCAATGATTCGGTCGAACTGATTGTCCGGTGGCAGTCCTCTTGATTTCAGTTGAACGATTGTATGGTGTGACAAAATAAACATAAACCTTACCTTTAGGGCTGGATAGAAACAACCCGAATTGGCGAACAATATGAACCTCATTTCGCTCTCTTAGCTTATCAGCGATGGAACTTTAATCGAACCGTCACTTTGAGGTGGCTGGTTTAGACTCTACGATGGTCAAATCTCTTATCGTGCGGCGGTTAGGGCACACAGCCATTTATTGGAAGGTCCTTGGCTGGAACCCAACTTTGGCATTTCGATTGCTTCTGCGTGGGTAGCCCTTGTGTTCTTTTTTATTGCGCATGACAGCTGTGCTCCGAAAAGTTGCCATAGATGAACGGTTGCGCTCTCGAGTTTTGCTCGTCATTCACAACAGCATCTTTGACTTGCGCTAAACCACTTTTAACCCGGTGTCTAGAGTGTATCGAATTTCCCTAGATCGACGGACGAGCTTCTTAAAGTCAGAGTTATCTCGAGGAGATAGAGATGCAATTTAAATCCGATCAGCGTTTCATAAGCTTGGCTTTGATGATAACCTATGCAACCCGAATATCCACATACATAAATACAGTTCCAAATACAAAAAGCCTCCCTGAAGCGCAATTGCATCGCCCTAGACACGGCCCTGTTCGTGCTTATAATTGAAACTCCCCGTTGGTAGACGTCATGTACTAAACTCAAAACGTCAGCCAGAATTAACTATTGGATTACGTGCTCTCTTGCATACGACTCGCATAAACATACTACATCCCCAGTGCCATTGTCAGCTCTCTCCCCAGTGCCTGCTAAGTTTGACCAAATCACCTTACTACAAGTGACTGCTTACTGCTTTCCATCCTATGACCATTCTCAAGTGTATTGTTTTCGGCTCAGATTCCTTCAGAACAGATACCTCTTTATTGTCCATCTTTATTCCGAGCTGACTGATACTGCATGTCGTATTCAATGGCCAACGAACTCTACGATCTCTCACACTAATGAAGTGTTGTGTGAGGCAAGTAACATAGGTGCATAAAAACGGGGAAGTTTGGAAGATAATTACCCACTTTGGTTTTCCAAATTCAGGAATCCAAGAATACCGAAGAAACAAAACGGCTGAAGCCGTGGAATTTTGACCAATTTCTCCGCTTCATACTTTCGGAGCAGATGCTATGGGGGCTGTGTTGATTTCGCACAAAAACCAAAGTGTTCAAACAACGTTATCTCAGGGTACTTCTAAATTATCTGATCTGCCCGTGTTTTTTGACACTTGTTGCTGTTTCTTCATTATATCCAATGCGAACTTCGATCGATGATTTATAAGACCGCTGTTCAAATGGTTGTTCGCTTCTTGTACTCATTCCTGCCAGCTTTGTGTATGTCTCTTGTCCAGTGTTTATGTCTGTTGCCATTGAAACTGCGTGTCCCGATAGGGGAGTGTTAGTTTGGTTGAACCTGGTCAGTCAGGATGGGTTTTACACGCGTTACCCACTTTGTCAAGGGCGACATGATCAACGTCACTCCATTCAGCATGTGTCCAAGACTGCTCCATCCAGAGTGTGCCCATGGTCGTTTCACACTGCAAATAACTGCCTTGTGACCTGTGTGTCCGTGTTTCTGACGACAAACAGTGTGGAACGCACTTAGGACTGTAAGCCGTTGCGGCGCGGCACATGCCTGATGACCATAGTGTATCTAAACACTCCTATCTGTTCGGTATTTTTACGTTCATTCGTAACTATTCAGTCCTTTCTTCTCGACGGCCCCGCTGATTTTTTCTGTCCCCGGTTCCCTCTTTCTCATTTTGCTTGTTCTCTAGGTTCATTTAAATGTGTTGATCTATTACCTCAATTCCCCCAGCGATGTTCACGATGACTGCATCTCTCCGAATTGCTACGGTGTGCTAGTACTGATCCTACGTTCGTATTTATGCTGTATCCGAACTGATGATTTAGAATCAGACCAGTGCTTCCTACTGTCTCATTTGCTGTTCGTCAGAGTCCTGTCATCTGCGTCAATACTGATATGTCAGCTGTGAAAGGTACCTACCGATCTCTCCTAACTTCGGGTCTGCCTGAGATTGACTGGCAGCGAAAGCTGCCTCCAAGGAATCCGTCACAACGCATAGGATTCTACAGGCTATGGAACCACTTGTTTTTGTGCTGGTGATTATTTTTAGTGCATTGAAAGCGAAAAGAACAATAACTTTCCTATCGTTTTGTGGAACTATCACCCATACTGCTAAAGCCTCACGACAAACTTGTTCAGCTCGTCCGAAATGAGAAGAACCAGTTAACTCACGGTGTTTTTTAAACCTGGATAGCCCTTCATGACTTGTCTTTCTAAAGTTATCAACTTAAAGGAGTAGCTTGAGTTTTCCCCCATGAAGGCGCACAACTTTTTCACCCCAGTATTCTTTCTTCAAGGCGTTATACCACAATTTAATCCTTTCCCACTTTTTCCGTTTGTCTAGTGCACCTTTTCGAAACTTCGGTTCTTGATCGCCAGGCATTGTGCAACGTGCTCACTTGGATTGTTTCACGCGTGACTCAATCACCTGGTAGGTTTTTTGTAAGATTGGTTTTCGTATCGGGCCTATATTTCGCAGAATAAACAAGGGTCACCTTCAAAACACGATACAATCTTTTTTGGGTTACTGGATAATTTATCTTTTCCTGATGTGATGAAGATGTCGGGGAGTGCACCCCAGGTAATCCTCAATGTTGTCAGTGGAGAGCAATGTTCAAAGCCCTCCGCCACAGTCTGACTGAATTTTGAGGTGACCTACCTGAGTACAACCATCCTACACCGGAGAAGAATCTGTGTACATGAATAATTTTCTTCGTTCGTGTTCTTCACTGTTGGTTCTTCTTCAGAATGAACACTTTGAGTTCAAGAGTGCCCAGCAAAAGATAGGCTTGTGTAGCCTGTAGATCGTTTTCACCGGTTAAACTTCCCGGGTCAGTTATGGACCCACCAATAAGCCAGACATGCTTAACGTTCCACTGGCCGACTGGATATGGAAATTACCTCGGGGCTTGTGTTGTATGTTACTAGGCGCCAGTCGTTGGACATAAAAGATATTAATAGCTGCCGTAGTTTAATCGGCTTTTGTTCGAAAAGTTGGGATAGACAAGGGAGTATACTCAGCACCAAACTGCTCTGTTACTGCTGACCCTGTGTTCATCAGGGCTCGCCTAACTGAACTCGAGAGAATCTTAAGCACTCATGTTATTCACATTGTCGTGTTACAGGGCCACTACGGCCTCGAACACCCTACGTTATGTTGATAGACGTCCACTCACCTATGCAATGAAGCCGGGTTAAATGATGCTTTAGCAACGTAATTGCCAATGACCCATAATCACGTGACCAAAGGTAACGTTTATGAACATTATGGTACAGATGTGTTTACTTGATGTGCTAAGCCTGCTATATGATGAGAATACCAGCATAGAAATTGTTAGAGACGCCCTCGATGACTGATTACATTCTTATAGTTAAGGTACTGAAATCTATCAGTGTTGGTTGGAGATGAGGTTTATGGGCCCCGAAAAACCAACAACGCATCAATAAAGTCGTCTTGGGACGGTCTGTCAAATCTTGACCCGTGAGCAACAAACCGAATTTTGATCAGGTACCTGTTGAGCGAACAAATCTCTGCAATGTGTCAGGTGTTATGACAGGGCCTTGTATACAGTTGACCCACAGTCTTGGTATTCCATGCCTTGACGAGTTCGTTTGGCACGTACGGTTGGCCATTTCTAGTTGAAGAACACAACCCGTTCGTTCACCTTCTTGTAGATGTGTCTTAGCGTTCGGGGATTTCTTCAGAACCTTCCCTATAAGGACAGTTTCGGATAAAGATATCCGCTCTCTTCTTTCAGAGGCGCCTTGAATTTGTTGATCGCCAAGGTTGCGAAGGTGTTCCTGGTGGTAGATAGCGTTAGCGAATCTGTGAATCCGGACTGAATCAGAAACGGATATCCGTTTGTTCAACATTCCTCAGTGACGGGCGAAATATCGCCACCTATCGGAAATTGTGTTGTTCTATGTGCCCTATTCAGAATGTCGCAAACTATAAGGTGGACAATATATGACAGCATGAAAGCTCAAAGGAGATTTTGAGAAGTTCAGATACTGCTGGGGCATTTTGTCTTACAGGATGGTGTCCTCGTGTCCTGGCTTTACTTGAGATGTGAGAAATAGTTTCTAACATGTTTCAAGGGCGTTTGTGCAGTCTGCTTCCATCCGGCATATCTACGCGTGCCGTCAATGTAGTTGCTCAGGATGACTTAGATTAAAATTCAGGTTTCTTTCCAGCCTGTTATTTTCGTTCCACCTTAGGGCCTTTTAAAATAAATCTTGTGATTGAACAGCAGTGAAGCGTTACTCAGCAATGATTTTGGTTTACGTCAAGCTGCTGATGACAGCGAAAGTCCATCATTGTGGGTCAGTTTGATGCAAACGTACAAGGTAGCTATCAAGATTTATTCAGATCGTCGTCGAATTTTTTTTCATTAAGTTACTGTGTTGTGTCGTGCTCGTTCAACATTTGCTGAAAAGCCTGGGACAGGGATCTCAAAACTTCACTAACTCCTGCGTAAATCACCAGTATTTGCTGAATCAGATGAAAACGTCATCATCACTTACAGCAGCACCAGGTGGGATTATCTATGTTTCACTGTCATACAACCATGTCAGTTTATTTCAATAAAGTCTTGCAATGGAAATGAAAGTGAAAAAATGGAGGGCTAGTCTCTCACATCCGAAGTACCCACAACTCCAGCACTCAGTCGTACAATCTGGATAGAAACCGACAGGGTGAACGCCACTGACATCGATTAGCCACCATATCACTCAGTGTTTGCAGGCAAGCACAGGGTGGGTCACGTGGAGCCCATCCTGGAAGGCGATCAGTATCAATGGTACCAAAACATTTCATTTCATCTTTTATTCCCATCTGTCATGTCATATTCTGTGAACCTCTAAGTTTCCACCGCTGCGAATTAAGTACGGTAAACAATGCTTGTCTTGGCAGGTGGTAACTCGACATGTTGACCCATAGCTCATCCACCGTAGCTTGCAGTGCCGGATACATTCTGTGAGTGAAGGGCCGCCTGCCATGGACGTGATCACCTCATTGCGGATTCACTGGTTCCAGACTATTCCAACTATATTTCTGAGACATCAGTGGTCAAAGACCTGATGAGATCTCAAATCCTTCACCCGAAGTGGCCAAGTCTCGCCGCCATACAACCCGCACTGCAATCTGATATACACGCCAGTTTAGAACCAGGTATATACCCTTTTGACACAAATCCGCACATGCTACCATCAGGAGTAATGCAACTTCGAAGATGCATATAGTGTTCCACAACCCCAGCGTCACTCTTTGTACGTCCTACAGCTTGACTGTGTACCTTGTGTGCGTAACGCAATAGTTAACCTCGGTTGGCTTTTCTAGTAGTATTTTCGTTTCCTGCTGTCTCAAAAATGAGAGCACTGTCGTCTGATTTCCAGGAATGCACTGATGGGCACTGGTGTACCTGTATACATCATTGTGTCTTGTTTGTATCTGCTTATGTTTGGTGGCCTTGTTCCGTTTCGGATGATCCGTTCACGTGTATCTCGAATGTAGTACTCAGTTTCTCGTCCTAGCTTTGTGGCTTTGAGGTCCGTTTATACCTTCTGGTATACTCATACGTACTGATAGCGACAGAACCGAAGCAGGTAGGCTATGGAGGAGAATATTGGTAGCTCGGGATGCATGGTTACTCATTGGTTTGTTGGCTGAGGTTTGTCAATCCAGTTGGACACATTTATATCAGAGCGATCCCTTTCTGTAAACTCAGGCCAATCAAGGATTTTTAACCTGAAACCTTCTATCCAACAACATTTGCTTGGAACTGCTACAGGCTAGTCGGTTCAAGGTGATATCCTCCCATCATTGTTGTGTCCGTCACTGTGATGGCCCTGACTACTCCGCCTTGTCAAAGTAGTTATTGGTAAATTTACCGAACTGAACTGGGACAGTATTAATCACGTTAAGTAAGAGCAAGATAGAATTAGGCGCATCTAGCCGAAGGTTAGCATCTATGATCTCCACAACAACTTGATCCCTCATTGGCTGAACGCAGATATGCGCAACACGTTTGCTCTCGTTCACTTTCCATCTGAAAGACTCTTGAAAATCAGAGTGGTCCTATCTTGGAGCAATCAGGACACAATTGCTATCTATTTGTCACCTTCTATGAAGTGTGTAAAACAACAACCTGCCTCAGCAGACGAGCCTCATCTGAGTACTCTCATTTGCGTTTAATAAGGTTTGACGTAATCCTCATCTCTGTTTTCGTCGCTGATAGCAGCATAACCGGTTTGTGATCACACAGAAGAAAATTGGCTTGTATAAGGGGTCACGCTTCAGAACGCCATTTGTGGGACAGCTTTCTCACCAGTTTGACAGCTCAGTATCATTCGGAGCCATACATACCGTAAGAGGCAGCACAAAGTGATAAATTATCTTTAACTGTGGTAACCTTTTTAAGTAGTGTTTTGTCAATACACAGCGTGAGCCATGGTAGCGTGTTTGTTACTGGAAAAGGCTGAGTGTGACCTGCCCCAGGATCTCCAGCGGCATACCGGAAAGAAAGAAAAGAAAACGCGAATATCTTGCGAAGCAGTGTTCGGCCGAAGCTGTTCTCGTTTTGGTTACTCACGTCATCACCTGTCCACTGATAATTTATTTAGCTAGTTTTGGAATGCAAACGAATGGTCTCTTGGGAAGACTGGAGATGCATCTCATGTGCCTCGGTTTTGAAACGGCTGACTCACTTCTGAGTGCTCGCCTACGTATCACTCCACTGCGAGTTCCATCCTGCCGGCAGACTCATGTACTGGTTCTGAGGCAGCGACATTATTTTTTGGAGAGGTCTTTGTACGTGCTGCCGTTCACTCTGATTAGAGCTTCCTTTTGGGTTCCATTAATGACGCATGTTTACCGGTGTCATCATGACTGATAGTAAAGGCAGATGAAAACATTGGTGCTCCATTCATTTTTCCTAGTTGGTAGGTAAAATGCCTGATACTTTGAGTTCTGAGCGTTCAACTTGGTAATATCTCTTTGTTTCATTTGATCATTTCGTCTATTGAGGTGTTACATTTCGACGGGGGTTTGCTTGCTGGGTAACTACTGCGCTGGATTTCTTAATTCGACTGTTAGAAGCCTGCTAGAAGGTTTTCGTAAGGCCACTAACGGTGCTCCACGATCCTATCATTTGGACACTCCATGCCATCTGATCGAGTTGAAGCTGCACAGGCTTGGAAGTTGAGCACTTTTGAGCCCATTCATTTGTCTTAATATGTTGGGTTCTTTTTTCTTGGGGGCCGAGATGGCTCAGTGATTAGAGCGCGAATTCACCGCCCCGAAGTTCCGTCGTTCGAACCCGACTTCTGCATCTCGACTTCCCCTGTCTAGGCTTGGGCAACCTGACAGTATCCCAGCCTTCGTGCTTCCTTCGGTTGGCATGGCAGTTAGGCACTTAAAGGGTGCTACAGCTGAGCGATTTTTTTTCTTTTTGTCTCCATAGTCCTCACAGTTGCTTGTTTGCACGCCTCGAATGTCATGTTCTCTTCCCTCCGTTTCCAGGCAAAAGCAGTTTTCCATTCGGGAAGAAAGAATCACGTCCTTTTGTGAACGTCGCAGGTGCGAAATCAGAGGCAGAGTGATTTATTCTGCGCATCCATTTGTGGCATGTTGCTGTCATAGAAATGGCTTAACTGGCTGTGATAATTGCGCTGTCTTCACGTCTACGATATTTTGCCGACTTTTTGCACAGTTAACTTGTTCGATCTCGTATGGTGATGCTAAATAAACTTGTTTTTATTCATCGTTTTCTCTATTTTCACGGAAGCCTGTTGTTCTGGCCTGAATTTCCCGTGATCATCAGACCTTGAGGGGATCGTTTCGCCGAACATGTGATCCCTACTGCAGTTGGATGAGTCGATTGATTTCGTATTGACTGAGCACAGCAGAGAATTCCAGGGAGGGGTCGTGTGTCTGTGTTATTGGTCTTTGCTTACGCAACGTCGCTGAAAACGAATGCAATGGAATAACGTTTGAAGTATGCTCAGTAAGCACACCGGAGAACTTTCTTGAACATGTGATCCCGACAAATGACCTCTGGTGGGAACTGTTCAGGATACTAATACATACACACTGAAAAGACGAGCCAAGTTCGGGACCATTCGGGATGCACGTTTCTGAAATAGCATACCGGAGTATCATAAGGACTGGGCATTTTGGACATACTTAGGTTATGGAGAGATTAGTGGATGCTGTATGTGGAAATGACAAGTATTTTAGTGTGGTATTCCGAAGAGGGGAGCTAGTTGGCTCTGGTTAGAGCGAGGATTGACTGGTCGGAAGTTCGTGGTTCGAACCCGACCTCTGCCTCTCGACTTTCCCTGTCTAGGCTTGGGCAACCTTCCAGTATCCCAGCCCTCGTGCTTTCTTCGGGTGGCATGGCAGCTAGGCACCGGAAGATTGTTACAGCTGAACGATTTTATGCCGAAGAGTAAACAGGTGCACCAATGTTTGTGACCGTAGTTATTTACAAAGATATTACCTTTCTCTTGAATAGGTTTGAGGACGGCATTAGAATAAGGACTGCGAGGGAACGGAATTCAAAATTCACAACCGGCTGCTTTGGCGACGCTCCACAAGGGATCGCTCCCTGCAACTGCGTTTGATATTTGGTTCGATTCGTTTTTCGGTCTTTCTATAGTGACTTCGCGTTAGGTGAGGGCAGACGTGTTTAAAGCGAATAGCAGGGAAACGGTCACCAAGCCAACGTTCATACAAACTACTACGAAGACGGAGACAACTAGTTAAACCACTCGGGGAAATAGTGTTTTCTCTGGGTCTAGAGAAATGGGTTGTAAGAATGTGCAGGTCATTGATGAGGGATTCCGTGCATATTTCGGCGAATTCGAATGGGTCATTCAAAAGACCACACTCCAGAGATATAAGGTGAAACATGTCGCGAGAGAGTGTCACCAGAAATACCTGGAAGAAGCGGAGATTGTGCAAGTAGAGGGTCCGATCAGAGGTGGGGAGAAGGGCTTTGGGGGCTTATGGGTTCTCCCCCAATGGTTCGGCACGCGAGTACAAAAAGCTACAGGTCGAGAAGAGTAAGCGTCCTGCGTTGCGATCAGCTTGATCAAACGCGGTTGGGTACGCGAGTCATTCAGCGAAAGGACTGCTAAACTATAGGGTTCAATAGAGTGGCTGAAAGGTGCGTTTACAGTGGACAGAAAGTCCAGAAACCAGGGCAACGAAGCCAATAAATAGGTTTACTTATGGCGAACATGACAAGAAACTGAAGATTTTAATGCGGACGAATCAAGTGAGAACAAGTCACCAGCAGGTTAGGATATGTGGATGTAAGCGCAAACTTCAATTCTAATGAGAAGGCGAGCCGAGTTGTTGTTACCAAATGTATCGGTAGAAACAATACTGAAGAAGATAAAGGCAGATAGTGATGGACTGAGTTACTGTTCTCATTTAGACCGTGCTTGTTGCAGAACGGGATTGGAAACTCAGAGCTGGTATTTGAAGTATCTCGTTATGGCTGATTGCTGGGTTGACCGACAATCCAAACCAGGGACTTGGGCTGGGTATAAGCTGGATGGTAGTGCCTCTCTGGACGACGGCGTTAGCTCCCCCCACTACAACATATGACCTCGGTGGAAGCACTGGTCGCAACCGAGAATCTGCGCCGCAACTAAACTGTGACATGGACTATCTAGGGTGGTTACCGTATGATATCGTTTCACCACACAGTAATAGGCCAATTTATCGTGATCCATTTTATCGTCGAACGAATTTACCGCTGGACCAATTCGTCACGGTACGGTTCATCGCCTAAAAATCCAGCACACATTCGGTACGTGATTGGATGATAACTGTCAGGGTTATATAGCTCACTGAGTTTCATTTAGACGGTAGCAGCATGCGTATCATCTGTGTGTTGAGTTGGTCACTACTCCTAGCGAGACAAATTGTAAATATTACTGAATGCTTAACCCATAGTGGAAGCAGTGGCAAGACCGTTAATTGTAGAAACGGAAGACAACTATAAGCAACAGCGAACTGGAAACCGGGCAGAAGCTATGAAAATCATGGAAACGAGCGTCGAACATCCTTTCTGAAAATTTTTATTTCTTTCAATTGGAAAAAGTTTTAAACCGACTGAGACATCATCGTTTTAGAAGGGCTTGTTAAACAGTCGATAGCTTTTAACTGTACAACGATTCGTTTTTGACACAAAAGCTTCATCAGGCCAAGTAAGCAATCTGACTACCAAGTTGGTCAGATTTTAAGGAAGACGAAGAACCAATCAGGAGGACCTCTTCAGATTAACACACTACATCAGTGTTGAAATGTCAGTTAAAGGATTTTGTCGGTTAATGTGGTTGCCCAAATCTTGCGGTTGAGGGAATTTCAAATTATTTTTGAACGGGTGTGGTTCCTTTATCCTCCTGTTCAGGGTGCTTCAATTGATGATTCAGTTTGGTTACCGCCGGTAAATTTCGTTGGTTCGTACGGGCTTGTAAGTGCTACGAAAATTTAGTTGGGCAACAGCGAACTGGAAACCGTGCAGAAGCTATGAAAATCGTGGAAACGAGCGTCGAACATTCTTTCTGAAAGTTTTTATTTTCCCCAATTGGCAAAGGTTTTAAACCGATTGAAACATCATCGTTTCAGAAGGGCCTGTTGAAGAGTCGATAGCTTTTAATTGTGCAACGATTTGTTTTTGACACGAAAGCTTCAGTCCAAGTGAGCAGGTCACCAAGTTGGCCATACCAAGTTGGTCAGATTTTAAGGAAGACGAAGAACCAATCAGGAGGACCTCTTCAGATTAACACACTACATCAGTGTTGAAATGTCAGTTAAAGGATTTTGTCGGTTAATGTGGTTGCCCAAATCTTGCGGTTGAGGGAATTTCAAATTATTTTTGATCGGGTGTGGTTCCTTTATCTTCCTGTTCAAGGGGCTTCAATTGATGATTCAGGTTGGTTGCCACCGCTAAATTTCGTTGGTCTGTGTGGGCTTGTAGGTGCTACGACAATTTAGTTGGGGATGGGTGGGTAAGATCTAAGCTACTTTGTTGATTGCTCCTTTTTCTGATAGCCAAACACCACCACGTGTCAGTTCGATTGATCTAAAGCCGTTCTCCGCACGCTTGCCAATTCCATGCCTTCTATTCTTTTCACACCAAAATGCTTGGCGATGTCCACCGCCTCCGCCATCAGTCCCCATGACGTCAACCCTGGTCCCCGCCTCAAAACGTCAACATTCTCCTAATCTGTTTTGTATATCGTATCCAGAGCATGTCCCGCCATTGCTGAGTCTTTGAGTAACGCTCTATATTCATCTACGTTTCTGGGTAACCTCTTTATCTTTCTATGCTATCCTATTCTGGTGTCAAGTTCCCTGAATGTCTGTCTTCTATAGACCTTAGTACAGTCATTGCACTTGTGACTAATCGACAAGATCCCTAGACTGATATTCAACACTGATATAATGTGTTAATCTGAAGAGATCTTCCTGATTGGTTCTCTATCTACCTTAAAACCTGGTCAACTTGGTGGTCAGATAGCTTACTTGGCCTGATGAAGCTTTTGTGTAAAAAACGAAACGTTGCCGAGTTAAAAACTACCGATTGTTTACCAAGCTCTTCTGAAACGGTTGTTATTTCCTCTTCGCCAGCTGGAATAGAATCAACCTAAGGCCTGGTAAAGGGTCCGACATAAAACTCGTAAACAGGTGGGAGTTGGAGACTGATTGAAGACGAGATGTTATCTGATCAGAAAATATCGGATTGACACGTACCGTATACCAGAAACTGTCCCATTTGTCCGTGCTGTAGTGTCGAAGTGTCACGGCAGATATCTGCACCAGAGTATCACACGGACGGGCTACCGAACAGGTTGGGCACTGCCGTCCGAGGTTGTATGCACACTGACAATGCCAGACAAAGTGAACCATTCCATCTATGGGTCGCATGTTGAAGGGACATACATTTATTATGTTTCTGCCAAATCGGGTCACCCCACTTGATCGCACTGCACGGCTAAATTTCTCTTCATTTGACAGTTCATCACTGTTTTGGACGTAAGTTACTTCCTCATCCTGGGCAAAACCAAGTTATGAAGCTGCCTCATTATAATCTGAACACGTTCAACCAGTTAAATGCTTTTTTAAACAGGTTTGCACATATTGTATTGGCAGACCAACAGTTCAGGTTGGAAGACTCGGGCTGTGTTAGGGATTCACTCACACTTCCCTCTCTGCCGGTAGTACTCGCATATAGGCGGACAGAGAGGGGCTAGATTACGACAGGACTACTGGCAGTAACGCAAATCATAGAGTCTAATTTTGCTGCAGCTATTTTATTCCATTCACAAGTGGTTACACGTCCTGATAGTTTAAGCTCTTGATGAATCGTTCCACCGAGAAACATTGTTGTGGTAGGTTGCTTCACAACAAGTTGTCCGGTTACCTATGATCACTGTTCCCATGGATAATTTACCCATCGCTTTGTAGCTGGAAAGACCAAACATTATTTAGAGTTGTGTTTTTTGTGAGTGGCCCGTTCCCGAGACAGACGTGATGTTTACGGTCAGGTTTAAGGCAATATTATCTGTTCATGAGGATTGTTGATGCGGCTAACTCGACGGCAACTAAAGACAAGTGAACAATTTATTTTTTCATGATTAGTCTGTAGGAAACTTCACGAATTCGAGCATGCAATATGTGTCTACGGTGTTGGTCGTGTCTTGAGTCGATTTTATCGCATCTTATTTCGACTGGTGCATTCAAAATGTGAAATGTATGCCCAAAGACACCGTCATGATCTCTGTGACATTTTATTTGCAGGTGTTTTCGGGATTTTTCATTTCACTCACCGAAACTGAAGATCAAAATCGGTTAGCTGTACCACGCTGTAACACATACTACACGTCAGTCATGCAACCTAAAACATGCGTGAGGGCTGAGGTTCAGCTAGTTTATCCAAGCCCAGACAGGAGCAATCGAGAAGCCACAGGCAGGTTCGAAACTCAGAACATTCCATTTGGCAGCTGGCGTTTTATCCACTGACCCAACTCGTGCTGTTGTATTCACTTATCCGAGTTGACTATTGCACTTCTGTCAGTCGAGCCTTAAAGTCTTATTCGTGTGACCAAAAGAAACTCGATGCGGCTTCCAAGATACCATGAAGCTGGTGTAAATGCCATAAACACCTGTCCTATCATGGATTGATTAAACCCTTACAGTATGAATATCCCCTTCCTGTCGTAAGATAAAATAACAAGTGTTTTTATGGTTACTGCTGGTTTGGTATTGTTGACTCAGCAGGCTGCGTACCTACCAGTTTCCATCTTAACCCCCGAAAGTTCAGAATTGCGATAAATAGCCTTCAGCAAGGTCGGAAGCTAATTGTCTTGGTCCTCATAAAAAACCGTTCAGCTGTAACACCCTTTCGGTGCCTAGCTGCCATGCCACCCGAGGAAAGCACGCGGGCTGGGATACTGCCAGGTCGCCCAAGCCTGGATAGGGGAAGCCGAGAGGCAGAGGTCGGGATCGAACCACGGACCTTCCGGTCAGTAGATTCGCGCTCTAACCACTTGAGCCATCTCGCCCCATCTCGTCCTCATGCATTTAGCAGTTGGCAAATCGGGATAAAAACAGCTGTCTGAGAATTTTCCTTCAACAGGTACCTCAGAGGCTATGGATTATAGGTGTAGTGATTCAAGTTCCTAATGCATCTGTTGGTTCTCGGGCACAAAAAAGTTCGTCGTTTCGTTTCGCGTGGCTGAATAGCACCAAAAGCTGAAAACACCGAGAATCCTGTTGCAAAGGCTCCTTTTGTATGTTCTTCTGTAAATGTCTCACCTTTTTTCTGGCAAAGATCGCATTTAAAATATGCGTAACTGCTCTTAGGTAGCCATACTTTCCTTCTGCTATCTATATATCCTTCATCAGGACACGGAGAGGAAGAAGTTCTTTCTCCGTTTTGCGGTGAATTGACCCGGAGCTTCTTGCCGATCTCTGACACCACTACTTTAAAACAGGAATCTCTGAAATTTAATGATATAACATGACTGGAAGACTGAAGGTCAGTACAAATAATCTGGTGGTACGATAATCAGTTGGGTCTGTGCCCATGTTTTTCCGCCATCTTGAGAGGTGTCTGTTCTAATCTGCCGTAGAAGGCAGGCAACAGTTACTGGTAAATGGACATTTTGCTTTATGTTCCCTATCTTGATCGTTGTTTGATATCATGCGAAATGTTTGGGAAGATTAGTGATTGTAAGTGCTTTTGCAGTACTCTGTTCCCGGACAGATCTTCCACTACGTTGTATGCATTTTGCTTCGGAAGATTCACTGCACAGTATAATGAAATATCCTCGTGTAATGAACGAATCAACGCGTGATGTTCAGGTATAAAATTAGGCTAACGGAAATTCCGGAGCTTCCTTAGCTTTGAAAAGGGATACTGTCCCTCTTTGTCTTGAATATAAAGGCGTGAGGCAGTCTTTATGCAGCACATTCGGTCGATGAATATCATCACCGAGCGAGCCACTTGAGTCTCATGTTAACACGGTCTTACTTTGCAACTAACCCGTTAACTTCACGTACGAAATAAGAATAATGGAAATTCGGGGACCAAATGTTCCCGATGACTCATAAAAGGGTGAAACTATTTGTGGGCTGTCTTCAGCTTCCATCACCCTAATGAGTATTATCGTCTCGGGAACGATGTCAGTGAAACGCCGTGTATCTTCATAAAAAAGTATCCAAGGCACTTATACATTTCTTGTTACAGTCCTTGTTGTGTCGTTACTTATGACTTCGCAATAAGGCTGTTAAAATGTGACTTCCATCTGATAATGTCGGACGGTCAGCCTGGAATATCATTTCGAATATGTACGTCGCCAATCCGTACTGCTTGGTCGGTGTAGAGAGAGCTATATGCTCACGTGAAGAAAGGCTATCTGCATTGGAAGGCAGGTGGATTTCAATTGGCCTGTCCGATTAGTCGGTGTATATCTACGGCAAACGTTATGTGGTTTACGCTGCCCTGTCCTTCCTCTGAGAGTCGAGTGGTTAGCTACACATCGGATACTATACTACGTTCCTTTAAGTTTGAACCGCATGCTTCTATACTCCGGGTAAGTTTTAGACATTGAAAACAACACCCTAGGTGCGAGGACATCGTCAGGTTTACGGCTGGGTCCTGTCTGTCCGTTTTCATCTTATTTATCCCACCCCTTAATCCTAATTCGGGAACTTTTTGTTCCACATTGTGCATGTCTCATCAGTGATGCTACAAAACAAGACCAATGGGAACACGCGATTAATCTGAAGAATAGATAAAGCTGACCGACTTTTAGATCCCGATCATCAACCTTTGTGTGTTCCTGTTTGTTGATGTGGGATTGCAACTACTTTAGAGAGCACAGACGTATTCCCATATTTTCCCACCTCACACAGATCATAATGGTTCGTTCCAGCCTCGATGAGATACTGGATTATCTCCTTTGTCTGATTGCATGTTTCAGACATTCAATTGTGAAAAGTACTACGGTATCTGAATCGGGGTTCCCTATCGTACCAGCCGTCGTCACTTGTTTATACATTTCTTTCCTTTTAAGGAACCTGCGTACCTATTGATTCCGAGGTCCGACAGCCACGTTGGTCCATGTACGTCACTCCTCTGTCTGCCGGTCATAGGTGGAGAATTTACACGGATTGTGTCCGGTCACTTGAACGGATGGATTGTAATGTGGATTCTTGAAAAACGCAGACCAGCCGTTCAGTGGATTGGGCACCCGGACACTCATGTGACCTGCCTTCACTTTTGGCCTGATGAGATTCTCATCTCCCAGGGGCGGGATGGCTACATCCGGTTTTGGACAATACCACCGCACGAAGTTGGACAAGGATGTCTCAAACACCCACCGACACAAGGCAAGCCATTTTTTCCAACCCGTGAATTGTTATTTCCCAGATTGTTTTCAATCTGTTGGAATTATGTGCACACTAGTCACCTTATTGTCCTAGTTGAGCTGTTGCCTAGAAACGACTCAGGCCAGTCCCGACAGATCTGCTTCGGGTGGAGTCGAGCTTGGGTAAGTTTCTAATGTGCAGTCACCCGTGTGCTGCAAAGCTAACCCTCCTTGTAATGCGCTAGGGGCAGTGAGTAATTCACGCGTTCCTGCTGAAGACGTTTTTGTATTGTACTTGATCGGCTTTGTGGTTAACGTCTCCTGGTATAGGAACCAGCCTATACAACAGGCATTAAATTTTATTGCCTTCAACATCCTGGCGTTTCAGTTCAGCTGCTTCTACAACTGAAAGTGGGCTTATGGCTTAAGCTTGCTGTCACTGACAGGCAATCGACAATATTTTTATTTTATGACTGGTTGCGGTTGTCACTGTAAATCCTTATTTTACTCATCATCGTAATATTTCTCAAGCACGTTCACGTGGTTCAGCGATATCTCTTACACCATTTGGAGCAGTGCATCCTGACGACACTCGTTCGGCCGAATTTTCGCCATCCAGCAAACACCTCTTCGTTCTTTATGCTTTCATAGCATGCGCAGTACGGCTTCATCGTATATTTCATGCTTTTTACCTAATGTTGGCACAGTGAATCCCAAGCTGTTCACGTTTTGTCTCGCCACATGAATGGTTTGAACCTGGACCTACTGAGCATTGTCATCCGGCCTATTTTCTCAGTCATCCACTTGTATGTGGAAACGAGTGAGGGCATTTTAGAGCTTTTATGGGACAAACTATGAATGTATGTATGGCAAGTAAAGTTAATGCACTGGGGACAAAAATCGAACTCGTAACCTATTACTGATTGGAAGGGAGCGCTCCGACCACGCTGCTGCGAACGGTTGATGGTTGCTTCACCTGTTCACTGGAACCTTTCTTGTTGTATTCCCACTTCCACACTTCCCTCACCTAATCCTCTGTCTTCTGGTTCAGATGGAACTTTTTTCGATTGGTCCGTGTGCTTTTTTATGTCTAGGTTTTTAAAAAGACCCTATTGGGTACAGATTGATGTTCCCCGTACTACCCGGTGTCAATCTCCCTTGCATCAGTGTACGTATCTGGTAAAAAAACTACTGTTCATTGCTCATTCGTTTACTTCTTTGAAGTATTACTGAGGTTTTAAGTTTCGACACTTGTTTATCCTCCTCGTGAGATAAACTTATGCTGGAAAGCTGTGCAGTTCTTTAATCCTTTTTGGAAATAGATTTTAGTACACATGTCACTAAACATAGTCAAAATATTCCACCAAGTCATTTGAGCCTACCTTTGAGAAGTCTTCATTCAAAGAAATGGCCAACATCAGGTCATGTGGAATGACTGCGCTGGTGAAGTTGAGCAAGGTAACAAATAGCCACTCACAACTCAAAGGCAGCCTTCAGGAAAAATGGGGGTGGGGGGTTCGAATCTCACTAGGTAATCTTCATCTGTTTGCCCCTGTAACAACTTTTTCGCCTCATTTTATTGTGACCTCAGTGTCCGTGAGTACTGTTGGTTTTCTACTGGTCATTGTAACGTGCTCATTGGCGGCTTCGTATGGTGTTGTGTGACCATATCGCTACGTTCGATTCTTTAGAGTGAGGCGTCTGTTTGTTGTTGCAAGCTTTCGAGTCAGTAACTCTTTGTGTGCACCTTATCCAGATTTGTACTCATTATCACATGTACGCACTCAGAGTACATTCATCAGCTGCGTCTCGCTCGGCACTTGGACCACATTTTACAAGATTTTATTAAATTGACCCTTAATCACGATTCAAACCTTACTCTAACCTTTGTATGTCCCGTTAGATTCTCACCAGTGCTCACCGTCCAAACACTCTTTCCATCCATTTTTCAGCATTCGCTCAGATACCCACATGCGACGTGACTTTTTGTCACATGAGCTTCTGGCCCAGTGTGACTCCTACCGGTGATCTTGATTCTAGTATTGCGTACTATTTGGCTCATGTACCCCGTGGAGGCGAAGAGGAGGATAACTCGACTCGAGAGAGTGGATGCACTGTTGAGGTTGTCGAACTTCCCAAGAATGTTATTGTTGTACACACTGAAGCCGGTGATGTTGGATCTGCTACCGTCGGATCGTCTAGTTCGGGCATGTGCATGGCTCTGCAGGGTATACCTAGGCATCCGAATGCAAAATGGAATCAATCATGCCTCGTCCTAGTTGCTAACGAAGCCGGACAACTCCTGTTGTTTGGGGATGGTGTGGTGCTCGCCCGGCTGAACAACTGCTTGGGGACAGGGATACCAATTATGGCTATGTCCTTACAACCCATCCCGGCTATACTAGAGAAAGAGGATAAGCTTAAATTGCTGATGGCTCTAGGTGGACCGAGCGGAAGAAGTGCAGATGAACCGTCTCAGGTGGATTTACTTTTTGTTCAACTCGTTTTCGACGAAACCGATCGTGATAATCCTGTGCTCCGACCAATTTCAAATCAGATTCCCGGTGCAAACGTGGGTGTTTCTAGTCTGTCATGGCGCCAAGATGGTCGACTTGTGGCTGTTGGTCAGTGGGATGGCCGCATTAGACTGGTGGAACGCTGTGTCAAGCAGAAACCCACAGTACGTTGCCTGGGTTGGCTAACAAGTTTGGGTGGCCTGGACGAGGGTGAACTACTCGGCGATTGGGCTGCAACAACAGTAACCAAACCGCACGGTCCAATGATTGATCAAAAGTCGACCACCATTCGGAGTTGTTTCTTCACCCCGGGCTCAGACTGGTTGGTTAGTGCAGCTCCGGCAAATGCGGGAGCTGCAGGTAGCATACTAGTCTGGGACGTCTATCGAACATGTAAGTAGGTATTGATTGCACACAAGCGCAGCACTACGTTCTATGTTCCTGTGAATATACATATGACTGACTACCACTATACTGTAACCCTCATGAGCACCATTTTTACTTCCGATTGTATGTACAAAAGTTTGCAATAAATTATCAGAGTTTAATGTTTCGCGTCGCTGCTTCATCATGATCCCTTCACCGGGTCGGTTCATCCCTATCTGCGTTCGACTTGTATGGAAATTGGTTATATGTGGCTACTTAGTACAACCAGTCGATTTACAGTGCATAGTATCGGTGAGAACGAAAAGGATCCTAGAAAAGTGCTATCTGAAACATTGATCATCAATGATTCTTTCGTAAAACGGATTTCTCACACTGCGCGAAGGTCGTTCACCCACCTAAGAGTGTTGGAATATTTCGCAGAATATAGCTTGGGTGGAGCTGTAATTTACCTCGTCCACCACGTTCCTCTTTGGAATATCAATCAGAACTTTTTATTTTTGGCTCTTCACATCACAACTGGATTCAACTGACGGAGAACTCGTGGAAAAGCACCTATAGATAAAGCTATACTCTCCGCTATTGTGGATAAATGCAATAAGTTTGCGAGAAGTTTCGCAGAAGCTGTGGTTTGACTACACACCGGAGGTGATTGACTGAAGCCATTCAGGGATGTGGAAATGTGATGAGGTCGCAAAAAGGTCGGCCGCACGGAGGTCTTCTGTTATCAGGTATGCTTAGAAGTAATCATTCATATGACACTTCGTTGACATTTCAAGCTGTTTGTCTCGGGATCACCAGTAGCGGCACTGTCTGAATTGGCCAGGAACTAGTGAGACGAAGAATTACAACCGCGTCATCCTTATATTTATTTGAATAGGTGGCTGGTCACAAGTATGAATGGTGGATTGGGTTCATGCTCCTTCGTCCCACAGCTTTGAGGTTATTTTCAAAAACACCATGTAGTTTACCCAATTGATTACTTATTCTTAAATCTTTTTGTCACACTGAACAGGCTATTGGACTTCTGTACGTATTTGGATTTGCTACGTTGTACACTATAATATTATCCCCGACCTCTATCAATACCAAATATCGACGGGCTCCAAGCTAATATGCGATTTGGTCTCCTATGAGGCTAATTCAATTTTCTTGTCCATGTTAATTTCCAATCGAGAGGCCGTAGAGCTCACGTCTTGGTTCAATATATTTGGCTTCAGTCTAGAAATGGATGACGGAACTTATGAAACTCACGATAAAGGTTTACAGTCAAAGACGAAGAGACGCAAGAAAAAAATAGTCATAAATGCAAATTCGGTCCATCTGGACGCGAAGAATGGAATGTGGCTATGTAACAAGCTGGAATGTCAAGTCAAGAATGGAATTTGGCTATGTAACAAGCTGGAATGTCAAGTCTTTTGAAAAAAAATGATAAGAACGAGTCCAGAAACGAAAAAGTAGTATTAACGATTGCTCCATGGCTAATATCACCGTGCGTTGCTAGGTATAAAGGTGGAATGTGATATATAGAATGACAACATTGATCGGTAATTGTCTGCATCCACACAAGGAAGATATTGGTTAACCTGTATCCTGGGACGAGACGTGAAATGACGTGGCTGGTCTTTATGTTGATAAGTAACTATGGGGACTTCTGGAGACTTACGATACTTCGTACATGTGTTAGTATGTCGGTGTGTAGTACTGGTTGCCCCCCATGGTTTGTTGTGTAGGGCCACCACCACCGAATTGCTGTTGCTCTGCTCCATGGTCCGGCATTCCAGGATAGCCTCCAGCGGCGGCATCTCCACTCGCTGTTGTTCCTCCTACGGTCACATCTTCACCCCCTAGTCCAGCTTGTCCCATACGGAAGCGTTGTAGAGCAAAAAATGTGATCCCAGCCTGAAGGTCAGAAGGAGAATAATTTGGTCATTTTTTCATTTTTCATGTTTCAACAAAAAGGTGGTGCCAAAATGCGGTGCCCAAACAGAAAAGCCAAACAGGAGCGGAGTGGTCGAATCAGGACAGACACTGCTAAGGCTCTCTCCACTGGGAGATAGCAAAATGTACACACCACAAACGGCGCACACGTGATTCATTGCAAAATTCTGCCCATGCCCATTAACTACAGAGGAAGATTCAGCCATCGCATTCCATGCGCTAGCACAGAATCACAATATACCTTTTGATGATATCTAGGCCCAACGTAGAGTTCCTGCGACATTGGTCGCCAGATCGTACAGCGTGAAACGAACCAATAAACCTGACGCATGGTGGTGGCCTTATTTATACTGACTCCAGTTGGACTCTGACTTTCGTTTGTCTATTTCCGATTAGTAACCTCCCGAAGAAAACAGTCTTAAATGAGGGGAAGTGTGCATAGCAGAACGTGATACAATCTTATGCCTCACATTAAAAAATAGACCTAAGAAAACAACCGGTTAATCAAGTCGAAACGATTGATACTACGCCCTTGGTGCCACACTTGTGGTATCGGAACCGCATGTGCAAACCTACTGCGGACTGTGTCATTGTATGGTAGGCAGTCATGGCAATTACAGGATACGGGGCGTCTCTAAGTCATTGACTTCCCAACTGCCAAGACTATGACTCTTTTTGACATGGATTAGTACGATGTACTGCGATATTTCGCCGAGAAAATACCCCACTTTGGACGAAATATCCACCCAAAATTCACCTAGAAACTGCAGCGACTGAGTGGTTTGGTTTTTCGAGGTTATTTTTCCTCAGTTAGACACGATTTAACTTGACAAGATATCAGCAACGATTATGTATTGCTAAACATCACTGTTTCCGGCGAAGGTACTGATGAGCCTTAAGAACTCTGTTATACAAAATGTCAGGGAAAATACTTCTGCGATAAGTTTTGTATGAAAGCTTTTCCTACTTAAACCCATGGAAAAACTGCCTGCGTTGGGGTGTCCGGGCAAATAGGAGGTTCCAGCATATTTGGAAAAGTTGCAAGCAACCTGTGAGTGCTATCCTTTCTGATTGCTGTCTAAGTCATAACAAGAGTTGAACAAATATTTGCGTACAAAACTCGTGTTAACAGCAGACCCAAATGTAACCATATTGAATTCTGCCGGTGATATTCATCCAAGAGTTTTCAATTTTAAAAGAAGAGTTCTGCGAAGGAAAGTTTCAGTTAATTGTTCCGCGATTGTCGGTTTACTAGACTTCCCATTAAACCGAATGTTTAAGTGATCCTGAATTCGTTCCAACGGTACCATTTTTGACCTGAAGATCGCCGCAAGCATGCGGATGTCTGAGCATGATCTTCTCCTCCCATTACCGAACGAATTTCATCAGAAACTACTGTGGTCCAGTTAGGTATAGTACAAGTGACTCCCGCGGAACCGACCACAATCGCTTTCTGGTTTCGGAAGTGCACCAGCCATCACAAAGGAGAGAGGACTGCGCAACCAACCAATCAAACTCAAGAAAATCAGCTCAACGCAATGCAAACTGATAACGGGTCAGTCGAAACAAGGCAAAGAAACTAATAAAAATAGAAGGTATAGGGACAACCAGTCAAGCAAAAGAAGGCAGACCACAACACAACAAATCGCAAACGGACCAACGAACTCACGACAAAGCTGACCCTCGACCATTCACGTCAAAATATAGCAAATACTCTTCAAAACCTATACAGACGCGTGCGGATAAGGAGGAATTATTCACCCATCTGCGCATTGATGGTGTCTCGTTTAGTGGCTAGATGTTTGCAGTCTAATTACCAAGCTGGGCGAACAAATCATCTGACTGACAAATGGGTTCTCCGGTTCATTGAAAAAGGTTCGACGTTCCGGTTGTAACTCATTGTTGACTGATAGTACGGTGGTACGGGCCGGTGAGACTAGATGAATTGCGGATTTCCCCTTCAACAAGTGTCTTTTGGTGAGTAGTACATATCACAATTCTCGTTGCTGTTATTACATCTCTAGTCATTTGAAGGATGAGGTTGGTCCCATTTACGTTGATGCAGTTGTTCACACTCATAGAACTCTGGTAAACAGCTCAATTCATAATATGCACAATTCGATTCTCTGCAGAGCGCAATTGCTTTTGGACTTATCGACTTGGGCATTCTTAAGCTCTAAAAAATAAGCGGAAGGAATTCGACCTTTTGTGTGAAAATTTCTTCGTAAGGAGAATCACCACACATGGGAATGGAGATTATGGCCGCTCATCTGGGTTTTACTCACCCAAAGTCCAGTAGAGACTAAAGAGAAAACGATTGCTGCACGAGCGTTGTTTTCTTGCCAGCCCTGAACGTTATGCGCGTGCAACCATTTATCCTCCGTGGTTGTCCACTTGTTGGTTAGTAAACAGAAGCTGACGAACCACAGAAAAGTCCATAAACCTACGAAAACAAACAGGAGAGGTTTTGGGCAGAAAGGGTATGGATGATGAAGCACAAAACAATCGAAGCAGTGTCAAATTCATTATCCAAAACTGCGGAAAATCTTTGCTAAGTATGGTTCACCACACACCTTAGGTTTTTATAGTTATCATAAGTGACTAAGGTATGGAGGACGCGCAGGTTTCCGGCCATAAAGTACTGCGGGGAGAAGCTTCGAAACACCAACGTATTTTCCTTCAATACACTCCTCCATCGGCCATAAAGTACTGCGGGGAGGAGCTTCGAAACATCAACGTATTTTCCTTCAATACACTCCTCCAATGCAATAGATTCTAACAAAATACTAGATCAGAATTACTCATGCCCACCTGTGACCCTGATTTCGTTATAAACAAATGCGTTACGTCCATCTGGGTACTCATAGCTCAAAAGCTACCTCAATGTCTGATCTGATTAAGGTTCACTGAAGAAATCTCGACGCTTGGATAAGTTTTACTGTCAGCTGTCGTTCATAAGAAAACTCATGACCTGACATTCTGCATGAACTCTGCCGATGCCCACCTGAATTAATCAGCTTTATCCCGACTCTCGGTCCCCATCCAGAGCTACTGGTGGTTTTGTAACTCGCCGAACCTGACGATTTATTTGCAAACGCTTCGCCATCAAGTGAAATTAATAGGACGCAATTCGGTATCGACGGATCGTATTACAGTGCTACATCAGTACATGAACCTGCACAATCTAGCCGTCAGCTTCATTCTCTTCTATAGTTACAACTGAAACTTTAATCCCGCCCCAAAAATTCCAGACGTAAATGTTTTGTATTGTGAAATAGCTGCACCTCACCCTTATACTTAAATGGGTCAAGTTTATAGTAATCAACAACAAAGTGATGCTGCTTGGTTGGCTGATTACTTGATATAGATGCTTAGCGTGCCAGAATTTTGATGAGAAAAATGGAGTTCGGAAGATCTATTCACCAAGGAAACGGACATTTCTCGAAGATCTAATTAGAATGTGACTACCCCTGTTTGTCCAGCGCTAGAAGCTTGGAGATTAACTACCGGTACGGCCTGGGATATGTGCTGCTGCTGACCCTTCATAAGAACGAAACTCGAGTTTAGTGCTCCCCCTCCTCATAATCGTACAAAAAAGAGGCTCGCTCAAACAGAGGTGATGACTGGTGATTCAACAAATCCCACAGCTATCTATATGCAGTCTAGGTTAGAACTGAGGGTAAAGCAGTCTGCGCAGACTAATTTGGTGAACCACAAATAAGTTAACTACTTTTCCTATAGAGCCGATCAAGTCAAATACGGTTCACCAGCTGGATGTTGTACACCAAACTAGCGTCATGTTAGAGTGACATGTTACCTGAGAAACCGAGCTCTCCAATCACCACTTGTCTCCTTTTGTTCACGTTTGAAATTGAGTTGAACATGCCATCAATAACGAGTAGACCGATTGCCCCGAGAAAAGCCAAAATTCCTATTGCGCTCGCATAGCTGCACGCACTCCAATCACCGTGGAAGATACAAACGTGGTTTTCTGTCTTCCCGCCAGATGATATAGAGCCGAATACGATAATGGCCGCTATCTAAAATGAATAAACCAATTATTCCCGGTATCGTTCTGCGTTCATTAAAAAAATCGGAACAAACAAATGGGGAACATGTCGTCTGTATTCCAACGGTGACTATTCTCTGAATTGAAAGTACATTTGTCAGTACTTCGTGACAGGTAGCTTCCTCTTCAGTTAGCGATCTACTTCACCATCAATAGATTTCGAAGGCTGTTTCCTTCAGCACCCGAGGAGAAAGTGAGACAACTCAAGTCGCGCAGCTAACTAAATAATAAACAGTATTTATTTGTTGAATAGCCTGTTTGAAAGTCTCAGCTGTACTCACTCATTAATTACCGGACGGGTAAATGCTGATGTGGTAACTGGGTTTTATTCAGAAAACTGCAGCTTTGAGAACTATCCAGCCCATGGAACCAATTTGAAAAGTGGTGAAAAGAGACTCCTTTTTATACGGGTTATGGTTAGCATTTCTATTGGATTTTACAGCAGGTAGAACACAAATGCTGGGTGCAATGCTATGCTACTTGTGCCTTTTGCTTGTATGTCCAGGGCTTTATGGTGCAGAAACTGGATGAGGATTTACTTCTTAATGGAACGGTAGTTGAATTCTACTATTTTACCTACCAAATTATGAGTTAGAGATGGTGGGTTGCAACCAGTGAATATCCCTTATTCAAATAAAAGACTGCTTAGATACTGAACCACGTGTTTGGTTGGTCACATCTGTGGACGGTAAAAAGGGGTATGGAAACATGGAAACTTGAAACCAAAATTTATCTGTGGTATGCGGAACAACTCCATTAAACTGGGCACCTTCAAAGTATAACCACGAGCGATAACTAGTTGTTTTTCGTATCTAAAATAAGAATTTTTTCTGATCGAACCAGGTATCCTTAGGTCACCACGCAGTATAGAATAGATAGTTAAACGTGCGTAATTTAGTTGAGATTTAATAAGTATCGCCATGCGCCAGTGCTGATTACCGTCGTAACCGTTTTTATTAATTAAGCTTCAGTTCAATCCACCATAAATTCAAATACATTCTGGCCGTTTGTTCCTTACGACTATTACACGTTTCATCTTCAAAGGTACTGGATATAGTAGCTGTCTACGCAATAGGCTCCGCTACCTTAACTACTAGCATAAGTCAGGATAACAGATAGTGGGCAGATGATAGGCTGTGGTGAATATTTTAATTTTGGCCTGGATGCAACTGGGGTTTCTCGAACTTCATCCAAACTCAAACCTTGTCCTGAGTGCTTTACTAAATAAGTACGCAGATACACTTTCTTCTACAACCCCTTACCCTCCTTAATAAAATTGACGATAAATCTTTAACCAAGAGGTGTAAATCCTATTGAGCGCTGTTTGCGAGGTTCTGTTACGGGACGCCCAGAAAAAAGTCATGTAGACAAATGACAATGTATTCCCCACATTTTTTCTCATAGTATAACTGCCTATGAGGACAACCATGCATAGGGAGTAAAAAACATTTGGACAACTTCGTATTATACCATTCTTCAGTGGAGTTCTTGCCATTTCCTCTAATCTAAACCAGAGACATTACAGGAAAAACAAGTACCAACGGCCTTCGTACTGTAGGTCTCTCGGGTTGCAAAGATAAGTGTTTGACGGTGTAATCAGCTCAAACGGATCGTATGAGGCTAGCAACGGGCTTCTCATCGTGCAGTTTATAGAATTTTAAAACATCTTCCTGCTGTAATGTAAATCATAAGTGGCAGCAATAGTCGCACTGTCTGTGGTGATACCGATTGTGGTCGGGGATGATTTGTCGATAGTTGCGATGAACAGACAAACTACTAGCCTATGTGGTGGCAGACCAACGATAAAAAACCTACACAAGCTGCAGCAAGTGGATATGTTGCGAAGTGCGGCACTGAGTAAATAGGAAGAAGGAAGGGAAAAGCGACTTGATGCAAGACAGTCCTATGTTCTTGGGGAGGACGGTCAAAAATACGGTGCCCATACCTGCCCAAGGAACCGTTTCACATGCATGCAGAAGATAGTCAAAGTAAATTATGTAACAGTATTGAAATAGGTACAAGTAAGCATCATGACAGTGTCAGTCGACATCGGCAAAAGTGAGCCCATAGCCCATGTCACTGTATGTCGCAAAATTCTATCTAGCGAAAGTTTAGAGTGGGAACCATTGCCTTCTTGATGGGTAGCATTTTGGAAGGAGTAGTACACGTTTTCCTGTTGGCTCAAAGCAAATGCTTGCACAAGTTATGCTACAGAAGTTTGTGGGCACGAGACAGCATATGGGGAGCTCTAGAAAAGCTTTCATACAAGCAGTGGCGTCCGGCGCTCTATCCGCCTCCGTTTGATTTCGTTGTTGGTGATATACCGAGGCGAATACTGAACGGTCTCCAAAACCCCAATGCGAGCGAGAACCTTGTCGACCTGAGGTATACAGACTACATTGTTCTCATTTTTGGAGAAGATCAGAAAGTGCAAGCATTACTTGAAAAGCTGACTGGGGTCATCTAGTTCTTTGACGTGTGTTTCACACACAAAAAGTACAAAGTCATGCTGCAGGAGGCACATTCTTTGAACATTCTTCTGAGACTTCAAGAAGTAACACAGTAGGTTGTGGAATACCATGCGTACATCGGAAGATGCATTAACTCTAACGGTAGTAAGAGAAAAGAAGTTATCACACGAATATTGAAGCCCAGAATTGCGTTTGCCAATTCGCGCCACTTGTGGCGTCAAAAAGGTATTTCATTAGATATCAAAGGACGCGTGTATCAGGCTACACTGCGGTTCGTGAGACTTCACCATTTTAGGCGGAGGACCTACGACATCTTCAGGTTTTTGAACATCGATGCCCCAAAACTATAGCTTGAACCGGCTGCAACCGGTTTGGGTCAGCTCATTATGTTGTGGAAAGAGATCTTCCTACTCATATTCATGCTGGGGCCACATAGTGCCTTCTAGTGGGCCACGTTTCGTCCTCTAAGTGTATAAGCTATAAGGCGCGAAGTGAGAGCCGAGGTTGAGGGAACAGTGATGTGCCGCCTGAAGTATACATTTGTGAACACTCGTGAGAGCATGGTATTGTGATCAAGGTTAACAGGAAGATTCAACTTGCCGTCGCTCAGCCTCAAAATAACTCACTGACAAGACGCCGGAAATAAGTCACAAGTTTTGGATTGTGAACTATTTAAGCGGCCTCATAGGTTCCTGCGGTCAAAAGTGACCAGCCGAATATTGTGGTGAACTAGTTCGTCATTTTTCGCAGTGCAAAATAAACAGACTGAGAGTAAAGAAAGTTCCGAGAAACATTCGAGAGGTTGTGAAGAACTGGTGTGTCTCAAAACAAAAGCACGCAAAGATTTGAGCATTATGTAACAGAGTTGATTACTGAGTAAAGCACCTATATTAAATGTTTCAAAAGCGGAATTATGTGTATTCAAAAGAAACGTCGGAAGATTTGGACTAAAAAATGTATCTCCGTTCTGAAAGATGCGTTCGCAAAAGCATAACGAATTTTGTTTCAACTGATTGTTGAACATGAAAACCAATTGTGGTGTAAATACCAAGTAACATGGTCCTGAGGCCTACCGAATCGGTTTGAAACAGCACTTGCAGTGGAGATACAGTGAACCCATGGGGCAGGTTCAGAACAGAAGAAGGAATCTTTAGTTTTCCCAAGTGTCATTCTGCATTTGGCAGGAGAGGATTGGTGTGAGACGAGGTCGCCGCTGATGAGAAACGCTATGACCGTATTTCTGAAGGAGTGGGTAATTTCCGAAGTTCATTCCTTTGGAGCTTACTCTACTCAGCTCTGGCACGATAGAAATCTGAATCCACTTAGGGGGGGGGCTGTTGAACTCTTCGAAGGCACCGATCGTAACTGGAAGAAAACGAAGTTTCAACCGACGTAACTCGTGTGCGAGAAGAGATGAGGTGGAACCAGAACTTAAAAATGTAAGGAAACAATGTGTCTGGATGAATGGAATTTGTTTCAGGCAATCCAAGGAAGAGGACCCAAAGGGTCTTCTCTACCTGAGTTAATCAATGTTAATATTTGATACCTAATACATAACAAAGACCAGAGTCCAGGTGAATGGGTGATAAAGGTGTTTCTTTTGTTTAAACTCGTACAACAAGAATAAAATATTAGTCCGACGAAAAATGAGGTGGTGTGACGGAGGACAGGCAGGCATAAGACGTAATACTCACTACTGCTACTATTCGGAGAATCACCATTGGTTGGCGTACGAACTCCAAAACATTGAATCCTCCACCGGATTTCATTGCGCCAAACATTTGCGTCGGGTCCATCTCTACTATACCAAACGTTTGGCGCAGCTAATTATTGATGGAGTTCATGAGCTTTGATGAGTATAAACAAAAGAAGCTTCAGTCTGGGAGACTGCGGAACTCGATGGTGGTTTGCATACGTACTGAGTAATCACTTGAAAGGCCGAAGTTAAAAATATGTTTGAGCCCCACCATGTTGCTTACTTTTGTTTAATGGATGTATGTTCAAACGCCCAATACATATACAGTGTCTGAAGTAGCTTGAACTGACCTGAACTAGGTTGTTTACGTCAGCAGGAAATTTTCGCTCGTCTGTCGTTTATTCTGCTGGTGATGCGCTTTTTGCTTCCTTGTACGTGCCCCTCTATAGTTTATTTCTGTTGAATTTGTTTGGTGCCTCATTCCGTACCGTGTTTTTACAACATTGCTCTGCTGCTCGACTATGGTTTGAGCCACACCTATAGCCTGCGGAATACTTGTCATGGTTTGTAGGATAGACGCGTTTGATGCTAGGTTACTCCACATTTCCCTCTCATATGTTCTTAATTTTTGTATTTCGAAATGTTGCCGTTACCACTTCGCCACTGCAGTTAGCTGCGTGTGGAAGCATTGTCAAATCTGCCGGGCAACCTGAGGATGCTTGCAGGCGTTTTGCATTTCAGGGATGAAGCAGCCTTCGGCAATTGTCTCTTTGCATTAGCCCTCCGACTCACAGTTTACGTTAATCACGGTGGTAGGTAGTTGTGGACTGCGGAGCTACAGCTCTGTCTTCATACACCACATTTTATGGCTCATCAAGCGGTAGGGTGGGATACTTGTGTTAACACCATTTTCATAACTCTTAGGATGCTCCTGCCTACTTTTTCATCCACTTTAGAGCAGACACAAACTTTGGTGTCACGTGGAAGACCTTGAGTGCTGCTTGGGCCGGGATGCTGAAAGGTATAAGACTGCAGGTTTTCATTAACATGGCTGACACAAGGCTTTTCGCATTGGTCCACTGTCCCGAGAGTATTCAGCGTCATAGTCCAGGGGTCGTGTTTTACTGTCGTAAACTTGCTGATGTTGCATCGGGATTGGGGGTTCCAAAGTCAGCCTCTCTCTAAAGGCGTGAATGCGCTCAATTACTTCAATTTATGAGTGGACTTCCCTTTTACCGTAAATTCAAAAGAATCTCTTGTTCTGGCGGAAGACGGTCCAAGCCGCCTTTCCTGTGGGTAACCATGTGCCCTTTGATATCAGTGAGTTGTCGGGTATTGGAATTATACTTTTGTGAGTAGTAAAACATTTAAAACCGAAAACGGCGTAAGGCGGACGACGGATCATTGCGGAGCTCCAATCTGAACAGTCTGAGTTATACGGCCGCTTGTTTGTTGTTGTCGCCTAATCAGAGGGTCCCGGGGGCATGTTTTTTCGGGGTCTCTTTCACGAGATATTCAAATGACATTAGATTCCAGAAAAAAGCTATACGTGTTGGTGATAATTTTGCAAACCTTCCAGGATTTCCAAAACGCAGTTGTCTTTGCTGACCGGTCTATTTTCTCCAAAGTGCTTGCCCATCAAGGAATGCCTCGGAGGTTTGTGGAGATAACACTTTCTGTGAACTCCTAGGCTACCGGGAGCGCGAGATTGTACTGGGAGGTCTCCAAAATTTTTCGTACACAAATTTGTGTCTAACCCGAACGCTAACTCTCTCGGTTTCTATTTGACTTCTCGATCGATGGGATAATGAGGCGGGCTCTAGAAGGTGATAAACCTTCGTCGATTTGAAATGTGCGGACAACTTCACTCTTGCACTTGAAGTGGATAAGGCGCAGGTCCTCAGATAAACTGATCAAAATTATTCTGCCCCACGCCTGTGCCTTGCACTTCGGAGTGTAAAGTAATGCTTCTGAACGTGTCACCACTGAGAAAACCAGATACAATCGGGGAGGACGCACTGGGGTTTGTGGAGCTTTTTGCGCGACTTTAAAGTTGCACAGATCCTGACTACAAACTGACAGATGAGTTGAATGTACGGGCCTCCGGAACTTGGGTCGCGAGCCCTCACTTGTGACATCTTTTTTCTTGAATTCCAAGGGCCTTGTGTATCAGAGCAAAATAGAAGTTCTTTCGTTGTACAGCCCGTCCGAGCAACAGAGCAGAGATCCTTTCAGGTCCTCAACAATCATTTCGCCTCAACCGGGGCTCGTGTGGGTGGATGTCGGCGGATTCGTAAGGAGGGAATCAGAAAGCGGGCTTTTGGTTGCACTCTGGGAACTTTCACCGAAAAATGTGTCCAACACCAGAAGCTGCGTTTTTAGGCTGTGTCGTGCATGCCAAGCCATCGTTCTCAGACGGCAACGCTGCCTTCCCTCCTCAAATATACGCGGCACAAGAAGAAAGGTCGTCACCCTTTGACTTGGCAGGAGATACGGTAGGTATTACGAAAAAGATGGGTACCTTCAGCTCGGCTGACCTTCCAGGGTAGGTACCGTGTGTGGGTGTTGGAAACGCAGCAAAGCATGGCTTTTAAACAAGTCCAATGACTCTCTCGTTGTCGGTTTTTATCCGGATTGTTGGGGTAAGTTTTTGGAGGTGCGGAAAATTCGAAATGGTTGTGGTAAAATGCTTATGATCCCATTTCTCATCCATCTAGATCTTTCTTCTTGTAGTGGCGCACCTAGACAATTTATAGTTACACAGCAGCAAAGCGTTGTCAGTTTTTAATGCTGATCTCTTTCTGCTGATGAGGATGCCGAACCGCGGGGTCAAGTTTTAAACATAATTGTCGTCTTCAGTCCCATACACAGAAAGCCTTAAAGTCAGACGGCGACTACACCGCTTTTCATGAACAGTTCAGAAAAACACGTTGGATCTTTAGGGGCATTGAATGTTTGTACAATGAAGTGACATTAGAAATTCGCCGTTACATCCCTAAGAAAAGCGTGGAGGCTTTGCAAAACGAGTTGCTTCTGAGACGTTGTAGTGCGTGTGTTTGGTGAATGCCTGTTACCGTGTTCTGCCCTGCTATCTGGAATTCTGGATTCAGGAGTGATACATGCCACAACCATTGCAAGCTCAGCCCAACGGCACAGGTGCCCGACAAAAGTTGCTCCTATTTTGGTTTTCTTTTTGCTCTATTTCATGGGGCGGACAATGAGGTTCGGAATAAAGTGGGAATGTCTTTGGATTGAGTTCATGTAGTTGAAATGGGGTTTGTCAACCGTGCAGTCGTTTGCATCGTCGGGAAGAGAAAGGCAGACTGGTATTGAGATATTTAGCGGATGTTTAGGGCTTGCATGATCCGTCAGTGCTAAAAAACAACATATATACAAACGACCCACTGTTTTAGTATCCCTGGATTTCAAGGCGAATTAAAAATAATAATAATGTTTATTTCCAACTTGTGGGAGCATGCCGTCAGGCATGATCATAACGTTACAGTCAGAATAAAGGCACGACTGGCGGGACCATACGAAGCTAGATACCAAAAGGGACTTAGCCATCTGACTCTGCTCAAACATTTTCCCCACTCTACCGTAAAAAGTTGGCCCGAAAGGCACTGATTGTGCTCTGACCGATTTGGTGCACTTTCCGTTGCGTGGAATCCCGAATATTTTATCGCCCTTATATCAGATTACTTCTAGAATATGACAATGCATTTGTCTACTCAGAACGCAAGTAGGGCGTTACCCTTATTGAGTCTGTTCAACGAGCTTCTACAAATAAAATCGAACTAAAGCCAAAAACAATCGCTGAGGCATCGCGGCCTTGGACTGTTGGGCTCGTGGCCAGGGTCACAAAAGCGTAAGTGGGGATGATGAAATGGAGGGACTAGCAAAGCGGGTAAATGGTAACAGGGATCTCAAAATCATGGTATACAGCGAAACTGTAGTGACTCACTGGTGTCGCTGTTGTGGAGGCGGGCATAATAGTTCCCTTGGAAGAGAGAGATGGTGGCAACACACGAGCCGGGACGCGAACTGTATAGAAAACTGTATAGAAAATTCGACTCGGTTGAGTGGTCTGTCCTTCTTATTAAGCTTGCTCATCGAAAAATGCCTCGGAAGCTTGGGAACATAATACGTTCATTCTATTTTTGGACTTCCAGGTGTATGAGTGTATCCAGAAAGGCCCCCATACCTCCCATGCACGGAGCGATGTCCGTTAGGGGTGCCCACTCTCTCCGTTTCTATTTACGTTCGTGATGGGTGAGATAATGAGAGGACTGCCAAAAGGTTATGAGAACACCGGTGTTCCAATAGCCTAAGACGAAAACACTGTCGATCTAAAATCTGCAGACGACATCCTTTATGCCTTCGAAGAAGATAAGGCGCAGGTATTTTCAGATGATACGACCTTTGCAGCTAAAAGTTTTAAGGTCATGCTGGTTGTATGCAGTCACTGAACAGGCTACTTATAATCCAGGGGGAGACACTCAAATTTGGGGAGCTTTTTACGTATCCTAGAAGTTGTATTATTTTTGATTGTAGCTTGACATGTAAATTCAACGCACGAATTTGCAAGTCTCGGGCCGCGGTTGCTAATTTGAGACACCTATGGTGTCAAGCTGGTAAATCCCTGAATCTCAAGGGACGCACGCATCATGGGGTAAGATTTGCCCCGTTCGGGTATCGGGACTGGGACCTTTTCAAATATTTTGCAACCGTTTTCTTGGAAACATAACTCGCTCGGGTCGGTGTGAGCGAATTCATAACGAGGCAGTTAGAGTGAGTTTTCGGTTGTGCTCCAAGGTATTTCATTGAAGGATACATCCAGCACCAGAAGTTGCGTTGGTTAAGCCATGTATTGCGTATATTGCATTTGCCCAAGAGTATGTTGTTTTTTGTGCCCAATTCAGAGTAACCATAGCCAACCCCTCACCTGAGGGAGGATTATGAAAGAGGTAAGGAAGCGTTCGACTGCTGATGGTGCTAGCGGCATTCCAAGTTGGGAACAGCGTAATTCTTATTGTGCGTGGATGTAGACGCTACAAGATATGGCTGCTAAGCGGTGTCAGTGGCGTCCTGGTTTTCACTTTCTATTCAAAATGCCTGAAGGACCAGTTGGAGTTGTAGGCTCCTCGGATTAGACCAATCTTGATGCCTTACAAGATCCACTGTTCTGATTCCTCATTTCTCCGAAATTTGCAGTTTTCTTGTCGCGCTTCAGGCAGGATGCCTGATGATATGAACTTGCTTCAGCCTGCTATGTCTCCCCTCCAGTAGCAGTAACTGTGCTTCTCTGACCTTGTCAGTTGAGGTGTGACCGCGTCTATATCGCACAATGCCCGCTGTTTGTGAGACCGTTCTTTTTCCGCTCAATTCTCAGTTCCCGAAAATCCCACAAGTCATGATTTATTCTGACTGTATCTGTATGCTCTTGCCTGACGGTATGCCATCCACCAGTTGAAAACTAAGCATTATTATCAGTCCAGCATTAAGTCCCCCTGTCCACTTTCATTCCCTTCTCCACAACAAGACCTTTAAATAAATGGTGGTTACACGGCAGTAAAGCGTCAATGCTGAACACTGATGTCGTCGTGTCTATGATGATGGTGGAGATAGGTGGTGACAGAAAACGCCAATCAGGTGGGACGTGTGCGGATGGGCGGACAAGGCGCATTGAAGGGATGGATTATGTAGAATCAATGTCCGTCGACCATTCAGAGGACAAAAGCAGGGTTATTTGCATTGTGGCGGTGTATTTTACTTAAGTTTGGGTTTTAGGATATTTGTCACTATGCAATAAATTACACCAAACCTTACAGGCCCCAGTGAGATCACCCTCAGGGACAAGTAAATTGCATCAGACGTGGCTTTCTTAGTAGCTCACCTATTTGCATACTGTTGACATGATTATGGAAGTGAAGACGGTGGCAATATTTTGGCATAAACAGTGAGTTGAATGAGGCCCAAACCTATATGGGGAACCTAGCCTCAGAATAGCTTGAAGTAGTGAACATTTTCCGACATGCGTCCTGGATGTGGAGGATTTTGTATGTGAAACCGGCTGCTGAGGATCACGAAATTGTTTACAAGCGAAAGAACGTAAAGATGCAGCGTGGAAAAACCGTCGGGGGGAGATTATTCTACGCAACAACGACCATAAATGAGAAAAGTTGTTGCCTAGTAAACGTGCTTGAAACTCTTCTTACCATTACTGTTACGTTGCATTCGTATACCCCTCACCCCTCCGGTAGCACGGGCACATCGGCCATCGCCGGTGGTTCTGAGCAGGAAATAAAAAAAGTACTGCTGACTTCTGTTTGTTGCTGCTGGTGTTGGACTTACAGCTTGTTTAACTTTAACTTTGCCGCGTCCATTAATGCATAGAGCCGCTAAATCCCGCCATCAAACCATCGGTGAGCAAATGGCTCCCTCATCAGCGCCAGTGGAACAAACTGAGCACGTAGCAAGTTTACCGTTATAACAGTAAGACTTCGGCTTTAGCGTAGACGCCGATCGAGAATAGTGGACAACGGGATTTATTTAGCCCTTGGTGGGTTTGCAGATACAACTTTGTTTGTTTTCAATAATAGTACAGGTGTGCATAAGTTGCAGTCGATTAAACATTTTTCCTTCCTGAAAACTAGAACTGAATTGACCACACATCAAGTTTGTATCGATGTACTCACTGTTAGTTGTGTATTTTTTGGCATGAACTTGGCAGATGGACGACATATATTTATGTGAAGGACCGTTGTTGGTCGTTGGATTAGGCTATTATGTACAGCTTTTCTTATACCCACCTAGTGAATCCTAATGAGGACGACAAGTCTCAATTGATTGAGTTCTTCGGCACTTGCCGCAGATGCGCTAAAATATTACTTGCACGGTTTGTTAGTAGTACATTTTACCGAAAGCGCAGCAGAATTCAGGAATTGCGTGAACGAGACAATGTTTCTACCCAAAGCCATATGAATAGTCGCTTCGATTAAAACGTCAGTGACTGAGACAGCATGCACCACAAATTTGACTCTTTTCAAATGTAAGACTACGAAAGTCCTGATATTCGTATTCATCGGCTCATAAATATTCCAGCCTAATGTTTACTAAAAGTAGCAAAAATAAGCAACAACGCATACAGTTATGAGTATGACGGGCTTTCGGTGGCCACTGGATCACCGTACATAGCTGATGCCTCGTAATCAGCTCAGCACAACTAGCCGTTATGGACGACAGCGCATGTTGTTATCACGGTGATTGGCAATGTTTGGCCTCATTTTCCGCCAGTGAATTTGGGTTGATGACGTCTTCTAACTAGGGAGGGCGATTATTTCCAATGGGAAAGATAGTGCTGTGTTGTTAAGAAGCATGCGGTTATTTCATGATGCTGCACTATCTAAATATCAAAGAATGGAGATCATCCACAGAGGTCAATGATATCATCAACACCGCAGAGTGCATCAAATTCCGTTTCATTCTCATGCCGGACGGGGGCGAGCTCTCCAAACATCTGTTGTGCCGAAGTTCGCTGGATAAACTGATCTAATTTGTTACATCTTGGGGTTTTTACGCTTTCAGTGGTTAATCCAATATTTTTCGGGGCGGAACTTGCGATAGTTATTGGGTGGATTTTCTGTAACTTGAGAAGAACAGCGCGGAATGCTACGTGCCAAAGTTTGATTTTGTGCTTTATCTCGTAAACTGGTAGTGAAAGACCTATCGATGGTGGTCGACGACCTCGAAATATCGCTCAATTGAAAAAGGAAATTAGAACCCTATCACTAAGGCGCGCAAACGGAATGGACTAACTCTCCGTCGAATCGTACCCTTGAAAATCCCGTAGTTTCTCCCGGAACAAGTTTGGTTTACTTCTGGTGACCAACATTCAGCCGTTATTATTTGACGGATAAGAGCACAAGGAACGCAAGTGGAAAACCATAGAGGATTGCCTTCTCAGTGAAAGGTGATGAAATCAAAATAAAAAACTAGAACAGTGGGGCATGAGGTACAAGTGCTTCAGCAATGAATCAAGTTGACTTGAACCAAGACTGAAAAACATTTTTGCCCATGAATAACCTTGGATGTTTGATTTAAGGGCAGGGTCCATAAAAACTGAAGTAGATATGTAGAGATTTAGAAATTCGCAATGAAAGCGAATGGCAAGTTTTGCCTTAGAAGTACCGTTTACGTCGAAACAAGGCAAACTCACTGGTGTAATAATGTATATGGAAAGGAGAGGTATTGCAAATGCACAGAGCCGAACGACCACCGTAAGTAATCGTTGAGCATACTGACAAGGCAAACTGGAATTGTAGCGCACAACCGGGATATTCGGATCTGACCAAAGGGTATAGGAGACCACAATGGACTTGCTTCGCAGGCGGTTGGGCGGGGTATACATTCTGTTCGCAGCTGAAAATAAAAGAACAAGTGGGCGAGAGGGGACTGTTCAGAATAGTTGCGGGTGTGCCATTCATTGGGAGATGGTGTTTGCGCCCAAAACATGGTCGGAGATTATTTTTATTCCATCGGGAATGTTCATGGGCCTACACTGCACTGGCGGAGAGCGCAGCCTGCATCTGGCCTTTCTGGTTGTTGGCCGAGCCAAATGCGCGGAATCCGGCTCATTCGTTCTACTTGTACCCTCCTTTCCTGACTCTCGGACCAATGTTGCTCGACACAAACCACCTCGGTAGCCTAACAATGATCGCATTCCCGGAGTAAGATCTCCTGTTTCTATAAATGCTTGAACAACCTTGTTCTTTTTCCATCATCAGCACCTTTTTTGAATTTGTTATTCAAAAGAAAAAATCTTGTGCGGTCAAAGGCCAACTATAGGCCAGCTCCTAATATTTTGCCGCATTAATTGACCCTTTTAAGTTTGGTTAGATGAACCCTGAGCACGTAGAGACGCAAGTGCGCATGGACACCTATGAGTAAACCGCACAACTCCGCTGGTGTGGGCCACGGTGAACTTTCCCGAAGCCAACTCGCGGTGACTAGAGGGCTCGAATTCGGCTGTAGTTGCAAATGAGTGGCCCTGAAATGGAGTGTACATAGGAAGGATAAGCGTTTGTTCATCTCATCCAGAAATCGACATAGTGCCCGAGTCTGCTCGATTAACTTCCACACTTAAGGCACTTCATTGGGAACTTTTAGGTGGTGACCCGTTGATATAACTCAATGGTGGCTGTGTTATAGTTTGCCACCCAGGTTCACGTCATTCTCTAAGGCAACCAAGGCTGCTTGCAATCCTTTACTTTGTCAAAAATTTGTGGAATCCGTCTCTGAACCCTCTGGTAATGTGACCGGCAAGAGATATGAGAGGGAGGGGTTAACTATGACCCACGTGGTTTATTGCATTACTTCATTCTTCAAATCGGAAGCACTGGTAGAGGCACCAGGACGAGGGATCACTCGATCTATGGTATCGGAACCGCAGCTGTCAAACGTAGAAGGAATGCGCAACCAGCCGGATCGTTCGTTTAGCAAAGAGAAGCTGTTAGACATAGACAAGGCCACAGGATGCAGTGAGCAGCTAACTGTACAGAGACAGCCGCTTTTGTGCTACTGCTCTGTCGGTGGTCTATACAGCCAATTACCACTAATGAAGAACAATCCTCTGCAGCCTATGTGGTGGTATGCACAAACAGACGATATCCTCGTTGGTCCCTGAGGTTTTCCAAAAGACCATCCCGATCGCTGGTGACCGCGAAACTAATTTATACTATGAGGAGCCGTGCCCGCTCCGTAGATAACCGAAGGTTGGTCCACAAAATCAGTGACAGCGTATTAACTGTATTAATTTTTCTTTGTTGCCCGGGGACATACTGCAACAGCACTTTTTAAACAGTAAATCAAAGGTGTAATCATGAAATGGATTTCAAGCCCACCGAACAACGACATTTTACTCCTGATAAGATACTCCTCCAGATACCGCCTTAGGCATCTTCTGTCAAGAAACGCCGTTAATTTTCCACACATCCTGAAAAGCGCCGGCTTCAGTGAACATTTTGCATTGGCGCTGAAGAGAGTTGTCTAATACGATGCTTGGGCTCAGCACTGTTCCGCTTCTCGGAAACGTGGTGACACACTGTGCAGACTTTTAATTTCATTTGCGACTGGGTCAGGAACCCGGGACCTCAAACGCGGCTTTAAAATTTCTGCCACGCGGACTTATCAGGAGCACTTATCTATATTGACCAACTTAAACTGGGACCAGCTTTGGTGAAGGAGACCTTTTCCGCAAAACTCCCGGGAAATTCCTTCACCTTACGCGACCATGCTGTCAGAGGAATAGAACTCATCTAAAATGATTTGACTCCCCCATTTCTCTTTAGAAAGATATCTGCAGAAGACACGGGAGAAAAACTGACATTTTGTATGACACAGAAATCAGAAATCCGCTGGTGGAACATAATTCTCCACGGAATCGACTGCTGGATTAATTTTTTTCACTGAATAAAACACTTTATTCTTCTACACGAATTTAACAGCCTAGTATTTTGCGTGAAACGGTACCTAAGAAACAAATCAACTGCTTTTCGTTTGGATGCGAGAAGCAGGAATCCTAAAGTTGAACAAATACTGGTGTCAGAAGCCCACGGTAAACACTGTGCTTGTCTGTATTCTGCCCCAGCGGCCAGATCCCATCCGATGTGGGCGGAAATAACCGTAAACGGCCTCTAAATAGCTTGATCTTCACAGAGAGGAATGTTTCTTAACTTTTGCACAAGGTCATCACTCCAGATTGTTCTGGTCGGAAGAGGCGTGTCAAAGGTTCCCTATACAAGAATCGGTCCCTTAGGCAAAGCATTCCCCCGGGCATTTTGCTGGATGCTGGACGAGGGCAATCTTCTCCTTTCTTAGAATCAAGCGATTGTGACAAAAACCTACAAATTTGGCAACTACCAATCACCTGGCAACTACATGTCTGTTAGGCTCGTTAGCACACCGTGGAAGGTGACTGAAGGCATTCCAAAGTGGGTAATCTTAAATTATCTACCTACCAACATCTGCATGTCCCCAACGCAACACGGATTCCTCCGGAAATGTTCTTGCTTGACGAACATGTTTGTGGTTATGAACGACTTAACCTAGGCCAGAGACTAAGGGTTTGGTTCGGACGCTATACTAAGCGACCACTTGAAACTATCCGACGAAGTCAAGCATGTATCAGTGCCTCAGTGTTGAGAGGCATGAGAGTTGAGAGGCAATTCTTCAAGAAATTTTACAATTGCAAACCACGGTTGCATTTTCAAAGGGGCTGATCCCAGAAGAGCAATAAATAAAAGTCGGTTCAACCTATTGTTCGTCCGTGCCCGTCTTTAGCGGAGTAATTCAAGGCTCCGTCTTGGTATCATTATTTTCTCTGGTCTGCGTCGATGACACCTTGGATGCGCTTCAATGTTGATGCTCAATTTCCTCGGAGTTCGAACTCATGGAGTTCCAGCAAGATTGCCCTCACAATGACCGGTAACTCTGCACAGCGATGGTTACCAAATTATCAGCTATCTTTTAATGAAGAAAGGTGTGGGCATATGTTGTTCAGAAAAGAATCAGCAAGGACATGTGCCGTTCGCAATTAAACTGGACTACGGGACCATACGAAGCTAGATACCAAAAGGGACTTAGCCATCTGACTCTGCTCAAACATTTTCCCCACTCTACCGTAAAAAGTTGGCCCGAAAGGCACTGATTGTGCTCTGACCGATTTGGTGCACTTTCCGTTGCGTGGAATCCCGAATATTTTATCGCCCTTATATCAGATTACTTCTAGAATATGACAATGCATTTGTCTACTCAGAACGCAAGTAGGGCGTTACCCTTATTGAGTCTGTTCAACGAGCTTCTACAAAGATGGTCGCTGGCCTCCAATCGGTTTATCAGCAACTACATCTCTGGATGTATGTACTATTTCCTCTGGACCATATCCGTCCCCAACCGGACCTAATACTTGCTTACGTTTTTTCAAATAAGGCGGGGAAGACAGGGTTGTGAACTTTGATCCAGCTAACTCACGGCGAGAACTTGGTGAGGCAATTTTTAACGTTTGGTTGTGCACTTCTATTAAATAACAATTTTTCTCAATGGCGTATTTGGTGCATGAAATGATGCTTTCTTACGGCTGTCCACACTACGAGTACTGCCTAGTTCAAGGCGCTTGTTAGGTGCCTTTTTAAGTGAGTTGTTGCGTTAGGGTTTATATTAAATTACCAGGAACTTAAAAAGAAGTGTTACACAATTTTTTGCCTGTGTTGTTTGGGTAAACAAAAGCCACCGGAACAGACCTGACCCCGGAAGCTTGGGCCAGAGCATTTATTCTGTGTTACAATACATGAATCCGTGAAACACCCCTAGGGACCTAGCCCGAAGATTTTCGTAAAGTTGTCGTGGTTCATCTGATCTCCTTATCTGCTCTCAGACTGACGGTGGTAGTTTGAAATCTGAGTACAAATAAGCATATCCTGAACCTTGAACCCAAATAACTGGTGATGACCATCTTGTCTGACATCCAAATTACTGGGTGTCCCTGGCTTTTCTACGGGTCACTTACCCGAATGTACTTCTACCCTCACATGATGGCCAGGCCCGCGTGCTGCGAAGATCCTCAAAGGCTTGCTTGTCGGACTAATTTCCACCATATTCTTGCACACTAGGAAATATGACTGATGACGGCCAGACAAATTACGGCAAAAAAATGTCTCCAATGCGGCCTTTCTAAGAGTTACCTTAATGAAACGTAGCTTGTGCTAACAGAAGCTACCAGGCGTGATCCGTATACGGAAAGTAATATATAAATAATAAATAAATAAGCGAAGTAAGAATCCGCTTGTATACTTCTGTCGCGGCAGTTCCAGCGGTGTCCAACAGCCACCTCTGGCAGAAGGTGGTTTGTGGCAAGCACTCTTCGGTCTAAGTTGCACGCAACATGATTAAGCCTAAAGTACTGCCCTAACTGATTACATTTGTTACCAAACGCCCGCTCATTGACAACGACGTTGTTAGGTTGGAGGAGATTGACGTCCTAAGCTCGGAAGAGCCAGGTCACATAACCGTAGTGGTGAACCACCAAGCGGTTCTTTTTTGTACAGCACTCTTAAGCGTCAACTTCTCTGCTACCAATATTGTGTAGGATCTTTGAATGCTGACATGGCTACACCATTGTTGGAGAACGGACCTCCACTTTTTTCTCGGTCACCGTTATGCATCGGCGTACCAACGTAATAAACACGGCCACAGCTCCAGACATTCGTGCATCCACCTCATTCAAATGTCCCACACACAAAAGGCGTTGAAAAGAGAAGTTGGGAAATTTACCCTCAACAAAAATTTTATCTCACTTCAAAGAAGCAAAAAATTAACAAATCCGCGGTTCACCGACCTGCAGTTCCAATAAGAGACGCAACAGGTCAGTCGTTACATCCACGGGAATTCGCCGCTTGTGCCTACAAAATACACGGTAATATTTTGGTAGTATTTTACATCCTGAGGATTTCTGAGTGAAAGCGGTTCGTGAAGAACAAGAAACAAAGCCGTCACGCGTCACAATTTTTGCGGATACTCAATCAAATAAAGGGGATCCTTCGGCAAACGTGGCTTCATGACATTGAGATTTGGGCATATTCGGGTGGAACGCGGCAGTGCTCTCGCTGACCAGTGGATTTGGCCCCAATCGGTAGTCTGTGCAGCTAGCGGCTCAACCCTTAGGACTTTCGGTCAAAGTATATTAGAGCGCATACGGATGTGGTAATAAGTGGCCGTCGACCGTTTAATAAGGCCGCAATTTCTGGTAATTCTCTTGCCCTTCCTAAAACTAATGGAAAATCTTTGACGGTGTTCTCGTCATCAGAACACATTTATCACCAGAACTGCTGCAAACCTTTCAGAACCTCCGGGCAGGCAAAACAAAGTCGGAGCTGGGTCTCTATACGTCACTCGAAGATACCGTTCGCCCGTTAACAGTACTCGACACCTTACGTCGTTTTTCGAAATAAGGATGTCAACTTTTGGAAACGTGAAGAAGACAGGAGCCCAGGACGCGGAAACCATTGAAGCTGCGGAAGAAACACTTGCAATTCAGTTTACTTCGCGCCCCGGTTCTTGTAAGTCACTTTGTGCATCCAGTCGTAAAAGTAGTGTAGCTTTGAAGGCTTTAAGGATTGCTCAGCTCCAGGAGTATAGGGTTAAGCGAGAAGTCGAGCTCCAGCGTGCTCTCTTAGAGGCACAGAGCAAGACTGAGCTAGCTAAAATTGAGCTGGAGGCCAAGAGGATTCATCAGATGAAGCCTGGGAACCAGTGGCCTCAACTGACCGTTTGGCGCAGTACGTGAAATCCTGCCAATTAGACGAAAGACCCCTAACATATGCTGGTGCTACCAGACAGTTATCCTTAGCGCCAAAATCGGCCGTTTCCATCACTCCAGTAACAGCGACTGTGGAACTACCCAAGGTGGAACTATCATACTTTGATGGTAATCCTAGTCATTACTGGAGGTTCACCCGCCAGTTTGAGATATACATTGAGAGCAAGGTTCAGGATGCCGGCCAGAGGCTCCTGTATTTGATCCACTACTGTCAAGGCGACGCAAAGGCGGCCATTGAAGAATGTGTGATGCTCCCGCTGGAAGTAGCGTACTCCAGGGCTCGGGAGATTCTACGCAATTTCTTTGGTCAGCCTCATATTGTTGCTCGTTGTCTACCTAAATGCCTGTTTCGATTTACGACAGACCACTGGAACAGCCAAGTCTTTATCGGACCTGTGCATAAAAATGCGCAGTTGTGAAATAGCGCTGACGCAAATGCGTTATGCTTCAGACTTGCACTCATTTGCGGTTGTAGAGGAATCGTGCGTTCTCTTCCCCGCCATTGCAGCACAAATGGGCTGAAGTGGCAGATACGATATCGATGAGTGGCTGGGACCCAACGTTCACTGACTTGACGGAGTTTGTGAACGCACGCTCCAGGGTTGCACGGAGTCGGTTTGGGCAACTGGCTCGAGGGGGGGACGTAAGACGCCCTCCTGTACCGCTAACTTCCACCAACCAAGCCCCTAGACGGGATGGTTTCACTACTTTCCCAACGAACATTAGGCCAGACGCAGACAGTGGTTTAAGCCCTTGCCATTTATGTTCACAATCTCACCCAATTTCCGGCTGCCAGCGCTTTCTATCTATGGAAGTTTATGATAGATGGAAATGCATAAGGGGACATAAGGCATGCTTTGTCTGCTTGGGAAACTCCCACATGGCCAAAGACTGCAAGTCAGTTGTTCGATGCAGCCAGCCTGGTTGTAGGGGACGACATCATATGTTGTTGCATTCATCGGAACCTGGAAACAAAGCTTCGCCGTCTTCAGAGGCGGAGGTTCTTTGTGCCTTAACTCGAGGGTAGTCGTCTTCCAGCACGCCTAGGAGTTATTCCTGTCAAGCTTGACACTCCTGCAGGAAAGGTGACAACGTATGTATTATTATTATTATTATTATTATTATTATTATTATTATTATTATTATTATTATTATTATTATTATTATTATTATTATTATTATTATTATTATTATTATTATTATTATTATTATTATTATTATTATTATTATTATTATTATTATTATTATTATTATTATTATTATTATTATTATTATTATTATTATTATTATTATTATTATTATTATTATTATTATTATTATTATTATTATTATTATTATTATTATTATTATTATTATTATTATTATTATTATTATTATTATTATTATTATTATTATTATTATTATTATTATTATTATTATTATTATTATTATTATTATTATTATTATTATTATTATTATTATTATTATTATTATTATTATTATTATTATTATTATTATTATTATTATTATTATTATTATTATTATTATTATTATTATTATTATTATTATTATTATTATTATTATTATTATTATTATTATTATTATTATTATTATTATTATTATTATTATTATTATTATTCGGGATCTATAGGAGCGGGGTAAAAAAGGCACAATACAGATGCGGCGGACAACCTTCAGATAATAAGAGAGGGTTGAAATATCCAGCGAGGGCGTTGGCGTTGGAGTTGCGATTCATCCTGCGCGTAAGCTTGCCAAGACCTGGGGGAAACTGCTCCATTAAACGGGTCGGACGACCGGCTTTCTTACCTGCACCCGCTCCTACCAGACTTCATCTGGATGGGAGCACTTCTCGACTTCACCGGCTATCTACATGTTCTGGGGCAGAAAGCACTTATTTCTAGATTTGCTCAGCGTCCAGAGGTAACAGTAATAATTATGATGCCCATTCCCAGCTGGTGGATGGCATACTACTGGACCTGGTCATGATGTTACGGTCAGAACGGAAGTATGACCGATGAGGTTTGTGGGTACTCAGGATTGCACGGAAACGGGGCAGTCACGCAGATAGTGGGCATCAACCGACACATATGTGGTGATGCTTAAACCGGTAATAATTAAACGCGATGGATATTGAGAGCGGTTGGCCCGGTGGATCTGCTTTCGGTTGGCCGACACACAATGAGTTAGTTGGCGACAGCATCATGAATCAACTTTCACTTGCGCGGAAGTGCTTTGGAGGAGCGGAGATTTGGTGGTAACAGGACGTATTTTGGTGTCATGATGCCTGCCGCAACCGTTGGGCAAACGCCAGAAGCTCAGTGCTAGCAAGCGAATGACTACTAGTCCCACTACTACTACTACAGTACGAACCGCTCAATATGCCGACTCATTAGTCTGTTAAATTTGCTACTTAGGCTAAAAGGCTCTTGACGACCGGGCGACAAGCAAGGTGCAGTTGCGGGGGGTTGAGGGCAAGTCGCTCACTTACAGACCGAAGTAGGATTGTTTTTTTCGATAAATTCAGAAGACAACAAATACAATCATCTAGAAAGACTCAGCAATGGTTAGTGTGAAATAGTTGGGGCGCGCCTTGTGATCACAACATCCGAAAGAGGTTTGTATGTCCTCAAAAAAAGTTCGTGAACGTCATCTTAACTTTCAAGCTAAATGGAGGCCACATTTCATTCTGCCTTGTCACAGATTGGTTCGATGAGGTTGTGGGGGCAGAAAAGCCTATATTGTGCTTTTTGTATTCTTCGTTACCTTATCGGGTAGTTCACTGGTGTCCTTTTCTGCCACTGAAACATTGCCGTCGGAGTACGCGCACCCACGAACGTGATATATTCCTCGATTCGGAAAAGATTTCCAATCACCTGTTTTATCGTAATGTATATAATTTACCCAAACGAGCATGCTCTGAAGTGGCAAGAGTTCATCGTTGTTCTGGTTTTGTGACGGAGGCATCTAAAACTTTCTTCTTATGAATCAAACCTGTGGATATCAGAGACAAAATGTAATATCCAAGTCGCTACTCTGATAAGAGTAACATATTTGGAGAACTCGCTACAGATTAATTAAATAGCCAAGCAACATGCCAGTATTCTACGTTTCATCCAAAAAACTGCAAGATTACATTAGTGGGTGGGGCACTAATAGAGTCATAACAAAATTATTGGTCGCTTTTAGTATCGCATAAAAATTGCTTCATACAGTATTTTTGTGAATATGTCCAGAAACCAATATTTTAATACTTTACACCACTGCGTAGTGACAAGACAGAGGACTAGATACATCAAATTTATGCAACGGCAGACGCAAGCTGAAAGCAAACATTGCCTTAAAGTCAACCTACGAAAGACTTTCTAAATTTTTATGTTTCTCAAGTAACACTCTGGAGCGTACTACAGCTCCCCTTCCACGACTAAATCACACCTCAACATTGAACTCGGCGAATTTTTCAATGTGCATGCTTTGTAGTTTTTACTTACTCATAATAAGAATGACGCCACAAAGGTATGGTTGGCTTAAGCTATCCGTATCACACACGTTTTACCTAATTGCGAAGTCATTAGCCTTCGGTGATGTTCAAATCTTGTGGTTTAGGCCAACTATCTCTTCATGAAATACGCTAATGACTAGGTGAAAATCGCATCTGATTTTGCTGAAACTGCGTCCAATTGCATGGTTCTAAGCTGAAAACTGTTTGTTCGAATGTGCAAAATTTCAAGGTCATCAAACATTGGATTTAAGCATAAATAGTGCTGGAACAACATTGCTTCAATCAAAGACGTCGAAAAATTTAACGGTCTATAGATTGCTTAAACTCCGTGATGTGTACAATGGTTTCAACTTTGTTTCAAATGGCTGAGCACTCCGATCAGAGTCTTGTCCCTTCTACTCAGATAATGTAACCAGCTAGACTAATTGGTTCACAGAGATTTACCACAGCAATATTGTCTACTGCACAGATGTCTAGCCGGGTCCAGTCTTCACAGACAATCTGGTGTGTGGCAGGATGTTGGCGGAACTGTTCACACATGTTACTTATACCTGACCTGACATGAGTGCCTCTTCATGAGGCAGTGCAGGTGTAACGGGCGAACGGTATCTTCGAGTGACGTATAGAAACCCAGCTCTGACTTTGTTTTGCCTGCCCGGAGGTTCTGGTATTACGCGTCACTCGAAGATACCGTTCGCCCGTTACACCTGCACTGCCTCATGAAAAGGCACTCATGTCAGGTCAGGTATAAGTAACATGTGTGAACAGTTCCGCCAACATCCTGCCACACACCAGATTGTCTGTGAAGACTGGACCCGGCTAGACATCTGTGCAGTAGACAATATTGCTGTGGTAAATCTCTGTGAACCAATTAGTCTAGCTGGTTACATTATCTGAGTAGAAGGGACAAGACTCTGATCGGAGTGCTCAGCCATTTGAAACAAAGTTGAAACCATTGTACACATCACGGAGTTTAAGCAATCTATAGACCGTTAAATTTTTCGACGTCTTTGATTGAAGCAATGTTGTTCCAGCACTATTTATGCTTAAATCCAATGTTTGATGACCTTGAAATTTTGCACATTCGAACAAACAGTTTTCAGCTTAGAACCATGCAATTGGACGCAGTTTCAGCAAAATCAGATGCGATTTTCACCTAGTCATTAGCGTATTTCATGAAGAGATAGTTGGCCTAAACCACAAGATTTGAACATCACCGAAGGCTAATGACTTCGCAATTAGGTAAAACGTGTGTGATACGGATAGCTTAAGCCAACCATACCTTTGTGGCGTCATTCTTATTATGAGTAAGTAAAAACTACAAAGCATGCACATTGAAAAATTCGCCGAGTTCAATGTTGAGGTGTGATTTAGTCGTGGAAGGGGAGCTGTAGTACGCTCCAGAGTGTTACTTGAGAAACATAAAAATTTAGAAAGTCTTTCGTAGGTTGACTTTAAGGCAATGTTTGCTTTCAGCTTGCGTCTGCCGTTGCATAAATTTGATGTATCTAGTCCTCTGTCTTGTCACTACGCAGTGGTGTAAAGTATTAAAATATTGGTTTCTGGACATATTCACAAAAATACTGTATGAAGCAATTTTTATGCGATACTAAAAGCGACCAATAATTTTGTTATGACTCTATTAGTGCCCCACCCACTAATGTAATCTTGCAGTTTTTTGGATGAAACGTAGAATACTGGCATGTTGCTTGGCTATTTAATTAATCTGTAGCGAGTTCTCCAAATACGTTACTCTTATCAGAGTAGCGACTTGGGTATTACGTTTTGTCTCTGATATCCACAGGTTTGATTCATAAGAAGGAAGTTTTAGATGCCTCCGTCACAAAACCAGAACAACGATGAACTCTTGCCACTTCAGAGCATGCTCGTTTGGGTAAATTATATACATTACGATAAAACAGGTGATTGGAAATCTTTTCCGAATCGAGGAATATATCACGTTCGTGGGTGCGCGTACTCCGACGGCAATGTTTCAGTGGCAGAAAAGGACACCAGTGAACTACCCGATAAGGTAACGAAGAATACAAAAAGCACAATATAGGCTTTTCTGCCCCCACAACCTCATCGAACCAATCTGTGACAAGGCAGAATGAAATGTGGCCTCCATTTAGCTTGAAAGTTAAGATGACGTTCACGAACTTTTTTTGAGGACATACAAACCTCTTTCGGATGTTGTGATCACAAGGCGCGCCCCAACTATTTCACACTAACCATTGCTGAGTCTTTCTAGATGATTGTATTTGTTGTCTTCTGAATTTATCGAAAAAAACAATCCTACTTCGGTCTGTAAGTGAGCGACTTGCCCTCAACCCCCCGCAACTGCACCTTGCTTGTCGCCCGGTCGTCAAGAGCCTTTTAGCCTAAGTAGCAAATTTAACAGACTAATGAGTCGGCATATTGAGCGGTTCGTACTGTAGTAGTAGTAGTGGGACTAGTAGTCATTCGCTTGCTAGCACTGAGCTTCTGGCGTTTGCCCAACGGTTGCGGCAGGCATCATGACACCAAAATACGTCCTGTTACCACCAAATCTCCGCTCCTCCAAAGCACTTCCGCGCAAGTGAAAGTTGATTCATGATGCTGTCGCCAACTAACTCATTGTGTGTCGGCCAACCGAAAGCAGATCCACCGGGCCAACCGCTCTCAATATCCATCGCGTTTAATTATTACCGGTTTAAGCATCACCACATATGTGTCGGTTGATGCCCACTATCTGCGTGACTGCCCCGTTTCCGTGCAATCCTGAGTACCCACAAACCTCATCGGTCATACTTCCGTTCTGACCGTAACATCATGACCAGGTCCAGTAGTATGCCATCCACCAGCTGGGAATGGGCATCATAATTATTACTGTTACCTCTGGACGCTGAGCAAATCTAGAAATAAGTGCTTTCTGCCCCAGAACATGTAGATAGCCGGTGAAGTCGAGAAGTGCTCCCATCCAGATGAAGTCTGGTAGGAGCGGGTGCAGGTAAGAAAGCCGGTCGTCCGACCCGTTTAATGGAGCAGTTTCCCCCAGGTCTTGGCAAGCTTACGCGCAGGATGAATCGCAACTCCAACGCCAACGCCCTCGCTGGATATTTCAACCCTCTCTTATTATCTGAAGGTTGTCCGCCGCATCTGTATTGTGCCTTTTTTACCCCGCTCCTATAGATCCCGAATAATAATAATAATAATAATAATGATTATTCCCAACTGGTGGATGGCATACTGCCATCCAGCCATGGTCGTGATGTTACAGTCAGAATGAAAACCGGACCGGCGGGATTTGTTGGTAGAGGGCACTGCGCGGAAAAGTGAGTGTCATTAACTTTACTGGATCAACTGAGACAGGTTCTTTCACCCGTTTTTGCTTCATAAGATTCTTTCCAATAGCTGGGGCGATAGACGCCTGTGCTCCGGTTGCATTTGTAAATTGGGATGTGTCTGGAGGCCACATAGCAGTTACACGCCCTGCTTTGTCGCTCTTCGGTGACTGCTGCTAACCTCAGGTTGGTGGTTGTTGAAAGCGTTTGATTAGGGTTCACGTGAAACAGTTGTCAGAATTGCCGAAGTGCTGGAAGCACCATCAACCATAGTTTGATACATCATACAGCCCTATGAGAAAGCTGTATCAGTTTCCTCCAACTCCAAGGCCCTCAGAGGTGTGAGGCGGGAAGATCCCCTCTCCCCAATATTTTCCGTCATGGCAATGTATCTGCACACTGCAACTAGGATACTTGTTCCATGATAACTAAATGGATGGTTTTGTCCTCTCCAATAACTGGGTGGTGTTTGCAAAAAGTCAAAATGTCCTAAAGGGAAGCATAAAGCTGCCGCGGTTGACGTAAGAACAGATGGTATGGAGCTCAACGCCCGATAAACGAAGGGAATGGTCATTTGTGGAAACAAAATTGTCGGTTGATAGCGGTCTTCGTCCAACCATTTTGCCTTGCCGAGGAACGCATCACCATTCTGGGTCCTACAGCCGTCGTGACTTATTTGGGTACCTTTTTTACTTTTAAGGGAGCAAACACTGACAGCAGCTGCTCAAACTGAAGATGAAGTGACGCGTGCCCCTTTGAAGCCGCACCAAAGAATGAAGATAACAGGCGACCACTTGATACCGAGGCTGATCTATTCGCTCCGCCCGGCCAAGTTTACCAAAACACGCTCAAAAGGCTGGACAATGACATTAAGCAACGTATTCACGGCAGACTACATCTATGGGAAGACGTCTTGATTAGCTACATCCAAGCCGGTAAACCAAAACCAGGGACCTGGTAGACAAAGTCCGATTGGGACCATCCAGATGCATTGGGGGGCACGTACAAAAAAGCTACCGTTCAGCTGTTACCCGATACTACGCAATGTAATGAATGATTCCGCATCTGGCAAGGCTGTTCGGGATCTCAGCCCTCCGATCCAAGTCCAACGTGGAGGCGTAAACCACAAGGAACAGTTAGTGGCTGCACAGGGCCTGCACAGCACGGTTGCGGTTGACGAGAGCTGGTCGCAAATTAAGACCCGCATGGATAGAAGATATTTTCGGGTCCATCGAGGGCGCACGGTGGTTCATCGCTGTCATCCGGGCCGTGTGTTCATTGGGGAAAATAGGACAAGTCTCATGAAGTCTGCTAGAAAGCGCTATGATGTGAGATAGACTGCGGCTCGAAACAAGAAGCAGCCGAATGTGGTCACAATTCCTATCTAACCAATGTCTTCTGAATACAGGTTTTCGAGCATCTGACTAAAAGCTTGTTAATATGGAGTATGTAGACATCGTTTTCATCTTCGAAGAGGAGAAGGCGCAATTCATTTTGAATGAACTGACCAAGGTCATCTCGTCCTTTGGTATGCACTCTGCACCCGCCATGTTTAGGGTAATAATAATACCGTAAGGCACGATCATAAGATTACATTCAGAATAAAGCACAAGTTTGTTCGCAGTTGTAGGTAATGGACCGAGTGGGCGAGTGGGTTCAATCAAGGTACAGTCAAGGAAGGGATCAGTTGTGGGTGTGCTATCTAACTGGGTATGACAGTGCCGTGTCGTTATTGCACTGGCGTACCTCGGTTTAGGACAGCCCCGTAAAGGGCGTCATGTATGAGGTGATTGGGCTGGAACGTGCAATTCTGCGAGCAGCGGAGTTTTTTTACTTGGCCGGGGTTTCTTTATCTGCCAACTATCGCTATTGAGTAATCTATGTACGCACGGCTCCCTTATTATCGCCAATGGGACCAATTGAGCAAGTAATGAGTTTACCTTAATAACAGTAAGGCTTCAGCCTCAGCGTGGACACCGAGTTGGAATTGTGGACAAAGGGATTTATTAGGCACTTGGTAGCCGCTACAACTTCGTCTAAATATGTGTTTTAGATTATATCGCGGAAGACGTGTACGAGTCGTAATTGATTATACATTTTTTCTTTCAGGAAATTTGTCGAGTAAAAGCGGCTTCCTGAAACTGGGAACTCGATTGACCACACGTTACGCTTGTACCCATGCAACCAATAAATAGAAGTGTGATTGGTTGAAGGTGGTTTTGTATTTCTTAGATATGGGGTTGGCAAACGGACGACATGTATAGATGTGAAGGACTGCCGTTTGTTCGTTGGATTAGTCTATTATATATAGTTGGGGCATGAGTCAGTTACGAGCATGCCTACGGGCCCGGCAGTTACTATAAGCAGTCATGGTATAATAATGTTTTATTCCCAAATTTTGGGTGACATACCGTCTGGCATGATCATACGTTCACAGTCAGAATGAAGCATGACTGGGGGATTTGCGGGTAGTGCGGATTGCGCGAAAAGAGGACAATGTCATAAACAGTGGGAAATATCCGATGAAATAATAATAGGTTGCTTTCCCAACTTGTAGGGAACAATGGTCATGAGGTCCGACTAGTTCAAAGACATGAACATGGCATGAACTAAAACTGAAAACCATTGCTGGCCATGAGTGACCTTGGGCGCTTGGGCAAATGGCCGGAGTCACAACGAGCAAAAGTGGAGATGGAGGTAGAATAATTCGAATAGGGGCACATGGCGAGTTTTGTCTCAAAAATGTGGCTTAATCTGAAATTAAGCAAACTCACTGTTGTAGGGAAGTCAGTTGCAGCAGATAGGTTGGATGGGGACGTGGTGTTAATGCATAGGGCGAACCAAACATCGTATACGGATTTGAACTTGTGGAAGAGGCAAGCCGAAATTGTGGCAGAAAATCAGGCTAGCCAAATTTGAGCGAAAATTCATCGGGTACGAAAGAACTCGTCCCAGAGACGGGGCCGGATGAAAAATTTGCTCGTAGTTGCGACTACAGGCTCGATTGGGCGAGGGGTTGCGGTCGAGATTTTGAAGAGAATAGTTGCGGGAGTGCCATCACACTGGGTATGACAGTGCCATGCCATCATTGCACTGACATGCTTCGGTTTATGGACAGCTCCGTAACGGTCGTCAAGGGTGCCGCGATCGGAGAAGGGATACGCAGTTCCGTGGCAGCTGGATCTGGGTGAGACGGGTTGACACAGAGAGTCAGACGGATGCAGGGTCACAGATAATTTCCCTTTCGTTGGAGGACCGTGTGAGTGTAGACCTGGGACCAGCCAGTTTGAATGAATAACAGTCCTACGGGGCGTTTGGGCAACTGCAGTAGAAGTTTGAAGCTTGGGAAGAGGGGCAACGAGGAAGAAATAGAATGAAAGCAGTAGCATGTTGCGAGTGTCAGAGGCATATGATACAACGGTGTCAACAGAAAAAATCTAAAGGGGATGACAGCAAGCTAAATGGACCCAGGAAGGTGGATACGTTTGCTGATCTAGAAACCAAGTACTAGTTGGGCCAGAGTAGGTGCATAGTTTTAGGATAGTAAGAACTTTGTCGTCGAGGTAGCTAGCAGGAGGCTAGACGTTGGACTAGTTGGAACGGGCGGCAGTTTTAGCTTACCAAAGAATCATGACATAGGGTCTCCGTTGTGCAAAGGGGGTTAATGTGAGCAGTGACAGTAGACAAGTAAAAAGCGGATAGGCAACAGGCTCCCAGAAAATGGATAAGAACCGTGGCTTAACTGAGATCTACTACGTCAACCTAACAGGAGATTAGATTAAGGATCACCAGTCGCCGAGTCACTGCTGTCAACTCCAGAAAACGAATGGTGCATAGCAAAAAGAACAGCCATTAAATGCTAGCTGTGACTGGTTGTAATCAGGAAATAATAATTTATTTGCATTTTGTGCATATGATCGTTATAGATGACAAGAGGATAGAACGTGTGTGCTATGTTTGGATGGTGAAGTGAGCTTGGGATGGTGTGATCCAACTAAGACGAAGGTGGCAACTCCTTGCACGTCGACATTAGCCGTGAGCCTCACACAGTACCCTCAGGCTACCCATATATATATATATTAAGACAAACGAAAAGACACCTGTCATTCGCTTGTATTTCTTGGTGTTGCGAGACAAATGACAACCGGACAAGTCCAATCCAGCTACAGACAAACGGCAACAGTGCTCTTTTTGGTTTTCCTGAATTAAAGGCCAGGCTCAGAACCACCGGCGATGGGCGATACACCCGTGCTGCTGGAGGGGTGGCGAGTATACGAACGCACCATGGTGCAACGTAACAGGGCGACCCTCCCTGCAGGACGTACCCGTCCACCACACGAGGTTTTCATCCCTCGTGCATGCTACCAGATCTGCAGGGTGACAAGTCACCAAGCAGTCATAATTGCGGCTTGTGCATTAAAAAAACACTCCAGCTACCAGATATTTTATCCGGTCGGGGGAAAGCCAGGCCAGTAATACAGCTCAGTCATTTCGAACAAGCAAACGGCAAACAGCTGCTGGAAGAGGCAAGTCGCGGAGGCAAATGAAACGTCAACTACGTTTTGGGCTATGGGAGTAGAATGGAGATGTTCAGAGCCTGTGTACTATGGCTAAACGAAGACGAAGCATTGGTGTGAGCCGCCTTGTCGTAGAGCGCACCAGTGTTGTGTGTATGTGTGTGTGAATGAGTGGGCTGTGGGGCAAACCAGTATTTCGTTTATGGCGCATCTCCAGACCCACCATTTGATATGCATGCGCTGCGCGTGTTCAGGGATGCAGAATGGTTCAGAACAGCGAGGAACTAAGGCTTCGGTTTGGCTTAGGTTAGTTAAATCCAGTCAAAGCAAGCCACCAGACATTAAATAGAGCTGACAGAGTTACTCAGGGATGGGACCAGGCTTGAAGAACTAGGAATAAGTTGGCTGGGTACAAAAGCTCAAGGCCGGAGGAAGGAAATACAACCAGGTCAGTGGAAACGGGCTTAACGACAATTATGATGGCAGGCGCTAGACATTCTCTGCAAATCAACTACGCTTCAGACAGCGAAAGGAGTTGTGGTCGCAGGAAGTGAACGTCTGCATAAGAGATAGATAAAGTGGTAAGTTATAGACAAGAACACTTGGGAGGGTGACTGTCGCGCTTGTGGGTTAATGCTAAAGGGTTCATTCTGGTGAGTATAAATGCTAGGACCTAGTAACAGGACAGTCGGGGTGAGTGCGCAGATTAGAAGGGCTTAGGGCCTATTTCAAAAAGTGTCTAGTGTAAGCTGAGGCGCGAAAAGGCGCTCAGCTCCCTCAATAGAAAGGTAAGAATCGATGGCCTTTCGAAAGCCTACATGAGATGAGATAGTACGGATATGGGAGGGAGCTTGTTCCATAGTTTGGAATACAGGCAAAGGAAAAAGTTTTGTCTAAAGACAGTTCGACATGTCGACAATGGGAGTAAACACCCAGAGTTGCGAATATTATAGGGGTACGGGAAGAAAATTCAGGGCAGCAGTCAGCTATGTAAGCCCTCCGGTAGATTAGGCGATGCAGAAGGCCTAGATTCAACCTGATGCGCCTTAGCCATAATGGATCCAGCCCAAGTGACAAACAGCGAAGACGGTACGGTAGTGTGGATGACACCGGAAACAAGGACTTCGTAAACGAGCGCTGCACATTCTCCACAGCAGTCCGGCATGCCTGTGAATACTGTGAGGCGAATTCAGGGCTGGATTCAAGAATGGGTCTTACAAATTGTTTAAAGATAGCAATTAAGCATGATTTGTTATGAAAGGATCGGCGAATGTAAGCGCAGAGCTTGCGAGCTTTAGCCACTCTATACCTTGCATGTTGGTTAAAGCTAAATGCACAGGAATACCTAAGGCCTAGGTCTCTCACTTCGGGAAGAGTAGGAATCAAGAGCCCATTAAGAGTAAGCGTCCCAGGAGGAATTTGGAATCGATGTGACAGGGCTTGGCACTTTGGAACAGCGAAAGAAAGACAGGACTTGGAGGACCAGAGTGATAAAGAGTTCAGGTCGGACTGAATGTTAGCGAGGTAGAAACAGAGTCACTGTCCTTAAACGTGTAAGCTATCTTAATGTCATCAGCAAACAGAAAAGGGGATCCATGGGTGATCGAATCGGTGACGTTATTAATGTATAGTAAGAACAGTAGAGGGCCAAGCACACTACCCTGAATAACTCCACTGGTAATGGGAAGGGGTGAGGAGGAGAGATCCCCGATTTTGGTGGCCTGGGTTCTCCCAGTGAGGTAAGAGGTGAACCATCGCAGCGGGCCACCAATCCCCGTAGATCGTAGTTTTTTGAGGAGTGCACCGTGGGGAACTTGGTCGAACGCCTTGCGAATATCAAGATAGATAAGAATAATACACAGTCCGGCATCGTAGGCGGACGAAATATGATTAAAGAAATCAACCTGGCATGTGTTAGCTGACCGCCGTGCCATAAACCCATACTGCCGGTTGTTAAGGGTTCTGGTGGTGAGCAGGTAATCCATGACAGGGACTTTGATAAGGCGCTCTAGGGTACGAAGGAGTAAGCAGGTATGGTGGATGCCACGATAGCTGGCTAGAGCAGTTCGTGGACCTGACTTATAGTGTGGAACAATGGTAGAGTGCTTCCACTGACTTGGGACTGTGCCAGTGATAAGGGAGATTTGAAGAGATTAAGGATGAGGGTGGGGACGTCCGGGCCACCAGCTTTTAAGGTAAGAGAAGGGATACCGTCAGTGTCTGGGAAATTGGAGTCTCTAAGGCGGACGAGAGACGAAGTTACATCAGACAAAGTGACTGAGCGTGCAGAGGTTGGGGCTTGTCTCGTTAGCAGGTATGGTACCTTCGTAACCAGGTGGGGAGCAATGAGTAGATAGAGTCGACGTCGAGTACGGTTATGAGTATGACGGGCGGTCTTTGGTCATTGAGTTAAGTTGCCATGTATATGTGAGGCCTCATAATCAGCGTCACACATAGACACGGACCTAGCAGTTATGATAAGTAGCCAAGGTAAGCTATATTGAATACACTTGTGAGTATGACGGGCCGTCACTGGCCGTTGATTAGGTTACCGTGCAAAGGTGAGGCCTTGTAACCAGCGTCGCACATGGACATTTGTCTAGCATTTATAAGTAGGCAAGGTGAGTGACAACCGCCACCGTTATCATGATGACCGCGTTATGAATTAGTCCACTTATCGTGAGCCATATTCTCAATAGAAATGATACTATTTTGTCGGTAATTTACCTACAGTGACCTCCTGACGCTGTATTGTCCAAGGTTAGTTATGCATATCTGAGAAAGGGAATCATCCACAGAGATGGCCCTTGTATCTCCACTGCACAGCTCATGGTGTTGCCTGATAGAGTTGTACTTAATGGAAACTGAGCTCCATAGAAAAATGTATTGTGACGAAGTTCGCCGAACTAGATTCTTTAAATTTGTTAAGTTTGTTAAATCTGGGGAGTGTAAAGCAAACAAACGTCAGTGACCGAGTTTCCCGGGTGAAATTTGCATTGTAAATTCTTCAGATGTTTTCGAGAAATACATTCATTTGCAAATCAATTTGGTTTTTGCGAGAGACTCAGCTGGAGAGAGACTCGCCTGGAACCAAGCTGAATCTCCCGTTTGTGATGTTTTCAGGCAACTGAATTTGCTGCACCAGGCCGCCTCATGTTCCAAATGCTGCGATATTCGAGATATCGCAACACATGCATAAAAGAAATAATATAATATCTCGAATATCGTAGCAACTGGAACATGAGGCGGCCTGGTGCAGCAAATTCAGTTGCCTGAAAACATCACAAACGGGAGATTCAGCTTGGTTCCAGGCGAGTCTCTCGCAAAAACCAAATTGATTTGCGAATGAGTGTATTTCTGTAGACGTTATTTCATTCTTAAAGAACACAGGAACACGCCGAAATATGCTGAAGTGCAATTTCGTGCTCCATCTCTCGTAAACCGGTAACATTATGCGAATCGGTGATGGTCCGTTACCTTTAAATTTCGCTCACTTAAACAAAATGCTATGAGCAGCATATCACTTACAAGTACTAATGGAGTAGACTAACTGCTTGTAAAAGTCACCACCTCAAAAACCCCATAGTTCCGGCGAAAATAATTTGGGTGTGCTTCTAGTGAGCGGCGTGCTTAAAGTTCAATTTAGACACGTACCCGGGTCTTCTGGGTCTCTAAGGCTAGTTCAGTTTGATGTAGCTCTTAGCTGGCGCCGATTGCTTATCCAATGTATACACATCTACATCCATGCCGTTCCGTTTCTCGCTCTCATATCCGGATGTCTGGCTATAAGGTTGGGGGTTGAGACAACAGTTGGTTACGTTAGTCATGGGGTGGCGATAATTTCTGCGCTGGTAGCCTATCGGCTACATATGAGAGTAACTGACTGGCTAGGATTGCATTTGCGGCAACATAACATAATAATAATAATAAACGGTGCGGTGATCGAACTGAAGCAAAAGGGATTTTGGAACTATGTGTGGATGAAAACCTGGGGCAACCTACGACGGGAAGGGGGACTGACCTTCTGTGGTTGTGTACCAACTGATTGAGGCAGGCGCTTGAAGTGGAAGGAGGACGGTTGCTCAAGATTCTTGCAGTAGAGAAATAGACAAGAAGAGAATCATGCCTTAACCCCATAATCCTAATGGTGCTCATTTAGAGAATGATGAAGCTCCCAAAGCGTAGCCGAGGTTAGGGGGAGATACAAGACTGCATGTGCACTCTGGTCTCCAAGTAACCGGGAAGCAGGTTTTGCAAATGCTGGTAATTCAGCTAAACACTCAGACCATTGAAAACAGAAACAGTGGTGTTATGCCAGCCAAGAATGAACCACTCAGTAGGCGAGCCGCTCATCATGGAAAGAAATCAAACAGCCCACACAGGGTTTGGAACACTGTCCATGGAAATTGGGTGTAAAGTAATTAAAATAAATTGACTTCTCTCAATGGAATAAGGGAATGGATTTCTGGATTTCAGGACATGATTTCAAAAGAGAAACTTCATCTCAGGATTCCTCCAAAATCAATGAACCTGTTGACAAACGTTCCGCATGAGTCACTCTAAGTGTCTGAATACTACAAGTTCTCTGAATACCGGTAACTCTGGAAGGTAGGTTAGGATAGCTTTTGTACAGGCTAACTTCAGTGTACACTCGAAAGACCGTCAGATTGTGACGCCCTGATAGGTTGTACTTAAAGTGGCGGCAACCATCACTGACAACACTAAGTTCAGACCAAAACCAGAACCTAATGGGCAACATAAGATTCTCATGAAGTTTGAGAAGCTTTGCGTGGATTGAGGAAACTTACCACTCAAGCGACTTTGGTAGCTTTGTCGCTGCCAGTGACCCAACAATCGCACAGTCGGTGGGTCTCTGCAATGAGGGAAAAGGTGAATCATGCAAATTTTTGTGAATGAACTGGAGAAAGTATAATAAAGTAAGAGTAATCCTTGAAATCCGATATGAATATGCCACCAATAGATTGTAGAAGCCTCACCAATAGTGAGGCATCCGATGGGAGTCATGTGAGACGTTTGACTTCAAGTGATTGAAACGCTTCTGAATGGGGGTACATCGACAAATACAACTACTGCTGAACAAAAGAGCTGAAGTTCAGCAAGTGAGAAACCTGGGCAAGAATGTCTATCAGACTTTAAGAAGGTTAGACAAACAACCGGCTTCTATGAAACCATTAGACCTAAGCGACGAGGAGCGGTTTTTCTCAACCAGGCTCAGAGTTCTTGCCGGTGTAACAACACTGGACCAATTCATTCCAAGCAACGAAATATTCAAACGCCTATCGGAGCTGCTGGCAACAACATTTCAGAAAACCACAAAGGATCCGTCTTAATCGATGTATTGGATTCCGATTTTTGGAAAGGAAACGGGCCACGAATGAAGGCAAAAAACAAGTTTCGACAGATGACGGTAGACCTCTGCAACTTGAGGTTGTACTCGTTCAAACGTTCCATGGTTGAAACAGGATCGGCTCTAATCCTCTGGCTCCCAACGACCAAGCAGTTGAGATTTATTGCCGTTGACCATGAACGTCTCGCATGTTTTGTTGATTTTTTAACCAGTTTGACAAGCATGTCTCCGTTCTTAATCGAAAGATAGACTGTCTTTCGATGGAAGTCAATTTTTTTGTAAATACCGCAGTTTTCGTAACTTTGTCTGCAACAGCAGTTCGTGTAACTTTGCGGGCGCACTAAAGGCCGAACTTGGGCGTCTATCGCAGCTCCTCATAAGTGATAGAGGAAACTGACAACCGGATTGGGTTAGCCAGCAGCTTTGAAAAAGCCGGTGGTAGTTGGACTGTCTATAAAACTTGAGTCGTACGACGCCAGTATAATCCAACTCCTACTTTAGGTTGTTTTCTGCCAGCGCAGTTCCACATAGGGGTAGATCTTTGACCATCATTTTGTTAGCGGAAAATGACTAAGAATACCAGCTATTTGGCATCCCTTAGCAGAACATTCGGGCGAACATATTGACTGCGACTGCCAGCTGGACTCATGGAATCCGGTGATATCTGTCAGAAGGTATTAAGTTACACCAATGCTAAGCCATCAGGCGAATTTGTACAGTTGGCGACGTTCCCGCATACAGCAGCAACTTGACAGAACATGACAGGAAGTTGGAGCATTCTTTGCGCGTTATGCTCAGCAAGGTACAGCCTTAACGCTGAAACACATGAAATGCTGCGCAAACTCTGTTGCTTTTCATGGTGTCACAACTGTCCTCGAAGCTACTACAAATACAGTTGCGTACGCGCACTATTCAAGCGGATGAATCCTTAGTAGATACTGCATTACAAAAAATAGAGAAGTTAAGCATATTTACGAATTCATTACAGAGAATGATTATCGAATAAATTTTAATTAGAGGCCTATTGGGACGCTGGACTTGACTACCCAAAGGTGAAGTCAAAGACTTATCCTTTTATACTTCAGAAATACCGTTGAAAAGACTGTATGCCTATTCCGACAGCACGGAAGAACTTTGGCGCTCAAATCCACTAACAGATTACTTGGAAAAACTATCAGAGATTCTACAGAAGAAACTGTACGATATCTTAATCAAGGAAGTAAAAGGGGTAAGAAAGACGCCGAAACAGTGGATGGAGCATAGCTGGTACCTACAGAAAGCACTAAAACACCGATTCAGGACCTTAGATTGATTAACGCGACCAGCCAGAACTGTTCAACTTACCAAAAAGAATACCGAGTTTTTTGGTAAAACAATCGTTAACATTTGTTCATCAGATGTGACGTACTGTGGATTCAAATCCCGCTGCGTTGGACCGATTCTCTTCCTCTCCCCTCGAGTCCACCGAAAGGTAACCAATTCCTCATACAAACTCTTGAGCAACTCTTCAGCTACCACCTCACAGATCTCTTGTCTTTAGGTGACGTTAACCTTCCAAAGGCCTCCTAGATGGAATCCAGCGCATCTGGTATGGTGGACATTTTGCATCGGCGTCGACCAAAGTCGTCCAACAGAACGCCTGGACTCAATATGTTGTCGCACCCACCAGATACCGCGCTGGCCGTCTGCCATCGCTGCTGGATTTGGTTATCACTGACGAAAGACGCTTCGTTGACCAAGTGGTAAATAAACCTCCACTGGGACATAGTGATCACTGTGTGCTGATCTTCTAGTTCATCTGCTTCTTGGCCAGAAATCCGCAACCACAGACGTGGATTCGGAACTTCTTCGTGTAAACGTTTTCGGGAAGGTTTGGTAACAATCGGTAGATTTATTGCCGGGCAGAAATGCGTAAGTTCATTGGAAAATTAAAAGTGGGGCCAGATTCAGTTATACAGGACCATTGTCAAGAAAATTGGCGAGGCTGACACGATGTTCCTCTCCGATAAAACAGCGCGCAGCCGGATGGACGAAAAGCTACTTAAAAGGATTCGGCGTCTTCTGGAAAAGATGTCCCAACTATTTTTCCAAGAGATAGCCACAAGTGACACAGAAGACGAGCTGTTTTTTCGTAAAACGCGGAATCGCTGTTAATCAGAAATACGTCAACGGGACATACGAAAACAAACGACGATACTGAACCTCGCATGGAAAATACAAGTCTGCTATTTAAGCACATAATACACCGCCAGAGAAATAAGTCGACCGCTTTCTCCTTGAAGGACAGAAAGGCGGAACCCACAAGTGACCCAACAGTGGTATCTGAAGTCCACAGAAAACATTATGCAGGCCTGTATCCTGCCCCAGCAACCTCGTCCCACCCAATATTGTCGAGACGTAACGACGAACTGCCTCTAAGAATCGTTGTCTTCATCGCTGAGAGCATTCTTCCACTCTCACGCAAGACAAACTCCTTCAGCGCGCTGGTACCAGACGAGGTCCATTCAAGGATCCTGAAGGGAACGTCGCTCACACTGGCAAAGTATTTCCACCTGGTGTTTCGTCAGTCGGTTGACGAAGGCAACCTTCCCACTGCTTGAAAGGAAACGATTATCACGCCAATTTACAAAACGGGTGACCGACTATCGCCCGACAGCTTCAGGTCTATTAGTCTCACTAGCGTACCGTGCAAGATGACTAAATGCATTCTGAAGTGTACCATCTTAAATCACCTCAACGCCAGTACAACACGAATTACTCCCAAACCGTTTTTGAGCGACGAACATGCTTCTATTGATGGACAGTTTAACCAAAGCAGAGAACGAAGGGCTCATACCGGTTGCCATCTTTTTCAAATTCTCGAAGGCATTCGATCAAGTCCCATAATTCCCGCTGCTTTACAACCTCGAGTCTTCCTGGATTCAAGGAAAAATTCTACGCTAACTTAGGGCGTTCTTATCGGATGAAACAGTCAGAGTGATATTGGGCTCAACTTACTCTTCTACGGCGCCGATCTCTATTGGAGTTCTCAAGGCTCCGTTTTGGGACCAATTCTATTTCTGATCTACGTCAAAGACCTTCTAGATGTTCTTTCAAGTCCATACCTACTTTTTGCGAATGACTTAAAATCCTGGGGTTCAAATGCCAGTGCCCTCCAAATGGATGTAGGCGCTGCAAAGCTGTGGTCGTTGGACTGGCACTTTACTTTAAATGACGAAAAGTGCGTCCATACATCATTTGGAGGAAACTCAGCAAACGCCTTTGTCATGCATGGTGAGAAAGGACTAGGAGACAATACGAGGGTAGATACTGAAAAGGATTTAGTATCTGCTTCTCTTCAAACATGTTCTTCTGAGTGAAATTTTACCTCAAATATTATTCGTTCCAGGAACACTCCCTTGTGTTACTCGCATGGACTTCCAGACACTCTGTGTGGCCTATGTCAGACCGCTCCTTGAACACACCAACCAAGTTGTCTACTGAGGACCCAAGAAAGACGTAAAACTCGTTAAGCCTTTCCAAAGAGCTGCTATTAAAATGGTTATGATTATGAAACGCGTCGGGTGGTGCTTGACTAATTTCCCCTGGGGTATCCTCGCCCTCGAGGAGAGCGAATGTTTACTTACACTCTCTTTGAACAAGGTTTGGCCAACAGATTTTTCACTGTCGGGGGATGGTAGAGAGATTTTAAAGCTCAGAGAGCACACCTTTATTGGGCTACAATTTTTTATTTTGGGTATTTGGTATTTGGAATAACTATCCTCGGACGCTGCATTTAGTACCCAGTTCAAATCACTTTCAGACGCTTTTTATGAGGGTCCTTGCGCTGGCAAGCTCACTGCCCTATGCTGAGAACTCAAAAGTGCAGTGTTACACTCTTTTTTGCTTGTGCCTTTCAGGTGAACAGAAGCAGCTGAACAACAAGAACAAACCCGATCAGGGGATTTTGGGCGAAAGCCTCGGTCCCGTGTATTAATCCATGAATCCGCGAATGTAATGAATGGGTGTACACAGTATATCTATCAAAGGGAGAAGACAGAATGGGGGATTTCCAAATCACAACGCAGCAGAAATGTCGAGGGGGCCGATGTAAACAAAAAGGACTAGTAAAATATGACAGCGTGTTACCAGCCAGGAAATATCATGTTAGAGAATATCAGACCACGACGCAACAAGATCACCAAGGCGAATAGCTGGATGCATGGAGCTTTCAGCCGAAGGGCTAAATAAATTCTGCCTGCACAGCAAGCCTCGAGTTAACGCACAGTTGGTATATTTGTGACCGCCGAGACAATACCAGTGCCCAAGAAAAGTTAAAGAAATTTAATATGGTATCGCAGGTAACGAGGTGAATTTGAGGACCGCATACCTTGAGTGTGGCTTACCGTTTCTTCAAGTCGATCAATTATCCCGGAAGCACTTGTAAATAATGGATAGGCCAAAAAACTCCGCTCTGTAAGCTGGAAGAAGGAGCTTCTGTGGAAAAACAGCTAACAAGTATGAAAGGGGTAGCTGTAGAACGAGGAAATGTCTTTCGAAGTGTCTAACACTGGATTATTGCCCCCTACAGTGAGTATGTTAGTGTACGTAATTGGACCAAGTATGTGTAAGGTTCCGTTGAACCTCAGCGGCGCAACAAGATCAAAAGTATGTTCAGCAACGACGGTTTCGAAATGCTGTTATCCCACTCTGCATCATGTCGGAGTTTATTAGCATTAATGGGTCGTGACATCATTACTGGGGCTTGAAGTTTATCCCAAGATTTTATCACACCTATGGATCCTAAGATTTAGATGTAAGCTAGAGCAGTGTTGCTAGTGTGGAAGGCGAAACATTAGTTACTGAAACTGAATATTGTTAAAAAACCTCGCAACTTTTATGCGATGAAGGTCCTAATTTTCCAAAGCCATCTTACTAGCGGGAAATGTTTCTAAACGTCGCACCCCTGGAGGAATGGTGAGCTGCCCTCAGCGAACTTATATAAGAAGAAGTCCAGGCCTGCTTACAGTGAACTGGATTTGACTCGCTAAAAGCATGGGAAGAGCTTGAATCATTTCAGATCCATTTATTCAAGCGAGGGCTTAATTGTTCTTCTGAGTCAACCACGCAACCCGTAACGTTCGAAAAAAACACGGTGGTTTTAATTCTAGAAGCCCTAACAAACGACGACGTCCTTGAGATGCCTGTTGTAGGTTTCTGTCCGTCTAAACACTTATTTTGCATGATAGCTTTCGGCATTCAGTCCCTTCTATGACCAATACCTAACTGGGTTTGTGGCGCGTGCTCTAGGGGGTACGGTTACACTAGAGTTACAAAGGTTCATTAAGTTTTGCGTCAGATTCTTCAAGGGCATAAAGCGGTGAAGGATTAAAAGGGAATTTTTCTGTGAATTCGATTCTGGTTGTTCTTAATTTTAAGCTTGCCTTTTCTACAATCACTCGGAAATATGGTGAAGGAAATTAGTTACCTGGGGCGCATCTCTTGGAGCACAGTAAAGCACCTTGCAGCACGTGAAGTAAAGGAGGGTAATTCACAGAATATAAAGTTTTTGAAAACCAGTATGGCATGTTTCCATGCAACCACGCGGTAGACCACGCTTGGAAGATGAAACTCAGCTAACGAAACCACGTCGTAAACAGAAAGTGACCCTTGGACTGTAAATCTGAAAGTAGTGTTAAACAGTAGTTCTGTTGTGTACCACATGCAATCGTGCGTTTGAATTTTTTAGCAAGCCCGGACACCGAGAATTCAGCCAATTCCCATCTACTGGGGTCTAAAATGTCCAGCCCTAACACTTTTGTGTCTCATGGTTTGGTCTGAATGTCTCTCCATTTTCGGTTCTCAATTTCGCACTTGTTCAGAAATTTTCATAACGGTTTTCTTTTAGCCATCGTACTTTAACTTTGTTAGATCAGCCTATTCCTCCTCGATTCAACCTTTTTGCATAGCACTGAAGTGTTTCCGGATATTCTCGGCCAAAGCATAACAAAAATTTGTTAAAAAACGTCCAGAAATGAAAGTGAAATCAGAAGTTTTTCTCCATTTGCATTGTTTCCCAATAGCTTCTCTCGCCAGAGCGGTTGTCTTCGAGGATTATCCAGACGTGAACGCTTGGAATACACTCTGCCCTTCCTCACAACTTCTTATAGTCTTTTTTCATTTTCAAACATAGTTCCTTAATTTACTTCCAAAAAGCGACTAATCGGGTTTCGCTGTACGACTATCGACTGAACCCTAATTTAGTCAGATTTACCGCCTAGTATGACCAGAATTGTCACAATAATGTGACCTGAATGTTTTCTGCAAAATAATTCGCGGACCTTTTCAGCACTGGAAGCAATAAGTAAGTAGAAAAACTGGAATTAAGTTTTTTTCTACAAGAGCTCATCAGCGGTAATTCTTGTACTTGGACCTCGAGCATCTGACATGCAAGTTTGCATGTCAGATAGTTGGCATTTCTGTCCCGGCAGAAATAAGTACTGGTTATATGCACAAGTAAGGGTGAAAACGTGTATGGCCGTCATGAAACGGTTTCTAGGTTGATAGCGCCCCAGCTATTTTACCGGATAAAAGGCATATGGTGTCGCGGTTCCTCGGCGCCAGAAACAGAGTACTACGCTGATCGTAGTGGTATATATCGTAGTGGTATATTTGTTGCAGATCAGAGGAGTAGAGCCTTTGTGGAGGCTCACCAGATGAGATTAGCGTCTGACTTGGTGGCAGCTACGTCAGAGAAATCGTTGGCTGTGAGAATACGGAGAATTCAAGAATTTTGAATGCAAACGGGTTTGTCAACGCAGGAAATAATGTAAACAACGGACGTGAGACACCTATATAGGATCGTCGGCATGCAATTTCAAATCCACTACCCATTTCACGTTATACACAGACAGTGAAAATTTTGACAGTTAGGTGCAGAGGACTATGGGGGCTATAGTTGTCTGTCGCGAAAATACTGCACAGGCGTACTCAGGCCCATGTAAGGGACGCAGCTAACCGCCGTACAAATGGAGAAATAAGAGAAGAGATGCGCAAAAAATTAAACTTCATACCGTGGTGATGGGCATAATATGCGTATTACTGTACAAAGGGTGGAGTAGTTGGGCTGAACACTCAGAAGAACGTTAGTGGCATTGCATGTAAGCCACAAACAGAACCCGAATTCGTGTACTTTTATCGGTTCGCAGCTGATAGCCTAGGATTTGCACGCTGTGAATGGCTGTAAACCTGGACCATCAAGCAAAGTCACCAATAAACATTTCCTGGTGCAATTTTTGGGATTTTCTTGGTAACACCGATCTGAACGATTAAAAGCCTGAAATCATCAGCTGTGGAAAAATATCTTCAAATATATCTCTTTCGAACTCGGCTGAAGAACAAATTGTTGAAAATTCTGGTCGTCCAGTCTGTTTGGGACAGCCTCAGAACGAATTCAATAGCCATATTTGGCTCTATTTTCACTAACTTCGTATCCATTAGTATTTGGTTACTTTTAAGGGGCTGCAGAGGTCCACAATTAGTGGTGTGTGTGTGTGGTGGAGCATTGAAATAAAGCCTTCTCCTGAAACTGGAAGGTCCGCTTAATGCTCAGCTGAAGAGAAGCAGCTTCATCACATGGTGTTGAACTCCATCAATCTGACCCATTCAACCCCGCACTGACGATGTTACCTCGATTGCTGATGAAACGTTTGCAATCCAATTGCCAAGCTCGGCAAACAGATCAACAATCAATCAATCTGTTCAATCTCATTTGTTAAATTTTATCTTTGAACCTCACATACCACAATGTTTCTTCAAGTAAACTTCACGTTAGAGTGGAGATACTACGTTTGAAAGATGCTGGTTGCGTCTCCTACCATGTTTCCACTGTTTCCATAATCTGATGTACGGTTCTGCTGATAGAACACGGACCTCAAGATTGCTTTTAAGTTTTTATATGGATGCGGTGGTCTGTGACTGAAGAACATGATCGACAGGCTACAGTAAAAGATTGGCCATTTACTGTCATTAGCGCAGCTAGCTATTTCTGTTTCTCCAGTAAAATCTGCTCAACTTAATTTAGTGAATTTATCTAAGAGGAGCAAAAGAGACGTCCAAATCTTGACCTAAGAGAGACCAGTCGGTTTCAATGAAATTTGAGAGGTAAATATTTAAAGCTGAGACCACGAGTCCTGAATTTAACCTTTTTTTAAGCACATCTATTCAGGGTTTGAGTACTCTGGCATCATGATCTCTTCCAATGGTGTCAAAGTGAGTTCGTGGACATAGCTATGGAAGTACTGTTGAAGATTATAAGGCAGATTGTAGGGTTATAACAAATTCATCCCTCAGATTAGTTTCTGCCATTCCATTTGGGCTGCTTTATTTGACGTTTTCCACGTATACAGTCACAAACTCCACACGAGACTGCATGTCAAATGATCAGGTAGTCGACGGTTTAATGCAGACGCGTTGGTTTGTGGGAAACGAAAATCGCGGCTGTAATGAATAAGTGCACGGTCAACCAGGTTAGAATAATGTCAGTAGCACGCTACGTCGAAACTTTCCGCACCCTCTGGCACGGAATAAAGCACAGGGAGCAAGTTCACTGTGCGATGGACTGAGTACCGGAAATCTTGGTCGAAAAAACACTGAAAAGCCTAGTATGTTTCCCGAGAATATTTCCGGGTGGCGTACTGAGCTGGAAACATGTATCGGACCAAAGAGCACGTGTGGACGTACCAATTTGGTGGGATCTACTGTAGTTGGTAGCGGGATTTGTGGAATTCGCGTACACATCAGTCATGTTTGAACAGTCCTCTGCCTGTTCTATTGCTTCCACACCGGAGCACTGGATTTGGCGGAATTTCTGTGAAAGTAAATTTTTCGCCGACACGCATTCCTACTTTTGATTTGATAAAAACGAATTATTGTCTTAGAGATAAAATTTCTATGCGAAAACAACGAGAGGTCGATCATATCATTAGCAAAAGGTATGTCTTCGAAGGCGATATTCTTTGCACTAAGTGTACTAATTTAGTCTCAACTCGTCACTGAATAAACAGTTTGTAACTACCAGTCGTGGGACTTCTGCTAGTTAGATCATATAAACGAAGTAATACATTTTCGTTACTGGGTAATAAGAGAGTATTAGGCTGTCCGTTTTCGTAATCGGATGGGAAACGTGCAAAGTACACAATCTGCCGTTTATTCACCAGTCATTGTTGCAGAGGATAAGTGATAACGCATCGACTATCATCTTCATGGGTTACCTACGGGGAAATCCAGTCGCAACGACTTATCCTATGCGAAATTTCGTTTGAAAAAATTCAGAATGAATCACTTTAACAGAGTAATATTAATTAAAAGTTTGCCAGCAAACTATCACATACTGCCAACTTATACGCTTGATCTTGCACCAAATTGGTTTACTTTTGTTTCGTTAACGAGGCAATTTGAATAACAGAAAAAATACACAAGTGCTATCATGCGCAACGCATATAGTTCTATTTTTAAATCAAGATATTGACCTTTAGCTCGTTGAACGAACATGGCGTATGTTTGAGAGATTTGGAAATAATAAGTGAGAAACGTCTTGCTTTGGACACAAAAGCTTCGTCGAGCCAAGTGAATAATTTGCCAGGAAGACCGGGTTTTAAGGCAGTTAAAAAAGTTGTGGGACTTCTTAAGACTAGCTGACTTGATTAGTACTGGGTGTCAATGTGAATTCCTGTTTGTTGGTTAGGGTGGAAGATGAACACTTACGATAGATGGTTAGGAGAGCTTGTCATGAAGTTAAATAAGGATCTTGTGGCCTTGCTTTTCCGGCCTGGGACACCTTAATGAAAGATTCCTCTTGAGTTTCGCCCAGAGATTTCAATGGTCTGTGAGAATTGAGGAATGCCAGGACAATTGGATAGGCGCTGGGACTCGTCAAAGCCTTGGCATGCACTAGACACCAGACAGAATATATTTGGAAAATGTAGACCTTTTGAGATGGGGACTAAGATTCAGACCACAGTGACTGATAGCCGATGCGGCAAGGATCGCCAAGCATCTCAGCGTGGAGAGTATAGCTGGCTTAGAACTGGCAAGCTTGTGGAGAACGATTTCAGATCAGGAGAGATGTCACAAGGTGCCGTGCAGTTCTCAGTGAAATGGTATGGGTCCAAAAGTACAATATCCAAGCATAGTAAGACCAAATTAATCACCCACTCACAACCCAAGTTCAATTGTCCTGGCACTACTTAACGCACTCAGAACATCAAAATCTGTGGACTACAACCAAGAAGAATACTCTAGGCCGGAAGAGCAAGCCCTTAAACTCCTGACTCAACTTGATGACAAACTCTCCCAACCAATCTGTCGTAAGTGCTCGTTATCCACACGAACCGACAAATGGGAAATTCAGGCTGACATGTGTAGCGTGGGTAGTCAGGAAGTCAGCGGCGCCCGACGCTCACACAAGTGACGGCACACGCGGGTTCTGAAAAGAACAGAAATGAAAAATGGTATTATTGGAGACACATGGCACACAAAGAACACATTTGCACAGGTAGGTTGATGCACGAGGGAAGACCGGATGGAGGCGACAAAACGCGTGTACTAAAATAACAAGGGCAGGCACAAGTCAAGCTAAGTACAAAAATAACTCAAGGTGTTTCAATGAGATGTACAGGCAGACCATTGCTCCCTTTCTTGGGCTCCTGGGGTACCTGTAATTGGAAGAGAGATATGTACACACCTTAGGTCGTACGATAAATGCGTGGTAGCACGTAAAGTCTAGTTTCAGTTATTACACACCCGGCACTGATCAAGTCGACTGGTAATCAGAAATCTCATCAACTGGATCTCTGAATGCCCTATAACTCGGTCAACCTAGTTGTTTGGTCTGACGAAGTTTCTGTGTCAAAAGCTAGTGGTTGACTCATCGTTTACCAAACCCTTCTGAAACAATGACCACTAAAATCAGTTCCAAACATTTTCCAATTTTCTATCAATCTATAGTTTGATTGCTGATAATTATGTTTACCCCACACTTCTGGAATGCTGGGTGTGAGAGTAAACGTGCAATACATGATTCACATACGTATGATATTTCTACATTTCATACGGTTTCACATTGTAAACCCAAATTTTACGTTTCCATTAATAAAATAGATGAATATATCAAAGTTATGTTGAAACATTGACATATCAAAGATAACAAACCAATACATGATTTCCATAGTTGAATAATATCGAAAATTGCTTGTGTACGCTGTTTGCTATTGCTTCAGTGCGCCGTCTTTTTGAATAACAAAAGTTGCGGTTTGTAAGTACCAGTAATCCAACACGCACTAAGAGATGCTGAAACAATGCTCATCTATTAATTGTAAGGTGCAGAATCTTCCACTTACCCCACCCTTGTGTGAAATCACTGAGAGTTAGCGGCAAATTGTGCTCAGTAGTGATCTACTTTGGTGTTCACTGAGCTGGAATGTTAAGCAGAGTGGCTGAAAAACCAATAAAACAATCAAAAATCGTCGTCGAGCTTGCACAATGCCCGTAGCTCCGGTAAAAGGACAGGAAACAGTCGCAGTTCAACGGAAAGCAGAGGGTGAGCTACATTAGGAACTAAGTGGATTTTGCTTGTTTAACAACTCTCGTACACTTTACCACCAGCATATCTAACTGCCTTTGTAGTTAAAAGATCTAGTGAGTCCACTATGTAAGAGTGTCATTCGAATATTTTATGTGTCGTTCAGTGTGATAAATATTATTAAATAATGTAAAGAATGGGTAATCTTACCTGAGCAAAAGAAGGGTAACTGTGGCGGATCGAATAAGCGGATGACACGTCTCAAGAACAGGTCCCATTGAAATGCCTCGATATTTATCGTGAAATGTGTCCCAGCAATTTTTTTGAGACCATCTTTTTGGAGCCATGAAATATATGGGAACGAATATATATATGTCCCGGTGTTAACGTAAAGTGCAACATTTTGAGTTGCCTCTAGGAGTTGTATACTCATCCGTAGTGTCTTTGCTCGTTCAGCTTCTCATTGAGATTTTACAAACTTTTAGGGAGTCCTTCCAGACGACGTAGAAAAAGTGCAGTGGTGTTTTAACTCCAAAGTATTTAATCGGTAAGATGAATTGTGTATCGACTGAAGTACCTTAAGCTGTTTAAAGGTCAAGTGTACGTAATTATTATATTCCAGAAAAAGTGTGATTCTCCGAAATCTGATGCTTACTTAGGGTGAGCAGCGTCAGCAGTACTGCAGCTATTAGCCCGCGACTTGTCTACACGATGTTGACCTTACTGTGATCTACAGGATCAAATCGCACAAAAACGTCAATCAATACACCTGAAAAGAAAACATAAATACAATGAAAAAAGTATGCACTGATGAACCGCAGTCGCACACTTAACTGCTGGTAAACAACATGATTGAAACACAAAATAGAGGTAGCTGTGAAGTCCAATCCGCCTTGAGTTTCTACACAAACCAGAACAAGAAGGAGTAAAGTGGTCTACCACTTAGGAGGTTTGCAAGAAAGCGGTTCTGTGGGAAATTTCGACAAGGTTCGCTCAGTCATGAAACAGTAAAATGTATTGCAGACCCCTCATATTCTTAAATTGGCCCATGCGTACCTGTCCAGATAGTATTTGCGGTAAGTGTTCAACGGTCAGACGAAAATGTGAAAGTTTCACGCTGAACGATGAAAACAAATTTCCCGATATTATGCAAAACTCGGGCTAAGTTGGGAGCATCAGCCCAAGACATGAAGAATATAGGAAATTCCCTATTAGCTGGCAGCATTACAAATAGGGGAAGACCCGAAATGTGACAGAAAACCCTAACATAGTGTGGCATCAAAATACGGAGATCTATAAACTTGGAATCTGCACTTAAGTAGGCTGGTAAATCTAAGACCGGACATCAAGGTTTTTCACGTACGACCTGTTACATCATCGCCTCCCAGCGATAAAATCTGCAACTTTTTCTCACATCTACCAGCTCTCATTTTAATTTGGAAATCTACCGAAACCATCCAGAAGACGCAAAACTGGGGGAGATGACATTAAACATTCAGGGACTGTAATGAATTGGTACTAAGCTGAAAACCATTCGAGTTATGGAAAAATTGTTTAGCAGAATCAAGTGTCAGGAAACGTACAATATTATTTTTCGTGTATAAAATTTCACACAAATTATCTCTTTCATATATACTGTGTCTGCCATCGGGAAATTTTGAAATGCCTCCCCAGGGACCGTAATCAATTTTATTGTAAATTCCAAAATGCATCATAATTTAAGTAGACTCGATAAACTTTGAGTGTCTGACACAGGGCATACTAGTGAAGTACTTAAAATTCCTTAAAGGCTGGATTCTACTGCATCTGAAGTAACTGAAAAAACTAACCCCAATCGCCTTAGTCTGACACGAGACCAGTGAGTTTCAATTTCTCCAGCTATACCTGCTATACATGCACATCACCCTGCGGTAGCTTCAGTCTAGAGGCAGTTGTTTTTCTCAGCTGTCGAACACCTGGTCTTCCTTTGAGCACCGTACTCAAACAAGGGCGCTTGGGATCGGAACTTCAAATAAAGGAGCGTCTGTTGCAGTTCCAAGCTCTCCGTTTGCTACAGGGCAACTTTTCTTAAAGACAAGACAAAAGTCGGAATATTAGGATTTTTACCGAGAAACGGGCGACTGACCGTGGACCAAAAGTCACACGCAAACACATCAAACTCTCGGTCGAGGATCGGCTGACGCACATAAAACTTTGTATGGGTTGTTGCAGCAGGAATCCGAATTATGCACAAGATAATGTGCTACAGCAGCGCCGGTATTTAAGTATACCAGATCGACTTGAAAACCTATCCAGCATCTAAAACAGAACAGACTGAGCATCAGGATCCCCAACGGTCCTAGGTTTGCGGATGAAGGTGACGTAAGACTGATCGGTTGTGAATTGCACTCAGAGTTGGGCCCTACTGCAAGCGGAATATCGCATTTTCAGAAAAAAAGAAAGAGTCCCATAAGCTTCTAAGTAGCACCATTCTGATGCATTTACAGTCGTACTGTTCCACGCCAAGGAAAGCTGCCTGCAACAGGTAAAATTTCCTGCTCAGGCCTACGTAATTAGTCGAGAACAACGTCGAGAGATTCTTCTAAGTGTCAACCAACGTACTTTTGTAGGAAGCAACCATTTTACCTAGGGACTGCGAAATTGGATCTGAAACTGACAGCAATAAATCAACAATGAGACGAACTCACTGAACTTTTACCGGTTCAGTAGTGAACGATTTGTATCCAGTATATTCAAAGTTTCACATCCAATTTATTTCGGCTAGGTTCGGTGAAATCTGTACTAAATATCGATAATTTTGAGAAATTATAGAACAGTGTGGCCCACAGAATTGGATACATTCTTTCTTGTTTGGAAAGTATACCAAGCCGCGAAGAACAACTTCAGTCCCGAAAGATTTTCCGGAGAGAAAAAACCATTATTTGGCACCTAGGTGTTTTCCTACGTCACCACGTTACTACGTCACTGAATAACTGACTTGATAACTACTGGGTGTCAGTGTGAAGTTCCTGTTTGTTGGTTAGTGTGCATAATTAACACTTATGCTAAACTGGCTAGGGGAGTCTGTCAAGAGGTCTTTTATCACCGATCTTATATACCTTCTAACTCCAACCTTACTATCATCCATTATTGAGGCATTGGTCTGTTGCCAATTTGTCGGTGGGGTCCATCAGCTAGGTGTTGCCTAACGTTCTGCACATAGTCACTTTTATTCATGACGGCTATGGCTTTAGTCTAATCCATAATCTCTGGTTGTTGAGCCGCCAGCAGCGCTCCCCACATCTGCCCGAAGTGCTTTTCCGGTGGCCAGTTATTTCCTCAAACAGATGGCCCATTTAACCACCAAGCGTTTAGCTGATATGCGCCACCGCGCATATCGTCTCAACTACGATCTAAAGTCCGCAATTTCACCTACGGGTTTGGGATAACCTAATATCAAGGCAATGGATGCACAATCAGCTCAGTTTGACCAGTAAGACAAACGAATTGTTTGAATAATTGCTTTCCAAGGCCCGCTGTTCTAATCAACCAATAGAATTAAGTAAAAGAACCATGAGGACGAAAAAGATAATTCCTAGCGGCGAGTCCGTATTTCAGAGGCTTCCTTTTGTGGAGCGGAAGCACCATGTGTACAATTGGTCACAGTTCTAAAGTCCCAACAACCAGGGGATTCAAATATTACACCAACTGAGCAATGAACCCTAAACACTTTAAAACATGTACACAGTATAGCAATTACAAAGAATTAGTTGGCGTTATGGCGCTTTTCACCACAAATATATCACCTACGTAACGCCAGAGAACCCGCAAATCCGGCTGAAACTTTTTGTTCAAAGATTTTTATGTAGATACTGCCCAAAATGGGGTATACTGTGGATCCCATTGCTAGATTTTGTTCTTGAGAGTATATAACTGAGTCAAAAACAAAGTTACTGTGGTTTAAGCATATTTTGATGGTTTCAGCTGTTTCGCCTACGGAGAGTTGCGTTCGTTCATGCAGATTTGTGTCAGCCAGTAAGAACTGCCTTGCTACTTTAAGAGCAGCCGCCTTATCCACATCGAGCTGACATCAAAACTAGCTGGAAATTAGTCCACCTGTAACCGAAACTCGGGTACTTAGTTAGCAAAGTTATACGAATTGTGGATATGTGTGTGGATGATCTGGCGGCAAGTGGTCTAAAAATACCTGTCAAAAATCTGACCACCTCGTGTGATGGTGAATTCATGCCAACAACTATTGATCGCATTGGGACACCTTCCTTGTGAATTTTAGGTAGCCCATAAAGTCCTGGTTGGGTTGCACATTTCGGTTACAAACGTTACCGTTTGCCTCGTTCCAGATGATTCATCACCAACCTTAAATGTCTTTTAGCTTCAAGCTTACTATTATTCATCATTGGGACAATTAGATAGGTGTTGGGATCGTACTCTTGGATGTCGTACTTTCAAATACAGACCATTTTACTGATACTGCACGCCGTAGATGCACACCAATCGATAGTCAAAGATTCGACAATGCCATGGCGTACACTGGACACTAGGCACAGACATGTAGACCTTTTGAGACGAGGACTAAGCTTTACACCACAGTGAATGGTGGCAAGAGAAATGGCGGTAGAAATCGCTAAGCATCTCAGCGTGAAGAGGATAGAGGACGAGGTACTGGCAAGCGTGTGGAGAGTGGTTTTAGATCAGCCGAGATGTCACGAGGCGGCGTGCAGTTCTAGGTGAAATGGTCTAGGCCCAAAAATACAATATTCAAGCATTGTATGACCCACTTAATCATCCACTCATAACTCCAATCCAATTATCCTTGCAATTTTCGGCGCACTCATACAAAAGAAGGCTGTGAAAAGCACCCACGAGGAATATTTCATTAAGGTGTCCTAGATCTGAAAAGCAAGGCCTCAGAATCCTGGCTCAATTTTCTGACAAACTTCCCCAACCATCCTTGATAAAATTTTGTTGTTTACACGAACGCACAAACGGAAAATGTGCCACCCTGCACTAATCAAGTCTGCTGGTCATAAGAAATCCCACAGATTGTTTTTCTGATCGTCTTAAAACTTGATATTCCGGGAAACTTATTCTCCTGGTCTGAGGAGGCTTTTTGTCCAATGCGAAGCGTTGTTCAGCAGTAAATGCGCCTATTGTGTATGAAACACTTCTGAAAAGGTGACTACTGAATTGTTCCCAAACATCTTCCAATTTGTTGAAGTCATAATACGCAGTAAAATGAACACAGCGCGATCAATTTGGGGCGAAAAGTGGTCTGTTATGTTCAACTGGCAGCGTGACGCTCTCCTCAGGTTTCGCTCGGTTCTTTGGGAGGACAAGCGAGATAAAGCAATTTTTCGGTAATTATTGGCATTACTGAATTCATGCCGAAGCTCGATCAAATTTTATTGGAATGTTGCGAGATGTAACAGTGTTTTATGTTTGACAGTGACAGAAAATGACAATTGCGACGTGGTCACGTTTATTTTGTAGCCAAGGCTGATGCCTGTTTTGAAGTACAATAATAAATGAAACCAACGTGTCGAAACAGTTATAAATCGTGTGAGCTTCGGAACTCACTGTTTGTGACCGGTTGCTTTCACCATAATTGTAAAATGGTTTTTCCATTGCAGATTTTCACTTCTAGTTACCGATACCTACAAATCTTTACCCTTTTTTATTTCACATGGAACAAGTCTAGTCTACGTTTTGAAAGCCAGAATGTTTATTATTAGTGAATACGAGGTAATGGTTATTCATCTCCTATAATGAAAAAAACTGGCAATAAGTTTGAACAACGAAGTCAATAAAATCTATCACTGATTTTGTGCTGAGTAGCACTAAATGGTAATTTTTAGCAGAATATAATGTCTACAAGTTATGGTCCCACACTGATTTATGTCGAACACAATTTGCACAGACGTTCCATCACCCAAAACAGAAATGAGAATACTGAGGACAACAATAATGGCAACGTTTTTTCGGCCAGTGGTGGGGTTGCCCGATGGGCTTGGCAATTTTGTTGGTGACGCTCCACCGCCAAACAAAGGACATATTTGGCAGCAGATAAAGGCATTAGTTTTTGGTCCTTTCAGGTACATTTGAACGCGCGAATGGTGGTCGTAGCAAATAGGTTTTCAAGGTTCAAATGTCAAATGAATATATATGCTATTTAAGTTTTTTTCTAACGCTTCATTGTCTGCTGATGTTCATCACCCTGAACACTGTTTTTCGCCTTTATTACACAAAATAGTTGCATTTACACCGTGAAAGTGCTTCACTCGGCGCACCCTATAATTCTGTCTGGCTGGTAAATCTGTTTCAAATTCCACGAAGCAAAACACAGGCCTAAGCTGCAAGTTTTACGTTAGCGCACCAGAATCTTCACAAAATAGTCCAACTTACATTTTGTTTTCCCGTGCCGGTTTGTTTATGGAAGTCTGGAATTGTTTGCACGTTACGGATTCGCACAAATCCGACAAGTAATTTTGTTCAATCAAGTTGCTTAAATTATTTTGGCGCTAGTGGTTATTGCAGGTCATCCATCGATCTGGGGAACTGGCCTGAAGGTTTTCTGCTTTAAAAAGAAATAAAAATTAAATATGGAATTAGAACATTTAATTTGGAGAATAGCCATTATGCATCGAGACTTGTCTGTTTTGATTTGGTTTTTTTGCAGTAAACGTGGCATAGGGCTAACGACAAATTTAATGGTTAATAGAACACTTTGGAAATTCATTTACTGGTCAGCTCAATATGCTGCGACTTTGTGGGATGTCTTAGGACTTTCTCCGGACTTCTGAACCTGGACCTAATGCGTGCCAAAACCGCTGCGGGTTCGTATGCAGATAAATACATATATACTCTTCCCGCAAACTGTTCAAAAGCAAAGCAGATTACAGAATGTACAGAATCATTCTCTGATCCGACTAGCAGTTTCCCGTGGCATGATTTTTCGTTTTGCCACCAAACGATATATGTTAAGAAGATAAAAACTAGTCGCAGCGGAACTGTTGAAACACTGTACCGCCAGAAAAAATGTTGTGATGGGTAAAATTGTTGCTATGAAAAAGCAACCTAGTGCGTTTGAAAGCAATAAAGTGACATCAGCGAAACTTGTTTAAGACAGTCGATCGTGGCATGCGGAGTTGAAAGCGACGAGGACCATCCAGTACAAGAGAGAAAAATAATTTAAAAAGCGGCAGAGGGGCTAAGAGAAACGATGAAATGCTTACTTCTCTGTGTGAAGTACGTCTTAGAAGTACTGTATCTAGTTCAAAAAATGGGAAAGAATCGAATTGCGTGGTAAGTGTTTAGGATCCTAAGCTGAGTTTTACTTTTGGTTGCTTTTTGCCACTTCCAATGCAACCACTTGAGAACATTGGACAAGTCGTGAGTCCGCATGTAATGTGGACTTCAAAAATGATCATAACGAATGGTGGTGAAAAATGCAATTCGCTCTTCAAATAAACTATTGTACGGGACCGAGGCTCTATAGATCTGCAAACAAGGTCAGTTACTAAGCAGAAGTAACTAGTAAGCTAGTAGCGCTGTGCCCTAAAGAGATCGTGTAACAGGATGCAAGGCTGGACTGGTCGTAGTGGCGAGAATGTTACCATTTCCGAGGCAGACTAGGAAGCCGACGTTTGTTTACCCCTATTCTCTCAAATTGGGTCCGATGATAGTCAAGGCTGTTGTAATATCTAAATGTAATAGGTTGCGCAGTCGCCTTTACCTGCTTTTAGTTCCACGACGAAATCCTGTTTTTCTAAGTGCTTGGGGTCGTTTATGCTAAGTACCTACCTGTTTTCGAGAAATACACTCATTTGCAAATCTATTTGGTTTTGCGAGAGACTCACATGGAAACCAGCTGAATCTCTCGTTTGTGATGTTTCCAGGAAACTGAATGTGCTGCACCAGGCCGCCTAATGTACCAGTTGCTAGGATACTCGAGATATCACGATACATGTATATACGTGGTTACACTACTCATAAGGTTGCTGAAAATTCGTCGAGAGATTCAGCTGGTCCCTCGCAAAACCAAATTTATTTGCAAATGAGTGTATTTCTCGAAATCAGTCCAATTTGGGTTCAAGTAGAACACAAGGTTAACGGAAACTCGGGGACTGAGCGTACCTGATGAGCCCCAAGAAGGGCGAAACCAGTCGTGGGCTGTCGACAAATTTTCAGTAACCTTATGAATAGTGTACCACGTACCTACCTGTTTGTTTTTCCTCATTGTTGTCTGGCAATCGATGGTCATCTCTGCTACTGGTGTGTTCCTCAGTACCGAAATAAAACATGACTGGCAAGCACTGAGATAGTATAGATGGTTAGCTCTAGCCCATTCGTTCTTACTTGATGTTCGTCATCTATTGCGCAGAGGCAAAAGGATTCTAGATACGAAGTTGACCTGGTCAGCATTTCAAGAGCCATTGGCTTGATCGCTAACTTGCAACATGTACTTTGCTCAAAATTAATACACATCGTTCTGCATATGCCGATTTGGCTGTATATTCTTGTAGGACTTAAGTTGTTAGCTCTTCTTGAAGGATAAAAGCGCTTGTCTGTGAGTTTACAACAAACCAAGAGCTGGCCTCTTTGGAGATGAAAAATCCACTACGTCATTCGCGAGAAACACGGGCCGTGAATTATTTGGAATGTGATATCTGCTTAATGGAAATTAAGCATTTACCTAAACTGTAACATGGGCAGGTTATTCTACTTTGACCAGAATGCTTGGAAATCACGAAGGACTGTTTAAAAGCAACGTCATTTTGACTTCCGATTTTGTCTCACCTAACTAAATTGTCCGTAACGGCTTCAATGAATTCTGCATGAAACAGCCCCTTTGCAGATACGATATAAGTGCTTCGTGTGCAGGGAACTAAAAGTGTTGAGGGAAGCGTTGAGTACGGATGCAACTACAAACTGCGATGCGTGTACGCTTCAACATCACGCCACTGTTGATAAAAAGCAATTCTGAAAATGAATTTTTACGCTTCGAACTGCTGCTTAGAAGCTGTTCACAATTTGAGCTCCCGATTGGAAAGTTTGGCTAACTGCCTCTTATTCGCACGTATCCGAACTCTGCAGGTTGTAAGAAGCTCAAGGAGTTTTTTCTGCCCTTCTGATTTAAGCACGTTTGAACGAAGCTTGTGTACCACTTGTGTACACGTTCACTTATTATATGAAACTATAGTAACGTTTCGCTGCAATATATCTGAGTTACCCTGATTTTCGGAAAGAGCTCACCATTTAGTTTGAACCAGTATGCAACTATATGTATCCAGGAATTTTTTGCATCGTTGTAATTCTTCACCAGTAAATAACCCAAAATAAATATCGCACACCGCGCACAACCTACCCGTCCTTGGCTGCACTGAATATGGTACAAATATCATGAAAAATATTCTCACATCTCACTTCCTGCGTTCTACAAGATCAGATCGCCTAATTATAGTGTTCATTTTGTAGCTTTGTGGCAGTGACGTCCAACTGATACGCTTTTCAAGCAACTAAGTAGCTTGTTCAACATAAATTATCAGTTTTTGGAAGTCATGTGACAGAGTGCCATCAATTTGCCCAAGCATATTATTTGAAGGCCATTCAGCAGGAGCGTGGTCCAGGCACATGAATTATTTCATTCCCACTTTTAGCCGTATGGTAAGTTTGTCTGTTTTTCGCATGTCATTTCTATGGAAAATTAGATTTTGTGTTTGGAAATGAGGAAAAAATTTTCAGAGGATTGGATGTTACAAAATTCGCTCCTATCTAAAAAAACAGTTCATGCCGATGAAGGTTCCTCCTGTAAGTAAAGTCAATCTATACCAAGCGAGAGTTTTGCCCGTGTTAAGAAGCAATAGCTAAGCACGCCACATGAATCCACAGGAGATTCGAACCCCCGATATCATGACTACCAGATGAAAACCAAACCTTTCGACCACAGCCGGCTGATTGGCAGTGATTAACTCCAGACTTCCTTATACCGCCTAAAAATTTTAGGTGCCTCGGGGGTAGAATAATTCGTAAATCACGTGAACCCTCCGACTAAGGAATGGTCAATTGGTGAGTCAGTCGACACGTGACCATGAGATGTGACTGAAAAATGAGTGACGCTATAATCTGTGCAAATTCAAAGTAGTCGCATTGTTGATCAGTCGCCAGGGCTGAATGTTTTAATCTTTAGCTACCGGCCGAGGGTCACGTGCTAGAATCTCGTGAGATACATATTGCTGATGATTTCCACAGTGGTGAAACGGCTCCACATTACTAACCGGCATTTTGGCTTAGGTTAACCTTACACGACGAAGTCTCTATAGAAATTTTTGGATCTACTCATACTACAAGTAACAGCAAGTCATGTTGTAAAAATTCTACTTCAACTAAATCGACAAAGTAATATAAAACATATTTAAGGCTGTTAAAATTTTTTGAAAACATCGTATGTCACATACCAGCTAGGCTCTGTTCTGGGCATGATCTCCGCGCCGTACATGTCACAATTATAGCGCCATGATTCTAGGATAGTTCATTGGTAATGCTGACGGAACATTACGAAAAAACATCCCGAAAACACGGCGTGCTCTACAATAGTAAGATGGTTCTGAGCTGGTAGAATAGGCCCATCACTTCGGGTTCGGCTATCGCATGCAGCAAATTCGGTTCATAAAGGGTTCAAAAATTTGGTTATGGCAGAATTGAATGACAGTCACTTGATACCGTCCCACAACCTTTACGGAAATGTTCCAGTCATGTAAAACACAAAAGCCATAAGATGGTGAACATTCCCGAGGACCCCAGAATAGCTGAAAAAAGTAAATCTCATGTCAGCCAGTAGAGAAATCGATGGGGAATCACACATCGGAAGTAAGACCTAGGAACTAATTGCTGCGATAAATAATAATTGATAGAATTACGAAGGAAGCCTTATGAAAATTGGACTGTCTATTACTTGGCAGAATGCTGTATTTCTGAGCAGCTGAGAATGTTTCCCACGGAAAATTGGTTGATATAGCAGACTCTTTTGGTATGTTTTCCAAATTGTATCGCACGTCTACCAAGTTATTCACACGTAAACAACTGATGATAACGATGAAGTATTCTAGCATAATGGTTTTTGGACACACGATTTGGGTCCTAGCTGTTTCCGGTTGGTTATATTGTACGCAGAAGTTACTCAGGCAAATTTCCGCCAGAAAATGACAAACGCAAGTAACGTGTGACTAGAGCCAGTGACATTCTGCTTAATTCTGCCATCTGAACATTTTTCACGAGTGGATCTCCGAAGTTTCTTGAAGCTAAATTAACCAAATAGCTATGATTGCTAAAGTTTCATGATATGTTGAGGCGTAGTTTATTAGAAACATTTTAACCGAAACTATTTCTTCAGCATTTAAAGTACTAATTAGCCGTGAGTAAAAAAATAGGGACAGCAATTTTTATCCGAAACGTTTCTGTTCTATTTACGGCAGTGCCAGAGGTAAGCATCATCTGCTTAGCATCAAACGCGGTCTCTTGCGACACAACACCCACAACCGCATATCATGCTTCTTCAATTCGCATTGACGTGATTTCGGGGTTACCACAATCACAAACGACCAGTAACACTGAACCAAATGCCATTCTGCCAAATGAATTTTTGGGTCATGTTTGGAAGAAAATGCACCTGAGTTAATTGTGATTGTAGCAAGTCAATATCTAGATAGATTGTCACTAATTCAGGTTGAATAGTCACTTTACGTAACTTTGGTCGCTAAGTTTGTGCACGTGAAGGTACACTCCTATTAATTTAAATCTGGTTTTAACAGTCCTTTTTCTGTCCCAAAATAGTTATTAAGCGGACCAGAAGATACTAACTGCCAGAATAAAAAGAGGTAGGTTCAAACGAAAAAAAGTCCTGCGACTATCTATAACAAAAAGAACAGCCACAAATATAGTAAGACTGCCCCAGAATTTCCACGTTTATTTGTGACTGGACGCGAAAAGTTTAAAGTACCTTCTTAGTTTACACGTCAACACAGTCTGAAATTCTTGAAAGTAGTCGTTTTTTGCATCAGGCCGCCATGCCTCCGAACCAACATAATAGCTGCATCGCTGCTTTCGTCTGTTGCTGCATTGTGGTTCCGTCAACGGATACAGGTAAATGGATACGAACAACCTTGTGAATAAACTTGCGTTTAATACACGATACAACAAGATTCCTATGGTCAACACTTTTGAAAAATTGTGCTGTACCTTCTGACTGGTGGCCACCAAAACGGCAATGTCATTCTTACCACAAATGAAGACCTTGCTTCGCTGGGAAGCTGTCGACAGTTTATGTGAGTAAACTGTTTCAAGCAATAGTTGTTTACTAAGTAAAATCCGCAAGTAACACTTGAGGTTAATTACCCCTCAGGTGGGAAACAACATTAGTTGTTAGATGGTTGCTACAAGTCCTCCAGTTCTTTGAAAACATAGTTGGATTCCGTGTGGAAGTTTATCCAGCGTGGTTAAAAGCAATGTACTATTTAGATTAAAGATCTATTAATTGGTGTAAACCACCTTATTTTTCATAATTTTACTCATAAATTCCACTGCTCAGCTCCAACTCAACAAAATTTAAGGGAAGGGTGCACAAACCCGGGACAATTCTAGTAGGTAAAATTCACACGACAGTCGACTTTTTGCTTTCCTTTGAACAAATTAAAAAAACAGGATTAACAATGGTGGAAACGCCTGGCAGTTATCAACTAGCAGGAGATGGGTATGTACACAAAAATACCTTAGATTACACCAATGCTGATTTAGACATTGAAGCCTTCGAAAAAACTGACCAAAGCAATACCTCAAATCATGTAGACTAATTGTTCCAATAGGTCACACCGCAATGGGTTGACGGTCCTCTTAGTATAGGAATGTGCTACTGAGTAGTCGTTTAAAGGTCGACAAAACTAACTTCAGAAGGGTTCACCGTGACAGAAAGTCAACAAAGGAAGGGTTACAAATTTTCAAAATTTTATCGAAATGGACCGAAGGTTTCGATAATGCCAAGTTGAAGAGTGTCAAATCAAGCAAGTAGTGCAACATGCAAAAATGCACAACAGTTTACATGCCACGTTATCACAGTTGTTGGATGAAGGAATGATACAACGCTTGTTGAAACGGTAACAAGTTAGCGGATTTGAAAAGACAAAGTAGTTTACTACTGGTGAAAGGAACGCCGATTTGAGTGCAAGAGGAGTGAACGACTGCAGTACCAGGAACTGTCACTGCTGATTTGGTTTGACACTTCGTATGGCTGGGCATCAAGTGTTGTTGGAATTGCATATTTATATATATATATATATTCGTATACGTATCTACGTAATTGTAACTAGCTCCGTATTTGAGTTACGGTCTATCTGGACAATAAGCTGAGTCAGAACTGGGTGAAACGTGGTTGAAAATTTTACTGCCTATATGAAAACTAATAATATATGCAAAATTTGGTACAGGATCCATTCGCTTCTCAGTTCTTTGGGGTTAGCAGTAAAGTGATAAGAATTGACAGTTTCCTCGGGGGCGTCGGATGTATTCTTAACCCCGGCCAAAACTGTTATTTCACTTAACTAGTTTTCTCCGTTCATATTAACATAAAAGTCTCTTTTTCAGAATTATAAACTGTACCAAAAGTTAGTAGTTACTGGTATTATTGCCTACCTGATAGAAATGCTAGTTCAGGCGAATTTACCTCAATATTTAACGCAGAATGGGTAGTATATTCACCTCTTCCTGTAGACATATGTTGAGTTGTGACTTTTAAAAGCAAAGCTCTCTCACTGTCTAGAGTAGCGTAAATCACATTAGAGAACATTGCAAAAATCTGTTCACAGAGAATGGAGTGGGTGAAAAGTAAGCAGTGTAGTCATTTTGACTTTATAGAACGTTTGGCTACTTGATTGCTGCTCCATCAGCAGACGAAAACGGACCAAAATCTTAGTATGTATATCTTAGTTTCGTTGTAAACGGAAAGTTTTCTTCACGCTGAATTAACTTCAGCAACCCTGTGAGCAATATATGCGGTCTTAATTTTTGTTAGACAATTTGCAGAAATAAGCACGATCCTTATTTGTAACCCTTCAGTTGTATTCAGATATTCAGCTGTGTAATGTAAGAATGCCTCTTGTAGCTGAATGATTATATTTTATAGAAAACAATATTAATACTGCAGCGTATTATTCCGGTCTCATGAAGATGAAGCTTGTGCCTTGGAGAGAAAACAAGGTCAATGAATTTGATCACTGGCGTTGTCGCTAAGCAAGAGCTTTTAGCGTGGTTTCATTCTTATAAGATTCGACTGAAGGGTCGGTGGAGAATTCAAACAATGAAGGCAGTTAAGCCAAGTGAATTACTTCGCTTCATTAATCCAGGGACACCTGGACATGTATGAATCATCTGCCATTAGTACTGCAGTAGTTGCTGATTGCTCCGAAACGTTAAAGTTGTTCTTCTAGTCTAAAACCGCCAACGGTCAGGCTTAAGGCATGATAAGTTAAACCGATAACAAACAGAAATATTCCCATTTTTGAGGATTGCTTCGGGACCAGGAAGTTTGCCGCTTGGTATAGGAGAGTGAATTCTTCAACATTCATTGCTTTAAATTTGATGGGACAATGAGACCATTGTATGATACAGATCCGCCTTCACTTGTGATCATGGGAGGCTCAGAACATTGTGTACATCAGTCACTATCGGAAAATTAAATGCGTGCATCGGATGCTATTCTGTATTCTGGCTCGTCGTGCCGCAGTTCAGTAAGGAACGCTGTATAAACTGAAAACATTCGGCTGCGCAGTGCACGGCGCAACTCCGACTTGTTCGCAAACGACTGCTGATCTTTAGGTTTTGATCAAACTACTTTGTTTGAAGTCATCGTTTCTTCGTGCCTTTCTCAGCTTAAATTTCATTTCTTGTCATTCATTACGGGTGGTTGTTGCTCACTAAGCTTTTTGGTTGAAATAGGTTTGAAAACCACGAGTGTGGGAAAACACAATGAGGCTGGGAAACGCTAACAATGCCAGCGCAAACCAATCCCCATTTGCAAGATGTTTCCGCAGCTGGTTGAAAGATTGCTCCCAGCAACTTAAATTTCCACTTAAAGGAAAGAGTCCTAGGCGTGCTCCGTTTAGTATACTTATAATGGACTTATTGAAAAACACTTCATCTATTACACATAACTTTTGGTTGGTCTCTTGCTATATCCAACATTGCCTTTAACCAGCAGGACACAATTCATTAAATGATCCAAAATAACTGCTGTTTTGCTTTTTTCTGAGAAAGAAGCGCACCTTAGCGTGCTGACGAAGACCGATAATACTGCATTCTTGATGTTTCACTCGCGCACTCCATAAGTGTCATCTACGTTGAGTTCTGATCGGTGTTGCCTATCGACCGGACCAACAAAATGGCTCCGATAGAGCCACATAGTAGCTTACAAAGCAATACGATTTTCCAGAAATTCGGTGATTGGCGCATGAAAAAACACATTCGGGAGACATCTAGCTCTGATGCTGCCTGCTTAAAATCCGAAAGGTCTGGCTCATCAGTATCTATGCGCACCTCTGCCGTCATCATTTATGACCTTGAAATGATTTTGTATAACAAATGACAGGTCAGCACGTGCAAACCATTGCGATTAAACGATGTTTGATTCGGCCCGTTCAAACTAAACTTTCGTTAGGAATTCCGCAAAGACTACAACATCAAAAACTTAGGTGGTATTGTCAGCTAATACGGAGAACGGCCAGTGAAAAGCAGAGCACAAACACCACAAAAATTTGTTTTGCCGTTTCAGTTTGCCAGGATTTTTGAAAATAAATTATTGCTCACCATACCATCACGAATTTTTAACAAACTTTCACATGAACAGGCAGAGGGGCAATCGCATGCCATCGCCTCAGTTGTGCTGATAGTGTGCTACATGGAATTACTCCTTATTTGCTCTCAACGTATTCATTTCCGTGTTTCTTAGCGACATGATACTAGTGCATTACATGCTGAGCGAGCCTTACAACGTTATTCTGGCGTCAGTTCTCACTAAAAGTATGGATAAAAAAGGAAAGGTTGAGAAGTTAGTCGTGTTAGCTGAACATGGATTGTCTGTAAGGGAGAGGATGAAACCTAATTTCAGACTACCCCCGGGCAGCTGGTGAGGCAAATTTCGTTAGCGACATGGATTGGATCCGCGCGAATACACTTTGGAAAGTTTGAGTGGATGGTGATCTGTCACAGAGTCGAATAAGGTTATCCAATAGCTGTGGCTCTAATCAGTTTTGTTATGGGTGACTCCCTAAACATATCTGGTAGTTCCATTCGGGCCTGTGAACGAATGCATTGCAAGAATGCATTGACCGGCTGAAAAATTCCTGTATGTTGTTTTGAATTCAGTATTTACTCAGAGCGCTCTTGAGCAAAGTGATTAGACTACACCCTACCCGCTCTTTAGCTGTCTCAGTGAAAACATGTGTGAGATGATTGAGAACTATGTATGCTCAGGAAGCATTCTGGCACCAGTATCGAAAGTACTCGCTCGTCCTTCCAAAGCCTGGACTCTATAAACTCCAATCATGCGCGAGAGTTTCAAGACATTAGCTTGTCAGGGAAAAGGCTGATATTAAAAATTAGACCTTTTTAGACTTTTGAGCCTTCTATAGGATGCTAATGATTGTCTGGTCCTGCGTGGACTCTGTGCTTACGAATTGTCGCTCAGGTGTGATGACAGCAAAGTGTGAGCAACGGAGAAACTCGTGAAGCACTGGTTGGTAGAGGGTAACGTTTTTCGGTGATATACGAATGCGGCGCCAATTACGGTGGAACGGTCATGACCTAAGGATTCCGAGACACTAAGTTCCTAGACAGCTCAGGTTCGCGAGCATTAAACTGGACTGGAAGTGTCGATATATAAGTCTTCTGTGACGATAAAAAGCACCCGTTAGTGCACCAACGCTCCCAGGATGGTGAGCTGAAAAATATAGCCGTAACTCTTTAAAGGTACTTCTCAAAATGGCACAGAATCAGAGGCGGCACCATTCATACTTGATGCGCTTGCCAAAACAACGATTTATTTGCGAAACGGTTGTCTCTTCACGAACGAACCTTTTAAGGTAAACCTAGCTTAAGATATATAGGTGTGCATACGCAGACAAGTAAACTAAAAATCCACCCTGGGACTCTAGCCTGTACCCAAGAGCTGAAATAAAAAAACCGCAGAATGATAAAAAAAACTACTAGAGCAAATATTGCTTAGTTTTCCGGCGGATTTCCTCCAAACGCTGAGATAAACGCAGTGGTTTATTTCAAGCTGCTAGTGGGCCTTCCTCAATGGGTGAACGGGAGGGATTTATGCTGCAGCGTGGTCTCTCTCTTAAACGGTTTTTCAGGTACTAGCAAGTTTAGTACGGGATAAACAGGACAATAGCCGGCTGCCGGGGTCAGTGCTACTCGAGTTTCATGGTTTTGTATCGCTTACTAACTTACCGTGTGTTTGTTACTCAGGATCCAATATTATTCAACAGATTAAGTGAAAAGAAAACAATGCAACGGATAATTCGTTTATTCTAGTGACACTGGCGCTCAGTTGATTGTGTGTCACAATGTACTCGTAACGTTTCTAATCCAGTCAAGGAAGGAGGTAACCTTCGTGTAGACTCCCGGATACTGAGACGCACACCGTATACCGATGGACACGATTCCCGTAACGATCCACTGATTGTCCGACAGAGAGCGACAAACCAGCGGACCACCAGAGTCATACTGTTAAAAATTAAAGCGAGACAGAGGTCAGTGTAAGGCTGAATAAAGAGATGTCGGTTAAAACCGATTGGATATATAAAAAGCTGACGTGCTTATATTAAATATGCTTTTAGGAACAGTAAGCTACCGAGTTCCCTACTTCGATCAACGTTATGAAAAAAGCAGTTGCGGCTCTGTTTTGTTTGTTCATGTAGCCCTTTGGATGTACCCACTGTTTGATTCCTAACGGATTATTGTTTGTCATGGCTGTGCATGCAGTGCACAGTACAAACTGTTGAACTGGAAGTAATCTGGCCGCTTACTGTCATGCCAATACAAGATTGTAAACAAAAATGTTTTACAAACTCAAAGCTCGCGCTCATGCATGATCATTATAGTTTGATTGATTGTTTGCTGAAAGCAAGAACTCAAAGAACTCTTAGGACCGTAAAAGTATGGAGGGGGGGGGCGAAAGTATAGAACTCGATAGATGTCACTATGATCATAGCTGCTGATTAGAGTCCACTACAAAGCCTTCACTATCCCGGGAGGCTAACCTTTTAAATTGAGATACACAATTGTGGGTTGCCTTCTGCAAATCCTAAAAAAGAACATTTAGCTTGCAGCTGAAATCACTTGGGTCCATCCTGCGTCAAAAGTGTAAATTGCTTATAGGTCCCGCTGGTAGCAGACCAGAAAAACAGAAAACTGAATGAGTGTAGTTTTATGCATTCTAACTGTACTCATATATATATATATACGGCCAAACGGTGGAATGACAATATCGCGTAATTCTGCTACATCATGCTTGTCTTTTTTCAAATTCGTCTTTGACTTTTTACATCTTTGTTTTAGTCCGAAAATAGTGTCAAGAAAGTACGGTTGATTTTATTCTGTCATGTCTATACGATATTTACGATTTTTTAAAACTTTGATCCTCATTCAAAATTTGGTTCCTTGATGAATTTATACTGAGCGAAATCTAACAAATAACCATCACCACTTTAGGGAACCACATATCTTATCAATTTGGTGGCACAAATATTGGTCACTGAAGGTTTTCCGTCACAATAATGAATACTAAAAATGAAGAAGCGTGTTTTGCTTTCATTGTTGCCTTCTAATTTGGGAAATTCTCGGCTCAGCTAGTATTTATGCCTACTTAGTTAAGGTCATAATATGACGCGTCGTACACATAAACTGGCGCATAGGATTAGCATAAAACCGAAATCTGTTATGAAATCCGAGACTTCCGCCTAGCATAAGGAAGCATTATTTCGGAAATAAGAATATCATTTGTGCTACATGTTGGGCTCATAAAGCCCCCTTAAGTGGAACAAATTTGCATAATGCAAATTGATGGAACACAGCTGTGTATCCTACTCTCTAGCGAATTTAATCTTTAGGGTTTTGTAATGAGCTATGTTGGTTTAACATCACACGTGATTCATTTGGTACGGAGACCCTGGGAATGTTGCCCTTCTTCTCAAAAACACCGTAGGAAACAATGGCAGTCATAAATCACGGATGTCGTTCGACCAACTCGGATGAGTAAATCCAATAAAGTTATGATCATAAAACCCAATTGCTTCAACTTTCACGGCGAACTAATTTAGCTGCAATTTCTGTGGATTGGCAATTATTGTCGTGCCATCCATAGCTCATTATTGGTCTCAATAACAAATAAACACCTATATCTGTGAACAAAATAGCTTGAACCATATACCAGACAACAACTAATCGCATTTGATTAAGATTTCCTGGCAGATTGGCTACAATTTAGGACAGCAGTTAGACTCAGTGCTTGTTGAAAACTGTTGTTTGGTATTTTCCTCTAACCAGTCGCATTCACCCACGTCGGATGGACATAACAGTGTTTGGAAGTAAAATGTTAGTTTTGGGATTTGCAGCTGCTCAAACAGAAACCAGAAACCAGAACTAAATATCCATAATTACTTTGGCCAATGTCCCAAACTTGAAAGAACTGAACGACGACTTCTTTCTCCACAATTTTTCTTAACTTTGTTGTTTTGTACGCTAGGCGATATGTCCAAGTTCTCTGCGGCCCTGTGATCCGATTCAATTTTTGTTATGACTAACATGAGACATCGTAACGCTCAATTCCGTCTCCATATGTCATGACCGATGTCAGTGAGATTGAAATTCTATCTTGTTTGTTCCTTTTTCTTATTTGGCAACGCCCATTTATTTTGTCGATAGTAGACGCTGGAAATGAGAGATTGCAATTATTCTGCAAGCTCACAATGTTTTGCTGGAGAATGTGGTGGTGAGTGTGAACACTATGGATGAGCAACGCCAATCCAAACACATCCTACGAGGAAAACACGTCAATGGTTCCTTAATTCGTGTTGGGTTTTCGTCAATTTGAGCTTCCTTGATTACACAGCTAGACAGTGGTCAGCAGGTGTCAAATATTTTTTGGCAGAATGGAAATGCAAAGGACTGCAGTTTGCTGAAAATGCAGGGAACGAGCATCCGTGGAGTAAACAATGTAAAATGTAAATGACAATATCGCGTAATTCTGCTACATCATGCTTGTCTTTTTTCAAATTCGTCTTTGACTTTTTACATCTTTGTTTTAGTCCGAAAATAGTGTCAAGAAAGTACGGTTGATTTTATTCTGTCATGTCTATACGATATTTACGATTTTTTAAAACTTTGATCCTCATTCAAAATTTGGTTCCTTGATGAACTTATACTGAGCGAAATCTAACAAATAACCATCACCACTTTAGGGAACCACATATCTTATCAATTTGGTGGCACAAATATTGGTCACTGAAGGTTTTCCGTCACAATAATGAATACTAAAAATGAAGAAGCGTGTTTTGCTTTCATTGTTGCCTTCTAATTTGGGAAATTCTCGGCTCAGCTAGTATTTATGCCTACTTAGTTAAGGTCATAATATGACGCGTCGTACACATAAACTGGCGCATAGGATTAGCATAAAACCGAAATCTGTTATGAAATCCGAGACTTCCGCCTAGCATAAGGAAGCATTATTTCGGAAATAAGAATATCATTTGTGCTACATGTTGGGCTCATAAAGCCCCCTTAAGTGGAACAAATTTGCATAATGCAAATTGATGGAACACAGCTGTGTATCCTACTCTCTAGCGAATTTAATCTTTAGGGTTTTGTAATGAGCTATGTTGGTTTAACATCACACGTGATTCATTTGGTACGGAGACCCTGGGAATGTTGCCCTTCTTCTCAAAAACACCGTAGGAAACAATGGCAGTCATAAATCACGGATGTCGTTCGACCAACTCGGATGAGTAAATCCAATAAAGTTATGATCATAAAACCCAATTGCTTCAACTTTCACGGCGAACTAATTTAGCTGCAATTTCTGTGGATTGGCAATTATTGTCGTGCCATCCATAGCTCATTATTGGTCTCAATAACAAATAAACACCTATATCTGTGAACAAAATAGCTTGAACCATATACCAGACAACAACTAATCGCATTTGATTAAGATTTCCTGGCAGATTGGCTACAATTTAGGACAGCAGTTAGACTCAGTGCTTGTTGAAAACTGTTGTTTGGTATTTTCCTCTAACCAGTCGCATTCACCCACGTCGGATGGACATAACAGTGTTTGGAAGTAAAATGTTAGTTTTGGGATTTGCAGCTGCTCAAACAGAAACCAGAAACCAGAACTAAATATCCATAATTACTTTGGCCAATGTCCCAAACTTGAAAGAACTGAACGACGACTTCTTTCTCCACAATTTTTCTTAACTTTGTTGTTTTGTACGCTAGGCGATATGTCCAAGTTCTCTGCGGCCCTGTGATCCGATTCAATTTTTGTTATGACTAACATGAGACATCGTAACGCTCAATTCCGTCTCCATATGTCATGACCGATGTCAGTGAGATTGAAATTCTATCTTGTTTGTTCCTTTTTCTTATTTGGCAACGCCCATTTATTTTGTCGATAGTAGACGCTGGAAATGAGAGATTGCAATTATTCTGCAAGCTCACAATGTTTTGCTGGAGAATGTGGTGGTGAGTGTGAACACTATGGATGAGCAACGCCAATCCAAACACATCCTACGAGGAAAACACGTCAATGGTTCCTTAATTCGTGTTGGGTTTTCGTCAATTTGAGCTTCCTTGATTACACAGCTAGACAGTGGTCAGCAGGTGTCAAATATTTTTTGGCAGAATGGAAATGCAAAGGACTGCAGTTTGCTGAAAATGCAGGGAACGAGCATCCGTGGAGTAAACAATGTAAAATGTAAAATCTGTATTTAGTTTATTATTTCTCTTATGTCAATTATGCCGAATGCTATCTATTTTGATATGTCTTAATAACACAAGTCTAAGAAGGACCCATCTAGAAATAATTCACTCTTGGATATTGCTTTATGGTGAGGTAATTGACCTTGTTCACCCTTCCGAGGCAGCATCACATCACACAGCGGACAAATGTTTTCTCCTCTAAATTGGCCTTTTTTGGTTTGATTCCGATGGCTGTCACTGGTCAAGTATACAGAATAAAACCAAAACTGAAGGCAATACCATACGTGCTCATCAGCTACCTGGACAATATTTGAAGGATGGATTCCTTTTCAATAACGGAAGTTTCCTCATCGCGGACCAAAGAGTAAGGTCACTTAAACCTAAAATAATTCGTCCGAAGTGTAGATATTTTTAATTATCTAAATAATTAGTTAACAGAATGTTTAATAATTACAAGTTAGGCCTCAGAAAATACAAAAGACAACATTTTGAATTATTCGCGAAATTCCCATTAACCGTCACCCTACTAACACTTGGCGTTTTCGTTGAAATTTTCGCTTGCATATCTTGCGAGCATCCCAAAATTACGTGTTTCTAGGCCTTTCAGGCAAAGAGGCTCAGTTTTGCCCGTATGTGGAGGCTAATATCGCTGGCACTGCAGAACTCTCGTGGTCCTGAAAGTAAAAACATTAAGTGGAATCCTAGGACTGCAGACGACTCATAAATTTGGAGTTGCTGCCTGAAGTTTGCACTGTAAGTTATAAAATTCAGAGTCCATATTGCTATTTCGCATCCGTAGGTTGGCGGAAACCTTTTTCTCCTAGTCCGCATTAAATAATTGTCCGCTGGCATTTTTTCGACTGCTTGCTGCCTAAACAAATCAATGCTTCTGTCCCTTGGTCTTCGAATACTATTTTTCATGACCGAATTTCCTCCTTTACTGGTAAAACCTAATTACAATGAGTTACGATTGAGAGTCATGATGAGTAATCAGCTGACCAATCCAAGTAGCTGTGCGCAGAGACCTTGCGCCAACAGTAAATCTTAACTATGCTTGGGATTTCGTCCTGCAGGTGGAGCCAATAAACACTATAAGCTCAGGAGCACTGTAGAACTCTTTCATCCTTACAATCGTCGGGAGTGCGCATCTCACAGAAATCCAGGGATTTCCCTGCTGGTAGTCTGAACACTTAGCCATTCGACCACGAGCGAATGAGTAACAGTGTAATGTGTTCGCAACTTAACTGGATATAGCGCCTCCCCTTGACTTGTAGGGCTTGCGCACTGCCCATGATTTCCAATAGCAATGAGAGAGCGGTGAAGTACTTCTCTATTTGTCACCACAGATTAGTCTCACTCACAAAACGAATTCTCAATTGAAAATTTTAAGTCCTCATACAATCATTTATTAATTGCATGTGTAGAAGAAATGAGTACATCAACGAATCAGCAGATAAAATGCACTTGTTTTTCCCTCCTGTGAATCAACAGCAATCAGGGTTAGTTCTCTTATCTTCTCAAACTACTCATGAGCAACCTGATTTGCACCTGCTTACCCTAACGCAGTTTTGCTTTCCTGCTTCTTATATACCGGTTTCCTTGTCCAATGCTTAAGGCTTCATTACCGTGGGATCTTAAGTGTCGAGATTCAGCCGCCCGTCCGTCTTCCCTGCAAATTCGATTGTCCGCTCCGATGGGAGTGTAGGTTGCCCCGGGGATCGAACTCGCCTGCCCTGGGATGGCAGAAAAGCACGCTGTCCACCGCAACAGCTCGACTTCCCCAGCATCCATATTTTCTCATTACCTTTCTATTGCATCTTAGCTGATAGTTGCTGTTGAGACTTTCAAACGAATCTAGGCACACATTTCGATTTTAACACATAGCAAGTGCTAATTCGACACTTTTTTAACTAAGTGGTGCAAATAAATTTAATTTGTGCAAAATTCAATCAATACCCGTTTTTCAGGTCGTTTCCGTTTCATTTTTGTTGGAAAATACCTCTTAAGTTTAGTGAGTGTCTTGTGCGCCATTATCCATTTATACTGCCAATTTACACTGTCTGACTACCCGTATACGTACATTTGTGTACCATTTGGCACGTTCTCCTTATCATTTCCAGAGAGCCATTCTGCCCACTTTTCCTGCTCCTGCCGATTGCGCTACAGTTAGCTGTGCGTTCCACTTAGTGTATGATGCTTGTCAAACCATTGGTTCTTGCGAACTCTTGTGAAAATAGAATTTACTGCCCTCATCCGACTGTTCCTACTACCCGGCGCTTACTAAATACCGACTGCATACAGTCCAGTGGCTCAAACCGTCCTGTAAAGTCCTGAGCAGCCCGGATTTTACAGTACCCGATTTCTGGGGATTCTGCAATCTATCATGAGAAACCAGTCTACCAGGCCTAATGTAACAACAGGTAAAAATACAATTTGACTTACTTATTATAGCTGTTGTCTTGCTTAGCATTGTACCAATTATTACTATCTGAATTGGCAAGAAGGTTCTAAACCTTTAGATAAAAACAATTCACTGATGTGTGTCGTATAAGAACAGTATAAGAACCACCGAAATATGTGGAAGGTACCTATGCCACACTAGTTTATTGCTCAAAAACTGGCCAACATACTATCCTGTCGGTTTTCACCTACTCCCTGATAATGTGTAATTCCTGATTAATGGAACTCCACTTTTTTAGAACCTGAAAGCGTCATAAAAAGTCGATACGGCGTGATAGTGTTTACCTGACATGCATCCTTTCCCGGAATTCCTCCGGCACAAATCATCCATTCCTGAATGGTGGGAAACCGAAATTTTGAGTACTTCTCTTGACAAGTTTCTGTTGACACCAAGGGGATACGGATATGCCTTGGTATTTTTGAAATCTCACCGTCTATTGAAAAAATAACAGGATGAACCTGGTGTACAGCTCTACTCATGGTGGATTTTAAAGGTGTACATTTCTAGCACAGTTGTAATAAATTGTGACATAAAAGGTAAGGTGTTGTTCTACATTTACTGATTTTACATTTTAGCAATGATACACAGGTGGGCATGATTCGCAGTGTTTAACCTTGCGGAGAGCTAAGCAGATGCCTTGAGTGGTAAATGAACGTGTTTCTATCTGCAGATCAAAGCAAGATGAACTCCGTGTTACAAGACCGACTATCCATTTTCCTTGCTTAAATGGCTCACAAAAACTCAGATTCGGGACTGAAAGTCTTTCTGGAGATATTGGGGGATCCTCAAAACTAAAGACATTGGCCTAAGTCGAACCATGAAATCTTGTCATACACAAGGATGCATATCCAACTGTTCGCCTATTTGCTGAAAGTGAGATTTTGCATAACTTACTACCTACGTAAATAGGATTGTTTTAACTCTGACCAGAGCGCAATGCAGTCAATTGTGAAACGTTGAGATTTCGTCTGGGACAAGTGTCCTATTACCCCATCACAAATCAGGCTTGGCTGGTGTGACAGCCTTCAACTTACACCACTTATTGGAGTACGACAGGGCTCAAAAACTGGTAAGATAAGTCATAGATGCCTCTAATAGCACACATGAGAAATAAGATGTACGACTTGCGCTTTGCTTATTAGTAAAGAGCAGCCAGACAGGGGAGGATTCTATTAATTGAAATAGGTTTGGAAGTTATGACAGCATACGTCTGACGGAGTGACATCTATCAAGTCAGAGAGAGTCTAGCATAACCGAATTATATGGTTTACTTGTGATTGTTTGAGGGGTTAACTGGCGGTGTGAGCAGAGTCTGAGCGATTTCACCTGTAGGCAAAAGCTTTTCTTACCAAATAGGTGCTTGAGAAAATTTGGTTCGGCATATATTTTATTCGGGGTTTATTGGGCTAAAAATGTCACTTCATGCCTCGAAGGGGCGGGTGGCTTCAAGGCGCTTAGCTTGGTATATATCGTGTCGCTCAGTTTCTTTCCAGATTGAGGGGATCAGGTTGCTTCATAAAAGTGAGCATTTCTCATTCATTGTTGAACTAAAAATCACGGTATGGATAATCTGTAATTTTCTAAACACCAACCAAATATAGAGACACATTCCTCAAGCACCCTGTTTAGGAATCCTAATTACCTTTTGCCAGATCCAAATGTAATTTATTCTCATGGACCGTACGGCTTCCGGGTATACAAATATGCAGAAATCTGTTTTAGTCAGATTAAGGGAAATTCATTCATTTGGACCTCATCATGTAACTTATTCAAGGTGACTGGAATTGTGAAAAAGCACCCAGATCTCCAATTTAGAAAAGTCAATGGGAGCTGCTTAATTCCGTTAAGTAAGCACTAAAATATAACTTACTTTCTTCTGTAAACCCCCAGCCAGCGACCGAGCACATCTGTCCCTCAAGAAATACTTCCTCTGGGTAAGGTAGACAAACAATTTGTATGTATTCGTTGAGTACTGCGGGTCGAGCTAGCTTTAACAAGGCAATGTCACTTTTGAACGTTGAATCATCGCCGGATGTATCTAGGGTAAAGGGTGAAGGGGGTTAGTTTGTTTTACAGCGATGCACATTGTAACAAAAAATGTCTAGTAATCAGAAATCACTAATGGTCACATAACCTTATAAAATTTTGAATTTTTTGAAAAAGCGCTAGACTGTGGTGGCTTTGAGAGGATTCCAAATTCACTGTTCGTTCCATGCGCCGCCATTAGACTACATTAAATTGGATGAGGAAATAAAAATGGATATTCTATTTTGAGCCAACGGCCGTGGTTAGAATAATCGCATAACATCTCATGTAAGTGTTGTTAGGGTCACAAACAGTACGGACCAGATAACTGAAAATAAATGAGGTTGTGTTCACTATATAAAGATGGAACTTGTAGGAAAGCGGGTTGCTATTGTTTTTTAACCCAAAGAGTAATTCTATGGGCATCAAATTTGAAGATTGGAAGGCCTAAGGGTGTCTCCGCAGTTTCAAGATAAGGCGACAATAATAACAGGTAATTTTGTAACTACGCCTCGCTGTCACTGGTTAGCTTAAAAGTCCCTAGATTGAGAAGAACTTATGGATAACAAACTGGTGCTGATTAATATACCCTATTGCTCTGAGGAGCCAATTAAGTTACATGTGTAATTGTAGCCGTATGGACCAAGACGACTGATAGTTCACCCCACTGGCATCAGCAAGGCCCGCCATCAGAATACACGAAGCATGTTACTCTGATATTGGTCTAATGTGTTACTGCAGGTGACCTTTCTTGGCACATCAAGTATAAAACTGGCCTGCATTGTTTGGCCACAAGTCAACCAAAAACGGTATGAACCAGCGGTCTGTCTTAAAATAGTGAGTTCCAGTTGCTTACTGTGTGTCCACAGTTGAGTTATTTGATGGGCATTACTGTTTACTTCCGTTTTCCTTTGATCCTAAGCCTTTGTGGTAAGCGGAGTACTGAAGCAAGCTACAGGTGAATAAAAGTTGTTTTTCTCGGAACAAAAACGATAAGTGAATAAAGTTGACTTCAAGAAGAAAAACGTTTGACTGTTAAAGGAGCTCGGCCCGAATAACATTTAGCTCACCATGCTACCGGCAAGTCACAGACACATAAAAGCACGAGTTCTTCTACGGTGGTCCAGATAGACCAATGGATTACCTGTTGAAAGTTCGAAACCAATAATTTTGCGCTGCTTAAAATGCCACTGTTTCCAGAATATAAAAAACAGCGGTCAGGAACAACTTCATTAGGCGAGACTAACCCCTTCACGTACAACCCAAATAAATGTCAAAAGTGTGGCGATTGAGTTTGCCGACTACAAGTAAACGCAAATACAATCCAAACCCACACAAGACAGATAAACACGAATAAAAATTCTAAAAATGATACCCAAAAATGGACCTCACTGCCATAAAATTGGAACTCAAGCACCTATCTGACCAACTTGGAGAACATCAACCCACAATAACCTACTTCTCCACATATGTACCGGATAAACAACCAAACAACGTGTTTTTGTTGAGCAGGCGAATTACTCTTGAATTACAGATAGGCGGCTTGAAACGCAAACAAAGCAGCAGTGCTAAAAATCTTCGCTAATCCTAGCGCCAAGCTGATAGAATCAAGAGTCATATCATCAATTGTCAGGCATCTAATTGATTATTTATCCCAGATCTCAGCATGAAGTAGACGGTTACAAAGACTGAGGTTCCTCGAATTCACATAGGTTAAACATTTTAAACTTGTCCTCCGCGCTCAGAAAGACCTGAGGCAACTTTGGTTTCTAAGTGAGTTTTTAGGTTGCTTTAAACTTATATTAATATTGTAATTTGTACTTTATCATGTATGTTAAGCCGTTTCACACGTTGTGAGACGGAACACACTGTAGGAAATATATTCATCCTGTAATTCTGTTGCTTTTGCTATTTTTTTAAACTGATCAGGCGAAGAAAGTGCTTCGTGTCTTGAATATTGCGATATTCTCATTGAAGTTGACATGTAATGGGTTATTGACTTTTTCTAAGTTTATAATCAACTGGCCTGTAAAAGTCGGCTTATATGTGAAAAAAGATGGAACTACACAAACTAAGGACAAAATGTCTCTCGGTGTCATTCAAGTGTCTACTCACATCGGCGCATGCAAACGCCTCTCATCTTACTTCTGACTTGTTATCTGGGAGTCCATCAGTCCTGTTCTGATTATGAAGACGCTTCAATTAATTTGACCAGTTCCAAGTCCTTTGAGTTTGCTTAATGGTGTGCGAACATTTGACCTGCAGTTACACGCCTGAGGGAGGAAATTTGTGTTATAAATAGCCTACATCGGGCTGCATATTATTATTATTCTTGTAAATATCTTTCAAAGAACGACTGCCGTAGAAATTATCCCCTAGAATTCGATTTCCACCGCGAAATGAGTCGGCTGTATCTAGGACACGGAATTTATTTCCACTGTTTTTCTCAGAGAAATTGAAAACAAAAATGCGTGGATATGAGTAAATTCAATCTGACCCAATTTGATCAGATTTAGTTTAAAGCACGCCTTTTGGCTTGAATAGGTGACTTGTCCAATATCCTGCTGATGGTGGCAAGGTTGCCTTGATGGTTGACAATTGCACTGCTTCTATAGAGTTGCACCTGTTAGGACCCGCCGTTCTTCTATGGACTTGTTTTACCCTTTAAAGCCATTCATCCAAAACGTTGCCTCTTAATTACAAATTAGTCAAATCTTTCGTATATTATACGTTGCCGTTTCATTGATTTCGTGGTCACTTCTGAAGTCGAATTTCCGGAAGGTAGGTGTTTGATTCAAATCGTCAATGGAAGTGAAAGTGAATATATCTTCATGTGACCGTACTTCATGAGGCTAATTTAAGCTCTGTAAAGCCCTGTGTCATTTTTGCCCATCTTTACTGTTCACTGGACAGACCTCCATCAGATTTACCTTGCACTTGAGCACTAGATTGGTTGTACGCTGAAATCTCACGCAAACATCTCGGCAGTGCGTTTTCTATAGCGACCTTCAACCTTGCAAGTGGTGCCATAACAGAAGTCATTAAATGTCTCAGATATTTGAAGAAACGTGAAAACTAGGAGTAAGGTTTAGGTAAAATTCACTTGTGTGTTTTTTTGCCATGAACTTGTGTCCATAGATAACAAATTGGCCTGTGAATTTTACTTTTTTAGCCTAAACTGTTTGCTAAAGACGACTATTCTGAGTCCAAAGGGACAAAAATTATTAACATCAACCAGTGAAAACTTGTTGAGACTTTTCAACCTAGAATGGAGACCAGGGAAGCCAAGGGGGAGTAATGCCTGGCTGTCATTCAAAATTGCTAGTATCTCGAAGCATTCGGCGTTTCTAGATCCTGTGACATAAGCCACACACACAGCATGCAGTTGAGCTACACACAGCAGCACACCTATTTGAACTCAACGAGAGATTGAAAGAAATCCCAGCTGAGCCTCTCATTCATGATGTTTCCCAACTTAATGTGCTCCACAAAGGTCGCCTTGTCTTTCAGTTTACTACAGCTACCTGGGAGGCCCCAAGAAGGGTGAAACCGGTCGCTGGTGGCAAAAGGGTCTTCAGCAACTTTGTGAGTAGCGTTCCTCTAAGTTAACCTTTTCTACGTTTCTGTTTGAAATGGTTTCAGCTTGCCAGGAAAAAGGGTCACTAATTTAAGTAGAATAGCGACATCATGCATTCCAATGCGAGATATATAGGGCAATTGATATGTAGGGTGCAATAGTTTTCACTCACCAGTCTGCGGAAACGTTACTATTTTGGCAATCTCGTATTCCGCCTGCTGAGCGTCTATTTCGTTCATATTGTGCTCGCCCAGAATGGCCGTCCATCTGTCCGGTGATGAGCTCAAAAGCGGATGCGTTTCTTCGCTACGCACACAAGTAAAATTAACTGAGGTTATTGGGAATAAAATGGCTGTAGACTGTTAGAAGAGCGGACATCTGTTTCAGATTGAAACACGTTTTCTTTTGGTTTTGTACACTAATCTGAACCACGTTTGGCATTAAAAGACCGTGTGCATCTACCTGTTAAAATCCGTAATATGTAAACATGCTATATATATATATATATGTGCCCAGAGGGGTCTAACATGGCAGAAATGAATGCGATCGATTTCGTTCTCAATGATTCTTTAGTTGATTAGATATTATGCAATTAAATAATGTGAACGGACAGAATAGCAGGGAAATCATTGCACAATGACTGATGGTAGTAAGTTGAACAACAAGTCAGTTTATTGGGACGTGTGGCTTGTTTGGTGTCAGAACGTTCAGCCAATCCATCAGCACCAACAAACAATTTGTATGCGCACAAGCATGGTTTTTGTAACTAGATGGCTGTAGCATTCGCTATATGTAATAGATTATTAACTTGGTGACTTAAAACGCAGCGAATTAAGCGAAAACCTTGACGGGTTTTTCCAAAAGGTCATATTGTGCAGCAGTTTACCGAAAAACTTCTAATAGGAGATGTGTGGTGTTGATGAACGTGACCAGACACACGCCTGGTCGTCGTACTGCTTCATATTGCTCACTAAGCAGAGTAAATTGAAGGCAAGACGTAAAATATCTAATGAACTTCGGAAATCCACTCTAGTGGTTGAACAACAAGCGCCACTTGGAATGCGATTCAGATCTGGTAGGCATTATTTGTATCCACAACGGTCTTCTTTAGGTTGCGGATACTTATTTTGACAAAAACGTCTAGAAGTTAGATGCAAGTAAACCGTTTGTTTTTGTGAGGCATATGGCTTTGGTAATCTTTGCCTTCCTTGAAGTTGTTGCAGCAAACCTATGAGAAAAACGGTTCTGAAAGTACGAGTCGGGGAGAAAGGTCAGTATATGTTGCACTGTCTACCAAACAATGATTGATTCCATTTGCCCTCGGCGGGAACAAAATTAGCAGAGTGCATGTATAGACCTTTTCACGTGATCCTGCAGTCTATTCTTTTCTTGGATCCATGCTGTCAGTTGCGAACCAGAGCTTCCAAGAAAGAGAGACTTATTGGTCTTCGTTTCCAGCCCGAAAATTATCTTTTTTTGTAAAGAGTGAAAACTGTTGGGAATTCTGTCTTCGTTTTTTCCGGTCTATACCATAGAATATATCTGGTACAGACCTTGGGTAATTGATCTGCTTGTGGGTGGATTTTTTTCAATGTGGTGGCTTTAAACGTACAGTCAAATCGATGAGTAACGCGACTTTAGAACTACATCAATTTCCGGCAATAACTTTAACCGATATACTGGAACTGCATATTCCGCAGTACCACCATGGGCAGCTTTTTATATCCCCACAGTACTTTCGCACCTAATCGGATGTCGGATATGGGGTTACAAAGGTCTTTGACCCTTTCTTGTTTGCGGATGGATGCAAAAGTGAGGCAACTTTAGCTGGATATACCTATCGCCTGGTAAGATTACTTTTCACGGTGACGTCGATGAAACTACATGTTTCACACTACCTGGTTCAAGGATCGTGTACACAACTTGGCCAAATAAATTTATTGGTTAAATCTTTTTTAACCTCTTTCCCAATGTTTTCGCCTGCTGTTTCGGTGTTGACATTAGCAGGACTGCCTGTCTACTGCCTGCTGTTAACTAAATATTGACAAAGTGGTTTTGCATACCTTGACGACCCAGGGTGACGTAAGCTAGCAACATTCTCAAAAAATACACACATATACACGGTTCATAACATTTTTATCCTGGCATACTATTTCTAAAATTAATCTCTATAGGAAAGAGGATGTCACAGTAAGTCTAGTTAAGCAAGCGGATAAAATTCGGCGTCCTTATGTGACGTAAGCTTAGTTAATATACAGGACGTGCCGTAAACGTGCAGCTGTTTATTTGTACTAATTTGTTTTACCCAAAAGTACCAAACCTTCCGTACTGACAGATTACATAATACGGTTATTGAAAATATACTACCCATATATAAAATCAGTCAAGCGTTCTTTGTGTGGAGAGACCTGTCCACATGGGTACGCACATTCAAGGAAGGCGGTCAGATGTGTCGTCACGGTGGAAAGAGGTTTACTTTGTGATGCTTTAATGGCTTTAATTCAGGCCATACGAAATAATGAAACCGAGTAACTTTGTGGACTATTTTAAATGATGTAAGAGGTTCGCCGTTTAGAACTGTGGAAATCGTTGTTGAGCTGGATTGGATCTTTCAGAAAAGTTTAAATTTTCTGGCTAAACCTTTTTCCCGATACCATATTCAAACAGTTCTGATCCAGAGAAAAATCACAGATGTATTTTTATCCAAACAAACCGGAAGGTCTACCGCAGTTTGCCGCCATCCCCAGTCACTGGTGGATACAAAGCAGGAGATAGCTACAGATACGGCTGGCCACACTTTTTACACGTTGGATAAATGGTGGTGAGCTACAGCGGCAAATGTGAAACACTCATGAATCTCACGCCCACATTTCAAGAACCGGTAGACTAATTCATACCAACGAAGTATGACAAATTGTAATAGCTGCTACCAAAAGTGGGTCGATTCACTCCCAAGGTCAATGGAAAATCACTTATTTTTCTTGAGAGAAATGAATACATAAGCTTACTCAAAACAATGTCTTGCACTCAGAATCCACCACGGGCTTATCAATGCACCCGCGCAAATATGTCCAGTCAGAGACGAATTCCCATCAAGTTCTTCTCCCGATTGGTCATCCACATAACTTTCGGGTGAAATATCCTTTAACCGCGATCGGATTTCAGCCATTGCTGCCTCCAACTGTTTCAAAGATGCCTGATTTAGGTTTTCTAAATCAAAAACTCGAACATCTGAACGTTTCCGCACCTGAAACGATAGATGGGGAAGCAAAGCTGCTAATGAGTTAATTTTTATTGCTTTCATTGCTGAAAACGCAGCAAGGTGACAGATTGTTTACACTTAATCTGTGTTGTCTTTCACAAATCAAACGACAAATAAATTGCGTGATAACTGCACGTTATTATTACGGTACTGCTGGGTGTTCTGACTTTTGAAGTAGTCCCCTCCAAAAGTTTTCGTAGGTTGAGTTAGCAGAATTCAATAGTTCGGCTACCAGTCACCGTGGGGTTGTTTTCACGACGAATAAGCCCTCATAGTGCTTAGTTCAAAGTTGCTAAAATTGGGTATTTGTATGTTTAAATATACTAAACTTTACATGCATTCCAATCACGAGGCCACTTATTTCTTCCTTGATTTTATTATCCAAATAAGGCAAATTGCGGAAACGGGTAGATGTGGGTTGAAAAGCTGAACTCCCCCCATCCTTCTCCTCCTAAATCATTATTGAGCCTCAGTTGGACATTAGAAACTGAATTATACAAACACCCTCTAAAGAAGGCTTACGGCGAAATAGAAAATACCTGTGTCCAGCAGGAAAAGAGGAAGGTATAAGCTCGCATTTGATTTCAAACAACCTTTACTGCGGGGTGTCTTTTTTGTTGGCCCCTAAAATGATGGACGTTACAAACCCACAGGAAATGTCGGAGGAATCGGTGTCGTCGTAAAGGTTGTTTGCTCATCAAACTTGTGTTTTAAGTAACCTGGTCATCCAAACTATTTATCTGTTGGCGTCACTGGCGGTATAATTTAAGCTTGAGTTCCAGAATAGCAGCAAAACCCCACCATTTTCAGAAAAATCGTACGTGTTAGTGGTTTCACAGTCCTGAGTGGAAAGCGCAGATGTAAGCAGAAACAATGTAAAAATGATCATTCTTCAAATACAACTTGGTTTTGTAGCCATACACCAGATATTTTGTCCAACAGGTCTCTAAGCGCACTAAATGGCAGAAATATTTTTAACTCATAAGTGGATTAACAAGCTAGATACAAGGGATGCTTTGGATATATCTGAAGCTTAAAAATAACTTTTGATCAGTCTTTGGAATCCAGATGCTCTTGAGTCAACCTCTGCGTTGCTGATCACGCTGTTACGACATCTAATGCAGGGCAAACCAAGTGAAGACTTTGAAAACATATGGGATTGCGACTCACCCTTGATCCATGTAGTTGAAGTGAGACTAACCAGGGCCATTCAGCAACATTGGATTCATCCCCGCCTATAATCCTCTTGAAGATAGGATGATATCGGTAGATGTTTCCTTCGTAGCGATTACGACCACAATGTGATCGTATGCCTGAGTTGGAAAAAAACTCTCAAACTGGTGCGAGAAATGCATGGTTTATGCTAGTTTTTAAACTTCTAAAATCTAATCTTTACAAATCTCGGAATACACCGATTACTTCGTTTCGAGAAATTAAAGCATGATGAATCCTTCCGCAGATGTTTTGTTTCGTTATAAAGAGATTATCAGTAGTTTTACAAACCTTACGGCATTGTTTAATTAGAAACGAAAACCTAACACCACCGATTCTATCTAAAAGGGAGTGGTAGCCGAGACATACAAAGTCCGAGTGAAAAGACCACACTGGTACACATGATTTTAACGCGCGACTACTAGCCTGGCCGACAAATGGGCAATGTCAACCAACACGTAGTAAACATGTGCACCTGCATTAGGTCACCTCACCTCTGTAGAATTGTTTGATATCTATGGCATATCAACCTTTCTAGCAAGCTAATTAAATCCCCTTCATAGTGCGGGGAAATTGGAAACTATTTGATTGGTTTTGCTTTTCCGCACAAGCATTCGCCGTTCATTGAATAGAGGAGTATCTAATCAAGGTATTTTTTCCTCAAGCTTTTGTTTTGACATCTTGCAGAATTTTTTAGTAGTCGTGTTGTGACACCGTGTTTTTCAGTTTGCATTTAGACAGCAAATTTGACGGTGCGGTTGAGCGAGACTTTTAATACAGTTCGTAAAGTTACAAAATAGCTAGACTATAACTGCACAAAAATCGGACATTTTTGCGCAAATTCCTATTACCAGGGAGAATACAGTAAACTAATCACTATTCGAGTTTGCTCTGAATAAGTTCGCTACTCCAAAGCTGTTTCATTTATGGACAGCTGCTCAGGTGGCAAGAAAGTACAAGCTTGCTTTCCGTGATCACTGCCACATTACACGGTGCACTAAAGCTTTCGGGTTAATCCTTTCAATTCTGGTCATGAAAAAGTGATTTCATTGATAGAATGGTTGGAATTTTATTTCGGGTTGTCGATTACTGTTCTGATTCCATTTAAGTCCGGGTATTGGGGTAATTCATGCAAAAGTTTGTGAACCATAAACTATCTCTGTCAGTCAGCGGCAGGCATCAAAAAACGAAAAACGTAACCAAGGTCAAATGCAAATTGGCTGCCAGTGTTTGTAATGTGCAACTTTGCGAATATTCGAAACGCAGTGGTGTTCGGAGACAGTTTATCAGCCTAACGATATTATGTCGAATGAAGCCAAACATAAAACACATTTGCACAACCATTTGTATAGGTTTATCACAGGCAGCCTATTGGGAGACACGGTGTGCCGTGCGAGTAGCAGTAATGTGTCCAGATACTACTACCGGGAGAGATCAGTGTACCGTTAATGCGTTTCCTTTCATAGCAATGATGCATTCGCCTACAAAACGTAAGCCAACCAATCAAAATTAAACCGATACTATAAATGAGGCTGAGGTAAGCAAAAGTCAAGAGTTGGGATAACGCACCACAGTTATAATAAATTTTCCCTAAAGCGCTCTTGAGCCACTTATATCATTATGCTCACTGCTATGAGCATCAGGACTGTCCTGAAATCTGCCTCCTGTCAGATGTAATCAGTCAACATTTAGAAACAATTTGTTCCACAGCGGTTCCGGTCATGCGATTTGATCAGTCGCATGACCACCGTGAATTCCATAGTGAGGCTGTTGATGTTCATATGTTGTCCATAATGCGCCATTTCTGATAGAGCTTATTTATCACAGAATGGTTGTTTGTCCATTCATTTTAACTAGCCAATTCAAGTTTACCAAGATTAGCCGAAGCGTTCATGGTTTTTCATAGCTAATTGTATTCATCAAGCTTGACAATAAAAACATGTTATTAGTCTAATGACGTTCATCCAAAAAGATGGACAAAGAATTGAGTGGACAGCTCTACGTAACAATGAAAATGACTGCCCGGTTCAACCGACTTGCTGTGCACCTGACGGGCTATTAATTATTTGGCAAAGTTCAGACTGGCGGGAGAGTAAAAATAATTGGTAGCATTTCAACACCGTGCTTAACGTCTACGCACAAATATGTAGGTATCACTACCTCGTAAATAAATCATCTGTCATCCAGTGCGCAAACCTCTCGAGGTAAAATGCGCGCTAGTTGAGACAGGTTCTGACCCCTAATGTTGCGAATTACCACTATGATTAGGGAATTCCAAAGAAAACGAAAATTCTTGTGCAAGAATATGATGCAACGTCTGAAGCGGAGTTAATAGAAAGACGGTGGGGCGAATTCTGGAATTCGTTTTACACGTTCTTCTTGAATATATCGTTGTGCTGAAATCATGGACTTTCCACGATCCCATTCGCGTGATCCAGCCGCATGACTGCTTCTCGCAGCCATAATGTCAGCCATACGACAAATTCATTTTTGAAAACATCGATGAAGAAATGTTGGGCACAAAAATTGTTTGATGCCATTCTTTTGATCCTGATCACACCGCGAAAATTTTTAATGCCATTCGCTCATTGTTAACTCTTTATTCTATTAAATGTGCACCTTTTCCGTATTTCAGGCGAAGAGGTCACTAACGCTATTCGGAATAGTTCTCACATCCATACTGAAGCAGTCTATTAAGGTAACCCACGGTTTTATGCTCTTCAAGTGTAGATTCTCGTTACAATCACAGTTTCGCTGGATCGTGTGCTGTTTTCACTGTGCAGGATAACGTTTCGACTGACTCAAGTGCAATTTTACAAAGCTAGTAGTTGTTCTTGTCCGGTTTCCGGCACATTTCTGCAAACTTCTGCGGAAGCGGGAAATACGGCAGGCAACGTTGATCTTGTCAGCACCGGTGCTGAGGTCAACATACTGAAGGTAGTCGTAAAAAGTCGTTAAAACTTTGGAACTTGCACAGCATTTTATGGAATTTCTGGATGAATTATCCTTATGAAACACACAGTTTGTTAGCTGATCCCATCCAGAGAACAAGACCCAAAACTCTTCGTTTGATACAATTGTTTGACCACCCGCTCACAGAACAGCTCAGATTCTTGGCTCATCTTACCGAGCCCCCTAAGATCTCATGCATCCTTTGATAGAAGTACAGTCATTTAACTGAAAGTTATATCGCTCGGAAAAGGAGTAGCAAATTTTCAGCTGCACAGTTGCTTACATTAGTAGAACAGCAGAAAATCCGTCAGACAGTATGTCTTTCGGCCAAGCACGCGGCCGCTCCAGAAAGTCAGCCAAATAGCAAACCTTCGTCAACCGCGCATTGATAACTGGCCACAGAATCGATCAAGATTCTTCGTTTATGATGTTACCACTAGAATCCTTACCAATTTTTTATCTGAGAAGCCCTATTGATCAAACTTTATCAAATATTTTGCGTACCCAAAACTTTGTGAAGAAACGCATTTAAGCCTAAACACGTGAGACAACAATTTACTGGTGCTTTGATATCCTTTCATGACTGCTTCCACCTCCTTTTTGCACGAAATTTGCTTATTTTATCTCCAACGGTCGAAAGGAGTACTGGCTGGGTTAAAATTTCGAAAAGTGTCTTTTGTTCATATTGATGCGAAAGACTTCAGATTTCGCCAAGTCAATAAATGCAACATACTTCACATTTGAAGCGCGCAGAATCACAGATACCAGGGTGTTGGCGCCTTGCTGTAGTATTCCAAATCCTCAGAGTTTGAAATATTTCGAAAAACATGGATGGTGTTGACACAAATCTTTGCAATCCACCCAATATTCCCAAATCATTTTGTTCTCAAAGCCAACGTTCCTACAGATGAAACGTCATCCAGTGTCACCTTAGACATAGTTACTATTCCAAAAATGTGCGCATCAGGGGCTGGTCCAATACACATGTAAATAATAAAATAATAATCGTTCGGCTGTAGCACCTTTTGGTGCCTAGCTGCCATGCCACCGAGGGTTGCTCAAGCCTAGACAGTGGAAGACGAGAGGAGCTTTGAAGAAGAGCTAACATACCTCTTAATTTGTAGGAGTGAGATAGGTGAACGTCATTTGGAAGATGGCTTTTCAGTTTCAGTAGTTCATTTTCGCACAGGAACTCCGCCGACAAACAAAACAACAATTAATATCGAGATCTGGTAAGAAACAAACGCCCAAGGGCATTTATAATTTGGCAGAAAAATTATTGTTCATTAGAAAAATGAACCCAGATATGCCTTATTATATGATTACGACGCTCGGTTATGTGTCACAAGACCTAATAAGGCGTGTCCCACTCTATGCATTTGGGCTGATAAAACACCAGGAATTCTGCCGTACCGACGCTGTGTACCATATCGAACTGGGCTGTTTATAATAACACATCATAATGGTTCTAATTGCCTGACAGTCAGTTTTGTTATGGAGGCGCCTCATTATAATCAATCCATTATAGACGTCTCCCTAGTTTATTGCACATTTGCTCCACACTAAATATGGATAAACAAAACGACTGTGCGTGTTACGTGTGCAACTTACTGACATTTTCTGTCGGCGTGCGATGCCCCAAATGTTGCAAAAGATTACTCCAAAACTCAGTCTGAAATTCATAAAAATGTCCTGGTTTTGATTCATTCGTAAAAGAGTCTATTATTGCGTCAGGAAACGGAAAGGCATTTACAAGGCTATCGAACCTACTTGGACTATCATCAGTTTACAGTGAAAATTCCCATAAAGTTGTTGATGTTGGCCTTTTGCAGTTAGTGTCATCAGTAAAACAGATAACTGACTCGCATGGAAATAGAATGTACCGGGCAAGCGCGGTTGCCCGACAGCCATATGCAATTTGCAGCGTGTATGTTCGTGATGCCAATAAAGTCTCAAGAGAATAGGATAGGCAAGTGGACATGCAGAGATTTAATGTAAATCGTCGGTCTGCATAAGCCTGATGATATAACAGCAAGACTTGGTAATATTTACAGGCGGCATCCATCAATTCATCCAAGTTGCAGTGTAAGAACACGCATTTTCCAATATGCAGCCATATAAATATGCAACACATGCGTGTGCATACATAAAACTATGTGTATAAATACATGCATATATGTGCATATATATATGTATATACGTAAATACACACTGAGAATTTCTGATTTAGAGGAGCATATGATTAATCAGTGCGAAGATCTCTTTGATCAGAGACTGCAAAAAGTTCCAATTGATATTACATTCCAGTCGCCAAAATATTTCATCACACTGAAAAGCCACAAATAGCAGGGCTTGGTGTAACCTACGAGGATCTTGTAGCAGACGTTTGGCGAGAAAATTCCTATGCCCCTCCTTTAATAAAAATGATAGTTTTTGCCAAAACACGACGAGGTCATTTGTGCTGATACTACTATTTGTGAGTGAAAACGTTTGAAAATTCAGGTTCCAAAGTGTTTGTCTACGCACGCGGTGTGCAGCGGGCCAATGATGCAGATACACAATGTACTATAAAAAAGGAGTAAAGTACTTAAACCTGAGACGCTGAGAAGCCTCAGTGTCCTTATCAATTGTGTGTAGAGGCAGTAAACACGTAACCCATAGTTAGCATTTTTAAACCGTTACATTCCTACCGAACATACACCGACCAGGTTGTGTGGTTAATGAGTTTAATTTTGATTTCGATTTCTGGACTAGCTGGCAGTTGATTAATTCAAAGCCCTGGTGAATGGTCAGACTGTTTTGTCTGATTAGACATCCAGCTCGTGGCTGACCTTATAATTGCCGGGCTGTGAGCTTCGTGAAAGCTTGCGGATCATACTTTACACTGGAATTCTAAGCCCATAGTCAGACAAATCTCAAGTGCCTCACACAAGCAAACGACTGGCCGGACTGAAGTTTACGACCATTCGGAGGCTATTGGATGATTATCTGAATGAGGCCAAAAAGCCCACAGCGAACAGTGTGAACAAGGGCGTATACAAAAGAATGCTAACGGCCGGTTCAACTATTACAAACTGCCTGTTACTGCGGGTGTGATTTTTTAGTCGGTGGCAAGATTGACTATAGGGAACAAAGCCACAATAGGCTGGCAGATTCGAAATCACGGAACTCTTGTTAACTTTGTGAGAAATAAAATCTCCCCCTTCATTATCCACAAAACGATATGCAAAGTTTGTGCCAAGTCATTTTGCAAAAACTTAAAACCATGGGGGGATTTTCACATTTTGTCAAGACATCAAAAAGGAATTTACAGCAGTGGGTCTATTTAATTTATTTCATCAAAGCCGACCGAAGACATATGTTTCCTCATGCGTGGACATCAAGAAAAATTAACTGTTGACGTGTTTCTGAAATGAAACCATTGTTTTGAATGCTAGAAGACGGCTAACAGGAATTTCCGTTAACCACTGTGTCGCATATATATTAAGGAAGCGCACTGTGTATACATACTTACATACGTACATACATACATATGTTCGTAAATACATGCATACACAAATATTTGTGCATATAAATCATACAGTATAGGTGCTGAAACGTCTACACGTTTATGTCAGTGCGCTTGCAACCAAATTGGCAGTCTGGATTAGAGATGAGACAGCCGACATGCACATATTGCAGCGTCCAAAGAGATGTGATGTTGTAGAGTAAATTGCCTTCAGGTTTACAGCTGCGGGCGCTTCAGTTGTCGTTTATAATGTTTGAAAAAAACTGCCTCTTTCAAATGACACCCATGGACTAAAATCGTATGCCCTAACCCTTCTTTTCAACATACTTACAGGTAAACTTCGCTAAATGGCCCTTTACCACTACTGTACACTCTCGATATCATTCCTCCTGGGTTTTGTCGAGCGGAAACAATCAAGTTAACAGTGGTCTCTATTTAAATCCGAATGAAGGTTAATATTAGAAGAAATAATTTGATGTCTACTCTCGGTGCATTGCTCTTGTCATCTTATCCAAATGTGTGTAAACTTAAGCACATTAATCAGCTATTTGGCTTCCACTACCAGGGCAAAGAAATCAATGAAAAAATTACGATTATATCTGTAGCAAAGCAAGCGAATGTGATCATTGGGATATAAAATAGAAAAGCACTAAATTTTAACTTAATATTAAGTAGTTGGGTATAAATGCACCTCAGTCAAAAGCGTAAAAAAATAGAAATGTATGACCAGTGCAGATGAAACCCTCGTTTCTAATATTTTTCAAATAGGAATGCGGCATAAAAATCGTCGGCTTTATAAGTTGAGACTGTAATAAAGATTTTGAAGTATATGTACTTCACATAAAACACTACTTATAAGGTTGCTGTAAACTCTTTCAACAGCCCACGACCTGTTTCGGCCTCCTTGGGCATCATCAAATAACCTCAGTCATAACGTTCCCGTCCACCCAATTAAGTTACGTTGCGGAGAAAGTGTGACATGTTTGTGTGCAATAGAGTGCCTAATGTGGTCCAGGACACTCGTTCTTCAGACAATAAATTGTGAAGTTAAGTCCTACTGATGGACGATTTTTAGCTGGTATCTCGTTACTCACCTAGAAGTGGTTAAGACGCAAAGTTTATGGAAAATCTATAAAATACACCAAATAACATTTTGCTTAGTGGCACAGGGTTTAATTCGAGTTATAGAATTTACTTTGAGAATACGTCGCTAAAGTACTCCTAAGCTATTCATGGTCAAGGCAAAGAGATTGGAACTCATCGTAGTTTGGCTGTTTGTGCATTTCTATGACCTATTGAGCTATACTGGGGGTTTGCTTTGACACCTACGTAGTTCCTTGTACCCGGTTGCTCAGTGGATGGAGGTCTGACGAATGGAGTCTCTTGGTCCTCCAGTTTGGCGACTTGATTCTCAAAAAGACTGGTGCTGCTCTGGTAGTATGCCGGCATCGGCTTGCTTTCTGGACAGATTTCTGAGCCACAGAATTTGCTTGAGGATCCTAATTGTCTTCCTGTCTAGTTGTGGACACCCTGATAGTTTTCCAGTCCGATTAACAACAATTAATTATACATCTACAAAAAACTTCATGCCACATAGGCGGTTTGGTAGTGTTCTCATACGTGTCACCTTAGTTGCGACGTACGGCATGGCAGTCAAGTATAAAGCAGGCTTTTTCTGCCGCTTCCTTCCTTACATTCTAATTTATTCCGTTTTACTTCGTACCCGACGTCAATTTTGAATACGTTAATTCCAGCATTAGTCTTGACTACTTTTGTGCTATGCATCACTTACAGTTGCAGCCTCTTTGCGTTCGACTTGACGAGCAATTCGAAACAACCGGAAGACTGTTTTCAAACCTCGAAATTCTCTAAGTTTTCCTGTCTTTAATGGTCCAAAACTAAACCAAGCGAAATAGCAAGTTGCTATTTCTAATCTGCTGAATTTTCTCTGCTTTGTTATTTGTTATCTGACATAAACAAGGATCCAGGACGCGAGTACTGTAATTGGACTGACTTCCCACCGCTCTCATTCACGTTCAAGCTTCGCACGTCTGGTTTTGTGGGCTCCGCCGTAGCCGTATATACCGGGGTGAGCATTAGACTGAGCCATCGAGCGAACGTGTCTCTGCTTGCTTGGACGCCCATTAAAAGCCGCCTATGTGTGTTATGTTTGGCAATGTCTGTGAAATAATTTCGAGGAAGTGAAGTCAATTGGTCTCTGTTTACAATATCTGCTTGCGCCCCGACAGACTCCAGCTCTGGATCTGGCAAACGCAGCTTTTCCGAAGCTCACGACGTTATTTTGCAAAGAGCTAAAAGTCCAGACATCGTTGTGATTGCCGGTAACATGAATGCTGAGGTAGAGTGACTAAACGCTACAGATGCACTGACAACATAGATCATCTGCTTTAGGTGTGCGCCGATCACGAAATTTTTCTTTGCAGTACCGATCCACGAAGCCACATGGAGCATTGGACAGCGTGGCTCCCACCAACAAACCAGCCCTAATCCACCTAGACCACACTGCAACTAGTTACCAATAACGGCGAACGATGACTGCTGGCGGCTCCTCCAGGGATACCTGCGTGGAATACCTCCGACTATATAATGTCCTATGGTGCATTTCACTTCGCTTTCTAAGTCGGTGCGGAAAGTGTGCAACTCGCTCAACCATCCAAAAGCTTGCGGATCCACAATTCAAACAGACCTATCTGAAATGATTCCTCAGACGCCTGCCGGATGGTCCGATGTTCGACGTCACTATTCACTGGAGGCAGGTGTCCGAAGTGCTACTGTATGCCTATTTGCGATATAATCCAGCCAACCTTATCCATGTACTAGATCTCTGGTCGGGCCGTTGTTTTGCTGGAGGACCGGCGACAAATCACTAACGGTCGCAACCACAACTTAGCCCGATGCATCTTCCGCGGACAGGAGAAAATGAGATTCTTTACAGACACGAAAGCATGTTGGACCAGAAAGGCAGATGCAATAGAAGATAAGTTGAACCTTGGAAACTTCCCCATGTTCCGCTTGGTTCTTTTTTGACTTGTTCTTGGACGCCCCTTGCCAACAAAATTATCAAGGACCAAAATGTCTCTCTGATCTTCAGAAAAGGGGAACGTTTGGATCTTTGGGTACAATATCTCAAACAGCAGTTCATTTGGCCGCATGCCACCTCAAATCCAGAATTTGGAATTTTTAACAGACAGGTAAGTTTTAAATATGAAGTCCCTTTACCAACAAGTGTCCAAGTGTGTGTGTTTATTCTCTGTACGGGTGCCATTTTGGTTACATTTGTAACAATGCTCCTGGTGTCCCTGATTCTTCATCGTCTTGCGGTGGCACAAGAAACCTTGACTCGTTAACACGAAGCGGGATTTCGACCAGTATACGCTGCAGGACCGGATCTTCACACACCCTCAGGTGTTATAGCAGCACCACGTGTTTAGACGTAGTCTCAGTATTTCCTGAGATTTGGGGTTTGATCAAATATGTCGACCAGCAGGACTGTGAACCATAATTGCTCGACAGTGAATGGCCCAAAAGTTAGTGAACATATTAGTAGCATACATATTAGCACACTTCTGATCTCATGAGAGTGTGTGATGAGCTCTCCAAAACTTGCCTTACAAAAAGTTATGTCCGAAAAGTATTCACACACTCGCCACTTCCGCCACCGATCCAGTAAGGAGGCAGGCGCTGGAAGATTCTCAATACCTCGGTGATCAAACTATCGCCGGTGAAGACCCTGTTGATCTGAGATATGCAGCCGACATGGTCGTCATCTTTGACGTCAAATGTGAAGCACAAGTCATTCTAAATAAACTGGACTCCGTGTTACCATCTTTTAACATGCGTCCTGCAACTTCAACGTGCAAAGTCGTGCTTCGGAACGTGCAATCTCTAAAAATGGCCCTTACAATTCAAGAGGAATCCCTGGATTTTATGGGAAAATTTAAATACCCCTGTAGCTGTATTTGCTGTGACGGATGGAGAAGTCCAATGAAGTCAGTGCACAAATCCAAAGGGTCTGAATGAACTTGGCAAAGGTGCTTCACTTGTGGTGCCAAAACGTTATATCACCGTGTTACAAGGGTTGTATATGTCAGGATACAGTATTGCTGTGTGGTTAAAACACATAACCTCTGCGAACTGAGCATTTTTTGGAAACCGATGTCTCAAGAGCGTTGCTGACGTTGTGTGGCATCAAGTGATTTGTAACAACGAAATAATATGTGGTTTTACAGCAGATAATTTAGTCGGGAAAATCAAACGGACAAGAAAAGTGGCCAGTGAGCTGCCAAAATATTTCTATCGACCTTGCGTCCATAATTCTACCGACGCAATCCAACGGTCCTTGTTCCATTTAACTCTAATCCACCCATCATTCTTGTCGCTTCATAATACTTGTGTTTTATACGAAAACGGAGACAAAGTTGCGTATTACTTCGATCCCTATCCGAGCAACTGACTTCAAATATAAGGCTTACCTGACCGAGAGGACCAAATATTAGAATAATAGTCAGGACAGCAAGTCGTTTATTTTGGGCGCGTATCTAAAAAGCAAAAAAATAACATCTTATACGGACCCGACAGGAGAAACACAAATAAGCATTACAATAGAAAATAATTTTGGTTGCAGGATTCAATCCTGCGACGTAGCACAAACCCAAGTCATTCTTCACAATTTTAAGGTGTTGTTCTTCAATAAGTGTGGCCAAATAGTTTGTCGGTTAAAAATCCAGCTGTTTCTCCAGCATACGTCTGACGCCGTTTCATTAAAATAGCTCCGTGTTAATAAGAGATAGCCGAATGGGAAGCACTAATAATCGTTGCTCAGTTGTATTCACTCGGTGAATTTTACCATCCCATGTAAATGGTAACCAGCACCCTTCTGTTGCAACAGATATGGTCCACAGTAGAACATTCTTGAGCGGACCAAGACATTTCACAAATAACCAAAATCCGTTTTAATGGAAAAAGTTATGACAAACCCTGAAGACAATTTGGTTTCTGCTTTCAGCAGGAACCCATTGCAGCTAATCTGAAACTAAAATCATTTTTATTCATGTGAATTTCGACCGATCTCTGTCTAAAGATGATCTTCACGCAGATTCAGGAGTGTACTTCTGAACTCGGCTGTCGGCACTCCTAAGTTGCGTATAATGTTATCCATGAGGAATCAGTCATGTAGTTCTCCTCGATTAGGTAAAAGGATCAAATCGTTACTTTTGTAACTCCTAACATTTTAAATACCGAATTTAGGACTACGTGCACTTTTCCACATTGTTGAGGGGCGTTACCGATAAAAACACGAATGATCCAGATGTCTCAGCGATGAAGCAGAGATTTTATGGGCAAAGAAAAGAGATAACTTTGTTTTTTTAGAGGGAAGCGTTGAAAATTGGCTGAACAAGCAGAGAGCACCCATCCTGCTAAAGGAGCACTATTAGTATCCCTTTCCTCATCCAAACTGGTGTTTCACTAAGGCTTTGTGGGATCTCTTATCTTTGTGGAGCTACGGACTCTTTTCGACCGTAAACAACTCATCATATAATCCCTTTCATTAACCTTCGAGATGAATTCTAGTGAAACGGACACCTGGTTGTTGTCTTTATGTTGTTGCTGTCATGTGACCGTAATGAATAACTGGAAACACTGAACCTTGTGTTATGTCATCTAAACACTTGTGTGGCTTGGATAAAGAGGTCAGCGAAAGATCAACATTCAGGTATTCGGATAACTTTGTTTTCCACGGAAACATACTTCCTTGGACATGCTGTGTATATGACAAAAAGAAACCTTATTAATCTACAAGGAATGTGATTAGGATAGCAAAGCATTTCATATGATAGCTGATCTCGTTTAGGGGTAAACAAACTATATCAGACGCTAGTGAAACTGAAGAGTCAACTGTTTTGACAAGCCTTAGATTTACAGACGCTTTAGTGGGTGTACAGCAGAGTTAGTTAAGTCGTAGAATGAACCAACCATAGAATTCCTGCATTGGTAAGTCACGTTCACCATTCCCAACCTGTTGTGTACATTGGATCATTTGCAATCTCATCCTATCCATCTAAAGTGCATCTTGAGCTGATACGTTGTAAAAGGCTGGTTTACGTGATGCTACTATTTGCACAATGAACGAAGGTTATTGCCGTGGGTTACTGATAAATAACATGCTATATTTCGCCCCACGACGCAGAGATCTTTTCCTGGGAAAGGTAATTTCTATTCGGTCCGCCGGAATCAGTCCGAAATCTGAAAACCGGTCCTCATGTGGGAGTAAGATTCATATGCGGAAAGTCTAGTGTGGACGATAGAGGCCAAGTTTTATGTCAAATAATCAATTTCCGTTAAACATCCGCACCGCAACTTAGCCCCATCGAAAACGCCTTCTGCATAAAATGAAACGTTTTGGAGGTCAAAACAAATCTATCTGGGATATCTGGGATTCAGAAACTACTTCACCATCTGTAAATTGTCCGACTTTTTTGTAGCAGAATTTACACTCTGTTTGTCTACAATAAGCAGGCCAGTAGAAGTAATACAGCCGTAGTTCAGAAAGGACTAAACATTACAGGCAACTAGAGTGTAAGGTAAAATTGTAGAAGAGGTTTAAAACTCTGCCTCCTCGTAGAAAACATTCCAGACTGAGAACCAGGTTTTCATCGACAGCCCAAGTGTAATAAGTGGGTAACAATATGTCGCACTATACAGTTGACACTGGTAGGGAAAGAGCGACATTGCTTTCCGCAGATTCACTTTTTACTGTCCTTCTAGATTAGCAAAATTCACTCAGAATCACAGATCTTTCAACACTGCTTAAATAGGTATAATTTTTCTCGTCATTTAATAATAATTCTTCAGTCCTCACCGGGGCTGCAAAACCTTAAATTTCACTCGTACAGGAAATGCTTCCGCTGATTACACCGTACCATGTCTTTTTTTGAAGAATACATGTCTACCTATGATGTTTATTCATTTTCTGCATTCTTCCGGTTTTTTGTGACGATGTTCTAAGGAAAATAACGTACACGTATCGTAGGCTCAAAAAACCTCATAGTGTTTATAAAAATATGTAGCTAGGTCCTTAGCGGTTTCGCCATGCCTCCACTCATTAGATGGGTCTCGTATCCGAATATTCAACAGTCGTGCTTCACAATTGAAGGATACTATGAGCAAAACATTTGACTAAGTATCCTAGCTACAGCAAATCAATTTTGAACTGAGATTAAGATTAAGATTAAGATTAATGGAACTCCGGATATGGTAGTATTCGTTTATTTAACATTCTGCGATTTCTTGGAAACTGTTTTAATCAGAAAATACTTTAAACTAGGGAATCAGGAAATTTTTATTTGCTTTTCTCGCCGAATCGACTGACCAATTTAATCTGCAAATGTTTGCCTAAAACTACCTTGTGCACTTCGGTCATATCACCCAATGCGTACCTTGTGCTGTCACCACATTGCCACAATCCATATACAGTATTAAATAAAAGGGAATGTGATTAAAACTCCAACGCGGTTTAAAAAGATCTAAACAAAAAACAATAGGTTCTTGCAGAACCAAACAAACTGGGAACATTCACCCTGATAGTTACAATGTACGCAACATATACGCATTAGTCAGGGTTGCCAAGAAAACAACGCATCGTAGTTTATGTGGTCAGAGGTTTAGAGATTTCAGATAAAAAGAACAAGCGCCGAGATCATTCTGTCTCAGTTTTGAGGAAAATTAAATTAGCCATGCATCACAAATGTAGAGGAAATAAAGTAGAGTCGTCATATATATATGCATACACTCAGAATGTGTAAGGGCGGCCACGTCGAAATTCATTTGCACTGGGTAAAACTTTTCAATATCCAGCAGCGTATTGCATAGTTAAGGATGAAACTGCTTCAGTGACGATTTTGCGTATAAACTCCTAACGCCCAGATGAGAGAATCGAGGGTCATTAGACCATGAAATTACCCAAATCATCGCCATCCACTGGGTTCACGCAAAAAGTGACCGACCCCTCCATTCAAACTGAAAGTCACTTATAATAGGAAAGAACTACAAACTGAAATGCGTTAGATTCTTGGCAGTAAATTAATCTACGCTATCAAACCAGCTCCAAACCAAACTTTTGTAGATTCTGAGGCAAGCGAGTTCGTACTGCCCGCCTTTCAACAATTTAAGGTGTCTCCAAATAAGTTATGCCATTCTGAGAGTTCACGAGTACGTTGGATGCTACAGACAGTACCGTTCTATGCATTTTGTAGCACCCGTAACCCCCGAAAACATCTTTGAGAGCGTCTACTTGCACTTGCGATCCCAAGAACCAAGAAGGCTAAGTGACCACGATTCAAAAAACCGGCGAAAAGTGATTAAACTGACATCGCATACTGAAGAAAAAATCATTTGAACTAGCGGGGATTTAACCCTTTATATCAACAACAGACGCTGACGTTTACGAAGACTCTGACTGGGGGAAGTCTTTGCGCGATGACAAATTTTTAAGTTTTCAATTTCAAGGTGTACAGTCTCTATCCAAAAACCGCATTGGTAACGTAGCCTACACTTCAGCAAGTATAGCGATAAAACCTATCTCACTGCTGGACCGATTATTTTGTTTGGATGTCCCAAAGCATCCTTTCTTTGAGTACACAGTTCACCATTAGGTGGTAGTTTTTCGTATTCGATGCATATTCAAGACTGAAGATATATGGAAAACTTTGATGCTCCGAACGACCTCTAGTCAGAGACAGAACAGTGAAAACAAGGAATTAGACACATCCAATATTTGTGGACAATTGCTGATTTCCCATGCCCTAACTATCGTAGCCTTAATGTGATCCCACTGATGCAATAAGTAAGCCTTCCTCTCGCAACTATTTTCAACGTAACTTATGAATCCCTTCTCTTATCTTGCCATGTTACAAATGGATGACTGTTAAAAACCTGAAGTCACAAAATATTCCAGCAATGATATGGAGGTGGAGTCATGGGTGATACCCGGACAAGATAAATTAGTCCAACCCCCTCATGTAAGCGTTTTCAGGATAGCATACAAGCATCACCATCTTATGTCGGGTGTACTGGCCAGACACAGTTCCTTTATAAAGTCTTGTGTTTTGTATTTTTGCGGGGCAACACATACCTATTTCTTAAAATTCGTAATTTGGTTCCGATTATTTCGAGTCTGGTAGTTTAATGCTGCAGATCCATTCCAATATTGATTTTAACAATTGGAGAGTTGGACTTGGTACTGCCCTCACGCCTAACTATAGGACGCATCACACAACTCATACAGTTGGATGGTTGCTGCATACCGCACTTCTACCGTTTGCTCACTGGTGCATGGTTACTACGCTTAGTCGTATATGCAATCCATAGCCCGCCTGACTATCAGTTACCAGAAACAGGTTTTTGCCAAACTTGCAAGTTAGAACCACTAAAATTGGATAAGTATTTAAGTTTAACTGGGATGATATATGGGACTCTGATGGGTTCAATACTACCGATATGAAAACTTATTGGCTGCGACTTTGGAGTCCATAACTAGATTTGATTGTGTGTGCTAAAGTCCCCGAAATGGCGAAAAAATTGCCAATGGTAAAACCTTAGAAATCCCCCAGGACATTCTTAAGAGACTGCTAAAAACAGCACAGCAAATATATGGCATAAAGAAGGACTAAATACCTATAAAGAACAAAGTCGCATATTCATGACTTCAATAAGTAGTCTAGATTGTTTCAACTGTGAAACAATTTTGGATGTAAGCACATAATGTCCTTTGTATTATTATTAGTAGGCAACAACGAAGGCACACTGGACTGTGTGGTGCATCAAATCTCCTCATTAACTACGTCAGGTTTTCGGCGTTGGGGTTAGGTACTTGAGCGTGGAATAGTTTTGCTGAGACACCCGGTACCCACTGAAATTGGAAGAGCAAATAGATTGCGCGTTGCGTCGGCCAGACTTAAGATGAGTCGAACAAAAACACGAATTTCGGCAACGTTAGCGCACGTATAACGTCAATAAGATCCGGGGATCATAAGTAAGGATGAAAGGCAAAGGTGATGATGCTGGACCTGGAAGACACGTACATGAGTATATAGGCTTTTAGCGCATTAGATCCAAACAAGCAGCAACCACCGCTGTGTGAATTTAATAAGACATCCTGATTGTACGTGTAATTTAGAATTTTTGGGTGGTTTCCCAATGCGCCATTTCTTGAAGCCTGAAAGTAACACATACTCTGGCCTCTGTGCTATTCGGCTGGAGCAACCTTTGTAAACAGGACATGTACATTTGATGACACTTTGCAGCGACGAGTATTAGTTCAGTAACTCACTGACGTAAGTGAAATGCAGAAAAATGGGTGCGATTATTACCGACCTGGAAAATCATTTGGTACGTTTAGGTGCGTTTGGTATCTGATACGATAAAACCAGAAGTTTAGCAAAGGTGCGCACTTCTTGTACGACATGGTGCGTGCTCCTAAAAGAACCTTAAAAGTTGGATTCTTTGACGATAAAATCCATGGGGTTCTTTGGATGGACTCACAAATACAAAAGTGAAAGCAGTGCCACTCTGTGGACGGTTTGGCGGTGTACTGCTAAAACGGCTGTGTTAAACTTGCCGAGATCAGCAGGAGAGTGTCGTCGGCATGGCCGGTGTCCCGTAAGCGAGGACAAAGGATAAGTAGACCAGACAATCCTGATCGAAAGCTCATAAAGTTAAGTTTAATAGTATCGACAGATCGCCCAGCTATGCGGACTACAGAAGGCGTGCCCGGCCACTCACACCCATCTGAATAACTTAACTGCCCACTGTGACGTTTAACGTACTTACTATAGGCGTCTCATGCTGAAGTCTGCATTGGCGCATGGACCAACACATTTACCTACTGTTGTAGAATATAGGTAGCTCGGGTGCGCTGATTGATTGTTGGTCTGTTCGCCGAGCTTGGCAGTTGGATTGCAAACGTTTCATCACCAATCGAGGTAACATCATCAGTGCGGGGTTGAGTGGGTCCCAAACATTTACCTACTTCATCCAGTTGGAGTACCAAAATCTTCTGGTTTAGTGACTGCAATGCAGTGTTTGGTTGGAAACCCCGATGCGTGAAGCCCCTGCCACATTTTATGCAATTCCTTGGGGTTTATGAATTATTGATGGCATAGTGGAATAACATTATACATGTGCGTGTAAGGCGACGTTGTTTTCATGAAACATGTGGGGCTAGCAAGCTACAATCATCCCCATGTCCTTATGTTTGTCCCCAAGTGTTTGGCAACTCGTTACCTCTCCGTAGATTACGGTTACATGAGAACCAAAAACTCAAACAAACATTTTTTAACGCTCAACAACAAGCATTCTGCTTTGCCGGTCGTGCAATTTTAATAAGGGCAGGAGTCGGAACTGAGCTAACAGGGAACACTAAGAACAATGAGTTATTAACAATGTAAGAATTTGGCAGCCATTTCTTTAAAAGTCAATAATTTATGTGATGTTTTGGACCTAAACCAAGGATACTGCATGACGCATAGTCCTATGCAGTAAAACAACACCAAAAGTTTTTTTTCAGCTGGCAATTTTTCTGGTGTGTCCATTTTTGGTCACAGTTGGAACGTCTACAGGTGCTACCCCACTGACACATAGTGTGTTAAATTTTCACCTCCGTTTTATGTTCCAGGTCACTTAAAAAGAAGACATGATAGGCCAGTGGCGATATACAGACTATGCTCACCGAATGAATGTGTCAGACCATCTAGATCTAGTAGTAGCTCAAGTGGGAAGGCTGAACTGTTTGCTTATCCATACGTAAGTTAATTGAATCAAAATCATTGTTGGCCTTAAAAACAACCCTTTTGTCGACTGTTGTTGGTGCAAGATTAACATTGCGCGATGTTACGGAATGTTAATAAAGCTAACGGGCTCAATTTTGTCGAATGGCTTGTAAATTTTGATTACAAATTCAACAGTAGTGTGTTGACTGTCGGGCAATCAAGAAAAGGCTATCACAGTGTGTTCAATTCTCTCGTCGTTTGCATTGTGTACCCAGGCTCACGCTCACATAATTTCCCATCTATATACAGTTGATCTCAATAGTTGGCAAAAACTATCTATAACGCAACGCCAGTTAGAGTATCAGCTCCAAGCGTGCTGTCTACAATTTACTGAAGTTTTAATAAACCTCATTTTATGCTGTAGGTTTTTGTAAGAGAATTAGCTTCAGTATTAGTGAGCAGACTCCATCTCGGTTTTCCGGTTAAAATTATAAAGAAGGTTTTGAGAAATTACAAAGTCTCTGTAATTATCTAAAGGCACCCTTAAGAAAATCGGAAAGGCTATCTTGATTTTGTTTACTCAAACGGTAGCAGCGATTTTCCCCCAGTATTATTATTGCCCTCTCATCGGACATGACATAAATCAAGTTCGTCAAGCAGGTACTCCAATTTCCTGGAAATTCCGGAAACTGGATTCATGCAAAATCTTTGTCCAGGCGACCGAAATTCGGTGTAAATAATGAAGTCGGACACAAGTGTATGAGCATTGATTTCCTGGTTTGTAAACACGATGCCACTTACGCGATCACTCATCCGATAATCCAGCTGTCTTTCGTGAAATTCAAAAATAACAGGCCGAATTGACTGAAATCTTCAATGCCCACTTAAAGAAGCCTATCTACATTAGCGATGTACTGTTTACTATCAGGTTCATGGGTTACTGATTTCCATCTAATTGACCTCTTCCATGTGTTTGCTTATTCGCTTGCGTCCACGAAATAACACGAGGGATGTTTTTAATCAAAACTCCATGGTAACATTGTCCGGCATCCGGAGTAAAAACGTTCCTCAGTCGCAGGGGATTGGCAGTGTGATGTGTACAAGGGGTAAAAGTAATAAGTAGTTGACGTAGCCTGTATATATTTACTATGGTACTACTTTTAGTGGTGCTTTTGGTTCTCTCCAGGGGGGCTCACATTAAACGCTCCGATATTCCAAGTTCATTGGACGGAGTGCATGCATTCATTTGTCGACGGTATGGTCATCGTGTTTGCCGTGGAATTCGTATTGTATAAATTTTATGTGCGAGTGCTTTCGGAACAAATGAAAGCAGACGCCTGGTAATAAGTCATCGATTTAACGAGCTTTGGTACAATTACATGCCAAGTAGGTTTTACCAGAAAATTAAATATAACCTGCATGCATACCGACTGATATTCCTAAGTACTGACGTCTCAGTCCACACGGTGTACCAGTCCCCCCATGGTGCTTTGGGGAATTTCCTTCGGCTCTAGCGGTTTACTCTTACAGTGCTTGTCAGATGTCAATGCAGTCGTATGTTATGACGTATTATTGATCACAGTTTGTGTTCAGTGAATGAGCGCACTCAAAAGTCTTCGAGAAGTGACCATGAAACAAACGTACGCTGGTAACTATTAAAACAAGTACTGAATATATTACTCGGTAAGGCTTTTCATTGAGAAGATGAAAATTTCGTTGTCTCAAACGGTTCTGAGCCGCTATACTGATTCATCTTGAAGAGAATGCGGTTATGGGAGCATTAAAGGTGCCGATGACTATCTTTTATTGCTTGTCGATAATCTATCAAGCGAGTACCAGTAAGAAAGAGAGGAATAGGTTTTGCTGTATTCATTTGTCTATCAGGTAGCAGTTGTCGCGACCTAGGTGAGTTTTCAAAGAAGGTTCGATTCATACAGTTTTGTTTTGCACACAGAACCAATACCGACAGTAGAAAACATACTCGAAGTGTACGGATCTTATGGCATCTTCAATAACAAGAAGGCTCTTGCGGCACAAGACGCAGCTATTCGCTGCGTCAGTTAATTTAACAAAATGGAGACGCACTTCACGATACCATCTAGCGAAGAAATGTTCCGAACTAATTACTTCCTAGATAGATCCGAATGGACACCCTGAAACATTGGAATGTGAGGCAACATTAGTGAGGCGAGTGGAACTGTACGAGTACAAGTACTGTGATCTCTCATTTGATTGTATTAGCCTCAGAAAGGTTTGTTGAAGTGTGAAACTGGTGTCACATTATTTTGACAACAATACTGCTTTTATCAGTCGAAGCTTCGGGTGCCAGACTACGCGAATAGCTAAAAGGGGCTACGAACAGCACCTCAGGTCTATTTAGAATCCACGAAAAGTCTTTGAGTGTCTTCCTGCTAGCCTTGCGGACTTTACTGATATCTCAATTGTAGTTATTTCAAAAACCTGAATTTTAAAAGACTGATATCATCTTTAAGTTACCAAAACACCCTTTTGGGATACCCCTGTTTCCTGTCTTAGGTATCTTAGGTCAACAGCGACCGTATATTATGGCGCATTGGAGTTTTTTTTACAGTGTATTGTTTTCGTCACCAAAGTGACTTCTTTCTTTAAGATACAACCCTATTTAAATGAGCACCGTAAACGTACATTTCTACAATATAGAAATGTAATTAAACCCCAGTCTTTTACTAAATATCAGCACACTAACTAAAAAACATAAACAAAAAGCTGACAATAAGTATAGAGAAATGGATGGAAACCTCACGTGAACAGTACGGCATCGGCTACAATCGATGATGTGGCGCATTCAGGTCACCGATTCAGACTTAAGGTGTGAAGAAGATTGATGGGTGATGAGGGTGATGCGTTCAAACTCAAAACAGCATAGTAAAGCTTGGGAGGACCACAAGTGAATATAAACTGCATCGGTTTATCTGATAGAAAACCTCGGCTTTCCAGGTTAATGTCAAACTTAGAACCATCATTTTGTGTGCAAGTCTGGCTTCAGACAATGAACGATTGCATTTAGGTATCCCACGATGGCTACTCAGTCGAGTTGTGAAGCTTTACAATGATTAGTGAGTATTGTGAACATGTGAGGGGCACTGATGTAATTCGGACTGTTCAAAAGGTCCATCAAGAACTACTTAACAAATTACCCAACTGGTGATGTGATGTTTATCAAGTCTTTTGGATTTGAATACGACATTCATTTAACTGTGACCAATTTGACTTGAACAAGGCGAACGTTTTATGGTTACTCCATTTAACAGAAACAACTAGATGGGGGCATATCAAAAATCCAATCTGCGACAGGAAATTTCCTGGTTGTGAACTGACCTGAATAAGGCAAACTGGCAAAACAAGAGATAAACAGATAATTAGGACAGCCCGACCAATAATACTTCATTCGTCAAGCTTTCTAATATTACCATAACGATGCGGACGCAGAGATTTGTCACTTCTTGTAAGTTAGCACGGTCTCGGAATAGACAAAACTCGTTACTCGTAAATTTGTAGTAAAATGTCGTGAAAGTTGATATCATCCTAGTTTTTGCTTACTGCTTGCGAAAACTTTAAAAGAAGTGGAAGGCTTAGCTTCTTGTGTGCTCATGGAGGATAGCTTACTATCGTTGGACGAAGAAGCTACCATATATGATACCAAAACTGACATCATGGGAAGCTAACTTTTGGCCGGTACTGCACCGTAGCCTTTTTTGAAGAGGATTTCACTTTGGATTGTACCTGATATAAAGTTGCTCCAGAAGAGTGAATTCTAGAGACGGATATGTCATGTGACTTCGACAATGAAGTTTCCACAGTGAAGCTTACACATATTCATTGAATCGACATGGAAGCACTTTCCGGCATCTCAATAGCTTTGTGTATTTGGTCGCCTTTTCCGGTGGTTAGGGTATCTGTGAGTGCGACTAAGCCTGTCTCTTCCTCCAGTGTAGAGTGAGTGTAAAACATTTGCTCCTTTGAAGGTAACTTCTTCATTGGCAGCAAATTTGATGGTTGACAGGCGCGTTATATCATATGCGATAAGCTCACGCGAACATAGAGGCTATTGGATATCAGTCCTGTTTAAAACATAATCAGCGACGGTAAGCATGTCCAACTAAGCTAATTACATGCAAAAAAATAGGTCTTTAAAAAAGAAAGGCGAGGGGGCTCAAACACATCCAACTGTGGCTGGATATCTTGTTTTCTATATGGCTTCACAACACTGCTTATCCAGTAAACTAGAAACAGCGCTCCTACAAATACCCGTAAATTGATCCACGCTAGAAAATACATTTAGCAGTATAACCGTTTTGCGTAGCTGAATAACATCAGCGTATTTTTTTAGCTCCGGTTCAGTTAATACGCGTTTTCATTCCCATGACTGTACAAACCGTGCAAAAATAGATAGTCCCTTCAATTTTCCCAACGATTCGCCTCGAGTTTTAAGCAGTCATCTCATTTGTTTCTGACAGGCTTTGATGAACAATCTAGTTTCCTAATCACGTGGAAATGATATCCCAAGATAACTGATACCGTTATTTTCCGCTCAAAATGTTGCCTTTTATGAGACAAGTGTAACATTTTCAACAGCAGCACTCCCAACACCAAAGATGAGAGGGGAAAATAATTTACTGAAAATTCTTAGTTTGGAAAACCGTTATAAAATGCTCTGTTTATTATCAAGGGCTGATTCATGACAAAATGAGTTTTTCAATGACGTTGTTTTATAGAAATGGATTAGCTACCTTTCTGTAGTGACCTACTTGAAAAAATAATTGGCCAAACTGTTGGTTGAGAAACAAAGTCAGTGTGAACTGCTGGATGTTGGTTTCAGCAACCCAGTGGAGCCATACTGAACTCTAGATTTTATTACTTCCTTATTACTGTTGGTAATCAGAATGTTTGTGTAACACACCTTCATACGGATTGTGTTCGTCAATAAAACAGGGTGCAATATGATTGATGTTGGAAACAATGGCTTACTCATCCTGATTTTTAATACAATAAAACTTGTCGTTCGTGAACAGATTCCCCACCTTTTTTCCGAGGTTTAATTCCAATTTATAACCTCGAAAGATGGCTAAGCGTGCAAGTTGTGTTGGAGATATCCTCTTATATTTCGTTCACCTGCGAGGCTACTGTGATCCACAAAAACACCATCATTTGACAGGTCACACGACCTTTAGAAACAGGATAGTTTTACTCTGGAAAGGGGACTGAGAAGGTTATCTCCTAGTGAGACTATTAATTTACAGACGAGGGTGGTTTATCTGAATTTGGGACTTCGCAATCTGCTTGAAAATGCTTCGTTATCTTTCGGAGGGACATCGTTAGCGCACGGCTGCATGAAGGCATTCAAATCGGAGAGTCTCGTTTTGACGGGAGACACGTGAATTAACTCAGCAATACATTTAAAAACAGTTTCAGGAAGAATTAGGGATGATAAGTTTAATCCTTGTTGTTTCGTTTTGCGCACAGATGCAGTCTTACAGCCCAACAGCGACAGATAGTCTCAGTGGGAAGACAAGCGTTCATCAAAAAAGTCCTTGGCTCACTGGGCATACCAACGTCAGCCTATCACCATCGAAGAATATAGACGATCGAGACGGTCAGCTTCTTCTGAGTTCACTTGTCCCCATACACCCTATGTGTTGCTACGATATTTGTGGACTTAGTGCAACTGATTCGTTAGATAAATCTAAAAAAGACAAGTTTAAGCGTAAAGTGGATCCCTTGCCTTGTATGCAATTCAATTTCACGACAGCCTTTATTGTTCACAACGGATTGAACACAGTTTTTACTGAGCCGGTGAACCCCTAGTTTGGCTGCTTGCGTTGGCACTCTGACCCATGTAAATCTTTCTGTAATTTAAGTGATCCGCGGTAGCTGCTTGAAAAGTGAGGATAAGCACCTCTCATTGTTCACACGTATATTTTCAACAGGGCAGAATGGGTTCTAACAAAAGACGAGATGTTCACTCATCGGCTGGCAAGAATCAGACTGTATGAAAAATCTAGTTGCTGAAACAATATTCATTAAGAGAATGTTTTCTGGTAAACAGCAGATTTTCAGCGTGTGTGGAGTTTTCCCTAAGGTAGGCGTATAATTCTTCGTGAAACGTATTCTCAGGAAGATGCCCCAAAAAGAGTGATCTGTTGAGCAGAGCAGAGCATACATGTGGGCAATGGAGATTTTAACGATATTTTCCAAACACGTCAGTTGTGTCGTAAAGGTTACAGTCGGCGGGACAAAGCAATGATTGTTGTTTAAACCAACAGCATCGACAAAATAGTGCTGCATAAGTAAGTTATAACGGTGCCGAAAATGGACTCGTCTACTCCAAAGGTTTTTGAAGGTTAAATAATGTAATAAAAAGTTTTTAAAACTAGTCGACTGACACTCATTTATGGATGACGCCAACACTCCATTGTTAAATGACGCATGCCGTAGCATAGCTGTGGCAGACAAATAACGAACAACATAAACCTGTTTACGCGAAAGCCGCAATAACGGACCTACTTTCCGACGAAGGACGATGCGGACGTAAAACAATAGTTCCTAGCCCTCTACCCGTAATATACAATGGCTCAGCTCTGACAGCAACCGGTTTTCCCCATAATTTCCATTTTTTAGCTCCCTGTTGTTTGCGATGCAAAATTGCAGGCAAATTCATGATATTTCTCGTTAGCCAGCAAACTGTACTGAAAAACGTCACCGAGAGTTGCGTTCTTCAAGCCTAAGAGCAACGAAGGACACTGTATGATGCATTCTATAACCTCCAACACGTTCGGGAAATGCATGCTTCCTTCAAAGCTCCACCGTTTGGCCAACTTCCTCGTTGAACAAAGCGAAAGGCATTTTAGGTAACTACGGCTCTGTCTGAACAAAATCTAGTAAAATGTAGGGTTTACTTTAAGCACAACGGAAGATGTATATATATATATGCATACAAAAAGAGGTGAATCTCAGATTTGGAGAGCATGGCCAAGTTGAATTTGATTTTGTCATCCAAAGGTACATAAGAATCCCAATAATGAAGTGCTCGGTTTGGTTGCAGGAAAACATCCACTACTTCGATTTCCTCTGGGATATTGTCTTTTTGTTTCCGGATCAATGCTTTCAGGAACCTCATGACCTTTAGGGTGTCTACAATCGAGCTCATTCTTCTCAAATCCTTTCCTGAGACAGTGAACGCCTCCGCTCAGACACTCTGGACGGATAAAATAACTAGGATCAGTTAGGTCCCCAACAGTGCCTATAATTGTATCCTCCATGGCAATTAAAGGTAGCATGGCATGGGGTGATATTTACCTATGATGGTATGAGGGCCTGCACCAAGCTACAGCTTTTTGAAGACAAAAGTATGGATGCTCTATGCAGCTCTATTCAGACCTATTCCATAGGCAGGAACATGTACGCCAATGTGTCTCTGTAGTTGAAGAGAAGCTGTTTATTTATACATGATAAGTTTAAACTTAAGGTCACCACAAATCTCAGTTAAAATTGACTAAAATTTTAAGCTTACTAGACCCATGAGGGTGTGCGAGGGTGCAGAAACCTAAAGGCCCCACAACACCATTATGGCACAGACTTTTCACTTGTACCTGCCAAAAATTCGTGTAGCACAATCCTCACAGTAACAAAATGTAAATCGCTGGAAAACCAGGCGCTGCACCGGAGAATCTAAACTTACATCGCACTAGGTAGTTCGTTCTAAAGGTTGTCTTTGTTGGCGCTAGTCGTAGTAAGTGAAACTGTACCGTTCCATCTGTATTTTTACTCATTTACTGGGCCAAACATTTGCGTGTTTTTACCCACGAGGCATTTTGCGCGTGTCTATAAAATTAATTGTTATTTCCAATTTTTTCTAATTCTCCCAAACGAGAAGTTGGAATCTGACTGAAGTAATTCGCACGATCACCCAGACCATTGAAGTTAGGTTTTGGGGGTGCATATCACGGGGGTCGTGACTTCATGACACGCAGGCGAAAAGATTTGCAGCTATCTGTGAACTGCAGCTTAGCGTATTTTCTAGGGCGATTGAACCAATTAAGAAACAAGTTATGACATCTCCAGATGATTGGTGACCACACTTGGAGGAAGCACATGGATGTTTCAAGTCAACTTGGTCTTAATGGAAAACCCAAATAAATCCCACCTGAGTCCCTCGATTAGAGGTCTACTCATCGTATTGAAAAACTGGAGGAAGACTTGAAAACCCAATGTTTTCTTTTAGAAACTGCACCAAATCTCCAACAGTCGGAGACGAGAAGCAGACAGTAGTGCAGCAACTTAATGTAGTACTTCGACATGAATTATGCTGTCCCCTTAGAATGAACACGTAATTCTGATTCACAGTTTCAGACTACCTCTCAGAAAGAACTCAATCTTCTGAATCAGAGCTCTTGTTGTATTTGGCTCATCTGAACTTTTACTTTTGTTACAGGAAACCACGTTCGTTTAGTTCTACAACGTCCTTCTCAGACCTAGGTTTCTCGTTAAATAAAGTATGGGTTCATGAACACCAGCAATCGGCAAGTCTAAAGTGCGTCTTGGTTTTTTGGCAGTCCGGTTTCTCTGACAGGATAGATTTTGTTTCCGTCAATTGAGATCGAATATGGATTTCCTGAGTTGCACATATCTACTACTATCCTGATACTTTCTTCCATCACAAGATATTTCCCTTTGCTTGAGGTAATTGCCAGTCCCGAATGATAAGCGGTTCCATACAAGGTACACTGGAGTTTTACCCAATAACTCGCTTTGTGAGGAGTGGCTGTTGACATATTCAGCCTTCCGCGACGAGAGGTAGAGCTGCGTGTGAATGAACAACAAGAGAATCTACGGGCCGTGCTTTGCGGTGCTTACATATCAAGACGCCTGATGATGCTCTTCTATGTAGTTTGCACGCTATCCAGTCTATAAAAAACCCATTTTCAACGATCATATGTCCAGTCCAGATGCCCATGGCAGAAACATCTGTGAGAAAACTTTATCCCACATCAAATCTAACTAGAGTATTCGCGTAAAATCTGCCAGATTCGTACAGTTTGGATTACTGGACAGATGTTTTTAGACCTTTTGGAATATCTTCCCAACTTTGAAGTCCCTTTGAATAGTAATAAAACAGGACTTAACGTTTTCAGTGTTGATGAGTTATTGATCCTTTTTCACCAAGTTATGAGACATTTCTTGTTTTGAGAATTACTGAATAAAAGCTAACAAAAAGCAGCCAACGATAGCTTAATTTATCCAGGTGTATTTAAAACCCGATAGTTGAATCTTTGGATCACTATCAGGCCTGAAAAATGAGTTGAAGTTGTGGTAGCAAGAACTGTTATCGATCGGCTACTGTCATTTCTGCCGAAGTCACTTTAGATGGCCTGCAGTTTTACAACATAAATGCATTTGGATGTTATTCTGTACTAGGTCGCTGTTACCGCATGTATCGTCCTATCAACTCATCAGTCGCAAAACACGTGTAGGTAGTAGTTGTGTCAAAAACAATGTTACATATTTCGGAGTAGGCCTGATAGTTGCCGAATTCTCGGTTCGACCGAATTATAAAATGCGGTGTGCTGCGAATGATACGTGCTGCCACCAGATGTAACTATTTTTGTGTTATTTTGTTTCAGTTCACATGATGTCCGATTATTCAAGCTTGACAGCACAGAATCAGGAATGCCAGTTTACGGGTAACACTCTAGAGGTTAATACAGAGGTTCTGTATTTTTCTGGGAATAAATGGAAAACTTGCGATTTCCGTATTAGCACTCAAAATGCCTTAAATATTCGATATAGTAAAAAGGTCAATTCGACTAGTTTTGAAACGGTTTGAAGTTTCGTATTAATCACTGTAAGTAAAGTGATACTTTGCATATGATTTTACCGGTTTATTTTCAGAATATAATGCGGCCAAGATTGACCACAGTCACTTACGTTGCGGTTCCTATGTGAAGTTAACTGGTGTTGTACCTATACACACAAAACTAATGGATGACAACGGTGGGACTAAAAGACTGAAGTACAAGACGATTTCAGAGTTTCATCGGGTTACATGTTGACCCTTTGTATAGGACAGATGTTGATTGCGACAGTTTGTCACGGTTGTCCGTACTGCGCGACATTAACTCTAAGGGTGAAAACGCTATACACTTCCGATTAGCTCGCAATCCAAATAGTTGCTCCCCTCAGCGCTCTCTTTTCCTGAAAATGTTCCATTAATTCCCTCGTAATCCGTTAGATCAGTGTCTGGAGGGGTTGGCGAGAAATTCTCAACCTAATGTTTTTGTTTGATCGAATCTACTTTTAGGTCATCCGCTGCCATTTCCATCTGGTTTTGCGCCAATAATTTCCCTTGTCGACAGACACCTTTCAATAGAACCGATTTATTGTTCAGTTAGCTTATTTAAAAATACATCTCGCCAGTTTACCTCATTTCTCATCGACGGTTCGACACGTATGGGCCTTTAACTCCCCCCTCAAACTCGAATCCTCCAGTTTCACGATCTACAGGAGGATACTGTGTTCATAATGCTGTCCTAAAATGTGCCGGCTATACTAACGATTGGCACCCCCACAGTACTTTGGACAATTATTCTACAGGTTTACCGGTTTGTTTTCAGACAATGTAAACTCATCTCAAGCCTGGAGATGTCAAAATACCAGCGGGTTAAAATGTGTAATGGCTAACGGGTGACAGCGTTGACACCATGCGTCAGATAAATGTACCTGTCATCACAGAAGCACTTCTTGTTTCTGTCTCGCAAAATCGGGCCCAAGTTTATCACCTTTCGTTCGCTATGTATGGATGTACTTGATCGCCTGGTGTGTGCTTTTTGCCTCAAGAAATGGTTGACTCTGTCTTCTTGCACACATAATATTACTTTTAGCACCTGATGTTAAAACCCTGGGATTACTTTCTTTGAATGAAATTCCCATATTCTGAGGTTGCAAATAACATAAGGTTGGATGTAGCAGCTGGTTCTAAGGCAACCTATATGGTTGGTGTCTACCGCTTTGCTGGGCTGAATATTCAGCCGACGTTGCCAGTTGCCTGGTAAGAGCATACAACCTTGGATATATCAGTACAATTGACAATGAATTAACAAATAATATATCTATCAAAGAATGGTGCGAGCATGTCACCGTTCAATTATGATCCACTTGACGGTATATTTTTATGGAATACTGTGCAAATGTGAACGTACTTGTTCGCAGTTAATTCATTATCGATAATTATGAGGCATTAAAATTATGGATCAATGTAGAAACCTTCACAGTTTTGCGAAGCAGTATCAAAAATACTTCTATGAATCCATACCCATTGACCTTATAACACCCTCTTCCTAGTTCTCTACAGCGCATTGCTGTCCTACGCGTGGTTCCATGTGTTACAATGTTCAACAGCTTAACGTTCGTATCCTGGGCCAAAATATTAATAAGGGTTTAAGAAACACCCTCTTTTAGTACATACTTTATCGCTTGAGTTAGACGAAAATCCATTTAAGCCATAGTAGTTCACCGCTTCTTAGCTTTTTTACTTTTCTAGAAGAGATAAGCTAATAGATCTTAAGTGAAGGGAAACATTATGTAAACTCTCAAGTTCACAGACGGCCATTGAAGGAGGCCGGAATTTCTTTCCGGAGCGCAAAGTTTCTCAGCCAATAATAATATTACTCCCAAGTCACTTTAATTATTTTATTAAAATAGTGTCAACTTTTTTAATTTCCTGTCTTTGTTGTTTGTCCCCACCCCTGAAACGTACACTGGATCCTTCTTCGAGAAGTTTCTTTGGCCATAGCATGATTTTAATGTCATAGTAATTGTTACGTGCCTACGTCGTTGTTTACGTAGGTTTCAGATGATAAGCCTTACGGATGTTTTCTATAGGTGTTAGCAGTTGTAGACTTCATTTAAAATAGTCACGGAATTCAACGTACAGCATCAAAACCTTGATTAAAAGTGTAAGATTAGGTATTTATAGTTTTGGAACGAATATTCGAGTAAAAGACCAGCTCACAAAAGAGAGCACTCAGAAAGACTTCGCACTGCAAATAGCACCGGCGTTGCGTAACAGAGGTGAAAGTAAACGAGCATTAGAAACACTCAACAAGCAGGCATCAAACACATTTGTGTGCAAAAGGTGGACCTGACTTGTTTTTCCTGCAAACCATCCAATAAAAGTGCATTGAATTACTTACTGAGTGGGGTCAAAGCAATCGCATGATGATCAAGCACGAGGATTTAACCATTTTCGTCTTGTTCCAACAAGCAATTCGTATCCAAAACTAACATTAGAACCCTCCGTGGTTTTAGCGTTTCGCGACGTATTTTGTGATGCTATACCTGTCAGTGCAATGAGTGATAAATGTTTCTTCCAAAAGTGAGATGAACTGAATTAATTGTTTCTTAATTCATATAGACTACCGAGATGTTGCATATTTGCAACAGAAGTGTGTATACCTAGTTTAAAGATATAGATTGTAGTCCAAAACATAAATCTTGGTAGCAGCCTTTTAAGCTTAAAACCCTACATTTATACGAAGTGCTGTTTAAAAGATGAGCACACACTTATCTGAGCAAGAAATCTCCCAGCAACCACAATGTAGTGAGTTGTCTGTAGATTGTTATTTCAAATAACACAAGGTGAAGACTCTTTGAGTGGTAGTTTAGTTTATGAAAATATACTGTGATATCTCGAATATCGTACCATCTGAAACATGAGGTGGCCTTTGTGCAGCACATTCAGTTAAAGAATATCATAAACGAGGGATTCAGTTCAGTGCCCAGTGAAAAAAATGATTTGCAAACGAGAGTATTTTTCGTCACCCATCTATGCTTTCGCGATTTAAGCAACAATTAACTTGGGTTATTTGAAAGGATCGCGCATGGACAATGAAAAAACTGCAGTTTTTGATATCCCCAAAATGCCTTTGGAACTCATTGTTGCTCAATCATGTTTGCGGCCTGAGTTAGTGCAATCTGTCAGAAAAAATACCAAACTGAATCAGGGTTTATTCTAGCATAATACATGTATATTAGTGCATTGGTTTCTATCTTTGTATCTGGGGCCCAAAAGTTACAAATAAAGTGATCACTTTTTGTTTCCCGAAATCCCACACTCATACATACTGCCAATAACGGTTCCTTGGAAAACATTTTGGAGCGTGCTATTCGGATTAGTTCGCTGAGGTCCAATGTTTTGTTATGGGCGTTTTACTATCAATCAGGGCTACAGCATCAGTGCGTTGCAACGCTCCACTCAATTTCAAAAGGACGCACTGATAACGTTAATCCAAATGTTGATGAGACGTCTCTAAAGTTTGCTACCCTTGGCGAACATTTTTTCTACTGAGCGAAGTTGGGCACCAACATTTTCGTCTAGGTAAAAGGTTGAGGTATTTTCTGGATTTTTTGGTGAAACAGAAAACAATATCTTCCTTTAACCCAAACGTCAAGGGTCAAATAAAAACGTATTCTTTGTTCTATTACAGTACTTTCATAGTAGATCTCTAGACGCAAAGGCGTTTTTGAGATACCGAACAGTAAGGGAGAAGAAATAGAACGCGACTCCTGAGGTTTATTACTAGCCGCCATTTTAGTGGGAATGACTTACCAGCACTCTTTTCATTGTCAACAGTAGTCGATAAATCTGCGGATTAGGTGACTCCTGACGATATGAGAAAAACGAGTATTTATAACAAAATAAATAAGTGCTGCTTCGTTGACCGAAAAGCATCCAATGAGAAACAAATATTTCAGCATGAATCTGTGCTCAGCAAACCAATCAGAATGGTTTTGCGAGAACATTTATTTTCTCTGCCTGTCTCTCCTTCTTAGAATACGTGGTCATCTTATCCACGTGCCCATATCAGGAATGCAACACATATACTCCTTACCGCTGTTTTTCTGATGGATTTAACCACTGACAAGTAGTTGGCAACAGTTACTGTCCACGATTTGTAGGCACCGACAGATAGCACAGTAATTTCATCATCAAAAAATCATTGCACAGCAATCCTCAGTCAGCTCCAGTCACGAACTTCAGGGGATAAATGATTTGTCCAATGATGTGTGTACGGTTTAGCTCTTAGTTTTCTGATATAAGAGGGATGATCAATTGATCTTGGGTTACGGAACTACATTCCAACTGTCTTGAAATGAACGTCAGTTATAGGATTTCCATATCAAGGTGTTATCAATGCTGAGAAATCGAAATCCGGCTACATTTTCAATTTACAGTTCGTTTAAAATGTATTAGCCTGCAACTTCTTGTTAACGAATAACTTTCTTTGAAGAAGCTTTTTTCCTGTCCACCAAATGAAAATGCGCAGTTCATTGTTATTACTGCTTAAAGTTTGCCATTTATATGACACGATAAAAATTCGTGCAGTGTGCATTAACAAAAGACCACATTCAAGACGAATACTGGGGTTGAATAAGGACGTTATCAAAAGCGCTACATTAGTTATAATATCACCGGCATGCAGCACTCACCTGCAACATGTTTTCAATTGACTGAACCTACAGCCAAGTTGGAAGTGTCTGGCCCTAGTCCTTGCGGTTAGGAAATTTGGCGGAATCCTCCATGGTTGTTACTTGGTATTGCGTAGCGTCCATGGAGAAATCGACTGGCAAGTCGACTGCAGCATTGATCAGTAATCAGGGCCTCACTATAAGGTTATAAGAACTTTCAGTTTTGGTTACGTTGATTCCCTATCGTATCTGATTTCCAGACCTATAATGATACCGGATGACATGACCACAGCATCGGACAGGGTGTACACCGATGACGTAAGATTCTGTCTACACATTTCCGATCATTTTTTTCATATAGTTTAGTTCATATGGATCGGACCAAATATTTCAATGTGAGGTATCCTTTCTTCGTTCTAACTGGACATATAAGACTGGTTGCAGAATAATTCCCTAGCTACCCAAGAAACATCCGCCGAGAATATCATGTTCAGATATCGCGTGGTAATTTCACAACTCTGAGATCCACAGTACTGCATTAGTTGAACGTTGGGATGTCGATCGATGTGAGCTCTGCCGACATTGGTCCAGACCGTTGAATGACGGCCCACTGTTACCACAATAGAAATTTGGATGCAAAGACCCTGTTCCTCGCCGTAGCTACGTGCATCGTGGACACTAAGTCGTATCGATTTCATGAGTTGCATCAAATGATAGTGTTATTTGATGGTCATTGATGCATTCAGTAAAAGCCGAAGAAATATTCCGTTGGCCTATAAAACCTCATACATCTTCGTCAGTACTCTCAGACACCTAATCTGCCAGTTCGGAATCCATCGATACAGGGATGTGACAAAGTTCACTTCCTATATTTTTCTGAGCTATTGCAGTTTCATGGGCAAGAAATACACTCACACATCCGACTAGGAAAAACAGGTAGATTAAAATAGATTTAACACAGCCCTGCTAATTCTTGAGGGGAAGGAAATGTCATATGGATGCTTGGTGTCTTCGTACGGCCCTATACATTCACGCCTAACAATGATGCACGTGATAAATCGTCTGCGGAACTCTTTTTGGGCAGAAATATCAAAGCACACTTGGATCACGAAAAGGAACATTGTGCAAGATCAAGCTCACCAAGCGCCCAAAAAATACACTAGAATTTTCAAGTCAACGAATTCCATATACATATTATAAAGAGCAGTGTACCTCAGAAAAAGATGTCAGGCGAATTGAAAACGTCATATAAAAATCAATCAGATGCTGGGTTGCGCCTACGGCATACAAATTTGGCCAGACAGCGATATTCCTACAATAATCATCGCCTGCGTCTCTTGATCTTTTAGCGAATGCGTTTGCTGTACCCAGCCCAGTTTAGGGCCTGCACCCCATGCTGGACTATAAGACTCTCTTGACGCACACGGCGACCGATCCAACGGTTGGAAATCATACCTGCCCTCATGCCACATTTATGGCAATTTTTTTAACGGAGCAAAGTAACAAAGCGTTAGGGACAAAAAAACACTCAATAGTCGTAATAGACACATGCCCAGATTTTGTACTTTTCATTGTTTGTCCCAAGTCACTCTGATTAGTTGATCTTCGTTGTTAGGATTCCACTCCACGAATCATTTGGCTGTGATACATGTTCCAATCCGTGCACAATTTTTCACTTGTTGAATGGTCCTTTGGCGGTCATTACAGGGAACCTGCAGGAAAATGGAGTCGAACTTGCTATCGCAAAGTTACACGAATCGGGCTAAATCAAGTTGTATCAAATCAGAAGTCAAAACGGGTCAACTTGAAACCTGCATGCCGAATTTAGTGACCGCCGATGCCTTCACAATTCGTCTTTTAGTTGAAGATACGGGTGATTTTCACAATTGGTCTCTTAAAATCACAAGACTGCTTAGAGGCCGAACCGTCTGCTTCTGGCTGAATATATTTACGCGTCGTTGGGCAGAGATTTGCGGACGGAATAAAAGTTTCGGTCGATTAGAATTTAGTTAACTAATAGAGAATGTTTAGATGCAGAAAAATCCTCGCTAGCAAGCTATTTAGTCCTGAAAATAACCCAGTCGTTATTAGGAACCACTTAAAAGCTGTCTCGAGTGAAATCCAAATGAAAGAGCTTCGCTGATCTGTAAAGTGAAGTTAAAATGGACAGATATGAGACTTGTCTGAAAAACTGATTTGCAAATGTAGTAAAACATCTCAACCAAAATCAAGTTGTGGTCTTATATCTGATCGACCAACTAACCCGGAATTCGTCCCATAAAGCGAAAAAGAAAATAGTCCCAAATTCTCATGTGGTCAGCAAAACACATGTAACCTGTAAAATAAGACAATTCACAAGATTTCGTCTTCTTTCTCAGACGCCTTTACCCGAGAGATCATTTAACACGGGGATAGGTAACGTGGATTCAATGACAGAATGCCAACTGGTGCCATATCCTGCCTGAGTGCGAGTTAATCACGCGAATGATCAGCCGTTCGTAGACAAATGGTGTAGCTGTTAAATATTAGACGGGTGTTCCAACGTCCCTGGGAATATGGAAGATGAACACTTCTGGTGATACTCAATATATATATCTATAATTGTATATATAGTCTGTCCAGTGATTCCCGACCGCTCGACATGGATTGTCTTCAGTTATTGGACTAGATTTTAATTGAAAAAACCTATCATCTCCCGTGCTATCAAAATTTGCAATCATATCGCGCAAAATTCACTCCGAAGTCTTTGTACTTTCAGACAATTATGATATTTCCTACAAGATCTTCATCTAAGCAAATTATCAATTTTGGATGAACAGAATGAACCAGCTAAAGCACACGCAAATTTACCCTATCATAAGCTAAGAAATAGATGCTAGATGTCTTCTTGGAACCTGCCGAATATGAAGATATTTCGGCTTTGTGATGCAACTAGTTAAATACAATGCCGCAATGACCAGCGGCTATTTAAGAATATTGCCTTACCTATCACTGTTGTAAAGTATCAGATGGAAGATGTTCCTAAAACCTGAATAAATTCGGATAGTTCTTTTCTCAGTGCAAAATGACAAGCTCCCCAAGCAAGGCTGATCACCAAACCTTGATAAACTATATCTCCAGAACAAATTTATTCGCTCCAGTCTGTTCTGACAAATGAAAGAAAGGACAATAGAAGGCAAAACTTTACCAAGAACACTTTCAACTCTGTACCGTAAACGTAATGTTGGCTGACCGAGTGAAAAAGAGTGTTTTAGGTGGAGCCGTCCAAACAGCGCAGTTTTGAACGTCTGTTTTTAGGCAAACCCTTGCAAAAGAAATGCTATGAACGCATTTCATAGCAGTACGCTTAATTCTTCTATCAATTGTGGGTCTTTGATTCGGGTAGGAGCACAAGATTAGAGATCGCTATTGGGAGGCTCGGTTGACAAGGGAATTACGTCGATGTCTTCCGGTGTCAGCAGGAATAAATTTCAAATTTTGAAACTAGTCCGCCGATTTTGTTATTTGCAGAATTTCGAACCAAGTTGCTGAGAATATTCTTGGTATTATCTAACTAGGAGAGAACTGACGGTTTTGAGTAGTGAAAACGGCTATACATCTAATTAGCATGGTTTAACTGATAACTTGCCTGACTCAAATCAGCGTGGCTAAGAAAAAGTTAGTGTCCTGAACATTCCTTAGGTCCTAGTAACTAAACATTTCCCGAATAATGTATTTCTGTGGCGCTTTACTGCGAATTTCGCGTCCACGCTCCCGCGTTATACTCAAGACAAAACAAATGTAAAATACACTGTACCTCCTCCTGAAAAGCATCGAAACTTATCTAACATCCACATTAATTGTTACGCGTTGGCGTAATGCAAGAACGCTCAATATTTTTAACACCTCGAGCTACGATTTGAACTACAGAAAGAGTCCAAATTAAGAAGACCCAAGACCGGCATCATACTTGGGTAACACATGCCTAAGCATATAGTATCCACTCTCTATTGTGCATTTTTTTATTCATCGATTGCTTAACCTAATAAAACGTACTATTCAACTGATAGACCCATTCTATCTATTTAGACGACTAAAATTTGAGTTGTACTGAATGCAAACGGAAAATCGTGCGCCGGCAAGGCTGAGTATAGCGGACAACTGCTGTACTGCTGGTTAAACCGAGCTATGCAAGAACCGGTAGGACCAAAGTCGATATATGAAAGTAGTTACTAGCTGAGTAATGAAAGCCCTCTCTTCATCGGCTATTATTGGATAGCCCGTTCTTGTGCAGGGATGTACGTGGTTGGGTCATGTACAAAGGTTTGGCATGTTCAAAAACGCGGACATAAATTGGCTACAATCACAATAAGTGCGATTTACTTATGAGATTGCTTGGTTTGTTGGCTGAATTCAACGAGCAGGACCACATTTTACTAAACAACACCATTTAACTTCTAGATCAGTCACAATAATTCAGTAATTATTTCGAAGCGATTTTGTGCTTATGTATCACAGGCTTAGGAGATGCGCACGCAGCGCAGTTTTGCACTCAGTGAACCGTCCTCAAAACCACATTAGTATTATTTAGCTAACCTGGCACGCAAGTGATTCATCATTAGAAATTGGCACAACATCTCATCCTTCGGTCAACAGAGTGGGCCCATCTCTCGGGGTGTTTATAATGTTGACGCACCCTAGAAGTTTGTTGAAGTGTTTGAAAAAATGTCCACCAGATACATTGTGTGCAGAACTAAGAGATTTTATGTGGCTATTTTGCAAAGACCGCACTTTGTATTTTAATATTAATTGCTAATCAAGCTTAGAGCTAATAGAAGCATCTTAGCATTGAGATGACCGCATACATGACAGAATGTCACATGTACTTACGGAAAACGAGATAACGTTTCGTAGCCGATTTGGGACAAAAGACATTCAAGGATACACATTAACTACTGTGACAAAGCAGCTCATATGAGTTTTGAGCTGAACAGCAGTGACGTATTTAGGTTGAGCAAAATTTGAACTACCTCATAAGTAGAGAATACTCTCGCAATGAGTTACATGGAATTACAATAACTTAAACTAGTTTTTTCACATTTGCACTGCTGCAGGTGAAAATACTGGTAGACAGTGCCAGGCCAATTACCACAAAAAAACGGATAAGTCCGATTCTTCTTTACTGCTGCAAGAACCCAGTTAACTGAGCAAACCTTTCTTCACGGTCACGTTCCGGTTCATACAGGACACTGTTAAAATAAAGTCTGAATTCTGGACCGCGATGGATGTTTCCTAGACTTTGGAGGAAAGTGGTATAGACGATATTGTGCCTGTCGTTGAGTCATGCAAGCCGATTGTCCTACTTCACATAGTTTAATCACAGCTGTTTTGCTTCGGCTATTCACTAGCCCTTTTGTTAGGTTTTCTTTTGTGGTTGTGAGCCATTTTGTAGTTTGATGTTATTTTGTGACCCCCAGTCGTTTCCCTGCTTGTCGCACAATTACTGTCACCTAGTCTGCTTGTTCTGCATTTTGAAGCATATGCTACCTGCTGGTTCCGGCTTAATTCCAAAGTTTTGTCGCACCGTTCGAGTCCCTGCACATTGATCATGAATAGAATTCACATATGTGAGTTCATTTAAAACACTAACTGTAACACGAATGGGCTCTCCGTTTACTCTTTTACGTCAGGATATGCCCAGACTACACACGCTACCTAGTTCAGTTGTTAGGAGAGTGTTCAACCACTATAGACATCGGAGTTAAAGCATGTTTAGTGTTAGATAGCTTATCAGCCTTCAAAATGACAACATTCTGAAGTTGGAACACTAACTTTGCTGTACTGGTCCCAACAAAGAGCAATTACATCGCGGGTGAAGCCGAAAAGTACACTTTCCAAATGTGTCCGTTTGTCCGGCATTGGTCGGGTTGCTTTAGCACACAGCTCGTTGACATAAATTCCACCGTCCCATCAGACATAAAGCCGAAAAGTACATTTTCCAAATGTGTCCCTCTTCACGGAAAGTGCCGTTTGTCCGGCATTGGTCGCGTTGCTTTAGCACACAGCTCGCTGACATAAATTCCACCGTCCCATCAGACATTTTTATGCTTAATGGGGAATTAGGACATCCATGATGCACATCCATACTGCACATCCTTACTATTTTACCAGAAGTAAGGTCAGTTACAAGGTCCATAAATGGTGTGATGGCATCGGGATGGTAAAGTTACCTGGATTATTGACTAAATGAATAACCAGCAATACACTGTGTCGCTCCTAAGCAAGGGGAGATCGTACCTGCTTGCACTGAAAACCATGCGTTTTCCCTATGTGAAACACCGGAGCAATACCTTGAAATTTTTAATGCAGAAAACAGGGATTGCTTCTCGGCGTCAGTTAAGGTAATTGTAATGGCTCAGAATCAGTGCACCGCTTCAATAAGTGCTTTATATGAACGCTGAGTGATAAAAGTCGTTAGTAGCACAAAGGCGGTCGGCTTAAGTAACGTTTTGAGACAGCATCCTTTACTACGAGAGTTCTGAGTAGAATTATCCGAAGTAGAATAAACCGACGGGGATGTATAAAACAACTCAAACTGTAGGAAATTCCATTAGAATTTTCGACGGATTGGGCAAAAACTAACCGTTTAGTAGTAGACACGAATTTGCAGGTTTAAACATATCCCGTCTTAAAGCGTTGTAACTGGCTTGCATTTATGTTCAGTTGAAGAATGTGACCTCAGGTTAAGGAAAATCCGTCAGTGCAAGAAAAAAGTGTACAGTACTTGTCTTAAAACCTTGCACTCAAAGTTTTCATGGATGACTGTTATGTTTCCCAGTGCAGATTGGTGAAGCCTAGTCCCGTTTTTTCTGATGGCCTTTTGCTTATGAAAGCATGTACTTTTGGTGAAAAATCGACTATTTATTTATCTCTGTTTCCCTCAGGGCCCTGGCTGCCAATGCCACAGAAGCCTCAGGGAGCTAAGACTCGGAAGCGAATGAGTAGCTTGGTGGAATCGAGAATTTTAAATCTCACTGAATTCTAAGGCGTTTTACAGGGCAGGAGGCTTTTTTAAAATGAGGCTTGTACCGAAATACACCGTGCCAATACGGACATACCTAACTGGTATTTCGCTAGTATCATTCGAATCCTGTCCAATCAGCGGAATCAGCACCATGTTCTGTCCATGTCCAATTCAACAGATGTGATCAGCCTTTCACATGCATGCCAATGAACACATGAGAAAAGTCCCTTGTGTATATTGTCTTGTGTGCACTTTTGGAAAAATCTCGCACCCTTTTTGCAAATGACCCCCTCAAAAGACATAAAACCCGAGTTCTACTTTTTTAGACTCAAAGACTAACCAGGACAAATAATTTGGTACATTTGAGCTACACCCAGGCAGTCAGTAGTTTGCTCTACATACCACAACTGACAGAGTGATTCAATATTTCATGTAAAAGTGTTTTACAACGCAGAGGAAAAGACACCTTGGAGTGAACGGTTTTCCGATAAGGGTATGTGGGCCTGTGAAATTAAATAATTTGTACCAGTTCGCTCGGCCTGTTTTGCCACCGAAATAAACTTTGCCAGCGCTGGATGGGCAGTTTGACGGGGAAAAAGAAAGGTGGGACTCTTTTAAATTTTGGTGTGGCGACTAAATAAATGAGAAGCCTGTGAGAGACATTATCGTTTGAGTCAAAGGATGAGGAGTTATTCCGCCGCTTGACTCAAATTAAGTATACATCTGAGGGCGTGTTTAGCGATCTGAACGATTGGAAGGCAATCCTCAACCGGTATGTATAAGGTGTGTGTTAAGCTAAGGAACGCATATCCATTAGAACACTGTTTGGCTGTGTGTGTTTAGAGTGCATCTATGTAACTTTACTACAATAGCGGGAAGTGTCGTCCGGAACTGGTAAAGTGACGGTTGAATATAGAAAATGATTCAGTGTGTAAATGAATTTAAACGTCAGCCGTGCACAACCAACATTTTCACCTTGATTCTTTTCTCTGGAGTAGAATTATATGTACCTCCACATAATTTGTTGGACATATCCTTGTTTTCAAGAAGGGTTTCCGGGTTCCATTCTAATCATTGCTAGTGTCTGGAAAGATGCCATTGCCGGCGTGAGTGCACTAATGCCTCACCAAAGAAAAATCTACATTGGCCGAGCGAATGTTATAACGGACCGACTGCTTGTTAGAATAAGCTAAGACTCGCCCCCCACACACAACCTATTCTTCACCGCTGGAAACGATACACCAGCAAAAGTTACAATGCCCTTGACCCATAATCTCAGAAAACAATGCGGGCATGTCAAGTAACACCGAATTCCTTCGTTGTTGGTCCGTCTGCTGAGCTTGACACTCGCGACTCGATTGCTACACTTAACGAACAGGCCAACAGAAATCAAAAACCACATTTGAGTCCAAATGTTGGGGAGCGCGCGTTTATCGGTATACAACTCACATAATGCTAAACTTTATAGTCATCAAAGAGCGGTAGTGAAAGCCCTGAATTCCAAACATCCTATGCATCAACTGCGGTGCCATTATGTGAGGTTGAGCCGAACACACGTTGACTGACTTTACGGTCACTGCGTGCGGCTGTACCGTACCCTAACAATGATTTAAGAGTAACATGAATGTTTTCGTTAACGTAAGTTAAAATTTTCATTGGCACCTTGTGGAGCACTAGTTATAGTGCTTATGAAGAAAACGGCTAGACTAGACAAGCGTCAGCAACTCTGGTACAGTATACTTCGTCCAGATACTTCGTCCCAAAACCACGAAAAGGAGATTGTTTTAGTCGAATCAGCTCTGAAAACCATTGTGTCGAAATTCAGGGAGATGTGAGGAAAATCAGAACAGTTGATTCGTAGTAACATGTGTAGTGGCTTCATCTCACATTCTGGTTGAAGACGTTGTTTGCTTCAGTGATCCACCCAACAATGTTTTCACGTTTGAATGAACCTGGTGAAAAACAGTAAAAGGAGGAAATGAATGCCATACAAACTTAACAAAGAGAGCAGAAACGCACTCGTGCTCCTATTTCACCACGGAACATCAAAATTAAGAAAATCACACTTAGTTGAATTCGTTACATATACATAAAAAGAGATGTGGAGCTTCAGCAAAGACAGGCCAACCAAAATGGTGCCTCACTTTTACAGTTGTTAGTAGGTTGGGCGGCCCAGTGTATTCTGTATTCTCTTAGACCTCAGACGAACCCGTTTTTTTCTATCATCCACATTCACCACATTCTCAGGCACATTTTTCAGTGCGCAGCAGAGTATCGACGCAACCTCTGTGCAACCACATGGGTTGACTGGCATGCAAACTTCTCTGCGGACCACAGCCGCTAGCATGTTCGATGTGGAATTTTGCATTCATTGCATGGTAGTCGGTTGTGAAGGAAAATGAAACTCGGTTCGGCTCCGTATGTATGCATTAGAGTGAAGGTTGTTTTGGTGTGAAGGTAACACTGAAGTCAATAGAGAAACCTTGACAAGGTTGATGCAAGCGAATGTAACTTTTCTTACACGATAAACATCGTTTAATCAGGAATCATCTGGCTCTTTCCCAGTATTGCCGGGTTTGTGGAAACTGCCTGGTGGCTTTACTAGTAATTTCAACCATCAGTGCTTTTTAGCTGATAATTGCTTATTAAAAAGAAACAAACTGACTAAAATAGCGTATAAAACTGAACAGTCCCACGACGTTCTTCGCAGCTAAAAACGCTTAACAGGTGATAAGCTAAGTATCATTGCATGCGGTAGAATAAATTGAAGGAAGATACAGAAAAATGCTATTGAGATTTCGCCTGCAACGTGAGCCGTCTATGGTGGAAATCCGAGATGCTCTACACAACTGTTTCGTCCTCGTTGGGAATTATCAGTAATGCACATCTCATGAAACTTAAGAGAGTTCCAACAGAATAAACGGTGCACTAAAATGTGTGTACATAAATTGTCTAGAATACTAACCGGGAGGTCATGGGTTCGCGGCTCGTTGGATTTTCGTGACTTGCGCAGTGCCGATGTTTTCCAATAAGGATGACAGAACCGCACAGGGTTTCTCGGGTTTTACATGCCGAAATCTCAACAATAAATTCAAAACCTTTCTAACACCACCAACAATACGAAAACTTGTTTTGTTTTATTGAGACTTGCGTTTGCTATTTTGTTTAATTTTCCCGCTGACCACTTAAGTAGTCCAGGTTTATGAACCCTGCCAAAAACTTGCTCAAAATCCTGACCGGATATTCACACAATCCGGTGCCTACTGCGTGGATAAATCCAAGCGCAACCTAATAGGTTTCCAATTTGCATCAGCCAACGCAGCTTGTGACTGAAATGAACTACAGTACAATGCAAATCCCTTGAAGATGAGGCTGTTTAGTTTTATTGTCTCAGCTAACGGTAACACCTGTTATTTTAGTGACAGCTGGCCGTAAAGTCAGAGTAATGATCTTACCAGCGTTTTCTAACCTCTATTACAGCGCCCGTCGAAACATCAACGAAGTTTATGAATTGCGATTTTTTCGTTTTTCTTCACAACTAAAATCAGTGAGCTGCAACAAGGCCATCTTTTCGTGCAAAATAAACCTTTAAATAAGGCTCGAAGCAAAATATTGCTTCTCATATTTCCATCTGTTTCATATAATCGCAATTTTGAGGATTCGTTGCCTAACTGATTAGAAACACGAGGGAAATTATATCATTTTTTCAAGACCCGCATTATGACTCTACCGGTCTTCTGTAAAAAAGAAGTCGTTAACTGAAAGAGGTTTTCACATTTTAATCCTGGTCAGTTTTGATGTTTTTTGATCGAACAGATTGCGATCTTCCTGGAGTGTACTGTTCACAACTCAAGCAACTCTATAAGAAAAATGTTCCTAGTTTTATTGTCCTTGTGTTTGGAACAAAGTCACCGGAGGCGTTTCATAGACGCTTACGTAGGATTCTAAACACGGTCGTCGATTTTATTAATTTTATCACCAAAAACGTTTTTGCACTCCTCAAATCTTCCATAGAAACAAGGTGCACTAGCAAGTCACCTGCAGCAAGACTGGGAATATCTTGTGTCCCAAATTCTTATCAGGTCGTGCTCAAAAAGCAGTTATCAACCCTTTTTCGGTAATCTTAATTGGTCTGCATAAGCAAGCTTCCCAGTTAGTGCCGCCGATTACGTACTATTCACAATTTGGCCTTTTATATTATCTCAATAATATACATTGCGGAAACGAGGGCAGAAAATATATTGAGCTACCTCAGTTCTCACGAAGGGCTTCGAAAACGGTCGTAATGAAGTTTTAAAGCCTGATGTCGTCAGTTGATGTCATTTAGTTTGGCAAGCATGCTTGAACAGCATGTAGAAATAGTTCAGTTTTGACATAGACATTCCCGATAACGCTGTCACCTGCGCGATTTGTTGCTCACTTTTTATGCATTTATGGGCTCGGACAACAATTGGTGTCGTGGTTTTTTTTAATTTATTTGGAAAATTTCAGATCCTACACTCTATTTGCCAAGTTGATTCACATTTTGCAAAATATATTTTTCTGCATTTCTCGGTTTCAACAGGACGAATATCAATCTTCTCCGAATCTCGTAGTCAGGTCACTACGTACCTGATGATTTAAGTAGGAGTCAATAATGGAATGCCATTCTGATCTGAGAAAACAGCAGGACGTTTTGTTCTTAACGCATGCAGATGGATCAAACTCTATAATTCCCTAGAAGTGGAAGGATTGCAGTTAAACAAATAACTGGACCCTGCAATAGTCAACCGAAGCATCGCGAGAAAAAATAAAAGTTTGGTCTTTCCCGAGAATAAGGGCTATTGGAAGTGGTTAAAAAACAGTTCAATTACTGGAATATGTGCACAATGAAAAATGCAATCTCTAGTCCTCAAAGGTGATATATTTGAATAATTATGGCTTCAAGGTAGAACAACTGATCCTGGTATTGAGACTTTTCACTTTGAACTTGAGCGTCTGCAAATAAGGTCTAAAGCGTGATTGACATACTTGAAACGCTACATTGAAAATACGACATTTCCGACTTAAACGGTGTAAATGTGGAATAGTTTTATATAAAAGAAACCTAACTGGAGGCCATCGGCAAACCTTTATCTAAGATGTCTCCCAAAGTACAGATTTTTTGTCCGTCACAGCCATTTATGTTTCTTAGAACGTGTATATGAATTCGTAATTATATGTCTAGGTAGATGTGTATGTATATACGTGTATATGCGTATGTATACGTATATGTATGTGTATACTTATATGTATGTATATGTTTATATATGTATATATACACATGTACATGCATATATATGTATGCATTGTATATGTATATAAATAGGTATATATATGTTTATGTATATGCATATGTAGATACATGTATATTTTGTGTGTGTATGCAAAAGTGTTTTTGCATTTTCTGCTTGAGCCTCGCGGAGCCTGCTTCAATGAAATATTTTTTCAGGTGTGCGTTTATATCGCTTGCTTCCCGAACACGAATATCGAGTCTGCTGAGAAAAACTAAGGTGTATAATTATTTCACGCGAATGTATCCTGTGTTGTTTTACGTAAGTGTTTTGCTCACGCGACGAAACGATCGGCAGGACAAAACTCTCCCAAAATAAAGAAAGTAGGCTGTCATCCATATACGTATAGCATGGCACATGCTTGCGTGCAAGCAAGTCAAACACAAAGGGAACAAGTCACCGACGAAGAGAGAATAGATTGAAAGAATATATTAAATCGAGGTTTCTCGGATGCCATTTCCGCAAAACAAAAAAGAAGTTCTATAGAGGATGGAATGTGGCCCGTATTTTTAACGGCTCGTATCCATGAGGGACCGTTCTGTTGACATCGCAGCAGTTTTCCAGCCCAAGTTGTGCAAGACTGACGAGTAGTTAACAAAGCATGCAGGGTACCGCCCTGTCCGTGGCCCGTAAGAGAATCATAAAGTCAATCATGATTTTATCGAAAGTGGGCTTGACACCCATTTTAAAAATAGAGCCATCTTATTTGGAAGAATAACTCGGGACAAACTTTTATCTTCTATTCTTATAAACTCCTGAAAGACAGTCTAACTTCCAAGAAATCAGTCACAGATTTTAACGGATATTTTTTGCACGTCAGGCAATAGTAAATAGTTGGATAATGATTGAAATAATTGTGTCATGGCACGAAGAGGACTAGGTGAAACTGCGTAGATTAAACGTGAGTATTTAAAAAATAAACAGCATTGTACCTAATCAGAGCTTGAAAGTATCATACTAAAAATTGCTCAGTAATTTAGAAATTCCCTGTTAGCGACTGATCACTTAGAAGCGAGGGTTTCATCTGACTGATTGATTTTACTCTCTGGATTTAGTCAACTAACCCATTATGACTTATTCCAATTTTTTGTCAGTGTACTTGGCTAACAGCCCAACTGTATATCCAGCTCCCCTCCATGCAAGCGTGAACCGTCACCAGGCAGTAGGCAAATAAACCATCCACTAGGATAACACACCTCCATCCGCAGTACTTGGAGTTTAGTCCCGTGACTGACTCCGACTTACCGGTCAATAAATCCGTAAACTGCTTCACAAAGCCTGAACCACGTTATGTTGTAGCGATATCTCGTAAAGTTATAGTAAAGGCAATTAAACGAAAGAAAATCTCATCCTTTGTAAACACGCCGAAAAATTATGGTTCGTTTATAAGGGATAAAAATTATCTGTTCGGTCAAACGACGAGGTCATATTAACTACTCCCGTGGCTGAAGAATAACGACTTTGTGAGGGTAACAGTGTGACAAGTGAATGAAACATCGCTCACAAATCATAAGGTTAATCTTGTTTACAAGTAAGTACGATTAAAATCGTCGTTATCCACTACACGATATATACACTCAACTGGGAGACGCATGTTTCTAATGGATACACTTAGTGTTTCATCCACTTCCTGAAGTGGCTAAACTATGATTCTGTGCTCTTTAATTTGTATAAAAATCGAATGATAAACTTACGAAATAAGAATAAAATACTTCTCTAAGAAATTAGTGCTTCCCACGATGCTCTGGTTTCATCCATAACGGAGGGATAAAATGCAGATATACTAACATCAGTTGTGCTTTGTGTTCTTACAAAGGTATGCATAGTAGTGAATGGCAAGATTGGCTGCAGTAATCATATTGTTAGCTGATTCGACAGTGACCTTGATTCAGTAAATCGCGGCATTGAGCAAAGAAATCATCGTATAGTACCCTAGACTTGCAACCAAAATATCTCTCTTTTGGCCGCACCATCCAACGAACCCATGTATTACGTGGTGTCAGAGGTGATCTTGGTTCGTTCAGCTTTACTCAGTCCATTTTATTCACTCTCTTCACGAATTATCCCACTGAATTTCTCCATAATCATTGCTGGTTCCATATGAGACCATCACTAAGAAGAATTGACACCTAGTTGACCCTTTTGTCTGGGCCCGCAATCTTGGATCAAGAAGACACCAGGGGATCGGATGTCGTAGAGGAGACTCTGCATTGCTATCTTTAGCATTCTAGACTTATGTGTTGGCAGACAACGTAATTCCTGTTGCGAAGAGCCATGAGTTGAGTTGAGAATGATCGGAGTTGTGAGCTACACATCATACAGCGATGATCGGTACTCACCTAATTTCAATCATAATTTGCTACTTTCCTCATTGTCCATCCAGTTTGGTTGAAACAAAAATTCGGGTTTTGTTGAAGTTCGGTCTCCGATTTTCGCTTATTATCACATCGCGGTATTGGCGGTTACTTGCGTATTGCTAAAACTTGTGCTCCTTACATGAATTAGTCAACAGTTGGCTAAAATCAACTGCAGAAAAATATGAACTGTCTTTTGAGGCGTAAGCATATAGTTCGCGATTCCAGGAACTGAGCAGAAATCCACCACCGTCGTTCTGTTGTCCTGCGTTGATTTCTAAACGGGAAAATTGAGTACGCTTTGATTAACTCCCACCTACCCTATGATCTTCGTTTTTCATGCACCAGTAAAGTCACTATAGCTCTCCCGAATGTGTATGTTATTTATGGGCAGTTTTTGCATAACTTGAATTATTTTGCTATGGTCAGCCCAACTATGATGGAATGATAGAATGTCGAAATATAATTAGACGAATGCGGTTCGACTCTCTGTGCTACATCGATTAAGTTGCACCAACGGCGCTAACTTTAACAAATGAACGCATGCAATAGCCCACGTATGCGGCGCAAAACAATGTTACGCACAAGTGTATTGTACCTGCCGGTCTGGTTAAATCAGCGAGATGAGAAGTGCTCATGTACTCTTTGATTAATGATCGCGACACTTTCGCCGTCAATGACATTGTATAACGTGCGCCGCACAAAGTTGAACGATTTCATCCTCTTTTTCAGATTCGAGGTGACAGTATAGTGGATAGTGTCTTTCTGGATAGAATTCAGGCCAAAATTGGGAACGAATGTGACAACGTTCTTCCTTATGATCAGTTACTGTTTTGAACAGCAGAGTGAATTACGACAGTTGCTATGTGAAACTTCAAAAGAGCCACTTCATATTTCTTGTACTTTAGTCCTACATCATAATCGATTTTGGCATCGAAATAACTCTAGACTACTGATTATAGACAAGAAATTTAGTGTTCATGTGCGATCGCTCAGTTGCTACCAAAATAACGAGCAGGGCGAACGATGAGAAATTTTATGAAAGCACATGTTTGGAGACTTCTCTGTTACAGTCACCGGACTTAAAGTGCACCCCTAAGTGATATTCCGCCTATGAGTTCTCGGTCGGTAGTTGTACTCGTGTAGGTTTATTCTCAGTAAACAGAGGTTATTAAAATGGTACAAGACGGAAATGGCCATACTGGTACTTAAATTAAGCAACACAAAACCAGGCTTCAATGTTTTTTCCTATAATATGGGGTGTTTTCAACGGGCTCTTAAATTCTGATTAAAATTCATTTTTGAGCGGTACTGTGTTAGTCCAAGTAGGCAAAAACGATTTTTTTCTCGATTCAGTGTTTGCCGCCGAGTAAAACCCATCGAAGACTCCATTGTTATCGCTTATAATTGTAAAGTTAAACGAGAATTTCTATGGTTACCCTGGTGATATTTGTTTAATTAAGTTAGTTACGAAAAAATCCACAGTAAACCCTTTTGTCAAAGGAGCAATGACAGGGGACCTTCACCTGCGCTGCGCATTCGCCAAAATTGTTTCGTGTGTAATGAACTTAAAAGGAAAAGAAGCCGCTTCAACGTTTTTGGATTCCATCCTAGAAGGAATGCCTGTAAGGCGGCACTACTATATAATAATACATAGTAAAATGCTCGAAGGTACTCATTAGATGAAGTCTAAACTTGGACGCGCTTTATTCTTCAGGTAGCCAAAACGCGGTAGAAAGGGCAGTGGATACTGAAATATAGACTAAGCACTAACTCAAACACTTCACATACACTTCAGGTGCTACGCATTCCAAAAGCCTTTGACACTTCAACCTCGTAGATAAAGTGCACCAATGTAGCCAAGGCTTTCTGTCAGGCTTTTTTCGTCTGCTGTCTCCGGACCATGTGCTTCCCACTTTGTGGCATATTCCAGTCGAAACCTATCTCAGCAAGCATGGCACATCAAAGCATTTTGTCACCTGAAATAGAGTGCGCCTAATTGATGCAACTGAATCTACTTGTCGAAGGGACAAGCCGCCGATTTGTTGCCGAATTGGTTTCATTGCACTTTAGTAGTGCCAATTATATGTTTGTGCTGTGTTTTTAAAGCATCGGTGGACGCAGATGAGCAATATTTTCTGGCCCTCAACTAAGAGTAGCCAGGCCTGACAGTTGCAAAACAACATTGGACGCACTGCTACGTTACAGGCTCTGCCTTCCGCCGAAGTGCTTATGTCATTTTGACCCCATAGGCGCCTAAGTTGAAGGGAAATAGAATGGGACTCTAGCCATTCTTGCACTCACTTCCTCTACAATACTGCCTGATTGGTTTATATTTTATCTGGATGAAATGTTAGTCAAGCAGAGCCACATAGAATGAATAACCCAAGTCCCTAAGGTCTCTCCCTAATCTAGCTCTAAGTCAGATGCGGAAGACATAACTAACTTGTCTCCGCTAATTAATCTAGCTGGAAAGTTGGAGAATAAAAACGACAGAAAGCAATCCTGACAAATGTCATTTTTAGTGATAATCTAAGAGGAATACTCCCTGTACACATTCCCGCTCCCATGACTGATTGATTGAAAGAATCAGTGGGATGTGAAAATATTTGGGATACCGTTTATAGACAGACAGACAGGTCTAAGGAGACAACTTCTGGCCTTGTGTGTACTTGGCGATGCTCCACAAGTTGCCATATGGAAGTGACCAAGGTCTCCAAGACCCGTAAGCAATCCTGCATGATTTTAAAGGTTCTGCATCTTGTGTGCAGTCGTAAACCTGCTAAGCATGATCAACTTAGAAACAACAGTGACTAGACTGCTATTCCGATGATTTTCACTTTGAGGTGCAAGATAGTTTTTGAAGGCGGGAAGGGAATCCTTTGTCGGCCAATCCTCTGGTACTTCCTCCCTCCTCCAAAAGCTCTGAATGAGTTTTTTTCACATCGAAGGGCTCTTTTACTCCCTCTTGGAACAAGAAGAGAACGACAGTCCGAACCGGGTGCCTCGTTTCTCATGAGAATTTTGGTCTTCCTTATTATCCATCTTTCTTTGGGATTTAGCAATCTACGTACCTTTGTGAAGCTAATGATGCGTTGACATTGTGCCTGTTACCGAGGACCAGCTAAATTGTTATTCGGATTGTGTTGTCTACTGTAGTAGGCCGGGATTTTTAATAGACATTTAAGCCATCCTCCTCGGTAATACCGCGCCGACACTAGGCTTTCTTGGCTGGTATTGTGGATGAGCTGAAAATAAGCTTGACCGTTTCCGGTCAACCACCCGTTTTCCATTTCTTTAGCTTTCTTTAACCACCATTTTTACGGTCAGCCTTGAGACTGCGGATCAGGCTTTGTTTCAGAGATCTCGTTGAATCGTATTAGCGTTTCGGAGGGACTACTATCCACGGCTTTTATGGACACAGATCAATATGAGATCCAGTTGGAATTGGGCCATCGGCCCGTTGCGGGAAGCCTACAGTTAAACATTGAATTCCTTTCAGATTTTAAAACGACGTTCCTTTAGTCGACTGGTTTGTTTCATCTTCGTAAGTTAACTAGGCAACTGCCGCTGATAGACCACATGGACGGAGAAGTCTTGCATACAATGAATACCACAGCCCTGAGCGACCATCTCCATATTCTATAAGGAACGAGCTACAGAACAGATGCAATCAAGGTATGATCTGGGGTCCTACACGTGTTCCAAATGACAGGAGTCTTAAATACCAAATCGTTATCTATAGCTAATTTCTGCATCCAGTCCGGGTGCCCAAGTTTCTGTTTTTGGAAGACCCCGGATAACAGTATGCTGATGTATGTGTTGAAAGTTGCTCCTTAAGACAAATAGATGGTGATCGACATACAGTCATAGGAAACGCTCATCGCTGTCGGTTCCGATGTGATGTATACGAGGTCTTTTACTTGGACGGCCCTCGTTCTTTTCCCCAAACTAATTATTCAAATCGCCAGCCAGCATGCTGCCCTCTGTGTGCTTAGCCGTTGTCAGGAGTCTTGATAGTTCTGCATAAAAAGCCTCTGCTGTATCTCTTTGGGGCATGTGAAAGGATAGTAACAGATTTGGTGTTTAGAGTCCCTGGTTCCGGATTCAAGCAGTCTGCTTGCACATAATCAGCTGTTCATAAGAATCCTTTCAAGCAAAGTCCTCAGCTCTCCTACTCAACGACCTACCCATACTATTGAGAAAACAGAAAGACGCTTCTGGATCATCTAACACTTGCAGAGTAAACCTGAGTAAACTGAGTTGCTATAGACTGTGTCCAGATGCATTACCGTAGGGTTTAGGGTGTTGTATGCATGTTTCAAAGCCACACAGATTTTTCGAGAGGAAAACACAAGAGCCAACGGAAGAAAGGGTGTGGAATTTAATCGCTGCCCCGTTGAACAGGCATCTTCGTGTTAGTAGTGTGTGTTTGTGATGATTCTCCACTTGGGTGGCCATAAATCGGTGCCATATTTGCAGAGCTACAAAAAGGCGGACAGTATTTACAGTTGTAGCCGATAAATTGAGCCGACTAGCCACTGTTGCTAAGCGACTCGGGTAAATGTTGCTTCCCGGTTTCTTTGAGATATCCAGCCTCGAGCCTTTAGCTCATGTGTCTAACCCACAAGATTCGCTTTTGTTCCACAGCTTGCGCACATCCTGCTTCTAAACAGCTTTACCCCTGGACAAATGCTGTTAGAGTTTCTTGAGCGAACTTGATCGGGGTCAATGACGCCCTTGGTTGTGGTAGGCTATTATAGCCCAAGGGTGCAGGAATTAGGTCATGAAAGTCTGATACCCACTGCGACTGCGCAGTGCAGGTGCCTGTAAACAGAACCAGACACTTTTTTAAAATCTTCCAACCGCATCTGCTGGGACGATCAACCTTTGGGTAATCGGCGTTTGCAGGTGTAAGGGCGGAACATTTCTCATCCATCCTTCATTGGAGCAGGCAGCGTAACTGCTTCCATACACATGGACATGCTAGTCGCTTGGAGGAAACAACCTACTATATTGAAATCCCTATCGCAAAGGACAGTGTGACCATACCCCCAAAAATATCTCATGTTACGATCACTCATCATAAAGTGGCTTGCCCCCCTTTGTCTCTTTTGTCCCGTTCGGCCTTCCTGGCTACATTCACGTATCAGAGCTAGCGGCACCATTACAACAATGACGTCCATTTACTATATCAACGTCCCGGTTGAAGTTAGCAGCATGCCACCTATGTCCCTACAGACTGAAAGAACGTAGTTCACTTATTAAATTTACAAAGAGGTCAAATGCCTGTGTGTGAAAAGCCCATATTCGAAAAGCTATAGTGAGAATTGAGACTACGATTCTGAAACAGTTTCTCAGGCCAACATAGAAACACAGGACCACGTTTGACGTCTAGGAAGCTGCGCACTATCATTAGGTCAAATATGGGAGATAATGAGCATTTTTGCCGCAGTCAGTTAGTCATCAAACATTAATTACGGGCAAAAATGAGTGTTGAAAAAACAAGCGATGACTTAGATAATATGGTATGGGGTCAATGAATTGCTTTAAATGAGGCGAGGACTACGGACAGTAACTGTTTGACTAGGTCTGATGTCTGTTCATACCAGCCATACCGGTGTAGAGCAAGTTTTCGCTGGACAAAGTTTTAGTCCCAACCCTCCCATTAGCACAGCTTACATACATCGTAGGTTTTAGTTGGTACTCTGACCAATTTCCACCTAAAAGTAGCCTGTTTCATTCAGCCAGTGTGTCATCATAGTGCTGTGTACCGGACATCCTAAAAGCTCTATTACTCCGGTCGGAGGTCCCCTGCTGTACGGACATACAGCCTACACTTTTATGTACGCCCTTCCACAAATACATTCGTATTTATTTACGAAAAATTGGGTGAACAGGATTTGGATACCGGCATTAGTGAGCAAAATTGACAGACTTGGTTCTTGACAAAAACAACAAATTAGTTGCGGGGAAGGTATGGTGTACAGCATTCAGTAGACAGCGCCCGATTCTAGTCGACACATTATTAGTTTTGGATGTTAATTAACTGTACCCGTCATGTACTTAATATACCACGATATAACAAGAACATAATTTAAACCACCGCAATGTTTTTGCACGTGTATCCTAGACTTGCTAACGAAAAATGAACTTTCGAAAATGTAAACGTCTTCTGATCTTGCCACATGAAGAGGTCCGGACATCACCAAAGACACTGATTACCAATGCGCCAGGAATTTCTTTAAGAGAAGAAATTACTGTGATATTTGTGGGCAAAAATGGTACCTTATTTTCAAGGCGTTAACATGGTGATTACTGCTTAAAAAAGATATTTAACTTTGGCTAAAATAACGAAGGAAAACTGGCCCCCATTCAACGGAATCGAAATGGAAAATACGACGCATCGTAAGACTGTCAGACAGAACGGTTTAAGTGACCGGCATAAGTCACATTGATGTACTGTTGCCCGGACAGACCCCTTGGGAAAGGTACATCTATATCGCAACCGTTTGTACAATGTATTAAAGCTTTACGCACCTGCCAAAAGACACTAACATCCACAAGTTTAATTTGTATCGGTGTCCGACCGTTCTAGTTTTTTATTGTGAGTGATGCTCACAGATGTTAACCGTTTTTGCATCAGTGAAAACATGGAGTGGATGATCAAACAGATCTCTATTTATTGTTATTATTAGGCTAAACTATGCAGCATATAAATTCTCTCATAGGATGCTTATCGTACAAAAGAAAGTTTGTACAGTAGCAGTTATTTTTTGGTTATACTGCAATCTGTCGTAGCGACTGAATAAACCGGATTCTTGAGAAAGGGGGAACTTGGTGATAAAATATGTAGGGTATAAATCGTCCGAGTTTGATGATTTAGTCAGCTGAATCAGATAATCAGGTGATGCATAAAGCCTACTCCGGTGAAAGAATACTCTGGTGACAATGCAGCAGAAAGAGAAGGGGGCTGCTTTCCAGATATAAACGTTAACCCGACGCTTGGATCTTGGTGCATTTTATGTGACAGTGTGGCTTGGGCTTAAGCGTGCTAAGTAAAAGGCTCTGCAAGATACCTGGGTTGTCATCAACGTCATCAAAACGGCCTCCGTCACTCACTTACTCCAATGAATTTCCAAAATCCGGATGTATTGCATTAGTATGGGCTATTCAGCGCAGTTACAATGATAATGCTAACCGAGCCATGAGTTTGTACGGTCCGTCAATTTTCTTCGAACTTGATGCATTCAGTTTACCGTGAGGGGCTACTTGATCCATCAACTCCCTGAGAAGACGGCCTCAATGCTAATTTGCACGCCAATTTTATGCACTATCATGGACAAATCTGTCATCAGAATTGTCTCGTGGTGACTGCTGTTCAAAGGCGGCTTGCATTCGCCACGTTCCTTTGCCATCTGACGGCATCAGAAGCAAAATTCGGTCGCGAGGTTACACAACTGTCAAAATTGGACACTACCGGCTCTATAACTGATCCCTAAATGCCATCTGAAAAAACTCAACACCTCAGATGTACGGAAGAAACCCCACCGATATAAGTCAGCCACGCCTGCTTTGCCTGTTTTCAATAAATTGCCACCGGACACGAAAACAACACGATACCCTTCTGTAGCCTGGACGGTTTTCAGCCGTTTTGATATAGATTTCAGTTGTGACTGTGTCCCAGCTATCACACAATGCTTACCGCCTCAGGCACCGACACAAAACGCAGTGCTACAAGAAGTGTGCAAAATACTTTTCAAAACAGCGGGGTTCTCAGTTGAAAAGCTTCAAGAGTAATTAATCTATGAGATAACTGAAAGCTCTTGTTTGTATTTAAAGAGGCCACTTTTGTAACCGTCCCACACCTCGAAGTTGCCGGTCGCCTTGAGTACGTGCCCTAACTCTATCCAGGCACTGAGTGGAGAAACTTCTGCATTGGAGGAATGACTGGTTATAGGCGTACGCAAGCACTGACTCAGAGATAGTGGTCACGTTTCGTGAGACCGGGCTTAGGCATGAGGCGCCCTTTCAATACTAGGAGAGCATGTAGCAGTCACTCACTAAATCACGCGTCACAAACACTCAAACCACCCGACAATTACTGTCCGACAACATGTACACTACAACTTTTCCTCCATTTTTGTTTACGCGGCTACCACCTGAGTCACGTGCCAGACTTACAGACTTCAACTCATCGGGTCAAGATGTACTCATGGTCGTGCAAGTATCAAACACGAAGGGACACCCCTCTCTTCACACCGCACCCAATAAATAGGCATGCAGCTTAGCCCAACACACACACACACACACACAGGAAGTCGACCGAGCTCGATAAGTCTCCACGGATAACTACGGTACATGTGTAGCAGTTATACTGCAGAGAAAAGCTGTCCCTCGTCCGGACTTTCACTCAGGAACTCTCAACAAGTGCCCTCAAACGATAAGTCACTTTTTGGCTTATTCCACTTTTCGCATTGTATCTATATGTTACAAACTGCACCTGTCTATTCTATTCATCATCATTCTGGTAAAAACAGACATTTGTGAGTGCTTGTCACCTTCTGATATTCAACCTAATTAAGTAACAACCAGAGGACTAACAAACGAAATCCCATTGATGCAACAGATATTCACTTGGACCTTTCAGGTTTTTTGTTAGAACCTATAGCAATGATGACCACCGCTTTCATTTTCTTCACCGGCATGCCAGCGAGCCATTAACGAGAGTGAAAGCTGCGGAGGGATAGTTGCGACCATGTGGCTATGTCTCGATGCATCTTGAACATCAAATTGAACGTACTGTGCCTGAACACCTTACACATTAGCGTTTAGATCCAGTGGCAGAATTGGCAGTCTTGATTTACGGATAATTTCCCAACGGTCAAACTAGAGGTTTTGCTGTTTACCAAGCAGTCAGAAATAAAGAAACGGTTATGTTTACCCACTGGGGTCACCTAGCCATTCTACCGAACATGTCTTGCAATTGTGATGAGGTGCAGAACGTCCTACAGGTACGGGAGTGATTTATCAAGCTAATGCATCAAAAACGCTCTCAAGTTAGTAACTGGAGACGCTTATGTCTCGCAAAAGTTTTGTCATGCCGGAAAGACTTGTTCGTCTTCCACCGAATGGACCATGAGCAACTAGACTGATCCGTGCATGTACCAACACAAACACCTCGAATTTTTCATTTCAGCACAGACAGGCCATCAGAGCACCGGCGATGCCATTTATCAATTATTATGCTAGATTTTTTACGAAGATAACTAGCATTTTATGACTTTGATGTACCCATACCATTAAGCAGTACCGAAAGCCGCCGACGAGGTTTTGATGGATCGGTTGGCCTTTTCAATCAAGATCACATGCAATGCTACCGTAACAGGTACAACGTATGTATTCGAATTGGCATATATGTACAACACTTGGAATATTAAAACAAGAGAATAATGAACAGAGCAATGAATAGGGTATTAATCATGCTCATCACAGTTCATTAACATGGGACGAAAGTGACTGCCCGCATCGCCTATCGTACCGGAAGCAAGGCAGGGGTAAAAATTCTGCTTAAGTCCACGAAAGATGAAGCCGCAAGACTTGTGCGGTATTTCAAAAATTCGTGGAGTTGTGGCCACAATTCAAGGAACCCATGCGACGTAATATACAAACAGAAGGCTTTTGAGAAAATCTAAGGTCCCCAGCGTCATTTCAGGGACATAGTGGAATGGTGCATGTATGGTTGGAAAGGTTGCCAGTCTGGTTAGATGTTTATTTGCTCACATTTTTCCGCATCTTTGTTACTGGATCACCCCGGTAAGACGAAACGAATTGAAACGACGGTTAGGAAGCTCCGTATCGGAACACAACTCCAAGAAAAACAAGGATCCTTAGTTCCACCTTACGATTAAGTTAGGCACGGTCGGCATGACAACCAGATATCTACATAACGGTAAAGCTGTCGTCCCCAAATACACAGTTTCATAAACATTATTAGAGGCGGTTCAAAGTGAGAGACCCCGGGATCGTGTAGGCGAATGTTTTCAAAAAACTGCACAGAAAAATGGTGTTTGTGCGCAGGCCGGCGGTGTTTGCTCAACGCGTAGGTCGCAGCGGCTTTCGAAAACTCAAGTAAAATTTTCTGCACCACAGACTAGCGTATGCGTCCATCATCATCATCATCATCATCATCATCATCATCATCGACAACCTGACATCACTGTTCAACACTGATGCTTTGCCGCCGTACACACATGACTTACTTGAAACCCATATTGGGAAGAAAAGAATAACGATGAATGGAAAAGGAATTTAGCGCTAACTTACTAAATCGTTTCGAGGTGCCTACACCCCCTAGACAGTTGTTCAGGTACTCTGTATAGAAAGTGACAACAGGAACGTCACTGACATCAGATGATAGCCATACCATGCAGTGTTTCCGACCGGGCACAGCGGAGCCCTTTTCCTGGAAGGCAAGTAGCGCCAAAAGTGTGCAAACGTTTCGTATTCTCGATCGTGCTTCCCCGCTAGGTCAAGGGTTGGCCACCTCTCTGCTTCCGCCAATCTGAGCTGGGCATGAAAAACAGCAGTCTGTTCGGCAAACGGTGGTTACGCACACGTAACACATGTCCCAGCCAACGCAGCTTCTGCTGTTGGACACATTGTTCAATAGAAGCGCCCGTTGCACAATTGAAAGCTAGCTTCCTAATTGCCTCGTTAGGGATTCGCCAACACCAACCCACACGGGCCATGGTGAGACAACAACCGTCGATCACCTGAAGACGTCTCAGTTCCGCTGCTAGAACACGCCAGGTATCAACACCATACGACAATAAAGTCCACACTGTGGCCTGATACACTCGTCCCTTGAGATTCAGGGATATACTGCTTTGACGCCATAGGTGTCCCAAATTGGCAAACGTGACCCAAGCATTGCATACCAAAGGACGGGATGAGTTTGGTCAGTTCATCCAAAAAACGTACGCCTTCTTCTCTTCTTTGAAAACGAGAACGACGTCGTCTCTGTATTCCAGATCAACAAAGTTTTCGTCACAGGCTACTTAAAAGTTGGGGTTTTGGAAACCCTTCGGTGTTCATTTCATTATTTCGTCGATCAAGAAGTTAAATAGGAATGGAAAGAATGAGCATCTCAACGGACACCGTTTTGCTTTGGGAAGCTTTTGGAGAGCTCCATTTATACTATCACACGTCCAAAAGTCTGAGAATACAGTGATCTTATTATTTCTTCTAAAACATTTCGGAGTATTCCTTGATGAGCAAGCATGTTAAACAGAACAGACCGGTCAACTGAATCGAATGCACCTTGGAAATCCAGGAATACCAAAATGACGTTGGTCTAGCACCTTATGGAATGTGAAGATTTGGTCAGCGCGGTCCCTACCAGGCCGCATATCCGCTTGCTGCTCTTGAGTCATTGGTTCACCAGCCACCGTAAGGAAACGAAGCTCAAGTGACACCAACAGTCTCGTCATGGTCGGGGTCAAGCTGAGCCCCTGTGGCTACCACAATTACTACGAGCCATTTTTAAAAAAAAATGGGCACTATCACCGAGCCTCCTCAGTTGTCTCGGACAGTGTTATTTTCCAAAATGCAGGCAAGAAGATCAGACAAGCGCTGACTGAGGACCTCAACCCTGCGGGTGGTAGGTCGTCCGGACCAGAAGCTCGGTGGCGCTTGAGAGAGCATATACATCCCCTACGAGGCCACAGGGAGTTCCTGGGTTCTAGGCCAGCTGTAGGCCCCAGGTGAGTGACAGCTGGTGGCCACGAAAATTTTTGTTGGAAGTATTCGGCGCAACGATTGAGGCCTTCCTTTTTATTCAATATGGTCACTCCATTCTGGTCCTTGATGATTTCGCTCACAGGTAGACCTGTTGTATGGATCAACTGAAATAATCTTCGGGCATTCCCGGCTTTCTGGGCCTTTTCCATTTCCTTAGCTAAATGAGTTCATCAGACTTCACGCTCACTTTTACTTGCCGTCTGATGATTC